>OY728134.1:688778075-690028075 GCA_963277665.1 Viscum album | reverse complement strand
AGCGACATTTTATTAATTTCATTAATTAATCCATTTTAACCTATTCCATTCCTTGGATTCCCAATGTTATAATCCAAGTGTCAGTACAGGGATGAAGAGAACCAACAACCCATGAGCCTGTCCATGGAAATCCCCATGAACCTGTGTATCTCTTTAGGTGTGTTATAAGGTCCCAAATAATCGAGTCTATCCTTGGTGGTCCACTAAGGGATCCCAATTATCACCATGTAATATATGTTCAAATGGCATTTGAGTCCGTCCATTGAATTATCGTATAAATCTATGTATCACACACAATGTAATAGTCATTCCCCCCCATTATTCCTTCAATGGATGTACATATCTTTAGTCTATGTATCAATTCATCATATGTATGATAAATATAAAATGATTACATATATGGTATGTTTCATTTTAATCCATGTCTCACTCAGGACATATAACATTTAATGTCAATTAATCATTTAAATTATACCAAGGGTCATCACACTATGCAATTTATTTTAAAATCACCTCATATGATGACTCAACTTATTATAAATGATTTATGTGACATCCAGTAAACTACACACATGGTCATTCCATTAAAATAATCATCTCAATCCCAATAAGCCATTATACATAATTTTTCCATGTGCATGGTATAAATCCCATCTTTTTATCAATTCCATTTAAAATTTATAACACATTTAAATATATATATCAATCATAATTGAATTCATCACTTTGATTTGAAATATAATTAATCACTTTTATACTCATGTCTAGGTAAAGGCACATCTCATGGTATCTACAATTCAAGGCCACCCATGGAGGTATATTCATATAACCCACACAACAAATGGGTGTTTCTAAATCATGATAAAAACCTATAACATTCATCGATGGTATCAATAATTTGATAGGAAATTACTAAAAATTATATTCAAGGATTAAAATTCATTTATGATGTTGCTTTACAAATTGGGTGCATGATGTAATAAAATATATAAACAACTCGAGATTATGTGAAAGGCATGATACCACCTACCATTGGACCATAGTAGATAGATTTTCCAGTATCAACTCTTAATTCAAATCATATCATATGATAGTCGAATAATATACAAGGAATATATTTATTCGTAATATAATTTTTCAACTAAATAGTGTAGAAAATATATAGAAGAACAAACCATGTCTAAAAAGAGATTGGGAACTAACCGATGCAGATCTGATGAGACTAATGGTTCTGGAATCAGACAATAGATATATTCTCAACAGAAACATATATATGAGGAATGGAGTGTAGCGTTCAAATAGTAAGGCTACTATGAGAGATGGATAATGAAATTATTTTTTGGTTTAATATAAATTGAATTGAAAAATTGTCATTATACCCAAAATAATTGTGCCACACAGTTCATGTTTATGATTTCACAAACAATAAAATAATCATTCATTGCCAGATGCAGGGAGGGAGCCACAAACACTATGTTCTTGCACAGTTTATCTATCCTTAAAAAACCATTAAAATATCCAATTTTAAAATTTCATACCAGGCCGCATGGCCTTGTTGGCCAACTAATATTGTCTTGTGGCCCAAATTGAATGGTTTTAACTAATAGTGTGCCATGCCATTTCATACCAAAATTTGGATACATGCTCTAAACCATCCCCAGAAACTCCTCATACCTCTATACCTTCAAGGTCATTCACATTATGCCAAATTGAAACATTTAAAATGATAATTATTAGAGGAACATATATACCTCATGGAACCTCAGTTGTATGATCCACAATACGAATAGGATGCTCCTCAAAGGACGAATATACATGTAACTCAACCTCCTCCGGATGAAATTCATGATAACTGTATGTATAATAGTTTCCTAGATGATATACAAGGGATATATCGTGCATGGTCCGGTACCAAGGAGGTAACTATAATTGATAGGCCACCAGCCCAACTCTCTCTAAAATCGAGAACAGATTGACCTATCTTATTGAAAGCTTACCATGTCTCCTGATCCTCATACGTTCCAACCTCAGCGAGGAATATTGGTAATATCAATCTTCATAGTAAAACTATAGAGGTTTTATGAGGCGATCAATGTTTGAAAAATGATGAGACTACATATTATCCATATACTTCCTAATCAACCACACCAACTAGGTAGTCTCCTAAACAATATGAGGTCCATGTATATCTTCCACATTTGAATTTAACCAACGCAGTGGTGATAGAGTTGGACTACAATGAAATGCATTATATGGTTCCATATGAATAGTATCCTAAAAAATATTTTCGTAGGAAAATTCAACCAAGGGTATATGCATCTCCCAAGATCCCCCAAAATTATGGATGCATTCTTGTAGATTATCCTCAACCACCTGAATCATACACTCTGACTAGAAATCTATTTGAGGTTGGTATGTTTTGTTCAGAATAACCTATATATCCAATACACTGTGTATCACTTTCTAGAATAGCGAAGTAAACCAGGAATCCCTATCTACAAAAATAGTGTGTAGGAAATCATGAAGTCATACTATCTAATGGGTGTAAAATCTCTCATGATCTTCAGCACTGAAGGTTTCCTTTATCCAAATGAAATTTTAGACCATCATGAGTCTATCAACAAAAACTGATACAACTTCATTACCCAAAGGATAAATTTTTAATCAGGTCAGGAAAATTGTTATGACATCAACCCCATTCCACTCAAGGATGGGTAACTATAGTAGATGTTTATATGATTTCTTTTGTACATACATCACTAGATGATTAGTGGAAAATATCATGAAAAAACCATCTACATATCTTTTTATACTATAAGACTAGTATAGTCGATGTAAAACCTAATACATCTTTGTAATTTCAGGATGCACTGCCTGAGATAAACCATGAATGTTCTACCTCAAATCCATACGCATGTCTGATAAAAACCATACATTCTCATGTAATCTAAAAATAATATCCTCACCTATGGTCTAAAAAAGAGGAGGGTCATCAACTACCACACTCTCCGATACGGCTATGCTCTCAAAGAATGATAGATTCATCATCCTCAATCTATCTATTATGGTAGAAGTAATAGTTAAGGATGATAGATAAATCTTCTCATGAATTTTTGGAACCTTTATGTGAATCTTAGTGAAAACATCCATGAGATTAAACTCACTAATAGCTTTCTCAACTACCTATATCTACATCCTCGTACTTAGTGCATCGACCACTGCATTTCATTTAAAAGGCATATTGGAAATCTTGAAATCAAATAACTGTAGGTATTTAACCAACCTCTGTCACCATATATTTATATAATGATATATAATTATGTATTTGAGTCTATTGTGGTTGGTTTACACCACAAAATTATCACAAATAATTAATGTCTCCAACAAATAAATTCGTGAATAACCATCACTAACTTGAGATCATTTGTTCGAAAATTCCTCTCATGTGGCCTCAACTATCGAGACCCATACAGAATGAACCTATCACCCTACATAAGAACATCCAATAGTTTATTACCTGATGTATTGTAGTAAATAGTGTATCTTTTACCTTGCATTGGAATGTTCAATATTAGTGCTGATGTCAATATTAATTTCAGCTACAGAAAGGCCGTTTTATAGGATTTGGACCATAAAACATCACACAGTTCTAATTAATTCCCTTATTTTGTGCATATAGGTGTGTATGTCCTATATGAAATTTCAATAGTAACAAGCTAAGAACTAGAAAATCCATAGCTCGTAGAAATTTTCAATCTACTCCTAGGAAACCGTAGTATTAACCTTCTCTATGTCAAATGATACTCTTATCTTTAAGATAATGTGATAGTAGATGAATTTGATCCATATAGAAGGGGCATTTTTTTATATTATCATATAACTGATGCTATATTAGTGAATTCAAAATGAACTCATGATGGGTGTAATCGTCATGTTGATTGTGAGAATACACCAAGATATTATCCATGAAAACAACAAAAAATGATTCAACATAAGGATGGAACACAATGTTCATCAATTTCCTTAAATGTGATGTTGTATTCATGGAATTGAAAGTAATAACCAAATAATCAAACATATCTTTCATAGTAAAAATGGTTATGAAATGTATTTCAATGTTCTAACACACACTGGATGATAACCGAATGTCAAATCAATCATGGAGAAAACTCGAGCACCTCAGAGTAGGTCAAAGAGAACATCTATCTATGGAAATTATATCGGTTTTTATCCATTATTAGGTTCAATTTATGTTAATCCACACGTAACCAAATGTTAAAACATGCCTTTTTTGCAAAAACTAAAAGTGAAACCCATAAAGATGTACTATGTCAGATAAAACCCTTTGCCTCTAAATCCTCTAGCTTCCTCTTAATCTCATTTATATTAATAGTAGCCATCCTGTATGTAGGATTTGACCAGTGTGTCTCCTGTAACTATCTACATAGAAAAATATATCATTATAACTACATGTAATAATGATATGGAATCCAGGAAATCATCCTGGAAATGATTGAACACTAGACAAAAATCTTCTTGACGTGTTCCCTGATCATCTAAATATAAACTCATAATCTAGATTAGCATCCTGTCTAGGCCACAATGCTCGGGTCATGTTCTACTTTCTTGGAAATCCCACTCAACCATGTGAATAATAAATATACCCTCTAGTGACATGAAACTCACTCTATAGTGATAAGAACCAACAAAAATATGGAAGAGAACCAACCAGTCTATCGTGAGTATAATGTAAAAACATGCCATCTTGAGGAAAAAGAGGTCTGATACAAATTGGAACCCACCAATATCAAGGGGTAACTCCTTACACTAATGTAAACCCTCCATTATAATCCCAAATGGAGTGTCTAGCATCATAAAACCATCAAGGGTCTAAAAATGATCCCAGTGATCTACACAATAGGAACAAAAATAATGACATTTGATTACCATATATCAAAAATTTCCACAGATCAAATGAAGGCTACTATAATAGTATAACTAATTTTAGAAAGTTTTGGATCCTAATCCTCAATGGTATATTTCAATGTGTGTACCTGACCTAAACTATGACCCACTGATGTTGCATGTATAAGATTTGAAGATACACCCTATTGTCTCTATAAAATTGCGCTTTGACTGCCACGAACATGGCCACCTCCCCAAAATGATCATCAAGATATACAAAAGATCCTTCTCGTTTGAGAACCTACATGCCCTAACCCTAATCATGTAGTAGATGTATACTGTCTCTTAATGGCCCCTTGTGAAACAATCCAATAGAATCGCTATATATGGATAGACTATCCACCTGACCAGCACTCGACTATGTCCCTCATACATGGATTCCTCATATTTCATGGCCTACCACACTGGTAACATATCACATAGTTACTTGAGTATATGATATGTCTATAAATTTCACCTCCTGGAATATCAAGGTGTTTTTTTACTACCGGATTATGTAGTACCCAATAGAGACGTTGAACCGCCCTGGATCTCACCTCAAGCCACTCTTAGGTATCACTCTGTGATAGGCGACTCATTCACTATTCAAAAAATGGTAGTCAGTTGAAATACATTCATTTGTGATCATAAGTCATACCTCGTACCATCCTCAAATCACGAGGCTTTAGATAACACATCACTAATCATAATTGGTGTGAAGCACTAGAGCTGAGTAAAATATGTTGAATAATCGATCACTGACAATGTTCCCTACACCAAGTGCAAGAACTCCCAGAATCTATCATACCTAAACATCTAAAAATAAAATTATTTATAGAGGGATGTTTTAAAATCCATCTAATCCATCTACTAATCAATATCCATATAATTAATAACATCCCCCCATTTCTTGGAAGAATCATGAAACATATATGTAGAGATCTTTACCCTCCTATTGAGAGGAATATCTAGATGCTCAGAAAAAGATATCATATCCTCTAGCCATTACTCTATATCATATGGTCCTATGTCCCTTGAAAACGTGGGTGGATTATTTTATTTTAACTCATGTGTAAACTCATACATAGTTAGGGTAGGTCATGGTTCTGTTAGAATGTTTTTCATAAGGCACAAGAACTAATCACTGAACATTTCCTCAACACTGATGTCTGGTACAACTCTTGGTGTAATAACACACACTATGGGAGGATCCTCTGGTTTCCCATGGAGCACCACCTTTGGATTGTAATCATTGAAACCCACCTGGGAAATGAATGGAGGTCATCATGATGGCATTCTAGACGCATTCCTTATATCATTAATTTTTGTAAAATATTTATTCTAAAAAGTGATGAAATTGAAATTGGATAGGTACAAGCCTTTCTATATAATAAGAAACCCCTCTTCTAGCTCTAGGAGTTAGGTCTGGGTGACATACATATTGTATAAAATAATGACGTACTATCTATCACCCATTACTATGGTTGGTTATGGGTTATGTTCTCTTCCTTAAGCAACTCATGTATACTTTTTAATTTTCATTTCCATATTAATTTTCAATTTGTTTTTCATATTCCATTTGAATTCATACTCATTTCATTATATAAATGTTTAATTTAAATGGATGAAGAAATGGTTTTCCAAAATTATGATCCATGAGGGCCTATATTCTCCATGGTCCAATTCATGGAATCTATCTAATCTGTTTCATAACACATCCCAGTTTACCTAGGACAATAATAGGATTATCTATCTTTCACATAACCTATCAGAATATATTGTAACAAGTAATGCATCCTAAATGCAATGACATAATGCAAGGAATGTGATCATAAATTTTTCCTATATGATCCCTGAGATAGAACAACCTCTAATCATCAGGTTACAATAAAAAAACTGTAATCATACTAATTATAACTTCATAAATCGAGTTTATCACCCTATGGTAAAATAAAATCAAATAATTTTTAAAAATCAAATTTGCACCGAATAGTAAAGAAGTGTAGAAAAAAGAACCCTCTGATACTGATTTGTAACATCCTAAACCCATATTCTACTTTATATTTCATTATTTCGGCTTAGCCACATGGCCTCAAGAACTTCCCCCGAAATGCCAGAGGCTACTGACTAGTAGTGAGGGCCTAGTTATGTATATTGGGAGACTATAACCTCAGCACCAGAGTGTTGTATAGTGTAATATCAATAACATTCAATAATTAGATGCAATACAATGACTAGAAAATAAGTCAAAACTGACAAAAAATATATAACCAATTACAGAAATCATCTCATATCAAAAATGGTGATAATATTCTTATGCAAATAATAAAGAATCAAAAAATGTATACAAGGTAGATATACAATACATGTAACAAAAGTAAGAAAACCAGACTTCTTCCAGCTAGAATCACGAACCTTACCTCAGTACCATGCTCTCCTACTCCTATGAATCAATCAGAAACATGTCGTAATGTTATTTTCCTTATCAACAACCACAATCATATATTCTGTATAGGTACCCAAAGGTGTCCCAAACAAGGGGTGAGACACAATACTAGTAGGAAACCACCCATGGTCTACTCTATCTAGTCATTTAAAAAATATATATACATATTTATATATTACAAAAGTGTGCATAAAAAATATAACATGTAATGTAATTACTCAGAAGTAGACATCCTATATTCCCAAGATCTCATTTTACAACCTTTTAAATTAATCATATTTATTTATTAAATTGGTATCTAATTTAACAGGCAGTCTTGTATCAATTGCAATCATGTTGATTTAATTAAAAAGTATTGAAACCTGGAATGAATCCTTACATTCCTCGTAAGCACATGTATTCTAGGATGCATAAATAGGACATCCAAAATGAAAATGTCAACACCAAAACCATGATTTTGATTCGGATTTCTAGACATCATATATGATTCATTTCATTTATTAATCAATATTGAACCAGAGACCATCCATAGCATCTCTACTTTGGAATCCTTGTGTCACTCCATGTATAAAGATAACCAACACCCCATGATGACATCCTTACAAATCCCCATGTACAAAGGAATCACTCTATGTGGGTTATAAAGTCCCATCTAATCATGTATATCCTTGGTGGACCACTTAGGGATCCCATGTATCACCCATGGAATATATGAACATATTCCCTTTTTGTCAATCTGTCACATTCTCATATGAATACATGTATTAATCAACATATAATAGTCAATACCATCATGATTTTATCCTTATAAGTCCATATCAGGAGTCCTTGTATCACTTAGGCATAAGAATGATAAATTCTAAATAATTATGTCCATGGAATTAGTGATTTGAATCCATGTGTCCCCAAGTCATATAACATTCAATGCCTATTAATAATTTCACTTATACCAAGGGTTATACCCTAACCAATTAAATTCAAGTTCACATTATAAGGTGACTAAATTCATTATCCAAGCCTAAAAGGATTTAAATTCAACTACTCATTTGGTTATCATATTTAAATAATCATATCAAGCTAATTAAGCCAAAACAAGGCATATGTCTAGGGGAATAACATAAATTCCATCTTCTTTTTCAGATCTATTTACCTATGATATCAAATTTCAATATACATAATAGTCATAATTAATTTCATAACATTGATTCGTATTTCAATTATTCCATTTTAAACCCATGTCTAAGAAAAGTTACACCTCAGGGTATCCAAGTTTCATGTCCATCAATGGTGGACCATTTATATAACCAATACTCCCAAGGTGTGTTTCTAAATCAAGGTCCACAAATGATAACATTCATCAAAAATCACATTAATTGAATAGTCTCTGCATAAAACTTCCATTCAAGGATTAAAAATTCATTTTATGAAATTCCTAAATAAATAGGCATGTGGAATAATGGAATATATAAACATCTATCGTTTTTGATAAAGGCATGAGACCTCCTCTATCAAGTCCATTATTGATATATAAACCCACATCAGCTCTCGATTCAGCTGAGATCTGGAGAAAATATGTGAATAGATGAATCTACAATAAATAAGGAATATTATATTTCACTGAAATATCACATATGATGTTCATAATAAAATTTAATGAGTAAAAATGAAATGGGAACTTACTAATGCTAATTCAGTGAGATATATAATCTTTGAATTAGACAATAGATAGAGGTTTTGTGTAAATTCTTATAATAGGAACCAATAGTAGAATACAAATGGTAAGGCTACTGTGTGGGATCGAGAGTGAAATTAGTTTTTTTTAATCGAATTTTAAGGGTAAAATGGCCATCTTACCAAAATATATAGGTCACATAGTTTAGGTGCACAGTTTGAGAAACCATGCATGAACTGTGCATGGTAATTTATAGGGAAGAATAATGTGAAGGGTTCTCTCACACACGTTGACTAACCATGTGAAAACTGTGAAAATATCTATTATCAAAATTGTAGACAACTTTACAAGGCTGGGAGGCCCAACTCACTCAGTATTCACTAATAATGTGTCTGGAAATTTCACCTCAAACATTGGTTCTGGGCTTTGAACCAACCCAGAACACAACCAATACATTCATAACCTCACAAGAAAATAACAATATTCCATATTTAAACATTTAAACTAATAATTAAAAGAACATGTAGGATATTTACCTCAAAGAAGAATCGGTTTCTTATGAGAAATATAGTTACTGGACCATTAATAATTTATATTGAATACTAAAAATTCTGAATGTAGAATATACTTTTCATTTATGAGTTATTTCATCCATTTTTTTATTATTCCTTATTATGTCCCTACTAATTTTATTATTTTTATACATATCATTATTATGATATAAAATTGATTGAAATAGGAGAAACCATCATACCAACCAATGTGATGGACACTGTAATGATTACCATAATGAGATTCAAAATATTACATGACTAGGAGTTGAGAACCATATAGTTGTAATTTCACAAAACGATTCATGTTATAAATAGAAACATGAATCATGTTGAATACCATGTTTGTCATAAGAGATAAAAAATTGTGGTTTGGTCATTTATGAGACTAAATCATCTAACATTTAGTGAATCTTATGATCCACTAATTACATAAAAATTGATTAATTCTATTAACAAGATATTCTATGTCCATTATTTCTTCAGTAAATAGGAAATTATATTATTTTTTATCACATTGATGGAGAATTAGATCATTGGTGGACACTGATCAAAAACACAATACCTAGGGAAGGCGTTGAATAAATGGAGTGGGAAGAATTCAATAAAAAAATTAATATATATTTTCCCTCACACTTGTTATATTATAGTGGAGAGGGAGTTCCATGGACTCATTCCATATTTGGATAAATGAATCTAGTGTTTTGATGAAAAAAATCACATGTATTTCAATTAATTCCTTTAATTTTTCAACAACCTATAAATTACGTTTTAATAGTTATTTATTAGAATAACTTCTAGTCTTTGAAAATATTTGTAAAATATAAACATTGAATGCTTTGAAGAATTTTCCAAATGTTATCTTCAAAATGAGAAATAGAGTAGTCATTCTGAGTGGTATCATGTGATTAAATATAAAAATAGTATAATTAAGTTTAATACTAGAAGATAAATGGATAGTTCTTCTTGATTTATGTTATCTAACTTCCTGTATTCCAAAACTCTTGGAAAAAGCATATTAGATACTACATCAAGGGAACAATGAGTTTTCTCTTATGTGTAACACATAGGAATAAATATAATGAATATCAATGTTATATAAACTATCCAACTAATATATCGGAATAGAAAATTGTTTTGAACAACCCTCCACCGATGGTCATATGTTTCAACATCACGGTATATGAAAACTATGAAAGTAGGTGTACCATGAAAAGGGTTATTAAGGATAACTGATGAAAATAACCTTAAAATATAATTGAGTAAGATGATATTATGTTATCACTATTACTGAGGTCAATTATCAAAATAAAGTGTTGATTTGTATACTTTTTATTCATTCAATAATTTATAATTTTCTATTTGATTTTATTTCTATAAATAATTGAATATGATGCATGTATGGTAGAAATATACAAACACCACATCAAGACATGTAGTTTTAGCTATCATTGAAAACACCATGTGAAGATATTATTGCATCTCACGTACATAACAGTTCTCTAATTCACATTTGTGTGAATAGTATCCCAAAAATTCTTGTTATAATCATGTATGTATAATTTTATACAATACTAGGTATGGATTGGTTTCCTTTATAAATAGCCAACATCAACTTCCAGAAGAGGTAAAAAATATTCCATATCCAAAATCATCCTCAAAATTTATAAAGTATCAAGGAGATTGATTTATATCATTTTGAAAATCCTTCTCATGCATGGATATTTTTTCTTTATGATCAAGCATATATTGTAAAACTAATTGAGTCATATTAAAGAATTTTTATTGAATCACTTCCTATTGATTGGAAATATAATTATGTATTCTCTATAGAGTTTTACGTTATTACTCTATATCTATAGGTTGAGATCACAATTACACATATACCCATAACTCTACCCATATCCATGGTTCCCCACATAATGACACCAATTAAACATGAATAACTGAATACAAAACTAATATAGAACCTATAAAGTGGTTTCATACATCCAATTTCTTCATTATGGGGTGTGTCGGTCCTCTTTATCACAAAAAAGGATGGGTCGATGAATCTATTAATTAATTATTTTTATATTTACAAGGTATCAATAAATAAAAATTATCTCTACCACATATTGATATCATTTTTTTCAATTTAGAGGGGCTCATTAATTTTCTAAAGATTATCTTTATTCAGGATATCAAAAATTGAAGGTGAAAATGGAGTGTGTTACCAAGTATTGCATCCATACATGTTATGAAAAATCTGAGTTTGTAGTGATTATAATCACACCCACACATACTCTAAAATATTCATGGATAAGATAAATGGTGTTTTAGAGATTTACTTGACATGTATTTGGTATAATTTATAGAAGGTGTTCTTATATACTCTAAAATAGAGGAACATGAGTATAATTTGAGTAGTGTTATAATGTATTTGAAAGAGGATAAACTGCATGAAAGGTCAAGTAAATATGAGTATTATATGGAAAATAAATATTATTGAGTAATATTATCATAAAAAATGAAATATAAATGGAATAATTGTAGATAAATGATATTAATGAATTTTATAAACCAACATCTATAATGTAGATTCATAGTCTCCTTATATTGGTTGGGTACTACTGAATATGGGTGGGGAACATATCTAGATCATCAAACCCACTAAGAATGATAAATTAGGAGGGATTAAAGTTTGTTTATATTGATTAATCAAATATAACTTAACGTATTTGAAGAATAGGATAATCATAACACCTATACTCACAATACCATCGTGCGGGGATGAATTTTTGATATATAGTGATGCATCAAAGAAGGTATTGGGTTGTGTACACTTGAAAAATGAATGGGTGATAGCCTTTTCCTTGTTAAATGTTTTTGGGTTGGTACGTATAGTTAAAGATCCATTATTTTTTATTGGGAGACCAAAAATCTGTTAACTAGATGAATATTTTTCATAGATTCATAAAAGGGAGTCAGACCATCATAAGTTTGGAATGTGGAGCCACTATTAAAGGAATAACTTTTTTATTGGAATCATATTATGGCATGAGAAGGAGGGGAAAAGGATGAGATGTATGACTACCTTTCATGTACTAGTGATAAGTATTCATGATGAGGAATGTAATAGGATATTAATTATTGAATAGTTCAATAGATGTTTGGATGGAAAATGTGTGGAGTTAGTACAACTAATTTTTTGAGTTGGAACCTCTATATAATGGGGGTTGGAACAATTTTCTGATTTATTTAATTATATACTGATCACTGTACAATACATGATCTATGATTATAAAAATTTATAATTTATAAATTTTTTAATTATAGGGAAATAAAATCACATTATTATTCTCTTATGGATATATGATGAAAATATGAGCATCATAAAACTAGTGTTGTTTCATTATACTTGTATTCAATTACCTATAAACATTTTGTGTGTTATTGGTTTACAGTTGTGATTTGGATGTATCCTTATTTCCAATTTCTAGTGAACTATACATATAATTAATCAATGTTTATATTATATTTACATCTTTTTGATCTATCTATGTAATAACTTATAGTGCTTGAATTTAACGTGGGTTTTTCAACAAGCGGTATCAATGTATAGATTTTTTTCAAGGGGAGACATTGATGTTTTTTTATTTTTATTGATATTTCATATGTAAAATAAATGACATTATAATCGGGAAATGGGAGGGTTGACAGTTTTATTGGATTGGACTTTAGTTTCTGTTGATAAAATATGGAGAATTATATGATCCAAAAGGATCTTGAAGATCAGTTGATAGGAACTAACCGTGAGAGGAATGACAAGGATGAATGATAAAGTATGAATATAAAAGATATTTGGTTTTTTGGATAACTATATAAATTAATGATTCTTTCTACATCATAGAAAAGAATAATATTATGGATTATAGATTTGTTCCCACTTTCATGTATGTGAATGTGACTGCACTTAAAAAAGTGATTCTGATGTTAGGAATATAAAATTGAATAATTTTAGAAGGTAGATCCATAGAATACCATATAACCATTATTTTGGATACTTATCATAAGTAAAAGTTTCCCTTTTTAGTGTTTTTTTTAGAAATTATGTTGTTATAATATTTTTTAGAGTCACGAGAATCTATGATTAAAATAGTAATAAATTATTTTTGTAAAGTTATCATAGTATTCATGGATATTCATAATTCGATATTGAATAAAAATAACAGATGAAAATATGTATGGGAAACTTTTGTTAATTTAATAAATATATATTTAAGTGTACACCCACCTTAGAGAAGGTTCTAGAGATGCTTAGTTGGTAATTCTAGAGGAAGTATTTAATGGAAATAAACTAGACCAATCCCTTATTGATGGAATTATGGGAAGACAAGGAACATCAAGAATGATTTTTATGATCATAATAGTTGTGGAAGATCAATTTCTAGAATTTTAAGTTACATAACAACTAAATATTAAGAAGGAAGCACTATTCTACCGACTATTAATGTTCTAATAGAATGTAGTATTATATATTCATGATTATTGTTACATTATAATAACGAATTTAACCATAGTTGCCTATAGGTGGGGCCTTACCTTGTTACATTAACATAGATACAATTGGTGAAATCCTAAATGATTGATCAATTTATCAATTTTGGAGAAAAAGATATATAAGTAATACCCATTTTACATTGGAAGAAGAAAATATAACATAGTATTTAACAATGTAAAATTCCCATAATCTATAAAACCAATTCAAATGATTCATCTTCATAAAAAGGGGAATAGAAAAAAATGGTGGGGAAAATTCTTAGTAAGTGTTAATTACAATGATATCTATCAAGATTCAATAATCATAGTAAACATTGAAAACTAATTAAATGACAACAAATTAAATTTAATCATTTATATGAGATGTAAATGAATTCATAGTTAATATCATATAGAAAATATAATGGATAACAAGACATTGAATAAAATATATGGAAAGGTAAATAAATTATAACACATTCCATTTAATTAATAAAATGATATTTAAATTCAGGCATTGATAATGTCATAGTGAGAATATCATAGGAATTAATGATAACTAAAATAAATGAAATAATTAACTAGTAGATTTAATGTCTGAAGAACATGATACCTCTACTATAATACCTTTCACAAAACATATTAAACTAAATGTAAAAACCAATTTAATTAAGACTACTACTTTTTATCATGATCCCTTTTGATGCATTAAGTGGCCATATAATTTTTTACCCCACCCGTCATCAACTATCTATAGAATTCCTGATATATCTAACAATTATTTTAATTTATTAATCAATATTCCATATCATCAAATATTCGAATTGAGGAAATGATATAGATTTATCAATGTTTCCCATGTTAATCAAATATCTATCTAAGTAAGCAACTAATATAATAATTATGTAAGGATTAAGAAATTATCATTTCCATTGTAAACGAATATTTATACTTGATATAAATTTATAGTAAAATAAAATAATTACATGGATGTTATTATTTCAAGTAAAATTTATCAATCATTAAAGAATGTGAGATTATATAAATATTTGTTTCACTTGGATATTTTTAATTAAAATACCCTTACAAGAAATATTTTAAATTTAAACATAAAATACCATCAATAATGAATTATTCATAATTTTACATGTCAAAGGGAATTAATATGCTCCTTGTAAAATTGAATTGGTAGAATTAATCTCAATGGAATGTAAATTCAGAAGAAATCATGTACCTCACCCTTCATTTGGGTTTAAAATTTATTAAACTCATGTATATTAGTTTTAAGAAATTAATTATCTTAAACCATAACCATATTAGTATTTATAACAAGATATATGAACCTTTTATAACATCTTATCACCCAATCATTAACAATCATTCACTATTTTAATTATTTCATGTGTTAGGTGCCTTGTTTTCTCAATCATTATTTATCATGATGGAACAAGTTATTTAAAATGTTATGTAGTTTTATCATCTCTATAATAAAATTAATGACATAGTTATCTAATTTTTACATCTATTGTACTCTTGAAACCAAAATTTAATGATCGTTTTAAAAATGAAGTGTGTTATGATCATGGGGATGGTATAGAATACATACACATGAGTAACATTTATAATTTTCACTGATCATTATATAAAGGAGGTAATTAATATTTTACATTTAAATAATTATAATTATAACATTAATTCCATATTATATACTTATATATTTCATCTATGTTTTGTGGTTATGAAAAGAGAGCTTCAATGCATCGTGAATGTAGTAGACCATACCTCTATGAATGATGTTATCTCCTTTTTGAGTGAGAATTATAAATATGTCATTAATATTATAATTATGTTATTTTTGTCACATATAATCATTAACATAATCTTTATAACCTTCAATGTGTCGAATTATTAAAAAATAATATCTCATCATGAGGCAGTAGTCTGTCGTACACCCAATGAATGTTATTATATCTCCTTTTAGGATGAATTTAAAAAGAAATATATAACATATATAATATAGAAGAATAAATATGGAACAAAAATAATATATATATATATATATATATATATCATATCTATCATCATAACCAATTACAAAAGGTGGAAATGGAAGAATAACGAACATTAGTTCACAAGGTGGTAGTCTAATGTATACAAAAATGATGATTTCGTAACCCATTTTATGAAAGTTGAGATAGTTCTGGTGAAATAATTTTTTTAAAAACATACCATTATATGGGATATACAGAGTTTATTATATCCTGATGGTTTAATAAAAATTTAATATAGTTGATAAAGATGTAAAATAATGATTCTCATTGAAGAACATTAACTCTTCTTTGGATATACTCTATAGGTTTTCACTAAAGTCATTGTAGGATTTCATTAACCCCAAACTAAGGAATAAAATATTAGGGGATTTAATTTATGATGTTATTTGGTAAGGAAGTGGCTAAACCAAATAGGTATGAAATTGTGAATATGTGAGGTTATCAACTGCCCATTTACATTTGAGGTGGAGTGACATTCTTTTAAATACTCAAAAGTATTCACTATTGGGAGGTCAATATTAAATAAAGTGGCTCTAAAATTGATAATTACATGTTTTTAGGGATTATAAGGTTTATAAATTTCCCAAAAAAAACACCTAAACAAATGTTTTAAATATATTTTTTCAATAACTTCTACATTTTTCTATTTTTACCATTTTGATTTTTCACTATGGTGAATAGTATTCTTAACCAAAGTAATTTATACATTAAACCCAAAATAAAATGAGAATTATTTGATAATTTATAACAATTAATTATAAATATAATATTAAAGTTTCAAAATATAAATACAATGTGTGGTGTAAATTAATTTTAACAAAAGAGTATGTAACATGGAAAAAAAACAACTTTCAATGGATTTTGAAGAATTAGAGAGAATGTATATGCCCTCGAGAGTAGCCTGTGATTCCATGGGAAGCATAGCCAGATGACCATGCAATGGTGGAGAGCTACTATTAGGATGCAGATGCTAGGGAGTGGCAATTTGTTGTAGTTATAGTATGGTTCAATTTCCTATGTCCTTTGGGTTAGGTAATGTCTCTTAAGCCTATGGTATATCTAATCCCTAAGCCTATATGCCTTATAAGGGTTCCCCCTCACCCCTTGAAATTGTGGTTTTCAAAGATCAATAAAAATGAAGGCCTACAGGCCATTCAAGCTATATTCATTACAATTTAAAAATCACTTGGTAGAATATCCAATTTTTATTACTTTGAAATAATTAAATAAATTACAATTTATCATAAAATATCATTAAACTCATGTTTTACATTATTAGTTTTAGTTGAAATTTAATAAATATAAATATAATGATGAAATTTGAATGTATTTTGTTAAAACCTATATATAATTGTAAATTAATCTGAAAAACAATGTAACAAAATAATTCATTTAATTTACATTAAATTTAATATTTTAAATAATATTTGTAATAAATATTTGTTATCTAAATAATTGTTGTGTTGGAATTTCGGAACACATCTTAGTAATTATTTCATCTCAAAAAAGTAATATAAATTATCATTGACAAAAAATCATTTATATTTAAAAGTTATATATATAAACTATCATTTGTTGTTTGTTTATCTATCCCAAGGAATTATAGATATTAAAAGTATGAAATGTATATTTTTTTCCTTTTTATTTACTCAAAATATTATATGTGACAAATTAAATGAAAAGTTTAAAATTATTTCCATATTTTAGGGAAATTAATTTACAGGTTTTAAATAAATAAATTAATTGTATAATTTTTAGGAAGTATTTTAGGTCATTTTAACTCTTATAAATCTAGTTTATTCCCTGATAAACATATTTTTACATAAATCATCTTAATTAATTTTTACCTACAACAGTATTAATCATGGAAAAAATTAATTTAACCATATTAATAATTAAAAACTATTATTATTTTAAATATGGAACCAGTTTTTATCATTCAATTCAAATTAGAGGAAATTGTAAATTTAAGACTAATCCTGTAGACATGACGATAAAAAGTTTTTCTAAGTTAAAATGTTAAAATTTTAGAATGTTTTTAAATCTAAATTCAATTTGAGAATGATCCCATCAAACCTAAATTGGAATAGTATTTCAAAAATTGAACTGATTTTACATTAAAAACAATTCAAAATATAATTAAAAGAATAAAATTATTTAAAATAAGACAAATGTTTTGAATTAAAATTCAATTTTTTTCAATATTCAACTCAAAATTTGTGAAATTCCCAAAAATTAACCATATTATAATTTTGGTGTTATGATATTAAAAAATTAATGTTATTTTATAACTTAAATTTTCTAATTGTGAAAAAATATAAGAAAATATACAAAATTTATATATTTAAAAATCATTAGCCAAATTTCATCATTTTGTTGTGATTCGATCAATTTCTAATTCACCCCATACTCTATGAAATGAATATTAAAAAATCAATTTTTATCCCATAAGCACTAAATTTAATAATTAATGAATCATAATACCCATAAAAGTGTTACATGTCTTTCCATTTATCTCAAACTATTTTCCACAATCGATTTGTGTAGCAAAAGTTTTATAAAATTCATAAATATCTACAAGGAGAAGTAAAACATTAATATCTAAAACATCACCCAATGTTGAATATAACAACATCATAAATATGTAATCTTATCACCCTTCCAAAATAGGAATACACAAAACATTATAAATAAGTTCACTACATTTCCAAAACTAACTTATCAATAATCTATTGAAAACATAAAGTATATTCTATTCATGTTATACTAAACATGTGAATACATTCTCATCTATTCTCCTTAAACATGGTAATAAAAAAAATTACCATAAAACCGTACTGAAGTAATGCTTGATTATTAATTCCATTTGTAAAAAATATATTACTTTATACATTACATAAGTCCAAAAATGATGTAAACTCTATCAATGATTGAATAATCCACAATTTCAACAAATCATTTAACCAGTTCTAAGGTTTTCAGCACTATCTTGTTTAATTTACCTGTAATAATTATCACTTTTCTTCCAACATCATTATCTCAACATTATGAATGTATCAAGGATATATAAACATCTATTTTCAAGAAGTTCAACTTCCCAAATATTTATTATTCTTTCTCATTAGTATCATACAATATATGCTTTCAAATACATATTGAAAAAGTAATGAAATACAATAGTTATATATTTCATAATTATTACAACATAAATATCATCAAAAATTAATTTTACAACATATTATATGGATACAAATACATGAGAACTTTAATCATTCCTCTTTAATTAAATCCAGAACAAAATCTTTCCATTGAATCCCTAGATTTTTCTGACGTATATTCCATTGATGATCAGGGCATTAATTTTCATAGTGCTCTATCTTCATAAATTTGAAAAGCATAATATTTGTTTTTTATTTCTTATACATTCATTCTTCTTCCTAGTGACCCATTTCTACACACTTATAACCAAATATGAATCCCTTCAATAATTTCCTAGAGTGATTCTTTCCACATTTATGACATGTGGGAAAATCATCTTTTCCATTTCTCCTTCAATACATTTTTTCTATTTATTACTTCTCCCCTCTTTATTCACATTAAATCCATATTAATTAGTGAATTATTCTTCTATCTTGACTTCAATTAAAATTAATTCATCATTTAAATAAATATTTTGATAATCTTTCACCCTTATTAATATGGGATTAAGAGCTTCAATGAAATCATCCATCATTCACTCCATGTAAAATATATAATCCATAACATACCTAGATAAACTTTTGAAGGTATCTTCATACTCCTAACTAATGTGATCTTCGTTTTATTTTAATATAGGTATCATTAACATAATACTACTTTGTTGTACTTGAGGGAAATATTTTATATTGAATGTATCCTTAAAATCATTAAATTCCATGAATTCAATTACCTATTCCTCTATGGTATTGTGGATCAATGACCACCATTGATCAAAATAACTTTGAGACAATATAATAAATGTATAACCTTTTCCTTTTCACCAAATCCCAAAACAGTAATAGATTCTCTAGAGAATTAATCCATTGATTAGCTACCATTGGATCAGTAGTCCTGCTAAATAATTGGTGCCACTTACCCATATTGAAATACAATATTGGATAATATTATTGTGGAATAGGATCATCTATCCATGAAATGTTATTTTTCAAAACATTATTAAGATTCACTAATATAATTCTCGATTTATTAGTTCTAATTCTAGCTATATAGGATTCCTTTATAGGGAAATATCTATATTTCCCATGAGTATAGAATCCCAAATTCATTCTAGGTGCCATTTCTAAAAATTGGAATATACTAGATTATATCATAAGATAATTAATTTTTAACTGTAGTATATGTTTATGAATATGGTGTAACACTTTGAATAAATTAAAAATTAATATTTTGGCAATCTCAGTATCATAATCATTGGTTTCATTGAGGATGTATTTTATTTAAAATACATCACAATGGTTTGTAATGAATGTTTAAATTGTCCTAAAAATATCCACCATAAATGTCAAATCGGGTGGGAATTATTGTCCATTTTCAGGTTACAAGTAATTCTAGAGTCAAGACAGATATTCATTTTCCATAGATATTACCCTATGTACCTTTGTTTTAGAACCACATATACCTATAGTATATAGAGAAGGACGTATTTCTAGGAGTAACCCCAAAATAATTTTCATACCAATACATTAGGATGTTATTCTATGTTTCTCCTCAAAATATATCTTAGGTTTATGTTAAATAATTTAATTTTCCTAAATATAGTTCCCAAGGATTCTACTAAGAATTTAAAATACCAACTGTAACGATCCCGACCCAAGTAGCCAGGATTTAGTGGCTATCTTCATTACATTTCCATAGACACAATGGGTCTCATACCAAATGACTGACATGTTTATCAATTTTTTAGATATAGATACATACATGATACATATATTATATAACAAAATCATTGAAAACACATTAAAAGGATTAATATTCATCACCTAGTGAAATGGAATCAAAATATGGGTGATCTCAAATGATCTGTATAAGCTAAGTATAGTGGAAGATATCTCTAATAAATAATACTAATCAATATAGAGAGGTAAATAATTGATAAAACATTACATTTAATCAATAATATGTGATTAAAATGTATGTAGATATAATATCATTGTGAATATTTCATTAATAATAAGACAACTCATATTAAATATTTCTAGGTGAATAATTGAGAACAGATTCCCTTTAATCAAAAAATTTATATTCAAAATCATCCAGAGATTATATCATTTTAAAAAATAGCGTGGATAATAAGGATAACTGAAATGAATGTAATTATTAATTATTGGATGTCATGTGTTTGGTACATGAAACCTCTATCAGCAATACCTTTCATGATATGTTTTATATTACAGGTAATAACCCCTAAAATTTGTCTAACTAATTTATCTCATAAGAACTATCGATGTGTTGAAATGATATATAATACTATTCCCAACCTTATCTACAGTTATAAATTCATCCTCATTTATATAATATTTCATTGAATTCACGAATCAATATGCTTTACCATCAAATTTCTTTATTGAGTAAATGATACATTTATACCAATTTTTCACTAGTTAATCAAATAACTATAAATGTAAACACCATATATAAAAATTCTATACATTTTATAAGATAATAATACCCTTTATAGTAGAATATGTATATTTAAGATAAATGTATCAAACTATGAAAAATGATTACAAGGAAGTGATTGTATCAATATAGGTTAACAATTACAAATGAATGTAATATTTTATAGTATGTTTTAGCTAATGGTAATTTTTAATTCAAATCCAAATATATGAAATAATTTAAATTTACCATTAAAATAACATAAATAATAAAGCATTCATGATATCATATGTCAAAGGGACATTATATACAAAACATGAAACTGAATAGGTCCATAATAACAAATAATTCTCCATAGAATGTAAATTGAGATGGAATTCCTTACCGCATGCTTCCTTTAGAATGAATGTTGTTTAACCTCCTATATAGTTGTTCTAAAAATGTCATTAAATTAAACAATATCCGTATTAATATTTATAATATCATATATTATCCATTTATAATATATTATAACCATTTGTAAATCATACATTAAGTATTTTTATTTTTTCAGTTATTAATTTCCTTGTTTAATCATTCATTATATTCCATGATGGTTTCAGTTTATAAACATTTAATATAGTTAAATCATGGCCCTAATAATAATAATGAAATAATTATTATATTTTTACAAAAATTATACATATAAATTTGTTAAAGATTCTTTTTAAAAATTAAGTATGTTATGATCTTGGAGATAGTAGACCATATATATGCATGAGTAACATTTCCATTGTTCACTAATCATTATGGAATGGTGGTATGTATTATTTTTCATTTACATAATTATAATAATATCATCAAGACAATATTATATACTTATATATTTCTTCCATGTGGTGTTTTTTTGAAAATATATTCTCGTTTCTTTGTGAAGGTAGTAGTTTAAATGTACATGAAAAATGTTATCATCATTACCTGAGGGAAAAAGAATGAAAGATAATGATATATATATATATATATATATATATATATTTACACTATAGAATTATAAATATTTCATGAACATAAAAATGATTTAATTTATATAACATATAATCATTATCTAAATCCTTATCACTTTTCATGCGAAGCATTAGTGAATGTCGAATCACATCGCTTCGTAACACGGTAGTCTACCACGCACATCAATGACATTATCGTATATCATATGGAATGAAATGTAAAAAATATCTATATTATATAGATACTATAGAGGTATAAAAAGGATATAAATATCATATATACTCTTTAGAAACATCATCATTTACATCCAATAATATTAGAAATGAATAAACCAACGACATTGGTTCGAGAGGTTGCAGTCTACCAGGAACATGAATGATGATTTCGTAGCCCATTTTAAGGAAGTGGATACAGTTTTAGGTCATGAC
The DNA here is from genome assembly GCA_963277665.1 of Viscum album. Lineage (NCBI taxonomy): Eukaryota > Viridiplantae > Streptophyta > Magnoliopsida > Santalales > Viscaceae > Viscum > Viscum album. The sequence continues at coordinate 690,004,841 of OY728134.1, read as the reverse complement.
CAGATTATGAAAACATTATATTATATGGAATATAGTATGTTAATTATATGATCATACATTAATAACAATTAATTTAGGTGGAGAAACAAGTAAAATAAATATGTTCATTGATGAATATTACCAATTAAACAGGTATCCTCCTTTGGTTTTAACCAAAGAATTCATGTGATATATTTAGTCCCAAAAAATGCCTCTAAGATGTTGTAAGGGATTTTTTAAGTAATTTTTTCTTGTATTTTCTGAGCCATATAGGTTTGAATAAGTGAAAAAGTGAGGGGGAGAGTGCCCTTTTATATTTTAGGAGTGAAATATTTGTAAATACTCCAAATTATTCACTATTGGGAGGTCAATATTACTTAAACCAACTAATTTTTTAATTAATGTTATTTAGGGGTTCTATTTTATATTTTTACCTCCACCTCATTATTATGCACATGTTTTAAACATTTTTTCACTTAAATTATATGTTTCTTTATTTTTTCCATTGTGGTTTTCAGTACAGTAACATTTATTTTTAACCATTGTAAATTTTAAATTAAAACCAAAATAAAATGAGAATTAATATATAATTTGGACTCATTGATTAAAAATATAATATTAAATTGACATATGTATATCAAAAGTGTGTTGGAAATTAATTTCAACACAAGTTAATATAAAACTCATCAATGAATGGAAAATCGATTATATTTATTTTCATATAAAAATAAATTTGTATAGGATATGTTTTTAGTTATTTATTATTATTTAATGAAATATAATTTATCAAAAAAAATCCTTAATTTAATTGTTTACATTATTCACTTAAATTGAACATAAAAATATGAATATAATTATATAATTATAATATATTATGATAGAACATGGGTATCATGATATACTAATCTATAAAATAATTTAATACAATTATTCATTCAATTTACATTACTTTTAATGTTTTTTCACCATTTATTTGGTATTATTATATCTAAATTATTAAATTATTTATATTTCCTAGGCCTTTAAAGTTATTATTACATCGAAAAAATTTAAAATAAATTATAATGATATAAAAAACATTTATATTTTAAAAGGATATATAAAACCAATCCTATGTTTTTTCTTATCTCAAGGCTTTATAGATATTAAAAGTAATAAAATTATATTTTTTGTCTTTAACATTACTCAACTTATTATATGGGACACAAACAATAGAATATTGTATCAAACTTCCCTATTTCAGAGAAATTTATTTATAAAATAAAAATAAATTCATTAAAAAAAAGATAGAATTATAGTTACTTTTTACTCTTATTACTATAGTCTAACGACCTATTTTACCCATTTTTACCTTAACTCTACCAACTAATTTTTATTACAATCATTATCCATTTTGGAAATAAATTATATTAAAATTTTAGACATTATAAATTATTCTGATTCTAAATATGTAATCCATTTCCCCAAATTAAATTCATATAAGTGGAAAATTTATATTTAAAATTAATCTCATATGTATGATGAGAAAATGAGTTTTTAAAGTGAATATGTTCAAATGATTACAACATTTGTATATATAAACTCAATATTAAAATGATTACAAGGACCTAAATTGGATTAATTGATATAAAATTTATCTAATTTTACATTAAAAACATTTAAGATATATTTTATCATTATATATTATTGAAACAAAGAATGAATCTTTTAATTTAAATTCATTATTTTTCACGATTCATTGGAAAATGAAATATTTTAGAAAAATACTTAAAATAACCCATAATATTATTTTTAAATATTAATTTAAAAAATGGTGTTTAATTTATCAAATAAATTTTCTAAATGTTTTTAAACATAATTCCAAGTTAATTGTGAAAATCATGACTAAATAATGTTTTAGTAAACATTGTATTGTATACATCGTATTATATTGACGACAATAAATTTATTTTTAATGATCTATATTGTAAATTATTTGGGAATCAATATTAAACAGTATAAATATGATATATTTTAAATTATTATTCCTAAAAGTTTTTAAAATTAAATTTTCTATATGGTAAATCATTACAGATGATAGGAAATGGGACTGTGAAAATCTAGCTGAATAGTGGAGGTTTTTTGAGTTGAAGATATATTGATGTATCCATGGACTCTAGAAGAATTTAATTTCCATGGTTCTGTTGTATGATGCTTCTTTTGGATCCAAATTTTATAATGGAATACCAAAGGTAACTTGAGCTTCACATTCCATTGCTAAAGAAGTTAAATATGGAACTCTTTAGCTTATCAAAAGAATAGATGAAGTCACAATGGACAATGAATCATATTTCATAAGTTTAGGATATTGGTACCATTGGTTTGGTTATCTAAATTATAATTGCATGAATATGTTTTGAACAAAAAAAGATGTTGTTGGTTGATTTTTTGGACATCAATAGCTGTAGAAGTGGTATACCTAGAATAAATAACATGTGTATTTTAATCATAGTAGAAGTCCTCTTTTGATATAAAAGATGGAGAATTTACATGATGATTTATAGAAAACATCCTCATTCAAGTCACATACAAGATACATGTACTTACTACATTTCATTTCTCATTTCTTAGTAAAAGAAAGGATTTACTTCCTCAAGCATAAGTTTTATGTGTTGGAAATTTGTTTTATGTGAAATAAAATGGTTAAAAGGGATATTTTTTGTAATATGATGTTTTTAAGATTCAATAAAGGTTGTCAGTACACTATATGGAGTTTCTAGAAGTACATCATACATAAAGGAATCATGTATGATTTTTATGTTCGTGTCGATTCCAAATATTGAGAAAAACTCGAATTAAAGTCTTGGACATCTTTATTTGTAGTGTATAGAAATAAAGGATTGGAATTTCCACTTTATGGTCCTAGGAAAAGGAAAATAATTAGATTTTTAAATTTGGTCCTCAATGAGAAGGTTTTTTAGAAGGACCAGAACATGGAAACCAAGTAATATGAAAACAAAGAATCATCTGATGTACAGGTTTACCTAAGAGAATGATTTGAAAGAGTTCAAAATGTGAAATTTCAAGTGGTATTACATATACTATAAATTCATAAAATTAGAAAGAAAATTTAGAAATATAATAGGAAATTTAAATACTTTATCAAGGGATGATATAACAATGAGCTAAGTGGTTGGTATAATGCATGTCAGGCCATTAGTAGAAGAATTTTTTGAGGTATCACGTTTAGAAAGAGGTGAGTCACAGTTATAATGGGGATGATCTTCCAGGATCATATGATTAGTATATAGTTATATATCTAGTCTTTTCTTGCTAAATTTAATGCTTACAGGATAACCTAAAAGTCCAAAAGTAGAAGCCAATCTCGATGATTATACTAAGTTGGATGTTATTATAAAATTATATTTGCATACATTATATTAAAATAATACCAATTATTTAGCTGAAATTCTATACAAAAAGATGAATCCAGTAAGTAAATTTATCTATAAACAAATGGAATAATCCTAAATAGTAAGATGTTTGAGGCACCACCTCTAGAGAATGGTTTCCAAAAAAAGCAAGCTATTGAATTTCCAAAAATATTTTCACCCTTTTTTGACCATACTACCATCATGTGAGGGGTTATGTGTGTTTTTTTATAATAATATATATAATTTAAAAATATACATAAATTTTAGTTTTTGTTTTAGTGATCTATGAAAGGGATTTATATAAATAAACTAGATTGTTTTGTTGATAAATTAAATCATGATTTTTAATGTAAAATTAAATGTAGGATTTTTTTGATGTAAGAACCCAGTAAATAAAACCATTAGTTTAATAATTTTATGATATAGAAACTGTTCATGTAAAGAAACTCATATCATCATTACTACCATAAAAAGTTTTAGGATGGATGTTTTATTATTCTTCTCTTATTTGTAGATGATATGCTCTTGGTTGGGCCAAATAACCAATTCATTTAGAGGTTATAGAAATATTTATTAGACATATTTGAAATTAAAGATATTGGTGAAGAAAAAAAGATTTTTAGAATAAAAAATTTAATGGGATATATGTTTAAAATGTTTTGTTATCTCCTAGAAGGGGTAAATCGGGAAATTAAATGAACATTTAAGGTTGACTAGATGTATATCCATTATTACGCCTCGTATCATGAATTTAAAAGTATCAAAAAATAAATCACCTGAAAAGTATGATGTGGTAAATCATATGACTAAAATTATATTTTTATATATTATTGAGTGTTTTATGTACACAATGGTGTGCACTCAATCAAATCACTGGTCATTCATTGAGAGTTATTATCACATTCATGGAGAAATTGGGAAAAGAACATTGAGTGGATATGAAGTAGATTCTCCAATATCCCAATGGAATGATAGATACTTCTTTTTTTCTTTGAAATGAAGGAACCACTACAAGGGTATGTTGATTTTGGTGTTTAGGGATAAAATAAACATAGAAGAGTACATCTAGTTATGTATTTACCTATAGAGGAATGCATATCATTTAGTTTTCAAGGTTTAAAGCCATTTTTATTTATAATAAACATAATATGATTTATGTTGTTGTAATGAAAGAAAGAAATTAAATGGGGTGGTTGGGGAGTCAATGAAAATGGTTAACTCTACTATAATAGAAAAGTGATATTCACTTGTCAATGAATCTTATTTTTCATGTAAGGACCAAATTTGTTTACCTTACATACCATTATGTCTGAATACTTATGTAAGATGATTATTTGACGTTATAAAGTATTAATTGAAAAGAAAACATATCATACATGTTCTATAAAATATTTGAATAATAAATTTTATGTCAGTCATATTCTGAAATAGTGATTAGGTGAATGAAAATAGAGTAGGGTGTTAGAAACTAATTTGAAAATAAGAATTCATTGTTTACAAGTGATCCTTGAATTATTCATCATGTGTTATATTATTTTGGATTTGATGTCTCTTGATGGATATGGTATTTTTTTACCAAACATTATTGTCTATATTCAGCAGATTCGTACACTAGAGGAATTCACAATAGGGAGTTAGACTACCATAAGTTTTGATAGTGGAGTCAGCATTGGAAAAATAATGTATAAATTCGAATAAGCTATCAGTTGGATCTTGTGAAAAATGTTTGATGAATAGTATAACAAATAAATTATATGTGATAGGTTGCTAGGATGAGAAATATTACATGATATATGTAGTTAAAAATTGAAATATAAGGTTGACCTCAAATATAAGGAGTCATTACCTCCATTTGACCAAGTGTGACCCTCAATATAAATGGGGTGTGACCACTATTCGGATGTGTCGAATTATGGATGAATAATTTTACATTTCATGATCCACATGGATAACAAGTCACAATTAGTATAATTTAAAATTATATTGAAATAAAAACATTATGTTGTTCTCCTGCAGGTATAGGATGAAAATCCAAACCAAGTAAAATTTATGTTTTTTAATTGAGGGTTTTTATCCCTATGTGTGTATGTTTATTTGTGGGTACTACATTCAATTTAGAAATTTAGGGTTATACATAAATCCATGTTTTGATTCCCTGAACATCCAACGAAGTGACACTGATGAACTGTTTATGCATTTATCATTTACCAATGGATGATATTTTCGTACTTGAAGTTCATGTTTTTTTATAGAACATTCAGGAGAAAATGTATTCAATACAGGATTTTGAGATGGATTAAGTAGTCTTCAACTAAATGATTTATATGTATTATCTATATGGTGATAAGTTTGATATATATACTAAATACAAGATACTAATATATATTCAAACAAAATAATCTTAAAATACACCAAGGATGATGTTTTGAGCTAATCAAAGACTATTATTTCTCAATACATGACTATCCAAGGAATGTGATTAATGTGGAATATGATCCATGTATCAAATATCTAGAAGCCATATCTATAATGTTCATTAAGAATGATCCAATCTTCGTTAAAATTTAATTAATATATGTTGGAATCATAAACAAATGAACAATATCATTCTCAACAGAAATGACAACCCAAAAATCAAGTTTGGATTTGATAATGAATTATTAGAGGGAGGATGTAGAGATGTGAAGGAAGAACTATATAGAATATTATATTTAGAGGGGTTAGTTTTTCCATTATTAGTGGTTATAACCACCTCTAAATATATTAGTGGTATTTTTTTATAATTGATGGTATAAAAAAAATCAAGAAGGAAATTTAATACTTTTAAAATTTATTTTAAAATTAATATTACAAATCATCCATTAAAAAATTATATTTTTTTAACAAAAACTCAAAAAAATTAACACCTGATGGAATCCAACATTAATATTTTTTTGTTCAAAAAATGATTTACGATCGGTTTGAAAACCCCTCCTAAAACAAATATTTATATTAAAAAAACTAATAGTGTCCCCCACAACACACCCAATTTCACTTCATCCCAGCTCCCCTATACCACCCCATCAATTTCCTAGTACATCCCCCCACCACTGAATGACCTACGCATGCACCATTGTACTTCTCAATGATGGCCCACACCTCATAGCTCACTAACTCTTTCATTCACCCCAACCCTGTAACACCCCAAGATTTTTTGAATAATTTTTCTTTCAAATTAATTTACCTTTTTAAAATTTTCAATTCATGTGTCACTGGAAATATTCCTTATATATATATATATTTGTAAACTAATTAAAACCTTCTATTCACATGGAACCGACATGCCTTGTGTTAGATATAGTACCAACTTGGCTTGTGCTATAAGCAACATCAACATGGCATACGTTATGTGCAATGTCGATGTTTCTACGAAACATCATATTTTGACTATAATTATTTAATTGATATAATTATAACATATTCGTTAAACATTATTATATGAGTTGTAATAAATAAATTTCAAATATTGTTTATAATGGGTTTATTGAAACTGTAACACCCCTACCCCAGAAGCCCAAAGTTGGTGCATTATTTTAATACATTGACATTAGTAAATGGAATCAAGTCCAAAAAGACCGATCATTTTAGTAGTCTCGGAAAATATATTACATGCATGAATGTTAAATTACACATTAGAAAATAAAAGACAACATAAATGATCTTTTGAGAACTCCAATAATCCTCTAGCTTAACCCTGCTTATCAATCATAATACACTTCTTGGTATCCTGTGAAAATAAAACATAATAAATTGGTGAGCATAAATGCTCAGTAAGGATAACGATATAGAAAAAACATTCACAAATAAGAAAAATCATTTAAAACAATTTATAAAACTAAAACAAAAGCCTTTTAAACTTAAACTTCAGTGTAATCTGGAAAATTTAAATCAAATATTACATTTAATTATTCACATAGATATTTTACTAGTCAAATAATCACATGAAGCATCCATATCCAATTTCATAATGATGGAATGCATAATTCTAGACTTTATAAGAACACGATCATGTTCTTATTCCATGACTAAAAATATGATTTTTTCAAGGCCTTGTGCCAAGACACTAGTTTGGCTCATGAGACCTATCGAGCATCGAGGAGTTATAGCGGTCACCACCCATCACTCACTAAGTCCAATACATTTCTCATATGAAAAGGTATAATCATAACTTAAGTATTCATATTAAAACATGAATAAGAAATGTGAAAACTTTATCCATAAACCATGATTGGTATAAAAATAACACATCCCCAGTCAAACATATCACAAATCCTTCAATACAATATTGAATATTAGTATCATAATAAATCAACCTCGATCAAGAATAATATCATGTAAACGATGTTGACATAGTTGAAAATGATCAGTAAAAATATTTGAGGAAAATATCTCTATTTTAATGAAATCATTTTAAAATCACATAATTAATAAAGGAAGTCATCTAAAATATATTTATGATTCAAAGTGTCCCATAACACATTGAGACATTTGATAGGAATTAAAATTTTAATAAAATTATTGTCCATATAAATAAAACCATAAAACCCATTTTTAAAACATTGAAATTTATGATAATGATTTAGAAGAATAAATTTTTAATACATTTAAAATGATAATATAGTTAAATATTATATTCTATAAAACCATAAAATATTCCTTTTGAAAATATTTTTCTGATATATGGACCTTGATGATAAATATGCCCTAGAAAATATTTACTCATAAACAATCTTGGATAATAATGATATTGAGTAATTAAACCTTACCATGCACATTACTTTGGTCGAGGGTACATGTAACCAACTATTTAAAGACCATTATATGTTATTAAATTATATCAGAACCATATTCATATTTATTATATCAAACATGAATCATTTATGACTTTATACTACCTATTTAATAATTACATCCATGTTAAATTAACATTTAGGGTAATATATACTTTTATAATCATCATTGAATATGTAAGTACATATATATATATATGATTATTATGTTATATATTATAAAATAATAAATAATATATATTTTTATAATCATCATTGAATGGTGAATGTGGAAATGAATCTCATAGCGTCGTGGAGACGGTGAGTCGTATGTGAAAATGAGTGACGATGTCAATTCTGTAATGATTAAAAGGTGTGAAATTGGATGGTATATTAACTTTACAGAAAAATTAGCATGTTATTTTCATTATATATATAAATAATACTCATCATTATATCCATCCAAATAGCATAGTGATGAATAAAAAATTACACACTGACATTGAGATGGTAAATCATACGTATGCACACATGGTGACATTTTCATTCATAGGATGGATAGAATAATGAATATGGTAGTACCATATTTATAATAAAATCACAGTATGTATAAGTTATTGGAGTTATTATTTTGGTTTGAAAATAACAATGATAGAGAAAGAGGAATAATAAATGAACATGAAATATGATGTTGACTTTATTACCTTTTCTCCGGGAGTTTATTTTTGAGTTGATCAAAAGGTATCCTTAAGATGTATTCATTATCAACGTAATGAATATATGATGAAGTGATAGAATTTTGGAGGGTATTTGAGCAGGGGTTTTCCAAGGCAAATGGATTTAGAGGTGTGATTTTGAGGGAAGGGGAAGTGCCCTATTATAAGAGTGGTGAGGGTTTCTTACGGAAAAGATTAAAATATTAATTTATTGAACAATCATATTCTATTTATAATAGCTCTAAATTAATTTATTTAGAGCCCTAGGTGGTTATGGGTCAAAATAATCTCAACCAATAGGTTTTATACATGTTTAGGTTCCCATTTTATCCTTTTCTTTTAGATTTAACTCTTATTTAAATAGTTTTACATTAACCATGTCTTCTTGTATTCTTACAATATATGGTTCATACATTTACTCAAAACTTCAAAGAGAATATCAAGTAGTTCTTTAATGACATATATAATATTATTTAAGATTTTTCTCCAAACATTACATTTTTATGAACATTATATCAACCAATAATTTGATATTTTTTTCAAAATTAATTAATGTCAATTTTTACAGTATGTGGTATTTTGTTTTTGTGGAAGTCATAACAACCTTATCACTTAAAAAAATTTATCTAATAAACCCTAACATTTCATATTGACCTATAAAATTCATGGATGTATTACTTATTACTTCTATTTATTTTATTATTTATAAAATAAACCATTTTAATATTTTATTAACAAGGTAATAAATTCAGTATCATTGTGTAATTAATAAATTTATTCATTTTATCTCTATAAATTATAAATAAAATACCATGAGGTATTAAATCATTTTATTTTTCTAATGAATATTTAGTGTCGAATTTATCTTATGTTTAACACTATATTAAAAGTGGTTAGTTATTAAACTTTTAATTTATAACTATTAATTCTTATTTAAATAAAATAATAATAAATGTCCTAATCTAATCCAAGTGGTCCTAAATGATCGGATTCTATTCCTATGTTTTCTTTAGTCAAATAATACATATCCAATAGAACTATTGACATTTTTAAGGGTAATTATAATATCATTTTTACCAATAATTACTATATTTACATTTAACCGTGGTAAATAAATGTCAAATGATACTATTCACCAAAAAATCATCTTATTAAATCACATTTTACGTATTTATGTCATATTTTTTCACTATGTTTCTAAATTCAACTCACATGAGCGGTAAAATTATGTTTTATGCAAATTTGATAAGGTTTCTAGAAGATGGGTAAAAGACGTTAAGAAATTAAATATTATTTTATACATAGAATTTTATTATAAAATGACTCCAATTAATTAAATTGATCTAATATAGGTATAATTTATCTATTTTTACACTAACTAAATTTATATAAAATAAGAAATTATAGAAATAATAATTTTATTTTAAACAAAAACGCAGTGTTTTTCTCTATTCATCAATAAAGTTAATGTTTTAAAAAAAATACCAAAAACTCACCCTAAGAGAATTGGGATCTTTAAAATTAAAAAATGAAGTCTATATTACAATATTCAAAACATAGATGTTTAATTTATTAATTTAAAATTAATTCCTACTGTCATAACCAAAAACCGGGTTGTTAAAAAGTTAAAACTCTCAAAATATTGACATGTCTTTATGTTAAATTTAAATGTAAAATTGCATATAATGACCTAAATTTTATTAAATGATAAAAATATAATATAATTATATTTCAAAAAAATTCAAATGTATAACATAACATTATAAATTATTGTGATTATTAATGTTGTTTTCAATTATAATTTAGCATCCTTCATTATTAATGAAAATATGAAAATTATTTGAAAAAAAAATTATCATAAATAAATCATTATTTGCCACTTAAAAATAATAATTTTATTTCATCAAATTTATTATAAAAGTTTTAGATATTGCATTTAAATAATGTTCACTATTAGTAGGAGGTGACGTTGCATTCTTGAAAAATACATCCTTTATCTGAAAAATTGATTTGTGTTCTTATATTTTGTCTAAAAAACACATAATATTTGTTTTAAAATTATATAGCATATATAAGATTCAAAATTCAGTTAATAATATTCCTAACAACTTTTTAACGGCTATTTTGGTATGTTTTAGTGTGCTCGAACATGGTGTAGTGTGTAGCACAAGCTATTGAATTAATTTAATGAGATAACATACTATGGAATCGTGGGTTTTTACATTCTCCCCTACTTCAATAAATTATCACCTCTCAATTTGAAATTATTTTTGAATCTAATGGGTTAAAATAGAAAATATCCTTTGTAGAAAACACACATTGGAAATTGGGTTAATAGAATTTAGTCCTAATAAGAGGGAAAATGAAATGTAAAAGTCACCACCAAATTATTATCTTGATTAAGAGAACACCGGTGAAAATTAAAGGCACATAATTGGAGGAAAATGTAAATATTTATAAGGATTTGATGAGGACATCAATCACAAAAAAGTTTAAAAATTGGGGGCTTTAAATCCATCAATTTAAGATGATGTAAAATATCATCCTGTCTAAAAAAATATTGTATTAGGATAAAATATTTTTTTAAAATCTCTTCCCTAGAGTTTAAGAATTAATTTATTCATATAATAGAACAATATATATATATGTATATATTCATGACAAATAACGTTTCATCATTCACCTAATTCCTACCACAAACTCATCTTTCATTCCAAAAGATAATAAAATTCAAAAATATTCCATTTATCCTAATCGTATAGGGTAAAAAAATGAATTTATAATTTTTATGTCAAACAATTTAAAAAACTACATTATAAAAACTAGGACATCACGTTGGTCAGTGGTAGATGATTCACCACTTTCGCCCATCAGTTTTTGGATCACGTTTAGCCACCTTTCCAGATGCGATAGGTTGTAACCCGACCTCCAGGATGAACACTTTAAGACAATCCAAAAATAATCTCAAGAAATGATTTAGCGTTAACAATAACTTCCAATATCAATCTTAATCGATTCCGACCTTTATACTTATCCAAAATAATTATGTCCAAACTCACAGTCCAAAAATTATATGGATGGTAAACATAATGAAGATCCTTTTTCCATGTAATAACATGTGAATACATTAATCATGTATTATTTGAAAACACAGTAACAACCAAAATTATCATATTACCATATTGATTACATTAATTCTCCCTTATTCCTTATAAAATAATAGATATACTCCTTATATCCAAAAATGATGTATACTCCAATAATGATGGAATATACAAATCAATAATCTGTTTAAGGTAGTTATGAATATCCGATATAATTTATCCAAATCTATCATATCATTTTCCAAAAGCACTACCTAAGTTTAAAACCTATATTAATGTTTAAATTTAATTTAGCCATTTATTTTCCAAAATGTTTAAATTGATATTGAGTCACTTTTCTTAGAACCATATTATCTCAAATCCTTAATGAAATAGTACTGCAGTACAATCCTTATATAATCTATAATTACTATAATATGTACATTATTATTAAAATACCCAAATGACACAATACTTTAAAAACATAATAAGAACTCTAATCAGTCCTCTTCTTCTTCGGTAGTATCATAAATGGCTTATTATCCAATAGCAACCTTTAGGGTATACTCTGATGATTTCGAAATTGATTTGCGTAGTGTCCCAACTCCTTGCATAAGATACACTATAAATTTGAAGCATTTTTCTTACCCATAAAATCACATATATGGTCTCATTATTCTCCACACTTATAAAAAACTCCCATTCCTTTCAAGAATTTACCAAGTTGATTTATTCCACAGTTATCACATATGGTAAAATCATTGTTTACCCCCTTCACTTTATCCATATTTCTCTCTTCCATCCATTTCTCCTCTTGCTTCCCTTCAAAGCCAAAGGTATTAGATAATTCTTTAGTTATCTTATTAACACATTATAAAATTTCTTCATATGGTTAGAATGTGTGGGAGACAAATTACTTTTTAAATGTTGGCTTAAAAATATGAACGATATGATCCTTATTAATATTTTAATCATGCATATTGCTGGAATTCTCAGTCCTTCTACTAGGCACCATTTAAAAACAATGAAATACACAAGGTTAGTTTTTGAATCGCAATGCATAATTCTAAACATGTAAAATACCTAAAATAAATTGAACATATTATGCATATAATCTATACGCATAAAAAAATTTCATTTAAGGAGGTATTTAATTCTAAATCCTTAATAATGGATTGTAATGAAAATGTGAATTATCTTAAGCATATACCCCAAGAGTTTCATTACCAAGAGTGAAGCAATGCCTGTTGTCATGTACTAGGATACCTAGTGTTAAGCCCGAAACTCCTTGTTGGAGTTTCCACTCCAAGGTATATCTATTCTAATGCTGCCTCGACCTACTCATATCCAGACATGGATGTTTTTCCTGGAAAATACACAATATATCTACATTACCAAAATTCTAGGAAGTTCTTCTATACTATTCCTCAAAGTATATCTTATGGTAATGTTTTCAAATCAGTGATTATCTAAATCTATTTCCAAAGTTGTTTCTAATGTTATTTTGAAACCAAATATAACACCCCAACCCTGGAAGCCTAGAGTTAGTGAATTATTTTAACACATTAGAAAGATTAAAAAGAATCAAGTCTCAAAAGACAGATTAGTTTAGCAGTCTTGGAAAGTAGATTACCTACATTAACGTCAAATTACACATCATAAAATATAACACAACATAAATGATCAATTGATAAAGTCATAAATCCCCTAGCTTAACCCTACTTATCAATCATAGTACACTTTGTGGAATCCTAGGAAAATAAAACATAATAAATTGGTGAGCTGAAATGCTCAGTAATGATAACCATAGAGCTTAATGTTTCACAAATAAGAATAATCATTTAGGGAAAATTATAAAACTAAAAAAATACTTTTAAAAATTAAATAAATGTTAATATGGAAAATATAAATCGAATAATGACATTTAATTATTTAATGAATATTCTACTTGTCGAATAATCACTTGCAATATTCATAACTAATTTCGTAATGATGGAATGCATAATGCCATACATCATAACCACATTTTAAAGGTCTTCTGCCAAGACTAAAAATAAGATTTTTTCAAGGACTTGTTCTTACACACTAGGTCGTCTCGTGAGACCTACCGATGCATCAATGAGCTATATCGGGCTCCACCCATCTGTTACCACGTCCAATGCATTCCTCATATGAAAAGGTTTAAACCTAACATAAACATTCATATTAAATATAGAAAACTCAATGTGAATACAATATCCATAAACCATGAATAGTATAAAAATAACACATCCACAATAAATCATATCACCAAACCTTCAATAAAATATTGATTTTTTGTATCATAATTAAAAAACCTCTGTCAAAAATAATATCTTGTAGAGGATGTGAACATAGTTGAAAATGATCAGTAAAAATCATTGAGAGAAACATCTATTTTTTCATGAAATCATTTAAAAGTCACATAATTTATAAAACAAATCTTTTAAAATATAGTTTTGAATAAAATTTTCTCATATCATATTGATACATCTTAAAGGAATTAACATTATAAAATCATTCATCTCTATAGTAATAAATTATAAAAAATCATTTTGAAAACATGGACATTAATGAGAATGATTTAGAAGAATAAATATTTAAACTATTTAAAATGATGATCTTGTTAAAGAGATCCATCGATAACACTTTAAAATATTCCTTTTGAAAAAATTTTCATGAAATATGGACATCCAGGATAAATATTTCCCAGTAAATACTTACTCATAAACAATCTCGGATAATAATAAGATTGAGAAATTAACCCTTACCGTTCACTTTACTTTGGTCGAGGGTACGTTTAAACTCATGTATAATGACTATAGTATGTTATTAAATTATACTAGAACCATATTAATATTTACATTATCATAAATGATTCATTTATGACTTTATAATACACATTTAATAATTATTTCAATTTTAAATTAACATTTTGTGTAATAATCGCTTTCTTTATCATACGTGTTTAAACTTGTTATTCTTAATTGTATGATTTTGATAATGATTTACATACTTCCAGAATATAATAAATGATTTATATATCATATATATTTAGAATATAAATTTGTAAAGTATAACGTTAAATGAAATGGAAAACAATGTTTATCGAGACGATAGGAACTATGTATGCATAACTTTTATTTCCGTTTTTATATCGTATTGAATGGAAGTAAGTGAATAAGATATATGTATGTACATACATACATACATAAATACATACATACATATATATATATATTATGTATAATTATTATGTGATTTATTACTTACTTATTAATAATATATATTTTTATAATTATCGTTGAATGGTGAATGTGGAATTGAATATCATCACATTGTAGAGACGCTAAGCCGTATGTACACACGAGCGACAATGTCATTTTCATAATGATTGAATGGTGTGGAATTGGATGATATGTTAATTTTACAAAGATATTAGCATGTTATTTTCATTAATTATATTCATAATACTCATTATTATATCCATCCAAATTACAAAGTGTTGAATAACAATTTACCCCACGGTGTGGAGACGGTAAGTTTTATGTACGCACACATTGTGTAATTATAAATAATAGGATGGATAGAAAAATTAATATGGTTGAACCATAGTTATAATAACATAACATTATATATAATTCACAATATATATAATTTGGGTATGGAAATAAAAAGAAAGAGAATGTGGAAGAATAAAAGAACTTGAAATAGGGGGCTGAAATTATTAACACCTCTCTAGGTATTTCCTTTTGAGTTGATCAAATGGGATCCTTAGAATGGATTTATGATAAAATTAAGGACTATACGATGAAGTGAGGGATGTTGGTAGGATATTTCGGTAGGGTATGGCCAAGCCAAATGGATTTGGGGGTGTGATTTTGAGGGAAGGGGAAGTGCCCATTTATAAGAGAGGTGAGGGTCACTTTTCGAAAAGATTAAAACATTAATTTATTATAAAATTATATTCGGTTTATAATGGCCCCAAATGAATTTATTTCTATACATAGGTGGTTATGGGTTGGATATCTTTCATCCAATAGGTTTTATAGAAGTTTTGGTTACCATTTTAACCTTATATTTTAGATGTTACTCTTTTTTAAATAGTTTATTTTTTACTTTGTCTTCTTGTAATAATACACTATATGGTTAATTAATTTACTCTAAAAGTCATAGATAACATCAATTAGTTCATCAATTACACATATCATGTTATATAATCCATTTTTATGAACCTTATATTTTTAATAATATTAAATCAACCAATAATATTGTATTTGTTTTAAAAATTAATTTATGTCAATTTTGACACTATTTGGTATTTTGTTTTTGTGGAAGTCAGAAAAACCATATCAATTCGACCAAAATTTATTTACTCAACCCTAAAATGTCTTATTAACCTATAAAATTCATGGATGGCATCAAAACGTTTCAATTCTATTTATTTTAATATTTATAATATAAACTATTTTAATTTCTCATTAAGAATTAAATTACTGCATCACCATTGTGTCATAAATACATTTAACTATAATCACTAAAAAATATAAATAAAATAACATGAAGTTGGAAGTATATTTATATTTATAATGAATATTCATAGTCGAATTTTTATTAGTCATAACTCTATATTAAATATATTTTATTTATTAAACATTTAAATTAACACTTGTAACTATTTTTTAAATAAAAAAATAATACATGTCCCAATCTAATCCAAGTAGACATAAAGGATCATAATTTATTCCTAAGGTGGTTTTTGGTTGAATTACACTTATCAAATAGAATCAGTACATGCATTAGGATAATTATAATATCATTTTAACTTTAATTACTCTATTTACTTTTAGTCGTGGTAAATAAGACATGAGTTACTATTCACCAAAAAAATTATTTTTATCATATTGAACCACATTTTACTTACTAATGTCCCATTTTCCTATCAGATTTTTGAAATTCAACTCATAGAAGTGGTAAAATTATCTTTTATGCAAATTGGCTAAAATGCATTGAAGTTGTGTAAAAGACGCTAAAAATTAAAAAAAAAATTATACATATAATTTTATTATCAAATGACTCCAATTAATTAAATTTAACTAATATAGTTATTACTTATCTATTTTTACTATAAGTAAAATAAATAATTATTTAAATAAAATGTCAATTTTTAAAAAAAAATGTAGTATTTTTTCACTATTTATAGAAAAATCAAAGGTTTTCTGAAAAATACCAAATAAATCTACATAATATAATTTTAATATTACAAATTAAAAAATCAAGAATATTTTACAAAATTTAAAACATATAAGATTCATTTATTAATTAAAAATTAATTTCCATTGTCAAAACCAAAAAGCCGGTTTTTAAAATCTAAAACTATCAAAGATTAACATTTGTTTCTGTCAAACTTAAATGTAAAATTACATATAATGACCTAAATTGTATTAAATGATAAAAAAATATTTTAATTTTACTTATAATCCATTCAAATGTATAATTTTACCATATAAAATATTTTGATTAAAAAAGTTGTTTTCAATTAAAATTTAGTATCTTTCACTATTCATCAAAATAAGAAATTTATAAAAAAAACACCAATAATTTATCCAAAATCACTTTTTATGTCCCACTTTTAAATAAAAAGTTTATTTAATTAAATTCAATATATAAGTGTCAAATATTTATTTTAAATTAAGTTCACCATTAGTAGGCTGTAAAATTTCATTTTTAAAAAATACGTTGTTTATCTAAAAAATTGAATTTGTTCATATATTATCTCTATGAAACACAAAATATGGGTTTTAAAATTATATAGAGTATGTAAGATTCAAAATTTAGTGAATACTATTCATAAATGCTTTTTAAACGGCTATTTTGGTAGGTTATGGTGCGCTTGAACTTGGTGTTGTGTGTTGTGCAAGCTATTGAATTACATTAATGAGATAAAGTACTATACTATCTTGGGGTTTTACAGAAATTAAACATATTGATAATGAATGATAAAATTTTTCATAAAGTCCTTATTTGTTTTAAAATGTTACATTCCCAAAGGGACTACACTTCACATCCTTCTATGAAAAAAATAAAAACAATTAGACACATTTTGAAATTTAATTTGAAAAAATAAACTTCATTTTATTTATTTAGAATTAAAATACTAACTTCAGGTTAATTTTTTGGATATTTCTAAAAAACATCATTTTTTGATGAATTTCCATTATACTTCTTTTTAGTAAAGAACTTCCTTTTTATTTAAATAGTTATTAATGTAAAATTAAATTATAAATTTAATAAGGTAAAATTAGATCAATAATATATATATTAATAATATTTAGGTCAAAAAATTTAAATTGAAATTGAAATTGAATATAAAACTTAATAAAATTTTGAACTTATTTCTACATTAAAACCCCATTATTTTATCTCGCATGTGGGATTATAATTAATAATAATTTCATCGCTTCTATGAATTGAAATTTGATAACTGACATACAACATTCTAATTAGTATAATATTTAGAGTCTAAAAATATAAACTAACTTTTTGTCAAAAATATTGGAAAAAAGTGATTAAAATTAATCACAATGATTAAGGTACATATAAGCATAATTATGGCATACACATTAAAATAAGGGAACAAAATGAAAGATACAATTGTTCAAGCCATGTTTTATGGACATATTTTTTCCCTATACCTTTCATTCATTATTATTTTTTGTTGTAATTACTTTTTTTAGATAAGAACATGCGTACACCCAACTTGTTTTAAAAAATTTCCAAGCCAGTCATCTTCATTCCCTATAAAAGGCCACCAACATTCCCTCTTATTCACACCACTAAATTCAATTATGTCAAGAAAATATATACCCAATCGACATAACAACATCCCAACCTTCCTCTTAGAACCATCATCTTTGGAAGAAAGTAATCCATGGAATCCTTTTGGAAGAATCCAAAAGGAGTTACCTAATTAAGAGGTACCATCTTCTCTGAATCTACTTATTTTATTTAGTTTCTCCACCCATCAACATTATTTCTTACATTATTGAATAAAAATATTATATAAAATATAATACTATTTTTTTATGCTAAGGTTTCAACCTACACTTAAACACACATCCATTGAATGGGTAACAAACATATTTTTAACATGTATGACCAAGTACCACCTCACTAAATAATGATCAATCATTTTTCCGTACAACCTCTCATTTTGGAAATTATGATGGAAAATATATTTATATATATTATATATTATATACTTATTATTCTAATATTATTTATTCCATTTTAAAATCATATCTTTTTTATACAGTTGGTTTAAATGTGATACTTTCATTTGAGGAAGTGTGGACTAGTTCCCCCTCACATAAATGTGATTTGTTCACACACTGTATGTAATGTATTAATGATGGTTTTAGTGATGTTATATGATATATATAACATTATAATTCTAATTTATTGATATTATATATAAAAAATTGTTTTTTTCTTTTCTTATTTCAATATGACAATTAAAAAAGCATTCACGCATATGTAAGACATACCCTCTCTATGAATGATGTATTCAATTTCATACTTATATATTAAATTGATTTTTATAATTAAAATATTATTAATATAATTTATATTTATATAATTATTTATATTCTGGAGTCATGGTATATTTATAAGGACCAATGATATAACAAGTTAAGACACATGCGAAGAACAAAGTAAATATTATATGAAGTGAAACATTAATATAGGATGGTTAAAAAGGAGGTAATATAAGGCCATAATCAAACCACATATGGAATCAGATATGCGAATATGGTTATGAAAATATGTATAATAAATTTATATTAATTATGCGTGTGTTTTGAATCTGTATGATGAGAGTCAAGAAAGTAGGTAAGGGGAATCCATCTCTCTTTTTATTTTTGTGAGATACATTCCATGTCCACCACTATTTCCATTTGTGTAGTGTATATAATTACAATGAATGTATTTTATGAATATTATTAATACATTTATGGGTTTTTAAATATCAATTTTATGGTATTTCTTTCACAGGGATTAAATTTTAAAATTTTACTAAATTGGTAAAATTGTTTTGTCTCAATTTTACCTTTTGAGACAATGTTTTTTTATACACTAAAATTAATTTTTGATGTGTAAATAAATATATTTTACATGTTATATCATGAATAACATTATTTTTATGATATTTTATGCTTAATTTATTTTACTTTCCTTACATAAAGAGTATCAACCCATGTTACCAAGTGATGACATTTTATTGAAACAATCTCATCACTTTTCTAGTTTGTTATGATTATATTTATTTTATAAACTATTGTGACATATATATCAATACCACTAATTATCTTCCTTATATTTTTTTATTCAATATATAACTTCTATTAGTACCATTTTCCACTCTTAGGTACATATGATAAACATGAAAATGTTTTTATGAAAAATCTGACTCTATCTTCTTCTTTGGTTGTAAATCTATTTTATTTCAAACCCATGTTTTCAGAAATGTTTAAAAAAAATTCAATGATATTTGTAGATAAATTTCAAGGAAAATTTATTTGAAAATTTTTATGCCTTTAAATGTTTTATTTATAATTTTTTATTGTTATTTTAAATGAAATGATTTTTAGAATGTTTTCATACCTACTTTATATGATTTCAATTTATCTTTAATGAAATGATTTTCAAAACATTTTGAATATTTCTTTCTAATATATCAATTTGTTATAAATGAAAAAGTTTTTTCAAATTATTTCAATAATATATCATATATTCTCATTTAAAAAGGATTAAAAATGATTTCAATTCTTCTTTCTACATTTTCAAAGTATTTTCAAAGGAAAATGTATTCAAAGAGATCTATGCTTTATAATTTTCTAGGAAGAAATAATATTTTCATTGAAAAAGTTTTTGAAAAATTGATAAAAATAATATTCCATCTAAGATTCAATCCATTGATCCTACTCATTCTTTCATAGGAAATGATCTAAAGGATCCATTCAAATTCAATATCTAATAGTTTATGTTTTGATGGAATATTTCTTATGAAAACTGTCCATCTTCCAAATTTAATATTCATTTGAAACTCACTTTTATGAGTGGGATATTATTAGATGATATTATTATGATACATTATTCTTTTTGATATGTTATGTTTTGATAAAATGTTAATGATACCCATTTCATTTCATGGGTTTTGATTAGATGTTATATAACCCATCTACTTACATTTTCATGATATGATAAATTTTTTCCAGCATATTCATATATGATTGCATTATATGTTTAGTTGGACATATAACTCTACCCAATGCATTGAGTAACGATAGATGACTCATGAATATAAATTTCAAGAATGGACTTGGTTTTAGGTCCATTGGTTTATGAATAAATCTAATTACATGTTCGCAATGTTATAAGTGAACCATATTACGTGTTCAAAATGTTATGTATAGACCTAGTTTCATGTTAATATGATTATAAATGAACCTAACTAAATGATAAAATTTTTATGAGTGATCCTTATTATGTGTTAACAATATTATGGAAGGACCTGGTTTCATTTCCATATGTTTATGTGTGATGGTGATTATATGTTCACAATTCAATGACTGAAACTGATTATATATTCAATGTGTTATACATGAACCTGATTATTGGTTCATAGTGTTATTCATGGACTTGGATTAACATCCCTAAGGCTATGTGTGGATCTGAATAATCATTCACATTGTTATGCATGGACCTAGTTTCATGTCCATAAATTTATTCCGGGTCATGATTTCATGTCGTTGACTTATTGTGTGAACCTATTACTATTTATACCTTTTTTTAAATTGTAAACCAATGTGAATTCCAAAAATACCTTCTATTATTCCTATGTTATAATTTTATAACTTATGATCCTAATTATATTATGATACATGTATTAAGAACACCAAATCATTAATATTATCTCTTACATGAATAAAATGATCTTCAAACACTATGCTCAAGTTCTATGACATTTTGTTCATGTTATGCTTACATATTTCATTTATTTACCATTACTAAGAATATATTTTCATTCATTTTTTATGTTTCATTTTCCCAGGTTATAAATAATATTTTTAGGATGAATTACTAACTGTGGATATCTTAATGGGTGATTTTGACGATAATTCACAAGAATAGAGGATTTTGTTTCTATATTTACATAAACACTAAACTATTATAGTACTTGGGCATGTATTTTTGTAATGAACCAAATATTCATATATTATAATGTAATATCCAAGTCTGTTAATCTCAGGTCACTATAGACCCCTACTCTATGCGTACACCCGCACGCATAACTACTACTGATAATGAAAAATAACCCCTTTATAGTATTCTAATCGATATTTACTAATGATCCTGCCATAGAAAAATCTAAACCAGATAAATATAAGAAAAATATTGATACAATGAGCTCAAAAATTGATTATAGTCTTGATATTTAGTATAATAATTATCCTAGTAATGAAACATTTCAAATTAAATTGGGTGATGATAATAATTACAGAATGATTTTCCAGGGAAGGATATAATCCTAGAAATTAACTACCTGAAGGAACAAAAAATAAAAAAAAGAAATATAAAAACACATTATTACTAGAATTTAAATAAGAAAAAATATTTAATTTAATGAAAATAATATTACCTTCGTCAATTTTTTTAAGTATTATCCTTTTTTGGAATTTCTAGGGGATCACTAACACTATAATTTTTATAGATGTTAATATTTTTATCATCAAGATGAAACCAAATATTTTTGGACTCTTTGAAATAAAATAATGTTTTCTTATATAATTCATCCTCTCTTGATATACTGGGTAATAAACTAATAGGAATGAAATGATCTAGTACTGATAGAAAATGGTTTTGGGTTCTTTCTCATCATAGGTTTGAAGGAATATACTTCATTATCCCCTCTATAAAAATGAATTACATCAATTTTAAATATGAGGGAATAATATAGTGATGATCCGTCACTTATTATTTTAATGTATATAATAATAGGATAGGTGTTTGGAAAACAATTTCAGTCAAAATTAATATTATTTTTTTCCTTGGATTATAATAGGGGACTTTAATGTTATGTTAAAACCTAATGATATACTTTGAGTGGGCATATTATCTATCTCAACCAAAGAATTAATAACCTATGTTGAAGATATTAATATCTATGAAACCAATATTGTAGGATCAGAATATCCATGGTATATAAGGCAACTATAATCAGTAATTTCTAGATAAAATGTTAGAGATTTCACAAAGGAAGAATCCCTCAATACATGGTTCTTTATTTCCATCTCCACCCATACTAATTCCATTATGATCACCATATTATTTTAGCTATTCTTACCTCAATAATGGTAAGACCACTATTCTGATTTAGATATAATAATTCTTGCAATTTTCACCTTAATTTTAGATCTCAAATTTAAGAGAACTAGAACTCCATTAAAATTAAATATTGTTTTCTTTCTTTTGTTTTAAAGATTAATATCCTAAAGAAATATCTAAAATTTTGGAGTGATAAATGCATTATTAATAATGATGAAAAATCTCAAATCTCGAATCTTTTCTTCCCTATATACAAGAAGGTAACACTATCATTGAATTTCCATCTGGTCTGAAACATGAAAATAAGGTTACACATGATTTACATATCATTATCAATTTTTAGGTGAGATTTAAAATAGAATAGTTTAAAATATAATTGTTTAAATATATAGATAAAAAACACAAATTATTCAACAATTTTAAAAAATTATTGAAAGTTAATATACATTTATTTATTAGTTGTAAAAATGGTAACCTATTTGAAAATAGATAATACATTTAAAAACATGTTGTATCCTGTTAAATGATAATTTTTTGTTCCTATTACACTTATAATTAATACATGGAAGAAATTATTATAAAAAGGGTACCAAAAAAGATTATTATTACCATTCCTAAATTCTACTTTCTTTCTATATTAAATAAGCTATATTAATCTGTATTTTGGAATCACTCCTAGGATGGATGGCTTTACATTTTTTTATAATCTTTTGGTAATTATTAAATTTATATTTATAGATTAATTAGTCATTTATTATATTTGGTCAACTGACTTGATGTATTAATCATCAATTCCTATTCTTCAACCCTATGGTTGAAATGGCTAGTGATTTACATATATTTAAACCAATTTTTTTGTTTAATACAATTTATAAACTATCTAGGATGATTATATCCAACATTATATCTATAATTTCCAATTGGATTGTTCCCTGAAATAAATTTTACTACATAAATATAAAAACCATACATGATTTTAAAGTCATAACCTATGAATTTGTTAACCTTATTTGGAAGAACAAAAGAGGATGTTATACTTATATAAAATGGGATTTCAAAAATTAATTTGACGCTCTTGAATGGAATTTATTTGGGATGTCTTGAACAAGAATGGTTTTAATGATGTGTTTTCTAATTAGGTTAAAATAATTTTATGGTTCTCGAAAATTTCATTTCTTATAAATGGTTTAAATGAAATATAATTTCTTATTAAGGGGGTTTAGACATGGATACCGTCTTCTAGATATTATTTTTTCCATTTTAGAAGTTTATTTGAGTAGAAATCTTCATAGATTAACTGAGAATAATATCACTCCTATAAAAGATAGTAGAGGTATTGCTACTCTAAGTCAACTATTTTATACTTATGACATAATTCTTTCTAAAAGGGAACAAAAGGAATATAAATAATTTAAAAAGATTTATAAACCAGTATTGTAATGTTTCAAGATAAAAGAATAGTAGTGATAAATATTTTATTTACTTTGGTTAAATAATACCTATAGCTATGTAGGTGGGTATTATCAATGAATTGGGGATTATAGAGGGTAATTTTACATTTTTTTTCCATGGCCTTCCAATATATTTGGAAAACCCATGGGTTGGTCATTTTTCCCAAATTATGTGTGAAATTAGAAACCAACATTCCTCTTAATAAAGGGAATATGTTTTCTAATGAATGTCATTTTACTCAATCTAAATCTAACATTGTTTAATTTTTTTTAACCTTTTATTATTTACAAATGGAAAATATCTGTCACGAAAAGTAATAATATTTATATTAACAATTTCATTTTGAGTTTATGTAGTCTCTAAAAAAAATTACTACTGTCCCTTGGAAAAAATGTTGTCATCCAATTTACTGTGGATGGATAAGAATTAAAAATCTATATAATTCTAATCATGAATTATAGGTTTCTATCATTTTTGTAAATATAAATTGGAATATAATGGTGTTGTTTTATTAATATTAATATTTATTGGCAAACATATAGTTGAAAATTTCATTTATAAGGAATCCATTATTTGGATAAACTTTTAGAATACATTTTACTCTATCATGGTTGAATATCATTGGATTTACCTAAATAATTATTATTATAATTTTTGTTTAGACAATTGGTCTAGAAATAATATCCTAATAAATATTGTCTCCCATAAAATCGCTTTGGATAATAAAATTTCAATTAGAGAACAAAAGGAAATTCTTATTGAAACCATTCCATCAAAAATGATGGAATATTCTTTTAATTATAATTTCATCAGAGGAGATGGAATTATTGTAAGGGGACACTATATATATATCTTGTATTATCATCAAAATATATCTTTAAAAACTCTATTTTTGGTCACAATAATTACTTGATAAAGAACCCCAAATAACATCAATTATTATTTCCCATTTTATTCTTTCATGAAGAGTGTTTCAATCAAAATTACCTATAGTATTTCTCCTATAATATATTGGTATTAGTATTTTTGGACATGTGTTTCATGAAATAAACATTGAGGTGCTATTGATTTAATTTTTTAAATTTTTTACAACCTCTAGTTTGTGTTCTATTATCGATGACTGCTTCTATGTTATTTCCCTCATTGTAATCCCATATATAATAATAAAGAATCCTTTTTTAAATATTTCACAATAAATTATGATTATGAACATTTTAGATTGAATATAAATAATTCACATCTTATAGAGAGTCCAAAAACTGATAATTAAATATGGAGTTTTGTATAAAATACAATCATATTTTCTTCATATTATTTTTACTGAAGAAGTGAAAAATATAAAAAAAAATTTTGTGAAAATCCCCTTCAATATTTTGTTATTATTAAAGGATTTTTATTTATAGGTAATTATCACCCTCCCCATGGTACATTAGAATAACTATGGATCTCTTATTTTTTGGATGTATCATGTAAAATATGGATGGTGCCTAGAGAGGTAACCCAGTTCCTGTAAGATATGTTTCATTCTTTATAGATCACACATAAACATCTTTATGTTGTTTATATAGTCCTTGTGGTAATTCCACTTCTTTTGATACAGAAATTCTTGGGGTCATCAATGTAGTTGAATTGTATCAAAAGAACAAATTGGTCATTATTTGGCTTTAATGTGACTAAAAATCCATGGTATATGATATCAGAGATGAAGGAGTACATTTATCATAGACGATTACTGCCATATGGTTATGTTTCATAGAGTCTCTTCACCTCATGAATTACAATATTACCCATGCTTTTTTTGATGAAAATTTTGTTACTGATGGATGGGAAAATAAGGGGTGGAGGGTATTGAGTTGATTTAGCATAATGTTGTTCCTGTTGATATATTTTTTATAGAAAAATGTTTTCTTAGAATGTCACACTTTTGACTATTGTAATTATTTTTCTTTCTCATAAATGTGACATGTCATTTTGAAGAAGTCACCATTCTCTAAAAAATTACATTTAGATTATATTATATACATTTATAAATTCTATATATTTATGAAATAAATTTATATTTTACATTTATGTATACATTTATATTACAAATTAATGTATATATTTATAATATTATTTATATTAAATAAAATTATATTATATATTAAATAAAATAATATTAATATATACAAAAAATATAAATCGAGCATATATTTATAAAATATAGAATAATATATATATATATATATATTCATAATATAGGTATTTAAATATAATAGAATATTTCTATTTATATATATACAAAATTATATATATATATATATATTTCTAAAGGAATTTTACATGTATAAATCTAGATATATATATTTATAAATACATTTATATTATGTGTGAAAATATATATACACATAATATTAATTTAAAAACACAAATATATATATATATATATTAATATTTTTTATATATAAATATAAATATATCAATATAATATATCATCATATTTCTAAAATGTCATACACTCCCACTATGACAAAATATATATATATATATATATATATTATACATCAGAAATTTATAGAATATATATAATATAATTTAATCAATCTAAGGTTCCAACCCCTTTATTAAATAGAAAAAGGAATCAAGAGACTGAAAGGGTTGAGGAATGAAAATCCATTCCTAACCTCATTCAAAAAATAAAGAGACAATAATAAAGTAAAAAAATATCAAACCATAAAAAACTAACACATAGATATAAAAAACAAACATGTTGAAAGAATCATAATCATAAATATAATAAATATTTGATTGAACCATCCTTTCTAATCTAAAGGAGTTGATCAAGTGATCATAGTCGAATTCAACATTGAATTGACTTTCTTGGGCCTGTAAATTTTCATTAGAGCTACTAAGAAGTCTGAATCATATTTCATGCTTCCCTTAGTGGCTATATCCTTGTAATAAGTATTACATCACTAAATCATCTCATCGTCGTCAATATATGATATATATAACAATTTACCAATAACTCCTGAAGAGTTATTAGAATCATTGAAATCACAATAGAAATTTGTTTTTCTCTTTATAAAACTAAAGTGCACCCCAATTGGTTAAACATTAATAAAATGGACTTTAAAAGAGAAACACCCCTAACCAATATTAGATTATTCATGAGAATCATAATTTTCATCATATTTTGAAACTGTCATTACAATATCACTTTTCCCTGAAAGACATGTGTTATGCATTGGAAGCAACAACGTTTCATTATTTTAATCCACCCACAATGTAGGTTCAAATCCTAAAAACATCATTTCTGTTAAATTCCTAACCATATATAAGACTTTTCATTATGAATCCAATTTGTTATTCAACACTTATCATACTAATAAAATTCTATTTTCCACACCAAAAGACCCTACATTAACAGGATCTCAAGGTTGGAGTTTTATAGAATGAAAACTTTTGGTTCTTACCCTATGAGGGACAAGGAGACACATAGAACTGGGTATTTCAACATGTAACTACATTGTGTTTGTTAAATATATTTCCAAAAATACTAAGGTGACATCCAAATTCGATTTCATACTAAGGATTTATCATTATTAGTAATAATTTTATCATTTAGTCTTCCCAAATAAGAATATATAATTTAACATTGATATGATGGAATATCATGAACTGTTCCATCTAGAACATTTTTAACACCAAACCACACTACTTGATGAACTTAGTATTCAATATAAGGATTATCTCCATAATTCATTGTAGTGACATTTATGGTAACCTTAAAAATATTTTCAAGAACAAAATTTCCTAAAGAAAAAATGGATTTCTCTTTATTAATAATGTTTATAGGAACAAAATTCTTCACATTTGATGGACATTTATTGCACATAGATATATTTTCATTATTAACTCCATTAACAGCAATTAATCCTTTATGATCAATATTGTTCCTTTTTATTCTATAGTCAAAAAAATATTTCCTTTCTATGAGAAATAAGATAAAGATACTACATTCTTACAAATAACCATGTTATTCCCAATAATGATTCTATCTAAGCATCAATCAGGTATATATTTATTAACCATTTAGAGAACAATATATTATTTTTGAGTAGAAAAAAAATTAGATAAGGTCATACTAATGTTCACTTATACAAGAATATAATCAAAGCATCCATGCCTAACATCCTCACTACCATTGTCTATTTTATTTAGAAAATCAATTGACGAAGCAATGTCCTATAATATCATAGGATTCCAATGGATCAATTTTAAATGATATATTTTAAATTAATCATTTGTGAACAAATTATTTTTTTATATATCGATAAAAAAAATCATTTATTTATATATTAATATATTTTACATATATATGAATATATTTGAACATTTCTTTATCGATAGACCTAAATTTTCGAATCAAATATATATTTAAATTGTTTATTTAAATACATAAAGTTGTATATATGAAAATTCATATACTATAGAATATATATATATATATATATACACTCCCACTAAATTATTTACTTAAACATATTCTAGTAAATATATTTATAAATATACTTATAGAAATATTTATAAATGAACATATATCATGTATACTCTCTCTCACACACACATACACTGATGCATGTTTATATAAATATATATATACATATATATAAATATGAATTTATATCAAGCACCCAAGCACATGATTTTGTTTTTATATAGATATTTATCAATATTTATTTGAATATAATTATTTTTAAATACATTTATTTGTATTTAATGAATTTGTATATTTACTATATTGATTTAGAATAAGAAATATTTACTACAATATATATATATATATAATTATAATATATATACACTTACTATATTATATATATATTTATATATATATTTATATTTATATATAATTATATTTAAATATTATGTTTTTATATATTTCATATATTAATTTAAATTCATTTATCAATATACTTAAATCAATGACATATTAATGTAATTAACTTTGTATAATAATAATAATATAAACAAAATAATAAATATATATATATATATAATATATATATAACTATCTAGTTGATATATTTATATAATATCGGTATATTTATATCAAAATAATATATTCATATATATATATATTACCAAACATGTTTTTTAAAATACCATTGAATTAAACCCCTATAATCTAAAACATTGGTGGTCATTTTAATCCCCATATATTTTTTATTGAAAATTCTAATAAATCGTGTATAACTTAACACTGGTTCTTTCATAATCACCAATAAATTATTACTGATTATTAAATAAATTGAAAATAATTAGAGGGTTTAATTCAATTTCAAATTAAAATTTATCCATGATTTTGTGATTACCACCACTAATCAATATAGAAAATGAATTTAGTGGGTGTTGTTGTAATTAACCGCCTCAAACTAACCCGACACATCAATCAGACCATCCCATCACTATGGTAAAAGGGTTTTCAAGATCCGCACGAGTTAAAAACTATTCTCTATATTTCAAAAACAATTCTTGGGAATTATTTCAACCTATTATTACAATAGAACCATGAAACAAAAACATTAACAAGAATTAGTTATGGGGGATATATACATTGGAACTCTATACCCAAGTAATAAATAGTTCCCAATGATAAGACAATAAAAATACGGATTAGATGAAATTCACATCCAAAATAGTCATATTTAATTGATGTGGCAATTTTTTTTCGGAACCATAAAAAAAATTACATTTACTTCTCATGATAAAAATATATGACTTATGAAAAAAAACCACTTAAAAATCATATTCCAAAAATAAATAAACAACTTAATAACTTTTTTTTGATACTCAAGCATCCAAAAAGGTATAGGAACACCTACCATACCAACTCTATATGACCCACGGTAAAATACACATCCCAACTCTTCAATCCAATGACCAAAATACAAATCAAATGTATAGTGTTAGGAACTAAGAACTTGAGAGAAAACATGGAAGTTTCACGAAAATGTACACAGATGAACATATAGGTTGTGTGTTAAACATTCCCAGTAGGATTTCATTAATGGGTCTATACAATTCATCTCATAAAAAATTTCGCAAATTCTATTTTTAACACATATTATAAAATAGCATTTCATTTTTGAGTATATTGAAGCCACATACAATTCCATGAACAAACAAGAGTGATACACACTCTTATGAAGAAATATCTATTAACTATAAAAATATGAGTATTTAAATTTATGGAAAAAATCCTTTTTCATTACCAATGACATTTTATAAACATATTTATGAAAAAAAACATTTCCCATTTTAAAACCACGATTTCCTATCCATTTGTAATTTAGTTTGAAATTAAAAAAATCGTAATTGAAATGGAATACAACACATCATACCCCAAAATACCAATGGATTATAAATATACCGACAACAAAACAAGAAATGGTAAAAAATAATTTCATAAAATCTAGTGGATACAAACATGGTGTTGATTATGATTCCCTATAATAATCCTCAACATGAACTAGGTATCATTGGATACATGATTTATCTAACAAAAAATGATAGTAGTCCTTTCTTAAAGGACAAATAAAGTAGATTTGTTTGACCATAAGGGAACATATCTATACTCAAGGCATAGATAACCTTATAGTCTAACTAGGAGGTAAAACCAAGTAAAACACAAGCATACATATGGAACTATAAAGTGTGTTATCCAGGAAAGTGTTGTAACCATATAGATATTTTACATAGCATTATAGGGTTCCCATAAAATCTATGGAGGTGATAATGTGATCAAATAAATTATGAATTATATATATACATTATTTAAAACATAACAACTAATCATAATCTCGCCTCGAAGCCCCTTAAAATAAATATATTGTTCACATTAATTCATCTAGATCAATCATAATAAAAGTATTCCCCCACTGTAAATAGTCTATATAAGATATAAAAAAGTATGGGTCTCAAAATTTAGGGTTTCACAATGAACTAGAAAGAAATATTTTAAACAACTGTCAATATTTTGTTAAATAAATCATGGTATGTTATTATATATAACAAATTCATTGAATTTTTCTCATGAAATCACACTTTTCAATCAATAAAAAATAAAAAAATTCATTTTGAAACACTTTAAAATATCATCTAGACTAATAATTATTAAAACCATTAAACATGGTTCCACTACATATCTGTTTATAAACAATAACATTAAAACAACAAAAATTACATTTAATTAATAAAAAAGTGTCAAACACCTTAACTGAACATTTAAATTCAGGTAAAAATTACATGTGACATTTTCAAAACCATATGGAAGACAAATTAATAATTTTGAAAGAAAAATTTAAATCCATTGAAATACCCATTTATACTAAACTATAACATCCTCGAACCGGATGACACTGTACAATTCCTTGAGTCTAGTTGGTTACACAACCTCAAGAACATATCCTGAAATGCAAGAGGCTAGTGACTAAAAGTGAGGTCCTATCAGTGTTAGTGGGGAGACTATGCCCCAACCACCTCAGTGTAACACAATAAAAATACAATAGTATATGAGATGTAGAAGAAGTAAATAGTAAACACTATATTAATAAATAAATAGGATATGAATTCATAACAAAAGTTATAATCAATCTCATACATAGATGATGATGATACATCTCTCTAGAAATAATAAAAAACATGTACTACAAAATATTTAAATTTTTCCAATAGGTACATATATATAGGTAAAAGTGGATTTTCTATTGGTAAATTCTTTTACCAATCCTTATATCATTGTCACTAAACTATTAGTAAAAATTATCACACAAAACGTTTTTACGACATAAAAAATAGTTATGTTATAATTATAATAATATCAAAATATAATATATTTTTTGTTAAAGAGTTATTAACATATTTTTAAAAAAATTTATATTTAAGAGTATTACCAAAATATAATATCTACTTATAAATTACAATTGAATAAAAATTATAAATTATTATTTCTATTAAAATTTTAAATTATATTTATTTATTTATCATATATAATTCATCTACTTTAATTATTAAACCAAATACAATTTAAAATAATGTTAAAACATTGAAAAAATTAATTACATTAGTAATGAAATGTAATAGAAAATAATAAATAAAGGTTCCCCCACCCATTACTTCCCATGGACCAACAATCCATTACAACCTCAATAGGATACGTCCACCCATCGCAAACCCACAATCAACAACTCCATCTAGACCATATCATTTACCACACCGTCATCAACCCATCCATCCCCACAGACTAGCGATCCATCTATAGAACCAATGAGAAACATCAAGCAGCACCCTCCAGATTAATGATCTATAGAAGAGACATCTAAATAAAATACAACTAAATATCCAAATAGAGTATTAATGAAAGCTAAATTGATCCAACTCCATTATCAGTGAGAAACCCCAAGTTGATGTTATGTGACACCCTTCATCTTTAATATCTACATAAAAAGCAACCAAATATAATACCCACAAATAATTAAAAAAATATACATGAATTGGCCTAGGATATAAATAAATATATGTATAAAACATGATTTTCATAGTGATAATATTTTATATTCATGTATAAATCTCAAGGATTTGAGAAAAATATATAAATTTTAGAAATTTATTTATAAATAGTGAATTAGATAGATCTAGTTCTTGATGTTCAATTAAACAAAAACCCAAATAAGTTTATGTTCATAAAAACTAATATTAAGACCCAAAAACTCGCCTTTTCCTCTAATTGAATGTATCAATTACTGAAAATTTACGATCTCTTGAAATCCTACAATAATGGCCATTATTTTCTTTTCTAAAGAGTTGATGGTGATGCCAAAACTTCTAGATTTCTCTTTCAACACTTGACGTGTTATATAAATATTATTATCATCTATACACCTTTTACTTGTGGGATGGAAGCACTACTAAAAATCATAAGGCATTTATGGTTAGTTTTTTGATAAATTAGTTATATTGGAATAACTAAAGATTATATAACTCTAATGTGCATGTGGCCCATATGGTTTTATTTTATCTTATAATAAATAAATAAATAACTAAATAAGTGGAAATCCTTCAAACAGATTTCCATCCTCTTCCAAATCCCATTCTTTGCAACATATTGTGATAAAACAAATTAAAACATTAGTTAAGAGGGTACCGATTTGGAATCATCTATAGCCATTATTGACATGATCATATTTTTTATTGAAGTATTCCTTGAAATTAGAATGTTGTATTTATTAAAAAAATATGCCTTGATTCCCCTCCACTTTTCTTTTATTTGAATCTCATTAAACCATATTTTTCTTCTCAGTATAAGAAAGTAGATAAAGAGAAAAAAAATTATCAATTATTTAACATTCCTAAGAAAACAAATTCATAACATATAAACATACCTAAACCCAACAATCCTGTATATCTTAAATTGATTTTGGAGTGGAACAAAAGTGGAAATAAACACATGGCTCAAACATACCACATGGGTGTTTCGCTTATTCAATCATTGATTATTGGGATTCAAGTAGGGAGATCCATGAATGATTATAAATGGTCTCTCATATTACATAAATATATGGTGTATTAGAAACACCCCCCCATTCATGTGTTCTTCCATTTTGTGATCCCAATTTGCAGAAAACATTAATGAGAATTCAAATCCTTGTGATTAATTTGTGATCAAATATGTCTCAATAAAAGATTACATGGAATTAAATTTTTCACTCTCAAGGACCTTGAGAGGTATCATTTATAAAATGTACATCAACTGCGTTAATGAAATATTGAAAGCATATTTGGCACTGATAAACCTAGAAAATTATTGTGTTTCCAACAAAGAAGGTTCTTGGAGCCTTATTTGTAATCTGGGAGATCAGTATCCTTAGAGTGACACTTTTTATTAAATGGTCTAATCATTCCGTGTAGTTTTTAGATATATTAACTAGTCCATTTTTTTCAACAAGTTCTCAATATAAAGAACCATAAAAATTTAATGCATATTGAAACTGCATATTAACTCCAAGTAAAAGTATGCATTTGTGGTGAATCATCATAATTTATATGTAGACTTTTTTACAGACAATCACATAACTGAGGATCAAATACAGTAAAATACATAATATTCAATAATTGTCTAATATTTAACCTATTGAATAAACATAATAAATGATACAAAACATTAAAAACATTAAATAAAATAAAATTAAATAAATATATATATATTGGTATAAACATATGAAAATAAGAACAAATAAATAAAAGAAATCAAAAATTATTTTAAAAATTCCTATCTAATCATCATTAGGACCCTTCTTCTGAATAATCACATCAAAACAAATAAAATCAAATACAAATGGTGGTGTTACCCATACGTTACACGTGGTGTGTTTCATAATAATACTATAATTAATTTTTTAAATTAGTAATATAGTAAACTTGTTAAATTTATCACTATATCCTATATTTCTCCCTACAATTTCATCAATTATAAAATTATAAATAAACATTCAATAAATACAAAAAACAACATGTTGTTAGAAGTCCACATAAAGAATCACAAAAAAAATCTATAATTGAGCAACTTATTGAAGACTATCATAAAATCGTAATGTATATAAAAACATTATATTTAAAAGTCAATTAAAATAATATATCATTACATTTAAACACATCTTAGTGATCTTAATTTAGAATGCGCAACAAAATAAGTCCCATGTGATGGACCTACCACTATAAACAACCTCAATACATGGTTTCAAAATTTAAAAAGTATGATATACAAAGTAGGTTAAGGAAATTAAAATGAAAAAATACAAAATAATGACCACCCAAGTGATGAATCTGTCACTACAATTAGAAAAAAAAAATATATTAGAAGTACATCATTCCTAACGGGTGAAAAAAATGGCCACAAATAATAGAAAAATCCAAAAAATAAAATAAAATAATTAAAAACATATGTATCTATAAATCATAGTTTCTTTATTGTATGATATTTTATCACATTCTTGTAACCCAAACAAACACATCTTGTAAATATTATTATTTATTTTGTAAATAAAATAAATTATTTTTTTATTAATTTTCAAATACCACATGCATTTTGAAGTAAAACACTTTTCATGAGTATATTAATTGGTATCGTCTTAAAAATCACATTGAAGAACATTTGTGATGCTTTTGAAATATTTTTCTAGTTATACCATAAACCATTGATATTGATCCACATCACTTTGATCCATTGTGAAAAAAATGATCAATCTAATGTTTAGGTTTTCAATCAATCATGCACGAAATAAA
This sequence comes from Viscum album, assembly GCA_963277665.1. NCBI lineage: Eukaryota > Viridiplantae > Streptophyta > Magnoliopsida > Santalales > Viscaceae > Viscum > Viscum album. The sequence goes on along the minus strand of OY728134.1, from coordinate 689,968,659 downwards.
CCATAAGGGAGTGTATGTGGGAGACTAAAACCCATTTTATTTTATTTTCTAATGCAATATTGGTATTCTTGTCAAAGAAAAACAACACTAATGATTCTTAAAGAGACAAAAAAACTAATAAATAAATTTTCAAACAAAAGAAGCAACCAAACATTGAAGAAGAAGGGAATGAAAGAAGATATTTTTTGAGATCTAATAAAATCATGTTTAGTAGACCTTATATATTATGAGAGTGACTACATTTCATACTAAATGCCTTTCATATACAACATCATGTTATAAAACAAGGAATTATATATAAGTTTTTTGGAAAAATATTAAATTAATTATGAATCGACTATTTTTAATTTAGAATGTTTGTAATGTGATGATGTATATTATATTGTTGTAGGTAAAAAGAATGATTTATCTTTAATTGATATTTGATCTATAAAAATGATTTTAATTCAAGTAATGAATTGCCCAATTTTCTTTCTATATTTTATTTTCATGTAGTACATGTGTTTGTAATTTTTTTTAATCTTCTGATGTTTTTTGTGTACTTTAAATTTATGAATTTATACAATGTATCCATACTGTATCCAAAATAAATTGAATTTATTTACAAGTATTGCATTCCACCCTACTGTTAATAAAAATAATAATTTAGTATGTTGTGTATGGTCATATGATGTGTAATTCAAAAAAAATAAGTATTAACAAATCATTATTTTCATACACCAGTATTATGGTGACTAATCCATGGTCCCTCAAATTCATTGTAAATAATTCCATGATTCCAATATAGCTTTTAAAAATGAATTATAAAATCAACTCAAACATTTTAGAACATTGAATTGAAAAAGTAATTTTTACCAAAGGCAAAGAGACAAACACATAATGTGAAGATATGACAAATTAAGGCTTAAAACAAATAATCATAAGACCCAATTATAATAAAAGTGTACCAAAATGGATCAAAAACATGGAAAGGAAGAAAATAACTAGATCAATATAGAATGTATTACTAACATGACCAATATATAAATTTATAAACATAAAGAACCAAAAGTGAAATCAAATAATGAAAATGCTAATGGAGGGTGATTGAGGAACCGATGTAGAGATGTGAGATGCATGATGGAACTGATTAACAACTGATGCCGACAAAAATATAATGGGAATCCTACTAGAGGTTGATTCAGATAAGTGAACATTGTGAAATTATTCTTGTTCAGAAACTGTAGGGGGTTCACCTGTTGATTTCTAAGGGTGATGTCGGATTGGAATGCAGAGGGGGTGTTCCTACAAATATGTTGGTGATGAACACTAGACGGTAATAGTGAAGGGGTTCTTGTGAGGTGAACTGAATATCAGGAAAGCCATCCACAAGGAACACTAGGTGAAAGGAACAATGGATGTGAGGAACAATGGTCATGAGGAACGACTACCGTGAGGAATTCCAGTGGCCATGAGGAATACCAGTAGGTTACCGAGAGGTAGGGTTGGGAGCGGGATGTAACATGGAATTTTTGGGGGGTTGATTTCATAATAGATTTTAATTCATATATATACATATATATATATATATATATGAATTTATAAAATGAAAATGGTATGAATTTATATATAAATTTACATTTTATAAGGATTGTATTTATTTGTATCAACATGTATTACAAAAAAATATTACTAAACTATATATATTTTAATTAATTATATATTTTTATTATCAAATTGTAATTCATGTGATTAGTAATATATATCCTTATATTTGTTTTCTTCTAAAATATTATATATTAATGAATAATTTATTCATAACATATTTTTTAAAAAGGTAAAAAAAATTGTTGGTGACAATAACTAATGACAAAAAATTCACTTATCTGTAAATCAATGTTTGGTATTATTATAATATAACAACAGATTCTAATGATAGTAAATGATTTGTTTGTATTAAAAATATAATTAAAACAAATAAATCTATTGGTAAAAATAATTTTTTGTACCTATAGTTCATATCAACATAATTTAATATATGTTGGAATTAATCATTTTCAATAATAGATATATTATCTTTCTGTAATATATTTTGGTAAATGTAACTATTTTTGTAGTGAGGAAAAAATAATTATAGTACACATCTATTTAAAACACCAAAAGGCCAAAAATTATCATCACAAAATAGTATCGTGTTCTGCATCTCGTTCTCATTCTCCCCTTTTACTATGCATGGTACAAAATCATTACTCGAACTATGGCTGCTTGCCACTATATCTACATACATCAAAATTTTGTGTTCAAGTACCCAACAGTTTCCCAAAGAGGGTGTGAGCTACAATCCTAATAGATAACCACCCAAAAGACTATACAAGTTCATAATGAGAAATATAATAAGAAAAAAATTGTGAAGATAAATAGGTATATATAAAATTAAAGAAAATATTCCCATGTCATAAATACTATAAAAATGGAATTCTCAAATAGCCTCTCAAGGATTCCCATTATGTATTGTCATGATCTTCTATTAGGTAGATCCAAGTAAAAGAATGTAAACACCATGACCTCACCAAAACCATAGAATATATAAAACATGAAATGTCTATAGATCCTGATGTTTCATAAACATCCACAAATAAGTCATTCAATAAATAATATCATATTACTCACTGTCATGTTTTATATTAATGTTTTAGACCCGGATGGGCGATATACAAGGTATAGAAGACCAAGGAATAATATTTGAGTCCCAAAAGAATATAAATTGACACTTTGTTACAAATTGGTTGGATTCATAAGATAATGTCAACTGAAATTTTCTTATCTAAGTCCAAGAATGTTGGATCATTGGGGTAAAAAATACAAAAGCATCCCATTGAATCAATACCAATTAAAAATAATCAACCCAAGGAATCCACCACCACATTAATGATCTGCCACGTATCCTACAAGGTTTATAATGAATCATTCAATGTTTCATACCATTAATAATTCATTCCATTTAACATTTCATACCATATGAGTCTACCCATACATATAACCATTCAATGACATATCTTGAGTATTCAACATAAGTATCATAAGTTCAATATAAAAGTCTAAAATGTGCATACCCATTCATTTAACAAAATCCCACAATAACCAATAGATTAATTCAATATGTAATATAATATAACTCATTTCCTGGGGGGAAACCACACCTTATCTATCAATATAATCCAAATAATCAATTTATGGCTTCTCAATGTAGGAAAACGCAATGTAGACCACTTGGGTGGTCAACATTTGTCAATGACCAATTAAAATTAATTGGAACACCCAATGGGTGGCCTTGAATGGTGGAAAACCACCAAAAACTATCATTTTTTCTTAAGGGGGTCCATAATAGGTTTCAATTCAATTAATATCAATTACTCCATCCATTTTTCAGCCCGCACTGGCATGTCTGATTGGAGGAACAATTGCTGGTACCTAATAAAGTACCAAACTAAACAATATTTTCATCAAAACACCTTCGCATCTCGATAATAGAGTGATTTCATAGTATGAAAATCATATTTGACTCAGATCAGGAGATAATTGATGAAAAAATGAAGAACCTAAAATTAGGGAATATTAACATCCACCTAAATATCACAATCGATATCAAAATGAATGAAGAATTCCTAAAAGGGACTCATGTACTCAATGATATGGATTCAATGAGATGTTCCATGATTTAAACAGAGGTTGAATGGAGAACTGGGATCACATCCATGATTTGTAACTCAAGGAGGATCTAAAAATGATCCACTACTATACATAGAATACACATGATGATTTTATGATAAAACATATTTAATTAAATGTAAAATTATTAAATTAACCCAAATTGAAAGGAATAAATAGTTTATGTGAACATTTTGACAAGCCATGTACCAAATATGCACGTTAAGATGTCAGAGAAGGAGACCTGCATGGTTTGTTCGCACAGTTTGACTATATACAAAAATCATGCCAAAACCAACTATCACAATTACAAAGGTGGTCTCACGATCGTACATCCCAAATCCCACATATTACATTGACCTTGTAGCCTTATCTTTCTCTCTACCCATGCCTCGCGTGGTTTATCAGACCATGCGGCCTTCCCAAAATGTTTTGACCTGACCATGCATCAGACATTTTCTGACCTAGAAACTGTTTTTGGGCTCCGAACAAGCCCTTGACACCCCCAAAACCTCCATGAACTCTTAATTGAATTATCATTAAGCCATTTTTAGCAATTAAATTTTAAAACAATCGATTCATACCTCATCAAAAACACTATTTCTTACAATCTTCCACCCCTCAAAAAATCCGTTCATGAATTTCCATCTGATGTGTGGTCAATAATCATGTGAGAAAAAATCTGGCCACTAAACATGTACGCTGGCCTCAACCTCCCATGTCTTGTCCTATAAATGATTGTGCTTCTATAGAACCCATACTAAAGGAACTAACTGACCCCAGAGAACCTTCATACTCCTCTTGATGATATGAATCAGATTCTCCTCAAAGAACACAGAAACCAATAACTCAACCTCTTCAAGATAAAAAACATAAGATAGCCATAAGTGATAGTGGACTAGTTGAGATAAAAGGAAGACATCATGCATCGATTGATACCCTTACGATAACAATAACCAATAGGATACCAGCCTGAATCTCCCTAGAATCTCCAATAGATTGACATATAATAGTGACATATTACCATGTCTCTTAATTATTCAATGTCCTAGCCTCGGTGAAACATGTATGAAAACATGATATTTGAGTTTGAACTCTAGAGGTTATCTAGGGTGTTTTATGTAAGATTTATATCAAGACAATGTTATTTCCATATACTTATGAATCAACTAGACCTTCTTGTAAGTCTACTACATGAGATGTGGTCCTAGTAAAGCTGCCTCACCTGCCCCTAACCAGCGCATGGGTGATCAAAATGGCATGCCATAAAAAGCCTCATTAGGTACCATTTGTCTTTCATCATGATAACTGTTATTTTAGGAAAACTCTACGAAGACTATATCCATCTCTCCGGAGACCCAAAATCTAGGATGCATTCTTACATCCTTTCCTCAAGCTCTTATATTGTATTATCTAGCTAGAGATCAGTCTAATGGTTGTATGATGTACCCAGAAGCACCTATGTACCATGTTACCTCAACACACACTAATAGAAAAGAGATTTAAAGTGACTTTCCCTATCTTAAATGAATGTTTATCAGACCTCGTGAAGGTGTACAACAACACATATATGTAGTCTCCCAAGATCATTGACCCAAAAGTTCTCCTTGATCATAATGAAATTATAAACCTTAGTGATCTTTTCAACAACAATCCATACTATATCGATACCCCAAGGTGACCTTATTAAACCTATCATGAAATCCATCATGAAGTCATCCCATTTCCACTCAAGAATAGGTAACTGATGTAAAGGTATGGTTGGCTAGGGACGTTCCACCTTCACCTACGGGTAGGTGGATAATTCATTATAAATACATCAACCTCATGTTTTAGAAACAACGCCTAGTTATGAGGGCATAAGTCACATTACATCTTGGGTACTACAGGGTGAACTGTCCAAGAGGATGCCTGGAACTCCATTGTCATCTCCTCAAATATGTCCACTGTAACCCAAAAGAGACAATGGATATGCATAATTTCTTCCTCATATGTTTTTAAGAGGATATGTTTCCTCACCTTCCTTACTCTCCCATATCAATATGATTTCATAATATAATACATTCCTTTTCCTCACTCTATCTATTAGGGTAGAGGTCAAAACTATGTATGGAAGGTATATTAGACACTTTCTATCATGTACCTCAATGTGCATCTCATAGAACAGATCTATAATCTTCTACACTCTGCTGGCCTGTTGAACTATTTACATCTGACTCCTCCTACATTGGGAATCGACCACTATATTGGATTTACCATGTATCTTGGAAAGCTCATAGTCCAAATAATTTATGTACTCCAAACAACTTCTCTACAATATATTCAGGTCAAACTATGTAAATATATACATTAGAATTTGTTAGTCCATTACAACAAAAAGTGATCTCTTAGTATCTAATATATCCAACATTGAAATTCATGAAAAACCACAAATAACTCATGATTGTGTTTTGGGTAATTCCATTCACGTGACCTTAGTTGGAAAAAAACATAAGCCACAACTCAATAACCAATATAATAACTGATCCTAGCCCATTATATGATGTTTCACAACACACAGGGTAGCTCATGACCTTCTCTAGCTGTATTAGTAACAATGTTAAATTCAGTCTCCCTTTCACCTCCTAAAAGGCTATATCAGAGGAATCATACCATACAATCATTACAACATTTTTCATCTAGCCCATCAATGGCACATCATTGCGTGAGAATTCATGTATAAATAATCTTTAAATATTCAAATATCCCCACGAATCACTATATTTAAAAGAATTCATGGTTTATTCCCATGAAACTTAATCCTCACACCTTTTCTGGATATAATGATACTACAATATATGAGGTAATGTGACCTAGGATGTGAATTTCATCCATACAGGAGTGTCACATTGGGATTACAACATATAATTGATTCTCCCTTAGTGTATTCAAAATTATCTCTATATTTTTTTCATGGTCATGTTTATTTTTAGAATACACTATGATATCATTAATAAAAACAACCAAAAACATATCCAAATAATCATGGAAGACTCGGTACATCAGCATCCGGAAAAGAGATGGCATATTTGTATGACCAAATTACATAACTATATACTCAAATAAACCATAAAAGCTATAAAAGGCTATACAAGGTATTTATGATGATAATACATGTAATTGGTTACCTTCAGACATTAAATAAAATCTTATGAACACCCAAACTCCTCGAAGATTAATAAACATTTCATCTATACATAGAAAGGGGTGTTAGTTTTGAACAATTAGATGGATAAATTTATGTTAATAAACGCATTACCTAAGGGTAAAATCAACATTTAGAAAAAGGATAGGAGAACCCCATGATGTTGTCTTGGGTCAAATGAATCAATTTGACTCCAAATCACCAAGATTCCTCTTAATCTCCTTAAACTCCATTGTAGCCATCTTTTAAGGAGGAATGAAATTCGTGCAACAACTTGTATTAGATAGATGAAGAAATCCAACTATCTCTCAATAGGTAAAATAGAAAATTCATCTAAGATAACACCCTTGAAATGATCTACCAATGGAGTAATTCCTTTTAGAAGCGTTCCCTGACCATCTCGATACAAACTAGTGATCTGGGCTCTCATACTTCCAATCCCATGATGATTCTCGCTGATTGAGCTGGATTAGACATTTCATTCAGCCATGTGAGTTTAAAAATCACCCTCTCATGATGTGAAATACTCCCTACAGTGATAATATTTTACACATGCTTGATAATCTACTAGTCAGTTCATACCATGTATGACGTCAAACATTTTCCTCTCAAGTACATAAATATCCATGAGATGTGACACCAACCAACCTCATGGAGGAACTCCCTGCACTGAAATACATACATTTTTCTGAGCCCGAATAGAATATTTATCATTATAATTACCTCATATATATGTATAACAAGACCAAGGATATCTACACCATGTATGTACATAAAACAATGAGATTCACTTGTATAAAAAATAGAAGATGTAATAGTAGAGGGTGTTAAGAACATTCCATTCACCATACAATGTCTAAAACCCTAATCCTTAGGGGTAAGCTGTACATAACATATCTAGCCTAAAACATGACACTGTGATATAGCCTAACATCGCAGAGTTGGCCCACTCCGATGTCTCAATGTATATAGTGTCTGACTACCTCTTACATGACCACCACTACATTATCATGATCAGTTGTCAATACTCTAGCATCCATCATGATTTGGAGTTGAGAAACCATCTCATGAACTTGGTGTCAGAGCTGACCACCTACCACTCACTAATGTATGGATGTTCCTATGAAAAAAGTGCTTTTAACCCATCATACTTTAATAACATCACATGAATAGGGCATGATCACACTGATTATTAATGTGGGAAAGCCTACTGCAAAGATAACATAACCATGTGATACCTGTACTCATAGCCTGACTAGTACTCATCTCATGGGAAGCCTCAAAACAATACATCCTAAAAAAGGACGTCAAACTACCATATCGAGAAACAGTACTGCTCTACTCTATGTGCTCAACATCTCTCAGGTTCCACTCTATAATCAGTCCATGATTCAAAATTATAGTGATAGATGTCGATCTAAAAACATTGACATGGGATTTGATAGCATGTTATATACCTTCCTTGAAGCATCCCACACTCGATATATCATTATTAAGGCATTACGAGACAAAATAATTAAAATCTATATATTATATGAGGAATACCTAACTGTAATCATGCCCCTATTAGAATTAATGAATTCTCTAACCCACTCTGACCATAGAGTCTCAAGGTAGGAATAGTTATAGAACATGGTTTGGAAATTAGCCCAAACCATATCTCACAGCCTTTTATACTGGTTCATAACATCCCACCATCTATTTTCTTCACCACGAAGCATTGATGTCACATGATTAACTATCATCTCATAAGATGTCTCAATATGCATGAAGATCATCAATATATTCCTAACACATAGATTTGTAGCATAGGAATAACTATCCCCCAAAATACGTGGGAGTTTGCTTCTGCTGGAACACACACGTCAGCTCATCCATAGATAATGGAGGTTGTGGTGGTACCTAAAAGGTCTTCAGGATGCGATAGAATCCCTCATGGAATTATGCCTCAGTACCAATGTTAATAAAAACGTCTAGATACACAGATATAACTAATGTAGGATCCAATAGTATATCATGTTCCACCTCCTCCAGAGCATTGTCTTTGCCAGCCTCCTAGCATATGAGTGGAGGTCATGGTGGTGGAATACCTCCACAATTCCTAACACTCGCCTCATAAAAGAAAAAAATTATAGCTTATAGCTCAAATGTGTAGGATATGTCAAAAACATCATAAATAAAAGTCAAACTACACAACTTCCTCCGAAATCAATGAACGCAAAAATACCAGCTAACAAAAAACACTATAAAAACTGTCTATTTCCCACGAAAAAGTCAGGTCTAGGTCAAGTTAGTATTTCCAAGATCAATTTTCCATTTTAATTCATATTAATTACATTTTATACTATAATTTTGTTTTTTTTAACTAATTTTTCACCAAATTATGATCCATATGTGCCCATACACCTTATGAATGAATATGTGGCACCAACATAATTCACACCATATAACATTCACTTTATCATATTAAATGAAAAGGTGTTTCATTATTCAGTCTATAAGGGATGATTAACCTTATGAATGGAAATATGGAATCACCTCACTATCCAGTGAATAATATATATCACAAAAGTAGGAAAAACTATCACAATAACTATCACAACAACATTCAGTAAGTAATGCATCCAAAATTTCATTGAATAATGTATGGCATATGATTCCTATATGGTGGATAATATGATTCATGAGATATCATACCCTCATATCATCTGGGTGTAACATAATACAATCTAGAATCATATCAATATTAACATCACAAATCAAGTGCATCACCCAACGGTGGAATCAAATCAACTGTAATAGCCAAAATTTAGAAAATATAAATTTCATTCGAGGCAATTTGGCTTTTTCCTATATGCAGGATAACGACTCTATGGCACAACTCATTACCAAATTTATATTCCTTCCTATCTCTATATAAAAAAACCCTTTGATATTACTTTGTGATGTCTCAAACCCGAAGATCCCTCAAAAGTTCCCTGAGATTAGTTGGTCTCATGGACCCAAGTGCATCTTCTCAAATTCGAGAGGATGCCAACTACCAGTAAGGGCCTAGGCAGGTTAGTGGGGAGACTATTTTCTCATTACTAGAGTGTAAAATACTGAAAATACAATACAATACAATATTTTAAATATATAAATAGTAAAAAGAAAAATAATAAATAATCTAGACATGAAAGCACCCTAAATGGTAGAAGCAATCACATTCACATATGGCGATGATACATGTCACTGTAATATATCAAAAACATGTACAAAGTAGTGCAATATAATACATGTATTAAAATGAAAAAAATACCTGAAATTACTATATCTAAATAGAATCACGAGCCTTATATATGGCTCGTGATCCCCAACTCCTAATGATGGATCAATCGATGGGAACATTCCCCTATCATTACCTACATTCAAATAGTCAATTAGGGTACCAAATGATAGCCCAAAAATGATGTTTGATGAAATTATAGTAGTTAACCACCCAAAGGTCTATAAAAGTATATACTGGAAAATATAATAATCTAAATTGTGTGCAGGTAAATATGTTATCAGTAAATAAATGCAATGATTCCCATTGAATATAAATTACAAAATTAGAAATCTTGAATAGTATCCCAAGAATCCCTATAAATGTTGTTCAATAATCTATACAAGGAAGCTATAAGAGACATAAATTGAACTCCATGGACTCACCTCAAACTCAGAACCATATAATACATGGAATTTTCATTCAACCAGAATTTTCAGACCATCCCTGAGAAAACCATTCAACCAGTCATATCATATTACTCACAGTCGTTCCATATATGAATGCGTCAGACCACCGAGGGACAGATCCATGGTGGCAAAGACCATGACAACCTAATCGAGTCCCAAGATCGTCTCAATGGAAACTCTATTAGGCATTTTTGGAGTCCTACGAACATGTAAACTGAACATGTCCAACAATATCCCAAGAAAGATTGATCCAAGGGGTAGAAAAACCCATGGAATCAAGACCCAAGGGGAATACACCATCCAATGAATCCACTATCATGTTCATGATTCGAGGAGAATAATCCAAGGCATCTATTGAATCATTAACCATTTAATAAAATTGGTCATTCATACCATTTTTCATATCATACCATGTGATTCTATCCACTCATATAATAATTCAATGGAATTTCATGATCATTCCACTTAAGTATTACATGATCACAGTAAATGAAAAAAATGAGTACACTCACTCATTTAACAATAAACCATATTAACTCATTTATAAATTCAACATTTCTTATTATATAACACATGTCATGGTTGGAAAAAACATATCTTAAACATTAATATGAACAAATTTGAAAACTTATGGCTTCCTCTAACTAGTCAATATGAAATCACACCCCTTATTTATTCGACATTGGAAATGTTCCAAAAGATATTAAAAGTCACACCCCATGGGTGGCCCTGTTTTTGAAAAAAACCTACAAAACGTCTCAAGGAAGATAAAGGGAATCCCTAATAGGTTCTAATTCAATCAATTTAAATTAACCATTTCAATTTATAAGTCATTTTAGAATGTCTGTTAGATGACACAATGCTAGATATCCCTATAATGAACCAAACTAAATAAGAAATATATAGACCATGTATCGTTGCTTGATAGTAGAGTGACCATTCTATTTCAACTTCGTATTTAACATAAATTAGTAGAAAAATGAAGAATAATTAAAGAAAATTAGATAATTTCATATTATCTAGAACATAAATAGTCAAGTCAATATATAGATGAACTAAAATTGACTAATAATGAATCGAGTACTCACCCATGTGATCCAATGAGACATTCCACACTCGAATCGAAGATTAAATGATGAACTGAGATCCAATCAAAGTTTATTCTCTCAAGGTGGCTCCCAAAATGTCATTTTTTATTCATATGAGGAAAATGAATATTTTAGGTAAAAATATATTTATTTTTAGTTAAAAATATAAAATTAGCCCAAATTAATGTTGTTTCATGGTTTAGGTGTGTGGTTTGCTGTAGGGGAAGGGAACCTGCATGGTTTGTCCACAATATATGACTAACTATGAACCTGAAATTCCAAAACCCACAATCAAAATTTAAAAGTTTATCACACAAACATGCTTCCCAAATCGCAGAGCTTACACTCCTTGTGCATCCTCCCCTTAGTCTCTTCCAATACCTCACACAATTTATCAGCCTATGCATCTAACTGTACACAGATTGAACTATGAATACGCTATTCATTCTCCATCCTAAAAAAATGTTTATGTGCTCCAAACATGAATCAAACGCCACTGAAACCTGTATTACCTCAAAATGGAATTCACATTAGGGCATATTTAAATGTTCAAACTAAATAGAAGGGACTTGTACATCATATGAAAACCCATGTTATTAAAAATTCATAGAAATCAGTAATGTTTTTGTAAAACCTATAATGGTCTCATATATAGATATAATTTCTAGATATTTTGAGAGAGACAAAAAAGTATTTTACGAAATTTAAAACAATGAAAATCAACTAAATCACCTAACGAAAATTCCAAAAACCATAAAAAATGAGTCCTTTAATGGAGAAAGATCAACGCAGGTATAATTCAACTTCAATGAGACCTAGACATCAAAACCCTCAATTTATACCCAAACCATACCCTAAATTCCTCCAATAAGACCACTAGGGATTTTAGGAATAAAAAACCTATAGATATAAAAATAGTAAGGTGATGTAAGGGTGAATAAGGGAAAAAGATTTATTTTCCGTAGATTTATTTTAATCAACTAAAATATAACCAAAACCCAAGGAAGTGATGGGGAGATAACTCTATCAAATTTCCATGGGTAGGTCAATGAAGAGGATGAGACTGTGGAGGCTAAAATAACATTAAAAATGAAATGAGAAAATAGAAAAATATCATAATTAAAAATTGGGTAGACTATTTTGACATAACCTCTTCTATCGTGGCGTGATTTACCACCCTAAAAACACTTCACCACTACCTATTTATTTAATGACCTTAACCATACCCCACACAGTGTGATGAACCACCCTAAAAAATAACCCCAATATTTGGGTTGTGTCACAACACAACACTTCTTCTTTATACAATGACACACCCCCATGAACTATAGCTCTGCTACACATAGTGAATCATAGTGTAAAACCCCTAGAAATGACACAACATATTAATGTCTATGAATATTGATCTCTGATACACAAAAAATCAAACAAAAATAATCAAAAAACAATTATATTTTAAAGAAATTAAAAATTATTCAATATTATATAATATAAAATTAAATAGTTGAATGGGGGTGTTTTAGTTGTGCATAAATAACATTAAATAAACACCACTAATATTATATTTTTAGAGTGAAATTGAATTTTTAATAAAGGTAAAATCCCTATATTTTAAAATTTATAGAGGATTTATGAAGTTTAAGACATGGTTTTCTATGCCATCAGAGCCTGAGATAATGATGATTCAATTTAATGATTCTTAAAGATCAATGTTCACTATCTCTCTTGCTAGTATAAAAATTTATAGAAATTTATGATATCATTTATGGTGGAAAATATGAAGAAGAAGATTGTTGAATAGAAATCAAATTTTATAGTAAGCCAACAAGTAAACACATAAATGGAAATTTCATAGGGGATTATGTAACCGTTATCCATGATTATATAGAAATTAGATAACATCACTTAAAATTTTGTCACAGTAAATTCAAAGATATCCAAAGGGAATAATTTCATATGGGTTATAGTGGATCATCTTAAAAATATCACTTACTTCATCACTATTAAAAGGTACTTCTCACTTGATCAACCTGTAAAGATAAACATTAGATAATTGGTAAGGCATCATCAAACATGACTATAAATTGTATCAGATATATATATATGGCTCATCATAAAGATGTAGAAATGTATTCAATATTCCTTGAACACCATGATAATATTTATTATGATCTATCACCCCTATATTTATGGATAGAATTAAAGGACTATCTAGAAACATTATGATATACATATATCTTTCACTATATTCCTAAAATGGGAACAATATATTCCCTTGGCCGAGTTTTGATATAAAAATTGTTTCCACTAAAGAATTTAGTTAGAACCTTACAAAGAAATCTATGGGAATAAATGTTAAACTAAAACATATTATGCTGAAGGTGTAAAACATAGTATTTTGAGTCCTAAAATTGACTAACAAAAAGTAGAGAATGTTAAATCCATTCAACACTGCAGAAAAGTAGCATAGAGGTAATAGAAGATCTACATTACTAATAATTTATGTGACCTAGATTTTAAGGTTTCTGATAAATTTTTCTTTCATATATCCTCATATAAGAGAGACATTATGTTTTGGAATAATGTAAATATATGTTCTAGATACATTGTCCACATTATAATTATTAATCACATCAAAGATGTGGCATGCTAACTATCACTCTCACCAAACTTTTTCCAAGTGTATGAAATGATCTATGTAAAACTCTTGAAGAAGTACAAAAAGATCTATCTGATATACTAATTCTAGTGGGGATAAAATAAGAAAATTATCACTCTTATTAGATGTAACTGATAATGATCTTGGACAGTGGAGAAAAATTTCACTCTCTCAAGACAAGTAACCCTCTCAAATAGCTTTTGTGGAACCATTAGTACAAATTTATATCATGGGAACCTAAAGAAGTAGTAAAAAATATGTAACCTCATATATTTTCAACATAGTGTGTGAAATGAAATTTTAAGGGTGAAATTTTTAAAGGGGTGAGAAACTTAATGATAATAATTTATACATGGAATTTTCTTTTGGAATGAACATGTGTCATATTTAATAATGTAGTATAGTATAAAACTCATGAAACACATAATAAAAACCAACAACTCTATACTATATTAAATTTGAAGATTATATTTTGATAACAAATATAGATAAAAAAAGTGAATGTATTATATTGGTACAATAATCAAATGAAAATAAAATGACTACAATAGTAAAATTTAGATCACTTTAGTCACTATGAATAATCACACTAGCGATTAATACTATAAAAAAGAAATAAAAAATTAGTAATGTTATCTAGTTTTTGGAAAATTAGTAATATTGTATTGATATTAATTGAATTGAATGATTAATGAAATAAATATAAGGTATATAGAGGGAGTATTAAATAAATATGACCATTTAAAATATGATTGTTGTAAAAGTTACACGACCATTAGAAATAGTAACATGGTTGTTATAATAGTAACCAGATGATTGGATTAGTAAACCCTTATTTGGGTATCTTATGATATAAAAAAATTAGAAATTTATATCAATATATAATCAAAAAAAATTTCTAAATATGATAAAATAAATATTTTACACAAAGGAACCATTAAATTATTTCCTGAAAAAACATACACTTTTTTAAATATTTTTATGATAAATTTAATGTTTTCAAATAAAAGGTTTTTTTCATATAATGGTTCTATATAAAAATAGTTATTTTCACAAAAAGAATAAAATAATTTTATGCAGTTATAAGTAATTTTTATAAGGGTCATATATTTCATCGTGTTATAACAAATATGTAATTTAAAATAAATGAGGATTATATTTTTCAAATCTAATCTATAATATTTTGAAAATTATCTTTGGAAAAATGGATTCTATTTTTTTACCATAACATCAAAAAAATTAAAGTGATTTTTTTTAGAAACACAATTTTTTAGTGAATAATGAAATATAGTAAAATATATTATTTTAAATTATATGAATAATATATGATTCATTACTCCATGGATGATGTATTAAACCATTATCTAGGTCTCATAGGCACTAATTACTATTTACATTCATAATAATCATCAATATTGGAAGTCATGAATGAAAATAACAATGTAATTAATATTTTATTCCAAAAAATACTCTCCTCCTATTATAAATACCACACTTCATCCCCCCACTTATCCTAACAAATTAAGCATATTAGCTCAGCCCAATTCTCCAAAATCACTCCCCAATAATCTTATTGATGTCATAGAGGTTCTAGTAAATTCAAAATAACAACTTTAAAATATATAAACCCATTAGAAAATGAGTCATACCATGAAGTATGATATGAACTCTTAATCACTATTTTTCATTTATTATACTATAAATATTATTCTACCTACTCCAAATATATTCCATCCATACCAATATAATTAGATCAATATAAAAAATATACTAGTATTTTTTTATAATATGATAATTACCATTATAAATGTTACAATCATTTATTCTAAAAAAATTAAAATGTCACCCATATTATGGTCTGTTTACTCCTTCCACGGACAACATATTTCACTTTTCATCACCACCTTCACAGATGGCCATAATAATATATTGGGGTTTAAATATAATATTAATAATTATATTTTATTTTGGTTTATATTCTTGAATGGGAAAATGATTATAAATATTATATAAAACTAATTTACTTAATCATAGTCCAAAAAACCACTTAAATGAACAAACCAATAATCGACACATTTATTATCGATGAACCATGATTATTTTTAAAAACAATTTTATATTTTGAAAATTTTTATCATCTGTAATGTTAAAAAATCCATATTTCTTAACATGTATCATTATGAACTAATTTGAAAGTGGCATCAATAATTAATAATATGCCGATGAAACCATGGAAACATGAAACCAACATACTCTTAACAGTGAGCATGAACATAATGTCTTAATAGAATAAGTATAAAAATCATAAAAGAAAAAATAACATTAAATATTCAAGAAAAATATTTTTTATGCGAGTATATAATTGATTTAATTTGATTATTTGTGAGGTTAGATGCACACACCATGTAACAAAGGACTCGACATAAGGGAACACCCAAACATACATATGTATACTTTGTGTTATAATTTATCTCTCTTTTCCAATTATTCTATATCTATTATTCTAATTATTTTCTGATACAATATTTATATATGTTCCATATAGATATACAAAGCTTATATACCTTTTTTTCTAGGGATATGTATTTTTTTCATGTTCACTTCTGAATCCTTTCTTTATAGAGAACCCAAATAAAGGTAAATACTCAATTTATTATTTCATTTAATTTAACAATTTTTAAAGCTTTCAAAATTCTATGATATTTAAATATACCCATTATTTTAATTAAAATCATTTTACTCCATTTTTCTTTTAAATAAAACAACATCCAATTATTTAGTTTAACGTTTTTTACTCCATTCATAAAACATTGTTTAGGGGGTTCATTTTCATATCAATCTTTTCACCCCATTTCATGATATTTTATTAGATTTTACTCTAACATCCTGGAATATAGTTTTTCTTCATATATAATCACATTAATATCATTAATTAATTCTTTTCATGGGATTTATTATCATATATAATTTGGTTATTCATTAAGAGAAGATTTTGTAACTCATTCTCTTATCATGGTATTTTCTTATACTTATTCATTATTTATGATTTCAATATGTGGAACCCATATGGATGAAATATTAAATTTTTCGGTTATTGTAATAATTATAAATCCCTGATATTCATTGGGAAATTTTTTTCATCTCATTAGTTACCATGTATTGGTCACAACTAATGAGTATAACACATTATGTTATGTTGTCTTGGTAGTAAGACATTACTTATTATTATAATGTCTTGATTTATATTTTTTGCACATTATTATGATTTAATGATCTTTTGATATATTTTAATTTATTTCACGCTTCCATGTGATTATATATATTATCCCCATATTTTATCATACCATGATTGCCTTTTAACTCATATGATATATTTCATTGCCATGTTTGATTTCATAATTGAATTTATAGTTCACACATTCTCATTATATATTTAAATAGTGTATTTTATATAGTATTATAAAATCAATAGTATTTAGGATCATAATATATATATTTATTTAAAAGTGTTTCATTTTATTTTTATGACGATGTTTTATATATATAATCTTCCAAAGGTACTGATTTTCAATATTTCTGTGAAATGTTTCTGGAAATTTATGGTAAAATCATTTAATTATACATTTTTGAGTCATGGAATATTTTATACATTTTGCCATTATAATACTCAAGTATATAAAAGGACATAGAGTTCGATTTTTTTTATAAAAATGAGAATAATTGAATCTATTTGGATACAATGATATTGAATGAGCTGATGATTGTGATGATATAATATCAACATTAAGAGATACATTTTTCTAGGGAATAAGTTGGGTGATATAAAATTGAAAAAATAAAAAATATAACTTTGTGAACAATAGACGAAGACTATATGAATACTATATATAAATAAAGAAAAATTATTTGGATGAATGAGTTGTTGGAATACATGAAGGTGAGGATTGAAAATCTATTTAGTTTGATTGTGATAATCAGAGTGTAATTAAATTATCCAAAAATACCATACGACATTCTAGATCCAAACACATTGAAATAAAATATCATTTCATCATCTATAAGGTTGAAAATTTATATATTAGTCTTTAATATATCTTAACAATATAGTATATTAATTATGTTTTCAAAATTTCTATTTGAAGGGATTGATTTGAAGAGCTAATGTTACAATGTAGGTTCATCCTTTCCATTTTATGAAACTTCAGCTATGTCCCACAATCCTTTGGATTTTATTTTCAAAGGGGGATAAATTTACAAAAACCATATAATAGTCTATTATAGAATCCAAATACAGTTTTATTATTAAAGTAGAATAATTATTTGAGTACACTAGACACATATTTCTCCATCAAAAGGGATAGAATTATTTCATTTTTTATCTAGTAGTAATGTTTAATGATGCTTATATTTGGTAAAGTATGTGATATGATGAGAGTCAGGGAGATTTTTGGCATTGAAAATATATCCAATGGGGGTATTGAATAAAACATTGAGTTTGTATGGTTTGTTTTCAAATGTATATGAGAACCATTTAGTTTTGACTGGGAATGATTTTATGAAATGTTTAAGAGGTTGGAGATTAGTTGAAGTATGCTAGAGAAGAGTTCTAACAAAACATGAGATATTGGTTTTTAATAATTTAAAAATGCATTAATATACATAATAATAATCCACTCATGTGTAAGACTAAATGTAGTTTTTTAAAATATACAATTCATAACATATATGATATATAATACATCAGAAATAAAATTTTCATGTTACCTTAATTTCTAACAGTAAACTTATAGTAACTTGGAGTAACATAGAGCATGTGTAAGAGAGACTTGGTGGTTTTAATGATTAACTCCATGTATTCATTTACTATGTAATAAAAATTATTCGATGCATAATATTAACATTTTATAATTACAAATGTGTAAGATAAAAATGAAGGTCATATAAGATCCAAACAAGTCCTCTTAGGTGATTTGTAATAATAAACATGAAAATCCTATAACATTATTTAGTGACTAAATATCTTAATTCCAAGTGTTAATACATGATTAAATAACAATATATTGGGTTGTAGATTTGAATAATATTTCACCATGATGAAACTATTTACAATACAATTGTATTTCTGCATGTGATCATGTAGACATAAATGAAATATATGGTTTCTATAGATGTTAATGAAAATAATGAAGTAATAAACTATATAAAAAATAAATTATATTTAAATGGGAATATCATGATATGAAATTCAAATTATATTGTAGGAGGTTTGAATATGAAGATATGTTTCCATGACTTATGGGATCACTAAATTATTTTAAAAGCTTATTTTACTTATAGAAATAGAAATTGTTTTGAATATAGATCACGATGATGAAATTAAAGGAAGCTTAAATATTTAAATTAAATAAAATATCCACATGGTTCTTCATTATATATATACATATGATGATAAGTCAAACCAGATAAAGAGACACATTGAGGAATAGAATTGAATTATTGGGTTGAGAAGTGACTAATAGTCCGCAACAATGGATGGATGTTCTGGACATTGATTTTCTTGAAAATAATGAATCCTGAACTAAACATAAATATTTTTTTGGATTTGACAAAAATATTATTTATTCAAAATAATCTACAAGCCTAAAAAATATCTTTCTGTTTCTATTTTCAACACCATTTTATAAATTGGAGAAATAATGTATATTCAACTATTGTAAGACAGTTTATTTTATTGGAAATATTAAAAGATTGTGTATGATACCTTACCTTTTTTAATAAATATATTAGATTAGTTATATAGTCATTTCTCATACTGGACCGAAACACTAAAAGGACATAGTCTGCCACATGGGGACAGACCTATAAAAATTCATGTTAATTATTATTCTTTTTTATTTCTATTACATATGAAAAGAGGGGGTGATTAAAATAGGAAAGTGTATATTGACAATAATGTGTAAAATAGGTTTATTTAATATATGAAATTGAATAAAAACATTAATAAACATTCAAAATCCCTTATCTGTGTTATATTATCAATCACCTCCGTACATAACTTCTACAACTCCTCTTCTGAGATTTTTTCTTTAGGGTCTTCATCATCTATAATTTTATTTATTTAAAATATAATGGCTTATTATATAATTTACCTATTACTTTTATATGAATTTATATTTATTTATACTTCATCCTACCCTATTATTTTTATTCTATGATATATGATATTTCTACGAAACCCATTACCATTTCCTCATGGGTTATCCATATCATTCTTATTATGTACGTTACTTGAATTATTTTATTATAATGTGGATCACATGGTTTCAAAAAAAATATGATGTAACATGCAGGCCTGAAATTATAAAAACCACTACATCAATGATTAAAGATTATATCACATGGTATTATATGTATAGAAAATAAGCAGTGAGTTTAACCCAACTATGTTTCATTTTCATAAGAGTGGAACATGATTTATGCTAATAATGGTCCATTTATTTCACGAGACACCCGTTTGTTATGATACATATTTATTATATGTTATTTTTTATAATAATTAAAAATGATATCTTTTAATTCATGTTGATTTCCCTCATTCTGATTTCTATTGTTTACCCCCTTACTAGTATTTTTTGTTAATCTTATCATTCTACTATAAGTTCTTAGGGGATCCCATGTATTAGAAAGGTCGTGTTAAATTTATAGATGGTCTATTATAAGGGATTTAGTTAAATTTTATAGCATTGTAGATATTTATTATGTATTATGTACATAATTTCCAAGAAAATAATCCTCTTGGATGTGAAATATATTATATTTGTTATGATTTATTTTATAATATAAACCTTTTTAATTTTTTAATTTTAAATAGGTCAAAATTAATTTAATTTTAGGACCTATTCATACATATTATTTTTGTACTTTATTAAATTCATAATTTCTCCATGAATGCTCTTAATAAATGTTTTTTTATTAATAAATACACTTATATAAGCAATAAACTATTTATGACTGATTATATGATAAAAATAATATTCTATATTTCACTTGGAATATCTGATAAATAGTCACTTGTTAGATGTAGATGAAGGATTATCAAAAAAATCTTCCCATACATATATTTTTAGAAAAGATACATTTGTATGTCTCACATAATGTCTTTAAAACTTATTTAATAGGATTCAATTGAGAAGGAAATAATTTTATTCTATTGAATAACCCCAATTTGAAAAAGGAATATCATATAGACTATCCATTGGGGTAACATGTTCAAGAATGAATGATTTATCCTTCTAGATACAATATTTCATTATATATTACCTAATAGAGTGAGATTTTAAACAATTAAACCATTACATATCTAACTAGTAAATTCTTGATGTAAATATTCTCCACTGTGATTATATCAATGTATGTTAATGCATTTTAAAATTCTAATTTTGTACATTTTATTTATAATATTTAACATGTAAATGGTTTTTATTTCATGAGAAAAATATAACCATTCCAAATGGAATCATTATTAAAAATAATGTAGCAATGATAACTGATAAAATCTTCTCCACTAATAAGAATCATTATGTATTTGTACTTATTGATATTTAGTTATCCCTTGTCTTCCAATAAAAATATATTTTTACATATTTCTTAATAAAAAGTATTTTATTATATCAAATTATTTGTAATAAGAACTTTATAATAGTCCATAATTATGGAATTTTAATTCTATTTCTTATTTACATGAACTAGGAGAAAATAAAAAAACTAAGTTCTATTTGAAATTAATATTTTGGAATGTTATATGATGGATTAACCATGTATATAATTATTAAATCATTTAACATATTTATGTTGTTATAAATCATTCCATTCATATATATATATAACAATTTTGGTTCTCAATAATGAATGAAAATAATTTCTTTTCCAAACAAGATATATAAATTAAATTTTGATTTACTAACTAAACATGGAAATATGTTTCATGATAAATAATTAATATACTATGTAGATGTAAATAATATTCTCTTACTTCTAATGCAATAAACTTTTCTCCATTTCTAACACATTAAACTAGATTTCCCTTATCCAATTCACTATTATATTTGATTATTTGATGGAAAAAAGTATCTAATACCAATGAGTTAGAATTAAATAAATTTACAAGCATAATATTCCTAAATTTATTCTCAAGGAACATATATTTATTACTAATAATACTTTTTAAGATAAATTGTTTTTCCTAATAAGATGATGATAACATAAGAGGGGGGGGGGGTTGAATTCTTTCCTTTTTAAATTCATGAAAAAATTAAAATAAACCCCTCATCAAATATTAATGTGAATTTATCATATTTACATTAATCATAATATTCAGTGGAAAATAATAAGTGTAAAACAATTTTTGTAGTGTTTTAAGGAACATAAATCCCCAAATCCACTTCAAAAAAACTACGAGCATTGTTACATTTAATAGACCAACCTTTTCCAGGGGATGTCCATAGCTTAGTGAAAGAAAATGTAACTTGTTACAATTTATTTTAGAAGGAATGTTTTATGGAAAAATATTTTTCTTTGAATGACTATATATATGACAGTTCATAATTAAATTATATATTTTATTTTATTACCTAAATTATATATAAAATCATTTTGATGTGAATACCACCACTGACAAATAAAGGTATATTCCATGGAAAATAGATGTTTGAGTAGTAAAGTCCACATGAATATTATCTAAATAATTGTAATGAAAATATAGATAATAAATTTTCTAAATATACATTTTTATAATAGTATGATGAACAAACAAATTTATTGTTCAAACACATATGTATCCAAAGTGTAGTATTAAAATCATAAACAAACTATAGTAGATATAATACAAATTCATTTATATGTTGGTGTTATACCTCAAAAACAATTGTGGACATATATAATTGGATGAACTAATAGAAAAACAAACATAAATTATCCTCTCTAACCATGAATGTTAGAAAATTATTTCTTAGAGAATGAGATTCAAAATATAGATCATCATATCACCAATATATAGCCATTCTTGAATAAATAATTATGATTCATGAATCAATTCTAGTAATATAGATACATTAAAGTCACCAGATAAATTTTGATCTCAAAACCCACTAGGTTATTTACAATATAAAATATAAAATATATATAAAATCATAAATTTAATTATATGTGAAAATTCAATTTTAATTCAACTCTTCTGAAAAGAACATTTAATTTGTTTACTAAGAGATTTACCACTACATAAATATAGTATAAATATTAGAATAATTCATGGATTTAATCTCATTAATTACTAGATCCATATGGGGATCTATCTCTATGAGTTTGAATCTGAATATACATTTTCCAACATATGGATCAATAAAAATGTAATTTCTAGAGTACAATGATTAATATTAATTTTTTTCTTAATGTGAGGTATATATCCAATGTGAGGTCACTGACGTTGGTTATATAAATAATTTTAGATACCTGAATGTGAAGAACCATAAAAAATTGAGGATGAAAAAGATATGATTCAACAAAAAATTGGAGTTTTAAATGCTACATTGGACATTAATAGTATGATCAACTACTCATTCTGAATAGTGATTCAAAAAAATATAACGACATGATAAATTTGAAAATTATTCATATATAAGAAAATAATGGGAATAATTGAATAAAAGATTAAATAATTATGGAATAAAATTATAAATTTAATGAAAATGACAAACCTAAAATCTACTCAATTAAATCTATTAGTAAAAAATGAAGTTTATTTAACATCAAAATCAATGAATAAAATTGTTGGAACAACATTTTTTTTCCCAATAATATCTCTTTTTTTTATTATCAAAAAATCCACAAAAACATAAGAACATACAGGTTTTATGTTTTCAAACAAATGATATATTAATCAAGTCTATATTAAATATTTCAAAAAAGTAAACATATTTTTTGTGAATTTTATCTTCATCCTAATTTATCCCCATTTTGAGAGCAAAAATAATGTATGAAATGAAATAAAACATTGTTATTGTTGACAAAAATGTTATGGGATGGTATTTAACGAAAAAATAATTGAATTCTAAAATGGTCAGCAGAAAAATAAAAGAATAGTGAAATTGGAATATAATTTTAAAATAATAAAATTTTATAATTTTTTATTTTGTAAAATGAGAAATGAATTAAAAAACATTTTAGGGATCATGGGCCGAGTTATGGACTGAAGAAGTCTCAGATTCTTATGAGGATGAAGAAAAGGTTAGATAATTATGAATATCATGATGAAAAATTGGAAGATCCATCCCTAATTCCTGGAAATTTTTATTTATAGATGTATCCCGTTCATAAAATAGACATTGAGAGTCTTGAATAACCTTTAATTTTTTAACCAAATCTACATTAAAAAACATCTAAATTATATCTAATGTTGGAATACATTTATCTATCATTCTATCAATCCTGTTGATAAGATCACGTAAATAATAAAATTTTGAATAACATTTTGAAATGATCTCTTTTTTATAGTGGAAAATAAAGTGATGGGATATGATATCACCCAAGAGATCATGAAATTTGGAACCCAATGCACTAATATTGGTTGAGAAAATATACATCCATTTCAAAACATCCATTTACCCTATTCTCGAAGATAATGATTCTATTCCTTAACATGAAGTAGTAGAATTTTGTAGCTTCAAACCTATATAAAAAAAATCTCATATCACTGAAACATTTCATTTGGCCATCAGATAACATTTCAATTTCACAAATTAATGAACAATAACTCTCTTAAAAGATTCAAAATCCATTATTGAAACATAATTCACTTTTACACAATAAAACTAAGTATATTGAGCCTCATAATATAATATTAACATAAAAATACTTCTTATCTCTTTAAAATATATCATAGAACATTGAAGTAATTATTGAAATTTAACTACATTATCCTTCAACAAATTATTCTAGAGATCATATTGGTGGAAGAAGACTGATAATTTTCCTAAAAGGAAAATTATTCTTTAAAATTAGAGAGTTCCTAAAACTACCTTAATAAGGTTTCCATTACTTAAATTAATTGGTGATACTAAATATTTAAACCTTTATCAAGGGTGAAATAAAAAACCTGATAAATTATATACTATCTACAACATGTTCCTTAGTCTATAAAAAGTATTCACAACCAATTAAACTGATTGATTCTCAATCGATTCGGTAGAATAATACATTGGAAACATTCCTTTTATAACTAAATTAATATATTAATTATTTCATCTCTCAGAAAAATAAGTAGATTTTTTATCTTGATTCTATTTAGTACATGCAATCTGATCAACTATTTCCATTTAAAAATGATCTATCTTTCCAACTTCTCTTACAACTAACTCAAATTAATTCTCTATTTGGGTTCTTTGATCTCTCCTATGGTGTCTATAAACTACCAAAGATCTACCTTCTTTCATAACATATGGTACATGATACAACCTTGATAATTTAATATCTATTTCAACTCATGTATCTATATTTTCATCCATTTCATATTTTCATCTCCTATTTGCAGGAATATTTTTCATCACCAATTGTATAGTATTCTAAACCAATTGCACCAAATTAAGATCTAAACACTCTTATTTTAGGTATAAATTGTAGGAACACACTACCATCAGTATGGATTCTCTATCTTTATCTATAACAATTCTATTAGACCTACAATATTTATGTCTCACTTTCAACCATTCAGAACCATAGTCAGAGGATTACTCTTCTTCCACACCAACAATAATTATAAATTAATTTGAACTCTCCAAGAAAATAGATACATCCTCAAGGTTCTAGATTAAAATATGTAGTTTTGGGTAAAAACTAATCTCATTACTTATATATAAAATTAGTGAACCTTTATAGATAACAATATATATCATTATTTTATATAGATATAAGGTTAACATTTAGTCCTTCTGACTACAGTGCCTCACGTATCTAAACATGTACTAGCATAGCATAAAATTTAAAAAAATTAATAGAATTTTTTTTTGCGTTTGGAAAGACAATCATCCCTAATTCAACAATCATAGGTACAACACCTGTTTTAATAAAATTTATAACAACAATTTGATCTTATTAATGGCCCTTCACCATCATCTTTTTTATTTGAGAGGTTCTATAGATATAACATATAATTTATTATTAATTATAAACCACATATCTATTTAAACCCAAACTAAAAATAATATTTCCTTCTTGATGGCATTGGAAAAAATGTTCCATTATATATAGAAGATGTTAAAAATTCACTATTTCGCATCGTTGAGGGAAAAAAACTTCACATTCACAAATTAAAAATAAAGAATTTTTAAATACCCACTTAACTCATCTTAAAAAACATATTTAGTATTGCATCAATAAAAAATAAATTCCAAACCCTTAAATCATAGAACATTCTTTAGTGAAAGATTGGATGCGAATAGACATTCAAAATTCACAACCTCTCCCGGAAGTAAGAACTGAATAGAACATGAATCTTTCTAGATATTTACACAATTGTGAAAAAAAATAATTGGTTCTCTTCACCTTTTAATTGTAAAATCAATAATTTTTTGTTTCATATTTAAAGGATTTGAGGTAGATGAAATGAGATATTAAAATATCAGAGATATGAAGAGATGAGTGTTCAATGGTTAGGTTGTAGAAATCAGTATTCTGATGGTTTAGGGTGATAATTGGATTTCTCATTATAAAATCTAAGTATAATGATTATATATTTTAAAATTAAATACATGATAATAAAATTTAAAAATTAATATTAATACACGCTTAAATTTTTAAAACACAAATAATTTGAAAGGATAAATTAATATTAATTGACTAAACAAACATAATTTTTTTAGAGGATACAAAATATTATGAATTAAGTATAGATTTATAAAATATTGATAATATTCATTTAAAATAATTCAAAACTAAATCCCCCTTTATAAATTGAATATTATAAGATTAACGAAATATTATAAAAACATTAGTAAGATGATTTTTAGTTCTAAAAACTGTATATAAATTTCACCCTGTTGAACATGATCTCTTAGAAAATGATATCAAATATCAACCTTCTCTGTTTTATAATTAATTAACATATTATTTAAAAAATATATAACTATAATTATCACATAAAAAAGGGAACAGGGTAAAAACTATGTGCAAATACTTACAGATTTTGCTACATCTATAAAAACATTACTGAATAACAAACAAGAGATATATATTCTACCTATGCTGTTGATATTGAAACAGAATATTGCTTCTTACTTGACCATGAAACTAGTAATTGTCCTAAAAAGTGAAAGGCACATGTGGTACTATTCAAATTTAATCTACAGAATCAAAAATCACTATTTGAATATAATTTTAATTCAAAATCATAATTTTTTAGACAGAGAAGGGATAAAGAATTTTTTTTGAAAAATACCAAAAAATTAATTAAAATTCTATTATATGAGTCTCTTCTGAATTATACCAAAAACGTGAACACAAACAAGAAAAAAACATTATTTTTATCATGCTAGTAGTAAGATATAACAAACTAACACTCATACCTCTATAGGAATTGTTATCCACTATCTTTCCAACTTCATCAAAATCACTTTTTATATTAGTAAACATAGGATTTTTTATGGATTATTATTTTCAAGTCCAATATTTTTCAACACACTAATAATATATATAATTTGATTTAAAATATTTCTATAATCTTTTTAATCGATTTTAAATCCAAGTAATAATGTTATTTTTTCAATCATAATCATTTAAAAATATTTTTTCATAAGTTGTGAACAATCCTTACAACTATTTTTAATTAGTGGAACCAAAAATAAAATTAACTTCATATATTTATAATATTAAAAGATAAAAAATATTTTTTCTCAAAAAAAAAGTAGGAATATCATGACATATAAAAAATGATATTCTAAAAGAAAAGGATAAAATATTTCATTAAATTTCCTTGGTTATTATTTAAGAAAATAAATAATGTTAGTAATTTTAAAAATATGATTTAAAGAATGAGTATTTTCAAAACCTAGAGATTGTCCAGCCTAAACTTCCATCATAACATATCTATTTTGAAATCAATATTTGAAATTAATCTTTTATAATTTAAAATTAATATAATATTCATAGGATAAAAGGATACTAATGGATTGAAGCCTATAAATAAGGGAAAACGTCTCCCCAAAATCTATATCTTTAGAATAATTTTAACTTTTATCAACATGCATAGCTTAATTCATAGTAATTAAACTCTAGTAATATTTCTTATTTTTAAATACACATTTAGTTCATATTACTGATGATATGGGGGAATAACAACTAAATTGAAAAAAATATTTATTTTAAACTAATTTATTTCTTCTTGAATAGCGATATCAAAACATGCATTGATTAGGGATTCTTCTGTAGACCTATGTTCAAATTGAGATAATAAAACAAGGAACTCAAATAAATTTACAATAGTAATCACAGTTTTGAAACCATCATATATGTCTCCAATAATAGTTTCTGAAGGAGTTTTCTTCCAGGTCATAGTGAAACATCCCAGGTAAATAAAGAATAATACATTTTCATATTTTTTAATATTTTTTAATTAAATATTAATTTTACATTAAAGGGGTTGTAATGTTTGATAGTGTACCCGATACGCATAAATGAGTTACTTTGAAATATTACATTGCTCACTAGTAATATAATAATATTATTTTAAATAGTAGTTAGCCCGTAGCCGTTGTATTGGTGGGAATAAAAATAAATAACAAAAATATGATTATATAAGTTTGTTAAATGTTTATACATATATCCAATAAATGATAAAGGTTTAAAATAAGAAAAGAAATCAATTTTAGGCATAGATACTCTAATATTCACTAAAAGGTCGAATTATCACCTTTTGATGGAAAACTGTCTTTAAATATGGTTTTGGTCTTTCTTATACATTCTATTGGACCAAATAAAATTCTTCTTTAGAATCAGGACATCAAAATATACTTTGAGTAAATTTATGGTATTTTCCGAAAAATTTCATTTTTTAATGAATTGTGAAAAATGTTGTATTTTAATTCAAAACCATTATTTAATCTAATTTATTTATATGATTATATTATCATTTAAATTGGTCTTAAAGTTAAATTAGAATATATTTTTATCATTTAATCCAATGGTGGTAATTGGAATTAATTTCACTTTGAAATTGGACTTAAACTAGTGTCAATCTTTTAATATATATTGTTTCATAAAAACACGCTATTTGTTTTGACAATGGAAATTAATTATTAAATAAATTAATGAAACTTATATGTTTTGAATTTTTTAAAATAGACATCATTTTTTAATTCAGAATATCAAATATAGCTTAGGGGGGATTTTTTGGATTTTTCTTAAAAACTTAATTTTTTGATGAATAGTGAGACCACTAAGTGGTAGTTAAAAAACCGATTATTCGTTTAAATGAAATATTATCACTTTTGTGAATTGGATTTAAAAAATCTGACATAAATGGTTGTCATTAGAGTGTAAAATGTGGTTCAATGGGATGAAAATAATTTTTTTGGTGAATAGTAACTTTTAAGTTTTATTAATTGCAATTATAGGTAATTAATGTAATTTAAGGTAAAAATTATGTTTTAATAATATTAAATGACCTTGAAACATGTCCTGCCCTTATTGGATGTGTCATGGACGACCAAGAAAATCCATTGGTCATCTTGGGGACCCCTTGGATACACATGGGTAAGAAAATGACACTAATAACTTTTTATTTAATGTTAAAATAAAAATGTCACAAACATGTATTGTTTTACTAAAACAATTTTTACATGGTGTTATAAAAGTCATATTTTTTACTATAAATATTCAATAGAAATATAAAAATATTTCCTATATCATGATATTTTTATATAATTTTTAGATATTAAATAAATTAAATTATTTATGACACCATGATGATGCAGCTATTACCTCATTATTTAACAATTTAAATAAAATAAAAAGATAATGTAAAATATAAGACCTAAAATTGTAAAAAAACATATTTTATGTGTTTATTTCGAACTCTTATCACCTTATCCTTTAAATATATAATTTTGGGTCCTTTAAAATCTTAAAATTTTTATATAATAAAGAAACATTTTATATCATTCCAAGAGTGCCCCTCCTCCCCCTTATAAAAATCCCCCACCTCTACCACCTTAACCACACCTCTCGAGCCATTGGATCAGCCAATATCTACTCATTTTACCTCTACACATCCCTCTACTCATCCTATAATCATTACCTAAGGCAGAATTCTCTTCAATAAACCCTTTTGGTTCAAACCAAGTGGAGTTACCCGATTTAAAGGTAATATCTTCACTTGTGTTCTTTTGTTTTATTTTGCTTCTCCAAACACCTAACCAATTTTATTCCATTCTTTTGTAAAATCACTAGTATATTAAATATACTTGGATTTTTTTATGGTAAGTATTTTATTTAAACATACAAACACCATAGTCTAATGGTTAAAGAACATACTGTTTCTATAGATGGCGAATTTCTGCCTCACGAGATGATGATTGTTCAATATTCTTTTAACACCTTTCATGGTGTCCATTAAGATTTCAATCTATTTATATATGATATATACTATTTTTATGTTTTCCTTATGATTATGTATTTTTCATTTATGGAAATCCTTTATGGATTCCATTATGGGTAAACCTAATAATTTCATTTTAGGAAGTGCAGACTACCGCCATCTTAAATTGATTTGATTCGTTACTTCCATATGTGGGATGTATAATGTATAGATATATTGATATTATATGTGATATTACACTAGAAGTATAATATACCTTTATATCATTATGATTTCACTCCATTAAATATGAAATAGAATATAAAGTAGTGTTCATGCGTACGTACGACTTACCGTCTCCATAAACAGTGCATTTCATGTCTTACATCTAAATGTTATATAATATTATAAATACATGTATGTGCTGGATATATATTATTGATATGATATCCAAATCATTAATATAATTCTGGATATAATGATCCTTTGACCACAAGAACAACATGTAATTGTAAGAAGTCCAATTTTTACTTAAGTACCAAATATCGAAAAAAAGAACATTATTAACATAAATGATTACATAATGTATACAACATGGAATTAAGTTATATAAAACGAATAATAAGCTTGAAAAATATTCTTAAGAAACTAGAAATTAACACTAGTTTATTATTCAGGAGATTAAAGAGCGATCGAGTCAGGTCAGACACGAGGTAAGGGACTTCGTCTCAATCTCCTTTCATTGAGGCATATTTTGTTCAAATACAAGACTTTATTTTATACATTTTATAAAACACCTTTGAATTTTCATTTCATTCAAAGGGAATCTCTTTCTACAAACTGTTTTACTAAACGACAAAAAGTAATGTTTATTTTAACATACAAGGTGACAATGACCTTTTACGCTGCCGCGAGTATTATTTTGTCTTTGGCTTCCTCAAGAATTCATAATGTTTTTGAAATGAAATAAATACCATATACTATTTTATGTATTGTGGTATTGAAAATGGTTTTTATAATGGATTTTTTATGTCAACATATTTATGTGATATATTGTGATCGAAATGGGTAAATGTTTTCTTTCCATTATATTTGTTTTATATCGTATGATTTAATAATGGTCCTTGAACATTTGACGGGTGGTAACGTGATAAACCATAGGACGGGTGGTTCTATGAATACCAGGATGGGTGGTTATGTTATAACCTCCAATACATTGGGTATGGAAGTCATCCGTATGGCTATTACGTTTAGTGATATGTGTGTAAGTCGACTGTATGGTTATTCTAATGAAGTATGTTTATGTCTCATGTTACCTTTATAAGTTATGTGTTCTTTATGTAGTTTTTATGGTAATATTTTGGTTACAAAAGGGTATGTAATGATCTTTTATTCAGTGAATAGTTTTTACTACTTCATAAAGGTGAAAATTATTACATTGATAAATTATTCGTGGTTTACATGTTGTTTTCAAAAACTAATAGTTTTCTTTCTATGTATATCCCTTACTGAGCTTTTTATGCTCATCCCATGTTTTTTTGAAATGTTTTTCACAGGAAATAATGTAAAATAAGTTCAAGGAAAATTCATGATGTCTTAAAAATAGAACTACACATGACAATATTTTTTTAAGAGTTTATGTTTTGTCATAAAAAGGAAACTCTGTAGAAGTGTCTACTGTGTAATATTTTGAGATGTAATAGTTATGAACTAATTCTCTATAACTCTAAACCTGAAAAGATCCTCAATGTGATTTATTTTTTTAAATCAATATTAAGTAATGTTTAAGTTCGGTTCCATATAGTTGGTATCAAAGGTCGGTTTAGACAACTTCAGGAGTTAGAAAATTTGTTAAATTATAAATTAATTTATGGTAATATTGAGATGATATAGCATTTACATATTACCATGTTGCTTCATCTATGATATGTATGTGTTAAGAATTATTTTTCATAAAGGAAACAGAGCAGCTTTTCTGGGAAGACATACAGAGGTAAATGACCTTTTGAATCAGCAACTAGAGATGGTTAGAATCAGAATAGAGCAGTTTACTGCAGTGATGGCTTAGTTGAATTAGGTTATAATTGGTGGTTGGGTTATTGATGATATTTTGGTTTATTCCTAAAGTAAGGAGGAACATGAATGTCATTTAAGGGTCATATTTCAAACCATAAAAGAAAATAAAATGTATGGAAAATTCTGCAAGTATGAGTTTTGGTTACAACGAATATCTTTTCTTGGTCACATTGTTTCAAAAAATGGCATAACTTTTGATCCTGCTAAAAAAAGTTATTGAATATTGGCCAAGACTGAAAAATGTTACCGATATCTGTAGTTTTCTTGGTTTGGCAGGTTATTACCAGAGGTTTTGTTGAAAAAATTTCATGGTTATCTTATCCAATTACTAAGATAATTTGGAAGGGTTTTAAGTTTATCTGGACAAAAGAATGTGATGATTATTTTCAAGATTTGAAAAGAAGATTGGTAAATGCTCCAGTTTTGGAACTTCCTTCTAGGAATGGTGAGTTTGTTATCTACAGTGATGCTTCATTTAAATGACTTGGTTGTGTCTTTATGCAGAATGATTGGGTAATTTATTATGTTTCACGTCAGTTGAAAACTCATGAGGTAAATTACACAAAACATGATTTGGAATTAGATTCTATTGTATTTGATCTAAAAATTTGGAGACATCATTTGTATTGAGTAAAATGTGAAATATATACTGATCAAAACATATTAATGTATATATTTACTCAGAAAAAATTGAAAATGAGAAAGAGGAGATGGTTGGAATTAATCAAGGATTATGATTGTACAATTCATTACCATCCGGGAAAAGCAAATAAAGTGGCTAGTGCTTTGAGTCGAAAAGGTAATGCTTCATTAACCATGCTAACTTTGGAATGAGATCCTTTGGTTTGTTATTTGATGAACTTCGGAATAGAAGTTGTTGGTGTAGGATGTTCTTCTCTTTTGTTTCAGGTGTCAGGGAGATCATCTCCATCAGACAAAATTAAGCAAGCGCAGAAGAAAGTCAGTGGGTTGTAGAAAAAGGTACAGCTGGTTTAGAAGGCTTAGTTTCCTGAATTTAGAATTGATAATGATTGTGTTTTGAGGTTTGGTAAGAGATTATATGTTCCATGTGATTCACAGTTGAAGAATAATTTGTTATGTGAGGTTCATAGTTCCCCGCTTTCAGTTCATCCTGGCAGTACTTAGATGTACAGAGATATGTGGGAGTATTACGGGTGGGATGGAATAAAAAGAGATATTTCTGATTTTACTATGAAGTGTTTGACTTGTCAATAGGTTAAAGAAGAGTGACAGTAATAGAATGGGATGCTTCATTCATTACTGGTTCCATAATGGAAATGGGAAAATTTATCAATGGAGTTTGTTGTGGTTTTACTGAAGATATATCAAGGTAATAATGCAATATGGGTTATTATTGATCAATTGGCTAAATCTGATCATTTCCATCCTATTTGAGATACTTTGTCTCTAGATCAACTTGCTCGGTTGTATGTTAAAGAGATAGGCAGGTTGCATGGTGTTCCCCTCTCCATTGTATCTGATTGTGATCCCAGATTCACTTCTAACTTTTGGAAAGGCCTTCAGAAGTCTTTGGGTAATGAATTAAATTTTAGTACAGCTTTTCATCCTCAATCAGATGGGCTGTTATAACGAAAAATTCAAACCTTGGAGGACATGCTACGTGCATGCTCGATGGATTATCAGAGAAGTTTTGACCAACATCATTCTATGGTTTAATTTTCATATAATAACAGTTTTCATTCTTGTATACAGATGGCTCGGTTTCAAGCATTATATTGGAAGTAGTGTCGAACTCCAAATTTTTGGGATTAAGTTTGTGAAAGGAAGTTGATGGGACCAGAATTGGTAGAAGAGATGGAAACAGAAGTTCAGTTAATTCAAAAACACATGAGAACAGCTCAGACCAGGAAGAATAGTTATGCGGATAACTGGAAGAAGGATTTATCTTTCGAGGTTTGTGATCATGATTTTCTCAAAGTTTCACCACAGAACAGTGTGATGTGATTTGGTAAGAAATGAAAGATCAGCTCAAGGTTCATTGGCGCATATGAAATTCTGGATAAAGTGAGATCTGTTGCATACCGAGTGGCTTTGCCTCCGAGTTTATCTAAGGTACACAATGTTTTTCATGTTTCGATGTTGAGTAAGTATATGCCAGAACCATCTCATGTTTTCAGCCCATAGGTAGTTCAGTAGAAAGATAATCTCTCTTATGAAGAACATCTAGTCGAGATTTTTGACTATAGAGAACAAGTGTTGTGGAATAAGGTAATTCACCTAGTAAAGGTTTTGTGGAAAAACCATATGGTTGAAGAGGCAACGTGGGAATCTGAAAATTCTATGATGTATAGATACCCCCACCTATTTTGATAAGTGAATAAAATTGTGAGGACACAATTCTCCAAAGGGGGGAAGAATGTAACATCCCAGGTAAATAAAGAATAATACATTTTCATATTTATTAATATTTTCAAATTAAATATTAATTTTACTTTAAAAGGGTTTCTATGTTCGATAACGTACCTGATACGCAACAACGAGTTTCTTTGAAATCTTACGTTGCACACTAGTAATATAAAAATATTATTTTAAATGGTAGTTAGCATGTAGCCATTATATTGGCGGGAATTAGTATAAATAAATAAAATAATATCATATATGTTTGTTAAATGTTTTTACATTTATCCAATAAAATATAAAGGCATTAAATAAGAAAATAATTCAATTTTAGGCATAGATACTCTAATATTCACTAAAAGGTCAAATTATCAGCTTTTGATGGAGAATCCTCTTTAAATATAGTTTTGGTGACTCTTATACATTCTATTGGACCAAATAAAATTCTTCATTAGAATCGGGATATCAAAATATACTTTGTGTAAATTTTTGGTATTTTTCTGAGAAAATTCATTTTTTAATGAATTGTGAAAAATGTTGTCTTTTAAATCAAAACCACTTTTTAATATAATTTATTTATATTATTATATTATCATTTTAATTGGTTTTAATGTGAAATTATAATATATTTTAACAATTTAATCCAACGGTGGTCATTGAATTTAATTTCACTTTGAAATTGGACTTAAACTAGTGTTAATCTTTTGATATATATTCTTTCATAAAAACACGCTCTTTGTTTTAACAACGAGAATTAATTATTAAATTAATTAATTCAAATTATATGTTTTAAATTTTTAAAATATACATCATTTTTGAATTCGGAATATCAAATATAGCTTAGGGTGAATTTTTGGTATTTTTCTGAATAACATCAATTTTTGATGAATAGCGAAACCACTAAGTTGTAGTTAAAAACCCGATTTTTCGTTTATACGCGACATTACAACTTTTCTGAATTGAATTTAAAAAATCATACATACATGGTTGTCATTAGTGTGTAAAATGTGGTTCAGTGGGATGAAATTTTTTTTTGGGTGAATAGTAACTTTAAAGTTT
Organism: Viscum album; assembly: GCA_963277665.1. NCBI lineage: Eukaryota > Viridiplantae > Streptophyta > Magnoliopsida > Santalales > Viscaceae > Viscum > Viscum album. The sequence goes on along the minus strand of OY728134.1, from coordinate 689,932,192 downwards.
TATTAATCACGATTAGAGGTAATTAGTGTAATTTAAGGTAAAAATAATGTTTTAATAATATGAAATGACCTTTACACAGGTCCTACACTTATTGAATGTGTCATTTCCGAGAAATAAAATCAATGGTTCAACTTGTGGACCACATGGATCCACTTGGGTTAGAAAATGACATTAAAAACTTTTTATTTAAAGTTAAAATAAAAATGTCACAAACATGTATTGTTTTAATAAAACAATTATTACATGGTGTTATACAAGTATTATTGTTGACTATAAATACTCATTAGAAATATAAAAAGATTTCACACATCATGATATTTTCTTTTATAATTTTTAGACATTAAATAAATTAAATTATTTATGACACCATGATGATGCATCGATTACCTCATTATTTAACGACTTAAATAAAATGAAAAGATAATGTAACATCTAAGCCCTACCCTTATCAAAAACCTATTGTATGTGTGGATTTAGAACTATTATCACCATATCCTCGATATATATAATTGTGGGACCTTTAAAATATGAAACTCATTATATAATAAAGTAACATTTAATAACATTCCAAGAGTGCCTCTCCTCCCTCTAATAAAAGGCCCCCACCTCTACCACCTTACCCACACCTCTCAAGCAATTGGCTCGGACAAGATCTGCTCATTTTATGTCTCCACATCCCTATACTCATCCTAGAAGCCTTGCCTTAGATAGAAATCTCTTCAAGAAATCTTTTTGGTTCAAATCAAGAGGAGTTACCTGATTTAAAAGTAATATCATCTCTTGTGTTCTTTTGATTTATTTTCCTTCTCCAACCCCAAAAAATATTTTATTCCTTTCTATTTTAACCACAACAGTATATTAAATATACTAGGATGTTTTTATGAGAAGGATTTTATTTACACTTACACACATATCCATCTAATGGTTTAAGAACATACTATTTCTGTGGTTGCCGAATTTCTGCCTCACGAAATGATGATTGTTCAATCTTATTTTAACACCTTTAATGGTGGCCAATAATATTTCAATATATTTATATATGATATATATTATGTTTATGTTTTCCTTGTGCTTCTTTATTTTTCATTTATGTCATTCCTTTATGGTTTCCATTATTGGTAAAGATGATAATTTCATTTTAGGAAGTGCGGACTACCGCCCCTCAAAGTGATTTGATTCGTTAATTCCATATATGGGACATATAAAGGATGGTGTTAATGATATTATATATGATATTATACTGGAATTATAATATACCTTTATATATTTATGATTTCACTCCATTAAATATGAAATATAAATGAAAGTAGCGTTCATGCGTACGTATGGCTTACCGTCTACATGAACGGTGCATTTCATTTTTTTACCTATAAATGTTATATACTATTATATATACATGTATATGCTGGATATATCTTATATATATGATATCAAAATCATGAATATAAATTTGGATATAATGAACCTTTGACCACATGAACAACATGTAATTGTAAGATGTCCATTTTTTACTTAAGTACCAAATATCGACAAAAAAAACATTATTAACGTAAATTATTACATAATGTTTATAACATGGAAATAAGTTATATAAAAGGAATAATAATCTTGAAAAATATTCCTATGAAAGTATAAATTAAATCTATTTTATTATTCAGGTGATTAAAAAGAGATCGAGTCAAGTCGGACACAAGGTAAGGGACTTCGTCTCTATCTCCTTCCATTGAGGCTTATTTTGTTCTAATACATGACTTTATTTTATAAGCTGTATAAAACACTGTAAAGACCTGTAAAATTCGAGGGATATTTTTTCTTAATTTTCTTTGGGATTTTAAATGAATGCAGTTTCTGACGGCGCCTGATTCTGAGGCCCGGTGTGCCCGGAATTAATTTCCGAAGTTAGGCTCGGGTACATTCAGTAAAAGAACGAGAGGGTTTTTCTATCTATTAAACCATGCTCGGAATTGAAATCCGAGGTCACTGAATAACAACTAGCACCGGTAATTTCTTAAGAAGACCTTTTCCATAGTTGCGTTTGCTCGGGACGAGTTGTTTAGTTTTGTGTATAATGACTTCTGAGAAATAAAATTTGTGCAACTAATTTTATTTCATTAAAGAGGTTAAATCCTAAGGATGGAGGTTGGGTGAACCTAAATACCTCATTGAGGTTAAAAGTGAGGTGGGGACCACACGAACCCCACCCCTTCATATTACCTAAGCCCCTTAAGTCTTTCCCTTTAAACCCCCTTGTTTTTAATGATGTGACTTCCATCTTCACATTTATGATGCCAACATAATACAAAATTAAATATGACAACCCATGTTTTATTTATGAGGTGAGTTGTTTTGAATTTTGGATTTTCAAATACCTTCCATGCTTTAATAAAATAAGAGGGACTAATTTTATTGGGATTTGGATCATTGTATTGGGGGATTGGAGGAGATAGAGTCCATCTTCTTCATTGGAGAACGTGAAGAACGCCGACCTCTACCCCGGCTTTCTCTCTTCCGACGATTGGCGAAGCTTTCCCTTTCTTTGATGCACGCCAACGCCATCGTCGAAACCACCCCGCGATGCCACTTTATTCGATGCTCTTCAACCATCAACACGTTATCGAGGTAGGGGGATTAATTTGAGAATGGTATTATTCCATTGGTTGTTCCTTCTAAAACAAAGAACCTGGATCAACTCATCATTAAGTTGATCCGCGAATGTTTTATTTTTCGGGTTGGAAATATTGGTATGATTTATTTTATTTAAGAGGTTGTAGGGGAATCTCTTTGGTATTCTCTTTATCTTTGAGGAAAGTACGATGAGCGCGGACCAACCATTTCCAGGTTGATCCGCGGATCGTTCGTTCTTGCGGGTTCATGTTGGGGTTAATTGTTTCTTTGTCGTATGCCGACTTCTTTTTGTTGGCCGCTTGCTATAATTATAACAGGAGTAGGTCGGACCACACAAACATGGCTGACCCTCCTCCCCCTTGTTGTTGATTATGTTACGGCATGAACGAAGATGGCACAGTGCAACGACACCATGCAGAAACATGGAGAATTACGGCAAGGATGTGCGGCACCGTCTCGCCGCGCCGTTGAGACCGAGCAAAACTGCGGCTGGAGTCAGGGATGCGGAGGCGATTCGAAGACCCCACTGGTTGAATGTTGAGCGCGGATTGATGGGTGACGACAAACGGGGCCGCAAATTCATTTTGAAGCCTCCGCAGTGAAGGTCGGGTCCCTGGAGGACCATTGGCGATGGCAGAGAGAAAAAAAGACCCCTGAAGCGCGTCCGGTGGTCCGCGGAAGGCGGCAGCGGCGCGCCTCTAGAACCGGAACATGAACCGCCGCATTTGTGGGCCGAACCGAAATGGGTTAGCTATTCTGGAGGGCAAGCGGCGCTGCTTTAAGCCGCGCCAGTTCGTCATCCGTGGGGGGTTGTAACCCCCCCCCCCCCCCCCCCCGACACCCGATGGCCACGCGGGCTCCGCGCCGGCGCCAGGCCGGGCCGGGCCGCACCCAGGCCGGGCCAGACCCGGACCAGGAATGGGTCGACCCGGTTCGGGCCGACACAGGGGGGTCTCGTACCGGGTCGGACCGGTCCCAAACACCCTATTTTCGGGTAGTTTCTGTTCAAACTCCCATAACATAGGATACAGACTATCGATCAATGCATTGTCAGTTGAGATGCTATCCTTGGATCTAGGTAGTCATTTCGGTATATTAAACTCATGGTTTTGGAGAACTTTGGGTATGGTCGGGTAGGTTCGAACACGAGACCAACCGGGCCCTCGGAGCGGATATGGATATATCTTCAGCACCAAACATCCGATTGACATGCCGTCGACTTTGTTGGAATCCTCTTAATGAGACGGAAATTTTTTCATTATTCGCCCGAGGTTTGTATGCAGTTGGATAGTGGCCGGGTTGGATTATACCTGAAATACAACCAGGCCCATGGAATGGAAAAGCTGATAACTTTCAGACTGGACGTCCGTTTGACGAACCGTCAGTGGCGTTGGTGATCACGTAGAGAAACGGTCCCTATGAGTATACCCTATGAGATTTTGTGGTACATTTGAGATACGACCGGGTTGGTTTGCACACGAAACCAACCGGGCCCCTGGGACGAAATGGCTAATAACTCACAGACCGGGCATCTGATTGACGCGCTGTCTGTTTCGTTGAGACCCCTATGACGAGGCGGTCCTTTGAAATACTTCTTCGTGGGACTTTGAGATACATGGAGTATAAAACTTTAGCTCATGGAGCGGACCCTCTTGGAGACGAGCGTACAGAGTATGGAGACCGTGTAGACGATTGAGACTTGATGACTGCTTGACCGACTCGACTTGGAGTGAGTCGACTAGCCCAGTGGATGGAGCACTACTTTGTTTGGGTGTAGACCCATGGGAGACGGAGCACTACTGTGTGACAATACAGACCCGTGGTACTCGTCCAGAGTGTACCTCTGCAGCCTATTAAAGGTGTGCACTACCGTGTTTGGGTGGCATACCCCAGCGGGACGCACTACTGTGTTTTGGTGGTCGACCTGCGGTACTCGACAGGAGGAGTACCTCAGTTGTCTTAGGTTAGTGAGCAGCCTCTCAGTGTCATGACAGGATCACTGTACACTCCATAGATGGGGCTCTTCAGTTGTTATGGTTTCGATAATGAAAATCCTGGTTGAGCTGAGTCTATGATCATTGTGTTTACATCATGATTGAGATGGGTCACTTGATAACTTAGGTATATGTATGGGAATACACATGGGTAGTGGTTATCCGTTGATTTCATAATCTTTGTGTTTCGTCATGATTGAGATGGGTTACTTGATAACTTAGGTATATGTATGGGCTTATACATAAGTAGAGGTTATCTGTTGAGATCTTCATTGTGGTTATCCTTGTTGGATTTAGAGATACCTTGAGGGTCTCGGGGTCCCTACTGAGTATCGTTATACTCACCCCTGCACAGGCTAAGCCCACACCCCATTGTGTTGGTTGCAGACGACGGGCAATGCTGACGGAGGCCAAGTGTTCGGATACTGGATGGTACCTAGAGGTGTACCTCACGACGAGACAATATACGGAGGTGGACATCACGGTGAGACGAAACTCGAAGGAGGTTGACGAGCAAGAGCGTTGTGGAGGGTATTTGTACCTACCCTTCAGGTAGGATCTGTGGTGGATGATCCAGGAGCTGCGCTATCGGTACCTACCCTTCAGGTAGAATCCGTGGTGGAAGATCCAGGAGCTGCGCTATCTGTACCTACCCTTCAGGTAGGATCCGTGGAGGACGAACCAGGAGCTTCTACCTTTCTTCCACCTGTTGTCTTTTTCTGCTGTACATTCGATTGGTTTAGTATTCTGGACCATTTAGTTTTATGCACTTCATTTTGTACTTAGTGTTTTACTTCTTCTTGTACTCTGTGGTGTTTGGTTTACTTTTATAAAGGCAATGTCTTCCCAGTTATCAGGATTTACGCCTTTAGTGCTAGTTGCTAGCCCCTGGCCTATGGAAGGAGGGCTTCGGGTAGTCACAGCACGAGCCCCGAGGACGGGTCGTGACAAATTGGTATCAGAGGAGTTCGGTTCTACCGTAGAACATGGTACTCTGATATTTTCATTCAGTGAAGAAATTGTGTAAAGGGTACCGAGTGTGGTCTTCAGTTCAGGGAGTCCAGTGTTGGTGCGGCGGCCGACGTATCCATACACCAGGACCCTGACTACTGACTTCCGACTTTGTACACGAAAACACTGATTATGTGTGAATTTCTAATGTTTTATGTCAACTCAAACTAGGTCAGCTCACCAGGTATAAATCGTTGACCATGTCGTATCTGTTCAGGATGTCTCCACGTAGATAGTCAGTTGGAGTTCCGAGAGAGTACTCGATGACGGCCCACTGAGCGGCGAGGATCTGGTGCAGTTCCCTTTTTACTATGTTGGCACCCTCGGGTGGTGTACCAGCAGCTCCAACACCTGTTGGGAAGCAGATGCCACCAGCTGTACTAGCGAACTGTGCACACTGGCAAAGCGCGTTGCACGAGTTCCAGCAGCATCAGTCTCTCAGGTTACGAGGTGAGGCAGATTCCCACACAGCAGAGCACTAGTTGGAGGTGATTGCAAGAGTTTTCCGCCTAGCTGAGACATCAGTGGAGTGGATGGTGGACTTGGATACTAGTGTTTTTAATGAATGACCTTGATGATGGTCCCCATAGTGATGAGGCTTCAGTACATGGACTGATGCCTGAGATAGTGCCTTCGGGTAGTGTGTCAGCAATACATCACTACCTGTTGGTCAGCAGTTACAACCAGCTGTACCGGTAGGTGAGACATGTAGGCTTAATGCCTTATACGTGTTCCAACATCAGATACCCTCATGTTTATATGTGAGACCAATGCACATGCAACTGAGAACTGGATTGAGGAGGGGGCTGAGAGTTTTTCTAGAGCTTATACTGCTTCATCAGGATGATGTTTCAGTAGCTGAGTAATCATCGAGGCGTACCGATCATTCTTGGTACTCGATGAATATGATTCGATCAGTGCTATAGAGATCAGACCTCTGAGCGAGGTGTTTTTAAAGGATATCGAAGTAATAACTCTTTCCTATATGCATTCCTAATTATATTAGGGTGCTAGAGAGAACATTTGTTGTTGAATGTTCTTTGGATGATCGGTTTTAGCCAGTGAATGTTAACAGTGGGAAGATGCGAACTGGTGTCAGTTTCAGAGACTTGGATGTGTAAAATGATTCAAGAAAAAGACGTGTCATTGAAAGATGAATCTGAAGAGCAGCAGACGAGGAAGCAGAGCTAGAAGAGCAGCATGTGGTGGTGTACTTTTCGACATGTTACAATCACCCGCCTCTGTAGTCCCCGCTAGCCTCAAGGAGCTGGAGGGAAGGGTAAGAGAGTAGCTGCATGTGGTCAAGGAGAGTGACCCAATGGATCTAAGAATTATTTGAGGGATAGTCTGTGTCCACTACAAGTTGTCTTAGTAACAGACGTTGATACGAATCATTACTTCCTTCCATGAATCTTGTCCCAGACCTAGAGTTTCCAGTAAACCGTAGACTTGACCCTCACGTCTGGAGATACCTTGGGAGGAGACATGATAATCACATTTACACCAACAGTGTGATCTGACGCACGAGGCAAAAGATTTGGTTGGAATCTCTTGGTGGCAGCGTCGAGGCCTTACGACGTTGGTCTGAGTATAGATTGGATCCATAGTTCATACACATATTGACTGTATTAGGAAAAATGGTTGTAGTTTTTCTACAACGTTGGGATGGGGATTTCCTTGGTCGGTGAAAAGGAAAACCCAGGCATCACTGGATGGAATCATGCATAAGAGAGTGTGTTTGATCACATAGGATATGGCCAAACATACCTTTGTGCCAGAAATCTCCAGAGTTGTGGCACCACTCCCAGCAGAGCTTTCAAGAGCTGGGTTAACCGGTGTGCCCAACCTGTGGGCATTGGTTACATAGTTCACTACGACACCTTAGGGATAGGACTTGGGTGTGTCCTGATGTAGGAGTGGGCAGTGATCTCTTATGGATCACGGAAGATGAGAAAACACAGAGCTAATAGGGAGCCTCTAGAATTCATGAATGATTATCACGTCCTTATACGGGTCTCACCTCGACGAGGTTTACAGAGATGTGTCCAAGGCGGCAAGTAATCTACGAGGTTCAGCGGACCTTTCCAGGTCCTCAGTTGGGTAGGTGAGGTGGTTTACCGCTTGACCCATCCACCTCAGTCGCACCGGGTGCACTCCGACTTCCACGTATCTCAACTGAGGAGATACGTGCTTGACCCGACGCATGTCATCGACCATGAGGAGATGGATGTTAGAGATGGGATGAAATTTTCGGGGTTCCATTAGAGGTTGAGGATCGACAGGAGAGGGTCCTACGAGGACGGTTGATTCCTCTTGTGCGTTTTCGTTGGCAGTGCGGGATCCTCCAGGTGAGCACATGGGAGCGAAAGGCTCAGATGCGTGTTCAGTACCGCTTTTGTATCGCTAGTTTGTGATAAAGCTTTACGAGGACGTAATACCGAAGGTGGGAGTAATGTAAAGACACATAAAATTTAATGTAAATTTTTCTTAATTTTCTTTTTGATTTTACAAGAACGCAGTTTCTGACGGTGCCTAATTCCGAGGCCCGATGTGCCCGGAATTAATTTCTAAAGTTAGGCTCGGGTACGTTCAGTGAATGAGCGAGAGGGATATTCTAACTTTTAAACCGTTGCTCGGAATTGAAATCTGAGGGCAGCGATGAACTCGCAGTGCCGGTAATTCCTTAAGAAGACTTTTTGCAGAGTTACATATTCTCGGGATGAGTTTTTTAGTTTTGTGGATAAAGACATCCAAGAAATAAAATTTGTGCAACTAATTTTATTTCTTTAAAGTGGTTAAATACTAAGTATGGAGGTTTGGTGAACCTTACTACCTAAGTGAGGTTAAATGTGAGGTGGGGCCCACACGAACCCCACCCCATCATATTCCCTAACCCCCTTAACACTATCCCTTGGAACCCCCTATTTTTAATGATGTGACTTCCTTCTTCACATTTATGATGCCAACTTAATACAAAATTCAAATTGACAACTCAAGTTTTATTTATGAGGTGAGTTGTTTTGAATTTTGGATTTTCAAATACTTTCCATGCTTTAATAAAATAATAGGGACTTATTTTATTGGGATTTGGCTCGTTGTATTCGGGGATTTGAGGAGATAGAGTCCATATTCAACGTTGGAGAACGTGAAGAACGTCAACGTCTACCTCGACTTCCTCTCTTCCGAAGATTGACGAAGCTTTCCCTTTCTTTTACGCACTCCAACACTGTCATCGAAACCACCCTGTGATGCTTTTTTCCACGACGCTCTTCGACCGTCAACTCGTTATCGAGGTAGGGGGATTAATTTGAGAATGGTATTATTCCCTTTGTTGTTCCTTCTAAAACAAAGAACCCGGATCAACTCAACATTAAGTTGATCTGCGAATGTTTTATATAGCGGGTTGGAAATATTGGTATGATTCATTTTATTTAAGAGGTTGTAGGGTAATCTCTTTGGTATTATCTTTATCATTGAGGAAAGAACAACGAGCGCGGACCAACAATTTCCAGGTTGATCTGCGGATCGTTCGTTCATGCGGGTTGATTTTTGGGTTAACTGTTTTCTTTTCCATACGTCGACTTTTTTTTGTTTTCCACTTGCTATCCTTATAACTGGAGGAGGTCAGATCGCAAAAACAAGGCCGACCATCCTCCCCTTTGTTGTTGATTATGTTGCGGCACGAACGAAGATGGCGTGGTGCAACCACACAGCACGAAAACATGGAGAATTACGGCAAGGATGCGTGGCACCGTCGCGCCACGCCGTTGAGACCGAGCGAAACTTCCGCCGGTGTCAGGGCCACGGAGGCTATTCGAAGACCCCACTTGTTGAACGTTGTGTGCGGATTGATGGGTGATGTAAAACGGTGTCACAAAGTCATTTTGAAGCCTCCGCAGTGAAGGTCTAGTCCCGAGAGGACCATTGGCGAAGGTGGCGATCAAAATGGACCACCGGAGCGTGTCCGGTGGTCCGCGGAAGGCGACTGCGGCGCGTCGCCGAAACCAGAATTGGAACTGCCGCGGCCGAGCCACGGCGGATGGACAAACGGAAACGGATTAGACATTCTGGAGTCCAAGCGTCGGGGCTTTAAGACACTCCGGTTCGTCATCCGCGGGGGGTTGTAACCCCCCCGCACCCCGCTGGCCCCGCGGGCACCGCGCCGTGCCAGCGCCAGCGCTGGGCCGGGCCGGCCAGGCTGGGCCGGGCCTCACCCAGGCTGGGCCGGGCCACACAGGCTAGGCTGGGCCATGCCCAAGTGGGCCGGACCCGGACCCAGAACGGGTCGACTCGGTTCGGGCCGACCCAGGGGGGTCTCGGGTCGGGTCGAACCGGGCCCGAACCCCCTATTTTCGTGCAGCTTCCGTTCAAACACCAATAACATGGGATACTGACCTCCGATCGATGCACAGTTAGTGGAGATGCGATCCTTGGATCGAGACGGTCGTTTTGGTATATTACACTCAAACTTTCGGAGATCTTTCGGTATGGTCAGGTTGGTTCGAACACGAGACCAACCGGGCCCTCGGAGCGGATATTGATATATCATGAGCACCAGACGTCTGATTGACATGATGTCGACTTTGCTTGATTCATATTGATGAGACGGAACTTTTTTCATTCTTTGCCCGAGGTTTGGATGCAGTTTGTTAGTGGTCAGGTTTGATTATACTCGAAATCCAATCGGGCCCCTGAAACGAAAAAGCTGATAACTTTCAGACTGGACGTCCGTTTGAGGAACCGTCATCGGTGTTGGTGATCATGTTGAGAAATGGTCCCTATGAGTATACACTATGAGAGTTCGGTGTATAGTTGAGATACGGCTGGGTTGGTTCGCACATGAAACCAACCGGGCCCCTGGGATGAAAAGGCTAATAACTCACAAACCGGACATCCGATTGATGCGCCGTCTTTTGCGTTGAGACCCCTATGATGAGGAAGTCCTTTGAAATACTTCTTCATGAGACTTTGAGATACTTGGAGTATCGACCTATAGCTCGTGGAGCGGACCCTCCCGGAGATGAGTGTATGGAGTACGATGATCGTGAAGCCGGCTGAGACCTGATCACTGCTTGACCAACTCGACTTGGAGTAAGTCGACTAGCCCAGTGGACGGAGCAATACTTTGTTTGGGTGCAGACCCATAGAAAATGGAGCACTACTGGGTGACAGTGCAGACCTGCAGTACTCATCTGGAGAGTACCCTTGGAGGCTATTAGGGGTTGTGCACTACTATGTTGGGGTGGAATACCTCAGCGGTAAGCAGTACTGTGTTTGGGTGGCTGACCCGCGGTACTCGACAGGAGAAGTACCTCAGCAGTCTTAGGTTAGTGAGAAATACCTCGGAGTCATGATAGGATCACTGTAAACTCTAGAGATGGGGCTCTTCAGTAGTTATGATTTCGATAATGAAAATCCTGGTTGAGCTGAGTCTATGATCTTTGTGTTTACCCCATGATTGAGATGGGTCACTTGATAACTTAGGTATATGTATGGGCATATACCTGGGTAGTGGTTATCCATTGTTTTCATAATCTTTGTGTTTCTTCATGATTGAGATGGGTTACTTGATAACTTAGTTATACATATGGTCATATACCTAAGTAGAGGTTATCTGTTGAGATCTTCTTTGTCGTTATCCTTGTTGGATTTATAGAGACCTTGAGGGTCTTGGGGTCCCTACTGAGTATCGTTATACTCACCCCTACATGGGCTATGCCCGCACCTCATTGTGTTGGTTGCAGATGACGGGCAGTGCTGACGGAGGCCGAGTGTTTGACGACTGGATGGTACCCGGAGGTGGACCTCATGACGAGACAGTATATAGAGGTGGGCTTCACGGCAAGACAATACTTGGAGGAGGTTGTCGAGAAATATCATTGTGGAGGCTATCTGTACCTACCCTTCAGGTAGGATCTGTGATGGACGATCCAGGAGCTACGCTATATGTACCTATCCTTCAGGTAGGATCTATGGTGGACGATCCAGGAGCTACGCTATCTGTACCTACCCTTCAGGTAGGATCTGTGGAGGACGACCCATGAGCTTCTACCTTTCTTCCATCTGCTGTCTTTTTCTGCTATACATTCTATTGGGTTTGTATTCTGGATCAACAAGTTTTCTACACTTCCTTTTGTACTTAGTGTTTTACTTCCGCTTGTACTCTGTGGTGTTTTTTTACTTTTATAAAGGCAATTCCTTCCCAGTTATCAGGATTTACGCCATTGGTGCTAGTCGCCAGCCCCTGGCCTATGGAAGGCGGTCTTGGGGTAGTCACGACACAAGCCCCGAGGACGGGTTATGACAAACACATTTTTATTTTCATTTCATTCAAAGGGAATCTATTTCTACAAATAGTTTTACTAAATGAAAAAATGGAATGTTTAATTTAACTTACGTTGTGACAACGACCTTTTCCGCCGCCGTGAGTATTATTTGATCATTGGCTACCTCAACAAGTCATAATGTTTTCAAAATGAAATAAATACCATATACTCTTATTTGTATTGTGGTATTGAAAATGGTTTTTATAATGGATTTGTTATGTCAATATATTTAAGTGATATATTGTGATTGAAATGTGGAAATGTTTTCATTCCATTGTATTTTTTTATGTCTTATGATTTTATAATGGTACTTGGACATTTGACGGATGGTTACCTGATAAACCATATGACAGGTGGTTTCGTGAATACAAGGATGTGTGGTTACATTATAACCTCCAATGCATTGGGTATGGAAGTCAGACTTATGGCTATTCCATTTAGTGATATGTGTGGAAGTCGAACGTATGGTTATTCAATTGAAGAGTGTTTATGTCCCAAGTTACCATTATATGTTATGTGTTCTTTATATGGGTTTTATGGTAATATTTTGGTTACAAAAGGGTAAGTAATGATCTTTAATTCAGTGAAGAGTTTTTACTACTTCATAAAGGTGAAAAGTATTACTTTGATAAAGTATTCATGGTTTAATTGTTGTTTTGAAAATATAACAGTTTTTTTTCTATATGTATCCCTTACTGATCTTTTTATGTTCATCCCATGTTTTTTTGAAATGTTTTTTACAGGAAATTATATGTATTAGGTTCAAGGATGGGATCATGGAAATATCATGATGTCTTAAACATGGAACTAGACATGACTCTCTTTTATTAAGAGTTCATGTTTTGAAAAAAAAAGACAACTCTCTAGAAGTGTCTACAGTGTAGTCTTTTGAGATGTAATAGTTATGATCTATTTCTCTAAAACTCTAAACCTAAAAAGATCCCCAATGTGAATTATTCATTTAATTCAATATTATGTAATGTTTAAGGCCGGGGCCTTATACATAGGTTGTCTAGGTAAGAAACATTCATGTTCCTTTGTTTCATTCTATTTAGAATTAGATTGATCATAATCATTATCTAATTTACATTAACTCTTAACATTGTACGAATCATGTCTCAAGTTATATTATGAATCATTAGATTTATATAATTCAATTTCATTTTGATCAAAGGTACCACTACCATCAAACTTCACATGAACCAATTCCTCAAATATCATTGAATTTGTGTTAAATTATCTATAAAATTTATAAGTAGTAGAATAACAAAAAAATCATTTATTAGATTTTGGATCAAACATACTAAGCTTTTAATTTTTATTCAAGATATACGCCTTGCATCTAAAAATATTAATGTACCCAACATTAGCTTTTATATTATTACACAACTCCAAAGGTTTCATATTTTTAAAAGTATATTTAAAACACTATTCATAATATATCATGTTGTATTAAAATAATATTTCAAAAATATATAAGTAACAAAACAAATTAAACATAGTTCTATAAATTTATTGAATAGTTTAATTTCTTTTTTCAAGTATTCCATTTTGTTGAGGTGGCCTTGGAGCTTAAAATTTATGTCTAATATCTATTTTCGGTAAAAAAATTAAATTATCTATTCTAAAATTACCATACACGATAACTTCTCAATGAAATTATATCATTATCTTTTTAAATTTTAACCTAAATAAAAAACTAAAAAATACCATAAATGATTCACTTTTAATTTATGAAAATTAAAACCAAGTAAATGTAAATAAATAGTCAATTAAGTGAAAAAATAATATTCTACCAATGACTAATGATATAAAATGTTTAAAAATTAAAATATGAATAAGTTATAATGTTTTAGATGTATAAAAACACTTGATTAATTTGAAATATTACTTCTATTTATTTTTTATTTAACATGCATCACAAAGTCTTTTCCCATCAAATTTATGACAAGTCATATAAAAACCATATTAATTTTACAAATCTTAGTTAGGAAAAACATATTATAGTGACCAAAAATTAGGTGACATATCTTGGATTATCTTTCTTTATCAGTGAAATATTAGACAATTTTTTTATACAGGAAACTAAGTCCAAAAGAATAAAATTTTCCATTATAGGTGTTCTAAACATCAGAAGATTAGTCATAAAAATTAAACATTCATTATTTGAAAAATAAATTGTAAAACACTCATTTAAAAGTGTAGAAATAATTATTAGATTATTATTTGACCATTTAAAATTTAGTAGTATGTAGATTGTAAGAAAAATTAGATCTCTTACTGTCTTTACTCCAATAATATTCTTTATAGTATTATAACATGACATAACCAAACCTCAATTAACTCTATATTGTGAATGGAAATTTGAAAACCCAACACTCATGTAAATTATGTAACCTCTTTCCATATATCATATATAATTGTTTTCTATATATTTTCAACTACAAAAAAATATGATGAAAAAAATCGGGTACAAAATGTTTTTGGGTCCCATAGTGTTAGAAAAAAAGTATATAAGAAGATATGTCTATTAAACATTATAGTAATATCCATAATAAAATATAGATAAATCTCTATAAATATATAATTAATTAACACTATTTATTTTAGGATGCCATAAACTATAATCATTATAATAGTGACCACTAATAATACAATAAATACATGATACATTATAGATTCCTGGATTCATTGATATTGGAAGAAAATAACATCAATATAGTTTATTTTTATAATCATTTTTAATATGTTCATATTATTCCTCCATATGTTTACTATTTACAAGGATTTTATATTAATAACCCGCATGGTAATCAAAATAGCATCATGTTTTGTGTATTCATACTCACTAAGAAACTATTTAATTTTACTGTCATGATTAATACATCTTGACGAAATTTAATTTAATTTTTATTATTATAAGACTTGTTTAAACATGTTTTCATTTTCTATTAAGACATAATTATGAATATCATTGATATATTTTGTTTTTTTTTCTCTATGTTTTCATATTTCTCTTCTGAAATGGAACAATATTCATATAGTATATCATATGTGCAGTTATCAGATTTAGAATTCGAAAATTTTTAATAATAGGATTGTTCATTATCATCATTATTCATAAAACACATATTTTTTTATTGTTCAATTAAAATTTTGAAGAAGAAAAAATGTTTGAATATTAAGATACACTCTATGTATCTTTCATGGACTTTTCACCATTAAATTGATAATCAAATATCATGTTAAGATTACACTACTTCATTTAAAACATTCTTATTTCAATGAGTTATGGGAAATCATATTTGATATGTACTGGTTGTTTTCATTCATAACATCTAATTTTCATCAATCCATAATTAATTTTATTATATCTATTGAATGGATCATTTAAACCATTATTTATGTATTAAATATTATTAAATATTTTACCTAACTAGGAAAATTTATAGTGACAAAGTATTATAATGCATGGATTTTACAACATTTTAGATGAAGATTATGCACATTAAAAACCCCATTAATTAGGACTATAATAATTTGATTTATTCGGATACATGAAACACAATATTATATCTTATTTAATGATCATTAATTTTTCCCACAAAAATCTTCCCAATTAGTACTCCTACATAAAAACTTTCTTTATGACCTAGGGAAGTAAACATAAAAAGAGTGATCTTAAATATTCAATAAAGGTAAATAAATGGGATAAATTAGAATTAAATTATTATATGGGTAAGGTAATATGAGAATCACATTTAAAGATCATCCCAACTTGTTAATGATCATATAAACGAGTCATTTTATAAACTCTGGTCATTTATAATACATTAACCATGATTGTGATTAATCATAATAAATCCAACATTACCCATTTGGTCAGGTCATATAAGTGTGGCTCCATAAAAAATATAGAAAATCATTTTATATTTCATTATTAGTTTACAAGACCATCAAAATAGTGGATAAGGAATCAACCATTTCCCATTGTGGATTAGGATTTATGTATTTCTCATTGTGTATCATGATGCACCTATTTCCCATTGTGGACCAGGACACACCTGTTTCCCATTTTGGATTGGGGCATACATATTTCCCATTATGGACCTAAACAAACCTATTTCCCATTATAGATTAAGCCCTTCTACTTGTTTTCTATAATTATATCATGAGATATAAATCCTTACCCAATTTAGTGGAAATAGATATAGGTACCAACTTTCATAAAATTAAAACATACATATGTGTGTTGCATGATCATAAACATTAATTATATAATTACCAATGAAATGAAATATTGTAAATAAAATACTATATATCATAACCTATAGAAAATATATGTGTTTTATTATCATTTCATAATTGAATAATCAATTAAAGTAAGAAGGTATCAAAATATTTTTATCACGGTATAACCCACGGAAGAGAAACCAGTTTCAAAACAAAATTTACATTCTAAAAATAAACCATTCATAAAAAAAATGAGAATTGTGTCATTATATCAAATCCCTAGTATATCAAAAACTTCGTCAATGTTTTTATTCTTATTTAGAGAAGTATTTTAAAATATAACTTGTGTCATTTCTCAAGAAAAATAAATTTTTTTTAAATACACTTTTTTATGGAAAAAACTACTCAAAATTAATTTTATTTGAGTTTTTATTTTGAAAATTTATAAAATAATGTATAAACATTATTGAAAATTTTTATTGAATAAAATATAATTTCCTCTTTGGAAAACACATTTTATGTCATAAAACATTTTGAAAACCTTTTCTCATTGAAAATAACCTCGAAACCATGTAAAAATGTCTTTGATAAACAATTTTAACACTTTTCAAAACATAAAACATTTTTGATTAAATTTTCATAAAAATGATTATTGAATGATATATTAAAAATATGTTTTGAATGCATTTTTGAAAAACATTGTTTTTGAATAAAAAATATTTCGGAAAAAAAGAGAAATATGGTTATGTTTTCATAAAAACTCAATCTATATTATCTTAAGTACCAAAGAGTGTAAAAATAGTAACAATACATGAAGATATCAAAAAAATAATTATTAGAGAAATTATTATTATATATATATATATAGATAATAATATTTCATCAATCGTAGAATAACCATAAAAAATCCTAGTAAACTATGATATTGTAGGAATAAACATTTAAAATTTCAGTAATTTTGAATCAAAATCTATAATAAATAAATATATTAATTGAAACATAAAATTTCATGAAAATTTGGATATTAATGATATAACATTTAAAGGGGATGGGTATGAACCTCGTAAATGAAAATAGGTGCATAAGAAAACAAGTGTCTGATTCAAGAAAAAATGGGACAAAATTAAAATGGTGATTTGGTAATTTTTAACCAAAAAATCCATAAAATATATATCATAAAATGGATATGGAAATACCCATAATTTCAAATATAGTAATCATAAAATAAATTTGTATCCTATATACATAATACACAAAATAAATGAGTGGTTAATATGGAATAGGTCTCGGGGATGTAAAAGTGGGTCTATAAATCCAATTACTACTTGAGTGACTTTTGAATTATGAGATCCATGAAATAATAACATAAAATTACTCATTAAATATAAATAAATAATTTGATTTTATTATATAAAATTTAATAGGATACTATATGAACCAAAAAATATGAATATGGGGTGAATATAACATATATCACACTGAAATAAAAGCGAGATAAGAAAACCCTAACATTATGTATTGACTATCTTCTTACATGTTAAACCCATTTTTATAAAAAATAAATGTTTAATATAAATGTTTAAAATATATAAATTATTATATATAATACCATATATTATTTATTATGACGTTATATTAACTTTTTTTTAACAATTTCATGTCAAAGTTACACTTTGGGTAATGGCTGCTTTTTCGTATACGTTTTTATTTTTCATTCTTGATCATCTTAATTAGATCGTGATTTAAAAATTTATAGAGTATAAATATATATATATATATCACATATATATATATATATTAATAATTTCTGTATTTATAATAATATATAAAATATATAAATAAAAAATAGGATAAACCATTCATTGAGATTGCAGGACATACATATACATAAACATTGTTTACATTTTCATTATGTATTGAATAAAAGAAAGTAAATGAAATATATGTATATATATAATTATTAATGTATCTTCATTATGTCATATATATCACATATTTTTAATAAAATGTACATAATTACATTCAATGTAAAGTGTTAATAAATCACATCCTTTTGAGGAGGCCGTAGTCCACACTTCCACAGACGATGTTATCTTATTCCCATAAAATGGAAAGAATAATGGTATATGTTTTAAAACATTTAAATAATAATAAATAAATCATAAATATCATATATATTTTATAAATATATAAATCCTATCATTATTACCAACAATTAGAGGTTAATTAATGAAAGAATGACATGATTTGTGAGGTTGTAGCACGCCGTACACAAAAACGATGATTGTGTATCCCATTAGATGGAAGCATGTGAAGGTTTAGGACAGTAAAATATCTTAAAAACATATATATATATATATTTATGATATTTATTTTAATATATAATATTTTAATAATAATATTTTTGAGGTTTAGAAATAACAAAAAAAAGTTCATGTTGAAGGATGTTACATCTTCTCTGGGAAATTCCTTTTAGTTTTCACCAAAGGGACTCCTTGGTTGGATTTATATCCAATATCTGCCTTCTTGGATTATAGGAGGGATTTTTTGAGAATATTTGTGATTTTTTTGGATGATATAAAGGTATTTAGATGAGTTAATAAGTGAGAGGCTGAGTGACCTTTTATAAGTGAGGAAGAGGACACACTTGTTATTTTGGAAATTTATTATGTCATACAGTAGTATTTACCTACCGAGAGGCTTCCATGGAACACAAAATTTTATTCATGAAGATTTAAGGTATAAATATGTCTATAAATTTTATTTTTTAAAATATTATGGTAAATTTTACCCCTTATACTCTCTGTTTAACTACTAAGAAAACTTTTTTTACCAAAATTTCTATAATTAAATTTAACTATATTCATTTATATTTTCGGTCAAAAATGCATTGTACCTTTTCAAAAGTAATAAATTATAATTATTAATAATATAGAATCTAATTAAAAAAAATATTCACTAAAGTGGAAGAAATTAATTTAAAAATAATCTCACAGGTGGGATGAAATAACATGTTTTTATAAAGTGAAAATGATTGAATGATTGAAGTGTTTATATATTTAATTATAGTATGAAAATGATTAAAATGGACTTAATTGAATTAATATATGTTTTATTTATGTATATATTCTTTTAAAAGGAATCAAAATTTAATTTAACTATACTAATAAATTAGAAGAATGGTCTGTTTTCAAATAAAATTCAATATTTTTTCACTATTCATAATAAAGTAAAATATCGCATAAAAATACCAAAAAACAACCCAAAGTAAATTTTAGATTCAATATTTAAAAAATTATGTTTATTTTTTCAAATAAGGTTTTTAAAAGTGTCAAAATATAGATTTATTATAGATGCACCATTAAAATAATGTTAAATTACCAATAGAAAAAATACATATTTTTATTCATAAAATTTGATATATTCAAATAATATTCCTGTAAAATATATTTTATGAATTTTATAAAATATTAATTAATTTATTATATATAAATTATATAAGAAGTATTCATCAAATGTAGTATTTAAATTTATTAATATAATATTTTTACATAGAAAGAAAAACGTTTTCTTAGAAAATGAATATCATTAGTTTCAAATAGTTCTTACAATCATATCTAAAAAATTGATAACCAAATGATTCATTTTATATACATGTTAAATTTACATTTTTAAAATATTTTTTATCTTATAGATAGCTTCAATTCCAACAGTTATGTGATAACTATCATCAGATTTTAATAATTATATATGTATTGTATTGTACTTTGATAAAACTATGTCTTGCGTGCACTGAAAGTGAATATAAGTGTTTCATGTAGCACAATATTAACATGTTGTTATATATAATGAAAGTAAAAATTATTCCTTGGGAATAACACAATATATATTCTATGTTTCATGAACTGAAAAATATATATAAGATTACATTTTATGAAAAAAATATTTCAGAAAATCGTGGGGTGTTACATTATACACCCAATAAAATTTAATTTGATCATAAAAAAAATTCATGTCATCAATTGTTTAATCCATTATAATTATTTCTATATAAAACCACATCATAAAAAATTTAATTAGAAAACTTATATTAAAAAGAGAAAGGTAGAAACATGACAGTTACATGAAGTAACTCATAACTATGTTTCCATGTAGGATAACATAGGTGGGAAGTAAAGATTCGACATGGGAGAAAAGTGTAAATAATCATAGATCATTATTGATATCATTGATAAAATGAAATTGAATGACCAATTGAATGTTAAGGGCCTAAAAACTATATATCAATGACAATTTATAAGACCATCAGTCCAACAAAAATGAAGGTATTATGAAACTTCTTTTTCAATGTCCTTTTCCTTGATATGGGAACTAATTTTACTATCTAAAAACATAAGGAAATATAATTACATGATTTATTTACTTTTCATATGAAAAATCTTTCTATTTGGTTATTGTTTGCATGATTTACACATGATCTTTCACTATAAGAAATGAAGGTGAATTTTTCATTCCTGATGTACTAATATATCATGAGATCTGTATATAGAATTATAATTCAATAAATTATCATTTTTTATCATCAAATAAATATTGTTAGCATAGGTTATTCAATATTCAAAAATCATCATATGGCGAGATTCCACTATTTTCAGAAAAAGATCATCACATGTTTAACATAAAACATTTCATAAATGGTTATCCTTGTAAAAATATTAAAAGATAAAAAATCCAACACATTAATAAGAAGATCACAAAATTTATCAAAATTGGATTAATATTGATCCCACTTATATCATAAAGTAGATATTTTTTTCACATACCAATCATGTGAATACCTTTATCAGTTTTTCTCTTAAAACACAGAAATGGCAAGAATAATCATAAAACCTTATTGAAAAAATGAAAGCATTATTATAACAATTATTTTTTAGATATGTTACTTAAATATAAAAAACATTTTAAACATAATCCATGATAAGATTGGATAGTTTTTAGTAAGTGAATAGTCAATTTGTTGGTAATCAATACGATCCAATTTACATTATCCATATCACTCATCACATTATTAGTGCTAAACAAAAATTTGTCAACATTGGGAAAAAAATTAAGGGTTTCCTTCTCATAAAAAAATATCATTTTTCTATTAAATTTAAACCATTATAAATTTCATTGAAAATCGTTAATGCAAAAATACACTTCATGATTAATATATCATAATTCTTCAATTCCATTACATATACACTTCAATCAGCTAGATTTGTTCTTAAACCATTACTTATGCTTCATAATATTATTTATTAATATAATTTTTAAAGATTATGAAATATGAATCACATGTTATGGTTCCTAAACATCAATTTATTTATTTTTATGAAAAGTTATGTAATAAAATACTATTAGAACATCTCATACATTTCAAATTTCATTTAGGGTCTATTTTCCTTCACCTGTTTAACAAATACTCATATCAGCTTCATAATTCTATTCATTATATATGTACATATGAAATCAATTTTTATAGTGAAAATACTTTCCACATTGGAAACATTCAACTTTAACCCATTTCCTTCTTGTTACTTCAATTTACTAAGACCAAAAAGCATTAGGTGAGCAATAATTATCATAGCATAACACCACATAATCATGAAAATATTCTTATAGGATTTCCAAATCATGAAGCATTATTTTAAATCTATAACACTCTAGTCTTGTAATTATATAAATTTATAGAAATATCCTTAAAAATTCCCCGAGTGGGCTCACTAATATTTTCTCATCATAGTTTCCAACGGTGGCCTAAATCATTCATTTGATACAAACTATTGTGACTCATTCATACAACACATGGATATTATATCATTTTATAAGAATATAAATCAAATTACAAAAATATATTCCTGAGAAACATAATAGTTTATAGTTTATGGAAAATTAGAACATAATACTCTAACATAGTGAAATATTTTCAACACTTCCCATAAATATCTTCTCATTTCGTACTCTAACATAATATTATTCTACATAATTTTTCTGAAGGAAACAAAAGAAAGGCTGAGCTTTGACACTCAGTAAGTGTAAATAAATGTGATACAAAAGAGTAATTTGAGTATTAGGGTAATAAAATATGATAAGAACATTTTATGATCATAACCTATATATCAAAGATCATATACACGATTCATTTCATAATAATGGGAAGTTCATAAGACATGAATCATATGGTGGATTACCCATCCTAAATCCATCATGAACCATAAGACAATTCCATATAAGTATGAAGCCATCATAAATATAGACTGAAAAATAACTTTTCATAGTTAGCTACAAATACCATCAATATAATGGATAAAGGTACAACTGTTATCCAGAGTGTATCATGATGCTCGCATTTCCTATTACGGATCATGACACACCTAATTCCCATTGTGGATCATGACAAACCTATTTCACATTGTAGATTATGGCACATGTGTTTCCCATTTGGGATCATTCCCGTTGGATTGTTTCGAATCATTATCTCATGAGATATAAATAATTACTTAATTCATTAGATGAAGATATACTTTACACACATCATGTAATTATTTAACCCTTGTTACCCAAAGTTGGTGCATTATTACATAAAATTTATATGATCACAAGGGTTCAAATCCCAAAACACCAATCATTTTAGTAGCATTGGATGTACTAGATACAAAATATATTTTACCTTAAATTATGAAATGATAAACCAAAACATTGTGTCTTCTTCGAAAACATTCATCTCCTTTAGATTATACCTTAGATGTAAATAATAATGTACTTCTTCGCATCCAAGGAAAAATAAAATAATGAAAGGGGTGAGCTCAGCTTCTTAGTAAGGATATCAATATAGAGGAATCATTCATTGAAAAGTATAAACATTTCAGGGAATGTATAAGACCAAAACCAAAGCCACTTAAAAATAAAATTCAAGATAATATGAAAAATAAAAATAATATAATTCCATTTACTTAATGACATGGATATTCTACAAAGATAGCAATCACATGTAACGTCAATATCCCATTTCATAATGACGGAATACATCATGATGAACATCATAACCACATAGTCAAGGTCTTGTGCCAACACTAGAAATAATATTTTGGCAAGGCCTTATGGAAAGATACTAGTTTTTCTCTTGAGACCTACCGATGCATCGAGGAGCAATATCAGGCTCTACCCATCACAATATAAGTCCAATTCATATCTCATATGAAAAGGAAGAAACATAACATAAACATTAATATTAAAACTGGCATACAAAATTTTAATACGTTTAACATAAACCAAGAATAGAATAAAAATAACAAATCCATGGTCAAACATATCACAAAAACTTCAATACAATATGGAATATTGTATTATAATAAATCAACTTCAAATAAATATATAATCCATCCATGGATGTTGACATAGATGAAATAAAAACTATTTGAGAGAAATAGCTATATCTATTTTGATATAATTTAAAAGGAACATAATTATAAGAGAAAACATTTATTTTAAAATTATTTTTATAATCTTGTAAGGGATGTTTAAAAGGTGTTATAACAACAGAAAATATCCAAACCCACCTTATCAGTTAAAAAATATTGTTACCTTAATTCGTCAAAAAGATCATCAAGTACCTTGTTTGGAAAATGACGAAAAAATTCCTTTCAAAACATATTATAAAAACTCAAACATGGGTATAAATGACTTTAAACCATATTATATTAAATTGTAATAAAATTTGAGATACATTATTTAGAAGCACTAATGTGGATGATAAGTATGTTCTAGTAGATACTTACATATAAACAACCTCAGATAATAAAGAGATTTTAAAATAAACCCTTACCTTGTAATTCACATTGGTCAAGGGTATGTTAACCTATTTTATAATAGATAAATAATTTTTATTAAATTATACATGAACCATATACATAAATATGATATTATATATGATCTTCTAATATTTATTTATTAATAATATTTTAGTAGTGTCATTGTTTTGGGTGTTAACTGATTCGTTTTCCTTTATATGTTTTGTTATGTAAGACATGTTTGATATGTATTGGATATATTTTATTCATACGCATATTGATATTAAGTTCTTAAACATTAATTTTATTCGTATAATGAAAACTATTCTTGAATGGTTATGATGGGGAATAAATCTTATTGCGTTTGTGGAGACGGTAATACATACGTACACATGAGCGGCAATATCATTCTATTCATGGTGAAATCATATTTAATTGGATGGTATATAATATATACTGAATCATTTACATATTATATTTTTTATTAAATTAAAATATAATAATTATTTTAATCATAAAAAAAATGACGCGTTGAATAACAAACAACCCCACTATGTGGAGACGGTAAATCGTACAAATGCATGTTTGGTGACTTTTTCATTCATAGGATATATATAATAATTAATATCATTGTACCATATTATTAATAACCTAAAATTATATATAAGGTACTGTAGTTATTATTTTTGTTTGTAAATAATAATTAAAGAGGAATTTGAAGAACACAACTTCTTTGAAATATGTGAGGAAATTATTACCTCTTCTACAGGTGCTTCTTTTTTATTTGATCAAAATTGCTCAATAGTTTTTCTTTATCATCAATGTAAGTACTATATGCATAAGTGAGGGTAGTTGAGAGGATATTTGAGTAGGGAATGGCCAAGACAATATGATTTTAAGCGGGTATTTTGAGAGAAGGGGAAGTACCATTTTATAAGAGAGGGGTCATTCTAGTAAAATATTGAAATATTAATTTATTATACAATAATATTGTGTTCATAATGGATTAAATATGATTTATATCAAGAAAAGGTGGGTATG
Organism: Viscum album; assembly: GCA_963277665.1. Classification (NCBI taxonomy): domain Eukaryota; kingdom Viridiplantae; phylum Streptophyta; class Magnoliopsida; order Santalales; family Viscaceae; genus Viscum; species Viscum album. Next base: position 689,907,130 of record OY728134.1, on the reverse strand, counting down.
GGTCCAAATATTCAAAAAAATAGGTTTTCGAGAAGTTTAGGTTACCATATTTACCTTATCGTTTAGATTTAACTCTTAGTTAAATAGTTTAACTTTTACAAAGTCTTATTGTATCTTTATATTACTTGATTGATAAACATACTATAAAATGCCAAGAGAAACCCACATGTTTCATTAATGACATATATATCATTATGTAAGTACTTTGGTTAAACCATTTATTTTAGGAATATTATATTATTTAATAATATAGTGTTTGTTTTGAAAACACATTTATGTCAATTTTGAATGAATGTGGTGTTTGGTTTTTGTGAATGTCAAAAAAAACAAGGTTAAATCGAAAAAAATACATTAAATAAATCCTAAAATGTAATATTAACCTATAAAAATCGTGTAATGCATCAGAAAACTCAATTTAGATTTATTTTAATATTTATAATATCAATTTTATTAACCGTTCTTTAATAATGTAATTACTGCCTCATCGTTGTGTTATAAAGAAATTTAGTTATTTCATTTCTAAATATTATAAATATATTACCATTATGTAAGAAATATTTTTTTCTTCCTAATGAATATTTATAGTCTAATTTATTTTTTGTTTAAGCCTATATTAATAATGGAATAGTTATTTAAATTTGAATTAAACACTTTTAACTTTTATTTAAATAAAATAATATTGAAGGTCTAAATATAATCGAAGTGGGTCAAAGATTATCATATTTTATTTCTATGTTGGATTTTTTTTCGAAATACACTTATCCAATAGAATTTGGACTTGTGTTAGAGTGATTATAATATCATTTTTACCTTCAATTACAATGTTTACTTTTAACTATGGTAAAGAAAATTCAAAGATAATATTCAAAAAAAGTTATTTTCATCCCATTGAACAACATTTTACTTACTATTATCAACTATGCCTCTCGTATTTTTTAAATTCAAATCACAAATGTGGAAAAAATTCATTTTATGAAAATTTGAAAATGTGATTAGAAGGTGGGTAAAAGACATTAAAAAGTTCAATAAAATTTTATACATCTAATATTATCATAAAATGACTCCAATGAATTTGATTTAACTAATATATGTATTATATGACAATTTTTTTAAACATAAATTTATAAAAAATAAATTTTATTTTAAATAAAAATTCGGTTTTAAAAATGAATGCAATGTTTTTCACTTTTCATTAAAAATTAAAAGTTTTCAGAAAAATACCAAAAAATCGCCGTAAGATAATTTCGATATTATGAATCCAAAAATGATGTCTATTTTACAAAATTAAAAATATATATTTTTTATTTTTTAATTTGATATTAAGTCTCATTGTCAAAACTAGAAAGTGGGTATTTAAGAAGTAAAAACTATCAATTGATTGACATGTGCTTATGTCCAATTTAAATGTGAAATTATTTAAAATTACATAATTATATTAAATTACAAGAATATAATCTAATTACACTTTAAAAACACTAAAATTCATAACATAACACTATAAATTATTTCGATAAACAAGTTGTTTTCAATTAAAATTTATAATTTTTCACAATTCATCAAAATATCAAAGTTTTCAGAAAAGTATGAAAAAATTGTCCAAACTAAATATTTGTAACCTAATTCTAAATAAGTAGTTTATTTTGTCAAATTTAATATATAAACTTGTCAAATATTAGATTTAAAAAGGGTTCTCCATTAAAAGGTGGTAAAATTTAATTTTTTTAATACGAGTTATTTTAACTCAAAAAATGAATTTGTTCTTATATTATGTCTATGAATAACATAATATGGATATTAAAATTATATTGGATATATAATATTCAAAATGTGGTTAATACTATTCCTAACCTTTTTTTAAATGGCTAGTTTTATAGGTTGTGATGTCCTTGAACTCGGTGTTGCGTGTAGCGCAAGCTATTATATTACATTAAATAGATAGTGTACTATGAACTCATGGGGTCTTACATTCTACCCTCCTTCAATAAATTGCGTCCTCAGAAATTTTAATTCTTTTTCAAAATTAAAGGTTTGAAAATAGAAAAAACCATTGTGGATAAGCCTCATCGAAAATATTGTCACTAATATTTAGTCTTAATAAGAGGGAAAGGGAAACGAAAAGGTCACCACCAAATTAGGGTTTTGTATAGGAGAACATTGGTTGAAATTATAGATACATAATTTGATGAGAAACAAAAATATTTATAAGGATTCATTGAGGTCATAAATCACAAACAAGTGAACAATAAATGTAAAATTGAGGGCCTCAATGGAATTAAAATATCATTGGTTTAACAAAACGTAATGTATTAGAATAAAACGTTTTTGGGTTTGAGATCATTTCCATAATGTTTATGAATTAGTAGAATAAGAAAAAATACTTGACCAATATATTTCCATCCATTTACTAATATCATCCAAAAACTCATCTATCTCTCCAAAATATAATATAATTCAAAAATATTCTATTAAACATAATCGTATAGGGTTTCAAAAATGAGTGAATTTATAATCCATCTATAATACCGAAAAAACAACATTATACAAACTAGGACATCACATAGTCCAGTTGTAGGTGATGCACCGGTGTCTCCCTTCAGTTGCGGGTTCAAGTCTCACAGCCTTGTCGGACGAGACGGGTTGTCACCTAAATATTGGGTTATCCTTTATATAAAAATCAAGATATAATTTTAATAAATCTTTAACCTTAACCATAATATCAAATTTAAAACATAATACATTCCGACCTTTAGACTTATCTTTTATACGTATATCTGAACTGACAGTAAAAAATATATACAAAAGGTCACATAATATACATGTGAACACCTTCATCATGTATTATCATAAAATATGGTAATAAAATGAATTACTAGAAACCCATAATTGAATAGGTATGTACTTATTCATTCCTTCTGTAAAACATAAAATACTGGATAATCTATTTAAATTAAAAAAATATTTTGTAATCTCCAATAAGGATGTAATAAAAGACCAATAATTAGTTCTAAGGTAGTCAATAATATCCAATATAATTAATCCAAATCAATAAAATCTTATTCCTTAATCAATAAGTCAGTATCAGTACCATTTTAAGGTTTATATTTCTTTCAACCATGTATTTTCCTAAAATTTTAACATTCCATTGATTCACATTTCGTGGCCCAACACAATCTCGGATCCGTAATTAAATAGTACTACTCTGTTATCTTTATATACTCCATAATTCTTATAACCAGTACATCGTTGATAAAATACTAAAATGACATTATTCTTTAATAACAATATAAAAACTGTAGTCATTACTCTTCACCTGTGTTAGTATCATAATGTGATTATTATCCAACAGCTTTATTTAGGGTATACACTTATGATTAGGACATTGATTCGTGTAGTATCCCAACTCCATGTGGATGAAACATTATACATTTGAAACCAGTTTCCTATACTTGTAATCACGTACATGGTGTCCTTTTTCTCCACAAATATAACAAACTCTCATTTCCTTCAAGAATTTACCTAGTTTATTCTTTCCACAATTATCACATATGAGAAAATCCTTCTTTTCCTTCATCCCATTATCCAAATTTCTCTCTACCATCCTTTTCTTATTTGGATTCCCTTCAAACCCATAGGTATTAGGAAACTATTTACATATCTTAATAACACATGTTACCATCTTTTCATATATTGAGAATATATGGGAGACTATTTCCCTTTTATTTTTTGGATTAAGGCCATGAGAGATATGATTTTTCTGATTTTTTAGATCATGCATACTGATGGAGTTCTCATTATTTTTAATGATATCCATAGTTAAATTAATATATACACTCGGTTAGATAATATCATACTATATAATCCAAAAACAAGAAAAATTATCAAAATTAATTGAATATTATCACTCATCTAATATCATAATCATAAAAATGTTTTCTTTGATGGAATATTTACTCATAAATCCTTCATGATGGTTAGTAAATAAAAGTTGAATTATCCTAAGCATATCCCTCAGGAGTGTCGTAACCAAGACTGTAGTAAGGCCCATTGTTATTAACCAGGATACTCTAGGTCAAGCCTAAAACTCCTTGTCATAGTTTTCACTCTTAGGTACATTTTTGTGAGAGCCTCTTCTACCTACATGTATCCAAAGAGGGATTTATTTTCTTGGAATAACCACATAATATTTACACTACCCAAATTTTATGGATGTTCTTCTATACGAGTCATGAATGTCAATATTAGGGTAATCTTCCCTAATCAGGGTTTTTCTAAATCATTCTTCCAACATTTTTACTGAACTTGCTCTGATACCAACTGTAATGCCCTTACCCTAGTTACCCAGAGTCGGTGCATTATTACATAACATTTACATGATCATAAGGGATCAAATTCCAAAAGACTGACCAGTTTAGTAGCCTTGGAAGTAATAGACACAAATAAGGGTTGTGCATTACATTATTAAATGAGAAAAACAGCATTCTGTCTCCATTGAACACATTAATCTCCCTTAGACTATCCATTTAGGTTAGTCATAATATACTTCTTATCATTCTTGTAAAAATATAACATTGGAAGTGGTGAGCTCCGGTTCTGAGTAAGGATAACAATATAGAGAACACTTTCATAAATAAGCTTAAACATTTAAGAAAATGTATAGGACTAAAACAAAATCTTTTTGAACATAAACATCATCATAATAAGGAAAATATAAATCACATAATTCTGTTTACTTATTCACACAGATAATACACTAGTCTAATAATCACATGTAATATCAATATCCAAATTCATTATGATGGAATGCATAATTTCAGACATCATAAGCACATAGTTAAAGCTTCAATCCAAGCCTACAGATATGATTTTTTCAAATCATTGTTTCAAGACACATGTTTGTCTCATAATACTTACTTATACATCAATGAGCTATAGAGGGATCTACCCATCACATACTATGTCCAGTGCATTCCTCATTTGAAAATGTTGAAACATAACATAAACATTTGTATTAATACAAGAATGCTAAATTTTAATACTTTAACAATAATCCATGAATAGTATAAAAGTATAACAACCATAGTCAAACATATCACAAAACCACAATACAATATTGAAGATTGTATCATTAAAAATCAACTTCAAACAAGCATGTAATCCATCAAAATATGTTGACATATGTGAAATCAAAACTATTTGAGAGAAATATATATTTCTTTTATTAAATCATTTAAAAGATACATAATTTTACAAGAAAAAAATTATATTGAAAATATACTTATAAGATTCTAATAAAATCTTATAAGGTGTTATAACGGCGGAAAATATATGCACCCACTGTATAATTTTAAATACATTATTACCTCAATTTTTCGAAAAGGTTGTAAAGTAACTTGTTTGGAAAATGATGTAATGATTCCTTTCAAAACATTTTATAAAAATTCAAAAAAGGTTATAAATTATTTTAAACCATATTATAGTAAATATTAAAATGGTTTGGAAATCCATTTTATTGAAACATGGATGTGGATGATATAGAAGTCCCAATAGATTCTTATATATAACCAACCGTAGTTTATGAAGAGATTGTAAATTTAACCATTAACTTGTACATTTCTTTGGTTGATGGTTCGTTAACCTCTTATATAATTGTTAAATCATTGTTATTTAATTATAAAATAACCAAATACATAAATATGATATCATATATGATCTTCTAATATTTTATTGTTAATAATATTTTAGTTTTATCATTGTTCCGGGTGTTAACTGATTTGTTTTACTTTATATGTTTTGTTATGTAATTCATGTTAGATATAAATATGATGTAAATGTTTCATATCTAGAATGATATTAAATTATTAAACATTATTTGTAATAATAAAATAAAAATTATTCTTTAATCGTTAAGATGTGGAATGCATCTCATCGTGTTCGTGGAGACGGTAATCTATATGTACGCACGAGATGAAATATCATTATATTGATGGTGAAATCATATGTAATTGGATGGTATATTATATATAAAGAATTATTAACATATTATGTTTATTATTTACATCAATTATACTCATTATTATACCCATCCAAATAATGAAGTGTGGAATAACAAACTACACCATGACGTGGTGATGGTAAGTCGTACGTATGCTTGTATGGTGGATTTTTTATTCATAGGATAGATATAATAATTAATATGTTTGTACCATATTTATAATAACATAATTGTAAATATAGGGTACTGGAGTTATTATTTTGGTATGGAAACAATAAAGAAAGTGTAAGTGGAAGAAGAAAACAGCTTTAAAAGATGTGCTGAAATTATTACATCTTCTTCGGGTGCTTCCTTTTGATTTGATAAAAAGGGATCCTTAAGATGGATTAATGATAATTGTATGGAATATATGTTTCAGTGAGAGTAGGTGGGAGGATATTTGATCATTTTTGGACTTATCCAAAAGGATTTTGAGGTGTGATTTTGAAATAAGGGGATATACCCTTCCATAAGAGAGGTGATGGTCACTTTAGGAAAAGCATGAAATATAAATTGATTATACAAACATATTCTATTAAAAATGTATTTAAAAAGATTTATTTCAAGGATAAGGTGATTAAAGGTCTAAAATATCTCAACCAATAGGTTTTACATAAGATTAGGTTACAATACTAATCTTATCATTTAGATTTAACTTTTAGATAAATAGTTTAACTTTTAAAAAAATTTCTTGTATTATTATATTACATGGTTAATAACCATAATATAAATTTCCAATATAACCCCAAGTGGTTCCCCAATGAAATATATATCATTATGTAATAACTATGTCTTAAAAATAGTTTTATTGAAATATTATATCATTTAATAATAGAGTATTTTTTTTCCAAAAACTCATTTTTGTCAATTTTGACACTATTTAGTACTGGGTTTTGTAAAAGTCAACGAAACATGATTACTTCGCAAAAAACACATCAAATCAATCCTAAAATGTCATATTAAACTATAAGATTCATGTAATTCCTAATAAATTTTAATTTTCCTTAATTGTTATATTTATAATATCAATTATTCAAATCATTCATTAATGAGAGAATTAATGAATCCTTATTGTGTCATAAATAAATTTAGATATTTAATTTCTAAAAATTATGAATAAAAAAGCATTATGTAGTAAATATTATTATCACTATAATTAATATTTATATTTGAATTTATTTTATGTATAACCCTACATTAAAAATGGTTTAGTTATTAAAATTTTAACTTAACAATTTTAACTATTATTTAAATAAAATAATAATAAATGTTCTAGTATAATCCATGTGGGTCATAAAAGGATAATATTTTTTTATTAAGATTGATTTTTTTAGAATTAATCTTATCTAATAGAATGGGGAAATCTGATAAGATAATTATAATATCATTTTTACCTTTAATTACACTATTTACTTTTAACCGTAGTAAACAAAATTCAAAAGTTATTATTCAAAAAAAAATATTTTCATCCCATTAAACTACATTTTACATAATAATTTGAACTATTTTTCATGGATTTCTGAAATTAAATTCACATAATTGGTAAAATTATGATTTATGAAAACATGCAAATGTTTCTAGAAGGTTGGTAAAAGACGTTAAAAAGTTCAATATAATTTTATACATATAATCTTACTATAAAATGTCTATAATGAATTACATTGAATTAATATATGTATTATTTATATATGTTAAAATAAAATAGGTTTATGTCGAATAAGAAATTATTTAAATAAAATGACATTTTCAAATAATAATGGATTGTTTTTCACTTTTCATCAAAAATTTAATGTTTTTAGAAAAATACCAAAAAACCACCCTATGAAAATTTTGATATGATGAAGCAAACAATTATTTCTATTTTATAAAAATAAAAACATATAATTTAAATTAATTAATTTAAAATTAATTCCCCTTGTCAAAACAATAAAGTGGGTATTTAAGAAGTAAATACTATAAAAAGATTGACATATGTTTATGCCCAATTTAAATGTAAAAGTACATACAATGAACTACATTATATTTAATGATAAAAATATAATATAATTATACATTGAAACAACTCAAATAAATAATTTAACACTTTAAAATATTTGAATTAAAAAAATTGTTTTCAATTTAAATTTAGTATTTTTTAATATTCATTAAAATATTAATGTTATCAAAAAAGTATAAAAATTTTATCCACAATAAATTTTTATTTACTGCTTCCAAATAAGAAGTTTATATTTTCAAATTCAACATATTAAAGTATTAAATATTGGATATATTAATGGTTCTCCATTAAAAGGTGGTAAATTGTTTTTTAAAGATACTGATTTTATCTGAAATATTGAATTTGTTTTATATTACGCTTAAGAAAGACATTATATGGATGTTAAAATTAAATAATATTTATATAAAATTGAAGATGTTGTTAATACTATTCATAAGCACTTTTTAAATGGCTAGTTTATAGGTCTTGATGGGCTTGAACTCGGTGTTTCATATAGCACAAACTATTGAATTACTTTAAAGAGATATCGTACTATGAAATCTAGGGGTGTTACACATCTCTTAATGAAATCATACATAAATTTAACAAAAGATCATAAACATTCATTATATCATAAACTATGAAATTTAATGGTTATGATAAAAATTTAATCATTTCATAACCTACAAAAATGTGATAGATTTAATAATCATTTCATCATATAATAAACCATTAAAGGAATCAGGTATCCTAAAAATTTTATCATTGTTTAACTTATGGAAGAGAAATGTGTGTCATAAAAAATGACATAAAAATATAATCCTTTCAAGAAATGATATAAGATAGTGTACTTATATAATATCCACAATACATCATAAATTATAACAAATGATATTAAAAGATCTGTAGATGGATTTTGAATGATAAGAGGGAAAATTTCTTAAGGTAATTTACCTTTCTTTGAAAATAGATTTTTGAGGAAATAAACATCTTCCAAATTGAATTTTTTGAATGTAACTTTTAAAAATTTAAAATAATATTGGAAAATAAATTATAATATTTCTTGATTTAAATTTCCTTTTTAATTTCAAAAACACATTTTAAATTATAGATCAATTTGAAACCCATTTTCCTTGAAAATAGCATTGAAAACTTATAAAAGACATTTTGAAAACTATTTTAAACAATTTTTAAAACATTAAAATATTTATAAAAAATTTTCATTAAAAATGATTTGGAAATATCCCTTAATAAAATTGTTTTTTATTTTGAAAACATGGTTTTGGAGTAAAACATATTTCCAACTGAAGAGAGAAATAGGGTTAGATTTTCTAAAAAAACCATTCTTTAATATCTTAAGTACAAGAGAGTTGGAAAATTGAAAAAATACATGGATATTACATGAAAACTAGAGTAAAATAGTAATCATTATAATTATTGATATATGGATCACAAATATTCCATCAATGGAAGCATAATCCTAAAAAAACATTGTAAACATCGAGATTATAGCAATAAACTATTATTAATTTGGTAACTGTAATTCAAAATCCCCAAAAAATAATAAAATCAAAGGAAGAATAAAATATACATCCCATAAAATAAATTCAATGATAAAAATCATATAATAAATTTTCTGTATGTATATACATCCCATAAAATAAACTAGTGGTGAATATGGCATAGGTCTCACAGAAATTAAAGTGACAATATAAATCCCTTCACTACGTGAGAAACATTTGAATTGTGATATCCATACAAGAATAAAATATATTCAATATTTTAAGGTTATTAATCAAAGTTAATTAATTATATAACATGTCATAAAAAATTATATACACCAAACAATAATAATAAGTTTTGAATATTTCATATATCTCACAAAAATAAAGTTGATATGAGAAAACACATAACTTAAGTCTTGAAATTCTTTGTACACATCAATTACTCATGTATAATTAATAGAAGTTTACTATAAATAAACCAAAGAACCATATTGTTAAATATTATAACATTTAATATTTTATTAGAACTTTATATTACATGTTTATTAAAAATTTCATGTTAAATTTTCTTTTTGTGTAATAAAGGCTATCTTTTTTATATGATTTGACAAATTTTTGATGATCATCTTACATAGATAATTATTTACACATTATAAAAATGTAAAACATGATATAAATATCACACACACACATATATATATATTCATTATAATTTTAACCATAATAATATATAATATATAGAAATATAAAATGAGACACTTTGTTCATGGTGATTGTATGATTTTTGTAAGCATGAATGCTTTTCTGTTTTCTTATCCTATTTAAATAACAAAATTAATAAAATATATAATATATATTTACATATTACCATTCTAACAGAATTATAATTTCATATATATCACATATGTTAATTAAATCCATCATTAATACATTCAATATAAATTAAGAAAAAAATCACATTGCTTTGAGGAGGTTGTAGTCCACACATCCACAAACAAAGTTATAATATTCCCAAAAAACGGAAAGTGTGATGTTATGTGTTATATAAAAATTCTAGAAAATAATATATATGATAAATACCATATATATTTTATAAAAAAGTAATTACATCATTATTACCAACCCTGATAGGTTGGAATGGATGAATAAATGGCATTGGTTTCTGAGATGGTGGTCTTTCGTACACACAAATGATGATTGCATATCCCAGTTGATGAAAGTGTGTGATGTTGTAGGAAATTAAATTATCATAAAAAATCTATTTATTTTTTTATACTAATTTTAATATAAAATAATTTAATTATAAGAGTATCTAGGGTGGAGAATGAAATAAAACAAATGTTTTTATTGAAGGATGTCACCTCTTATGTGTGTAACTCCTTTTAGTTTACACCAAAGGGATTCCTTTGTTTTATTTAATCACCAATTGAGTATTATATGTTGAGAGGATGGATTTTAGGAACTTATTTGGTAATGTTTTGGTTGAGAAAAATGTATTTATATGTGTTAATAAGTGATTGGTGTGGGATACATTCTATTAGCAGGGGAGAGGACACACTTGTTATTTTTGAAAACAATAGTGTTCTCCCAACGTTTTAACCTACCTAGAGGCTTCAATGACACAAAAAATTAGATCCATGAATTTTTATGGTACATATATGTCTATTCCACAGGTATTGGAAATGTTTAGGCTGATTTTTACATATTATACACTATGTTTAACCACTATGTAAACCCGCTTTTACCTTAATCATTATAATTTATTTTAACTTCATTAACGTTTATTTTTGGTCAAAAATTAAGTTTAACATATTATATATTAAAAATTGTTCTAATTCAACATATGAAATCCATTTTTTAAAATTTAAAATTTTTTATGTGGAAGAAATTAATTTAAAAATAATCCTACGGAGTATATGAAAGAACATGTTTTTAATGTGAAAATGTTCAAAAGATTGAAATGATAACACTTCCAATTTCAATCTCGAACAGATTAAAATTAATCAAAATGGATTAATATAGGTTTAATTGATCTAAATATAATTTAAATAAATAATAATATAATTTAAATATATAATTAAATTATATAAAATGTTATTTTTCAACTAAAATAACGTATTACTTCACTATTCATCAAAAAATGAAACTTATCCGAAAAGCAAAAAATATCTACCAAATGTAAATTTTGATATTTCTATTAAAAAAATTGTTTTTTGGTTTTAAAATGAAAATTATTATATCGATATAATTTATATTTAAAATTGTTTTTCTAATAAAATGTTGTAGAATTACCTTTTAGAGAAATACAACTTTTTATACATTAAAATGGATTTATTATTGTCTTATTGCTATAAAATATATTTGACAACTGTAAATTTTTTTATTGAATGAATATTAAATAAAATTATAAAAAAATTCATTGATTTTTTTTAATTTATAGATATAAAATGTGTCTGTAAAAGGAAAAATTGTTTTCTTAGAAGAGGAATTTAATTTTTTTCAAATAGATCGTACATTGTTTTAGAAATAACTTATAACTACATGACTAATTTTATATACTTTTGTAAACCATATTTTCACAATTTAGTTAATCTAAATCATAACTTCCATTCCAAAATATAGGTGATAACAAAATTAATATTTTAATAATAATATAAATATAGTATTGTAGTTATTTTTAACATGGTCTTGCATGCACCGCATACAAATATTAATATAGCATGTATCATAATATAAACATGGTGGTTCATATAATGTGAGACAAACTCATACATTATAGATAACATAATCTATATTTAGTGTTTTGTGAAATGAAAAATATCAAAAAAAAATTATTTTAAAAATATTTCATAAAATCAAGTGTTGTTATAAAATTCCTATATTAAATTTAAACAACATGATTCATCATCATAGAATATAACATCCCCATTTAAATTATTTTCTCCTTCAGGAATATAGACGAATACAGATTTATTTTACTTATTAATAATTTATGATCCTTAGCTTCTTCTTTAAACTCATCTTCATAAAACATCATGGTTATAATTAATTCATTCATTTTTAGATAAATAGCATGCATTGTAAATCTAATTATAGTTAATATTCCATACCATATAGGTGGTAAAACTATAATAAAAGTTAATGTTTAACCAGGTTTAGATATAAGTGTTCTATGTCTAACAATTCTTTAGACAGTCTCAATAAGTATTCCATTCATTTGAGTGATATTTTCACCTTCATACATCCATAATGTATGAAATTTAAACGTATCAGTTTTATATATTAATTTTGAAATATTTTATGTTCCATAATATGAAACAAATATTTTTTACCAAATCTCAAAAGAAGCATTACACTGAGTGATATGATTGAACTCATTGCGTCCATGTCCATAAAAATCTTACATTCATGGAACCTGAATTGAGATCATATTCAGTTCCATCAGTAGCATACATTTTTTTGTATTATCATTAGGGATTTCATAGGGCTTGGTATCTTCAAATAAAATTTCAATCCAACTTTTTCTAATATATTATCAAGAAATCATTCTATTATTTATAATTTTCACCAATAAAATATAGATCCATGATCATAGAAATTACATCTTTTTGAACATCCATTGATATCAATCTTTATTTAGATATTTTACTCAATATTGTTCGAGAAAAATGTAGTCATCAATGGATCACTCCTTTGATGAAATTTTTTCCTGATAAAATGATGAATATATAGAAGGGGGTGGGTAAATTATTTGTTTTTTAAACACATGAAATTTTTTTAGGCAATCATTATTGAACCTTTAATGTGAATATACCATATATATAATAATGAGAATTTTAATCTGAAAATTATAAGAGCACAACAAGAATATGTGTGTCTCCCTAGTGTATTTCTAAAAACATTAACGATTTGTAGTTGATATAAAATATATTTACAAAATAATATGAGTTGTTATTATAATAATATTTTGCTGAATTATAATATTTGGAAGAATACGTAGTAACATAAAATAAATATTATGTTATATAATCATTAAATTTAAACTATTTTTAGAGCAAGTGATTAAGAGCATAGAGAATAATATCATACATATGTAGTAATTAATTAAATAATAAATAATTATCCTGAAATAATTCAGGTAAAAAAATATGTAAATGTCACTAGATATATTTCAGTTTCCAAATGTTCGACAAGATTTTAAATTTGAAAATTTAAAGATTTTAAAATTCATATCTATCATTATAAATTAAAATAATGTAAATCAATGATGTAAATCTTATAAAATGGACCTTGAATTAGTTTACAAATAGATTTACTCCTATCAAATCACACCATAAATCTTGGAATAATTCAAATTTTAAATCGCAAATATGAGTAGATCAATGTGAGGATCATTATTTATGAGGATGATTATGAATGTATGGTTTCTAGCTTACTAATCAATTAAAAAAATTGAATTATAGACATTGAAAATCAATACCAACGATTGGTTCATAACATGAGCTATATCATCAACATGGTGTTACATTAGTAAGGTATATAATAAATTTTTGGTACCCAATCACGAGGTGCCTTAACAAAAGTGAGGTCCCAAACATGGGGTTAGACACTAATTTTAGGTTCAACTACTGTTTCTAAATAATGATTCCATAATATTTCTAAACAACCATGAATTATTTCATAAGATTCATATACACAAAAATAATGACTAATACTAAACAAAAGCTTCCATAATTTTAGGTACAAAGTAATAAATATAAATAAAACTATAAACCTGAAATATAATCAAGGAGAAAATATTAGTAAACATAATATAGATTTTTGTGAGAATTAGAATAAATGAAAAAACATATTGTAACGACACCTAAATTCCCAACAAAAATTCCTATCTTTTATGTTATTAAATGAATCTAGAATAAATCTCAAAATGAGGTTTTATTAATGTCATTCTAATATATGAGAAAAAATATTTATTGAGTGAGTATCATATTTTTTAAAAGTATTCAATTACTAATTTTATTAAATATACTCCCACCAAAATGATGACTGATTACATAATATATATATATATATATTAGTGGGTCAACATATATATTCCACAAATCTATTTGTTTTCATTAGAGTTTCCCCCATAAATTATCAATTTATGAAAAAATCATCTCAATTTTATCATTTTACTCTTACATAATATAATATATCTATACTTAGCTTTAACATGAACCACTCATTTGGATGATCAAGATCTTGATGAATATATAATTTATATGTAACGTAATACATTTATATTTAAAATATTTTTTTTTAAAGATTTCACTTTATTTATGAGTTTTCATAAATGGTTTATCCCATGTTTAAATAATGATATATTCTTTTATTTATATTATCCCTTTATTTCATTTTTCTTTTATATAATTATAATATTATAAATCATTGTATGTTTTATTTTAAATTTTTTAATATGAATCTATGTTATCATATATGAATTTAAGGAGTTACATGATAGCTATAATAAATGAATTTAGTTTTCTTCTACCAATATCAATGAAAACAATCGAATTTAAATGATATTTTTAGAATCCTTATAACTGTAACACGTTATTATATATAAATTCCTTGTTTTTTTATGTTATTTGAAAATTTATTCAAGGGTAACTATCAAGTCCAAATGAAAATTTTATTTATAAGAATGATTCTGGGTTCTTCGTATTTGATTTATTAAAATATTATTTTGATGATATATAGTTTTGAAAGTCGTATGGTCATGGATATCAAAAATGACAAGAAAGTATCAAAAATGAATGAAACGTTTTAGTAAAATGGTAAATCATACATTATTTGGATAATAAATTCCAATATATTTAATATATATATATATATATATCTTATGAATATTTCATCTCATGCAATCATTGTATAAATCCATATTTTTAATGATCTATTTTATACATAACATATATTAAACCAAATTAAAAAAATCTTGTTATAATATTGTATAACTCTTATATATCCAAATAAATGCATTCCAATCATGAAATACATGTATCATATATTACCGACTCATTCTTAGTGATATAAAATATTGTTTCATTGATATCACTGATAGTGTAGAGACCCGTATCTTGACGTACATGGACATTACATTACTTTTGCGAAATACTTGGTACATAACAAAAACACACACACAAGGATCGTAATAGTTTAGTGTCTTTGGAAACTCGGAACGTAATCTTCTAATCGTGGTGAAAGATCTTCAGTATCTCCCATAAAGATCTTCCCCTTTTTTTTACCTAGAACCTTTATTTATATCCTGGGGAAAAGAAAACATAAAAGGGTGAGCTCAAATGCTCAGTAAGGGTAAACAAAAGAAATATCAATCACATCATATATATAAGAACATAGCTTTTGGAAATCTTAACCTGCAAAAGAGCTCTTAATATCATAACATGAGATAAATCATAGAAGTGAAATGTAATCCCAATAATCATAACATAAAACATGAAACTGTGTGGCATACACACATAATCATAGAGAATCATTTCTTGTTAGTCAAGACTCAATGCCAAGACTATCTTAGTGGACAAAGTCCCTTTCTGAATCGAGTAACCCTCGTTTCAGTCCTGTTTCACTGAACCGGTATAACCAACCATTTCAGCCATGTCTATATCATGAGATATAAAATCATTACCCAATGCATTGGAGGGAGATATAGGTCCAACCCATCTTATAATGAATCCTTTCTTATGTGTGCCGCATAATCATAAAACATACATCATCGCATAACACATGTAACAAAAATGGGATTCTTGAAACATCATGACATCATAAATCAATTCATATAAGATAAAGGAATTCATAAAAATAATTCCATCACAACATAGTCAAATCAATGTAAAAATATGGATAGAAACAGAACTCTTTATTATCTTAGATGGAAAATAATTTTGATAAAACACTTGAATTGAATTCTTGAGGAAAATATCCTTTCTTCTTCAAAATCAATTTCTTTTCACAAAACATCATGCAATTTTAAAAGAAAGATATTTTATTGAAAATAGTCATGAAATATTTTAGAGGAAGCTTCATGAAAATAAGGCTTTATAAAACAGTCGAAATCCGTTCGTGCCGTATAAGTTAAAAAAAACATTCTTCGTACTTTTGTCGGAAAAGTCAAAAAGTACCTCGTACGAAAAACGACAAAAGATTCCTTTCATACGTATTACTAAAAACTCACCGAAGGGTAAAAATGGATTTAAACAATTTTAGGTGGATGGAAATAATATTACATATTGATAAAACATGGATGTGGATGATAAAATACACCCCAGTAAATACTTACGAATAAACAATCTCGGATAAAAATGAGATTGTGATATTTCCCTTACCTTAGGTCCGATTTGCTTCGTATGTGTCCGAACCTCCCGTATAATGATTTAAATAATGTCATTGACTTATTACAGAATCATATTCATTGTTATGATATCATATATGGTTCACTTATGACATTATATTACCCGTTCTTTTGTAAATTCCATGTTAAAGAAGCGTTTTGGGTAAAATCGTTTCATTTATCGTAGGTGTTTTGACTTGTTGTTCTTGACATAATTATTACTTATATCATGGTTTAATTACTTCCAGAATATAAAATATGATTTATATATCATATATATTCAGTATATATATATATATAATAGATAGATAAATAAAATGAAAAACACCGTTCATGGAGACGGTACTCTGTACGTACGCATGAACGCTGTTTTTCTTTCCTTATTGTCTTGAAATGGAAGTAAGTAGATGACATACATATGTATATATATACATAAATCCAGTAGCTTTATAATGTCATATATTTCATTATTATTTCTTATATATACATTATAATCATTCTTAAATGGTTAACATGGAGAATGAATCTCATCGCGTCGTGGAGACGGTAGTCCGTACGTACGCACGAGCGATGATATCATTTCTATAAATATTGAATTGAATTGGAGTGGATTATACAATATATCAAAATCAATATGATGTTGTAATAACTATGTATAGTTATTCTTTACACCATTATACCCATCCATGTAAGGTGGTGGTGGAAAATAGATTACACCACGGCGTGGAGACGGTATTCCGTACGTACGCACGTGCAGTGATTTCTTTTTCCGTAGTATGGATAGATGGTGAAATAGGGTTGTTTCATACTTATAATAACATATCAGTATATGAGTGATACTGATGTTATTACTTCATAATGAAACAACCTAAGAAGAAGAAGTGGAAGAAGAAATAAAGATGAAAGAATTGGTAACAGTAATTACCTCTTCTTTGAAGTTCCTCTTTGAGACCTCCTCTTAGGAAACTAAAATTGGTCTTTGAGGAAGAAAAGAACCTCTAGGATGTTGCTAGGGAAGTGGAGAAGGGAATTTGGCAGGGTTTTGCCGAGCATGAGTGCTCAAATCGGTGTGAGGAGGAGGGGGAGGAGGTGTCCTTTTATAAGGTAGGAGAGGGGCACCTTAGGAATATCTCAAAATATTATTTTATATTAAAGTCAAAATCGGTTTATAATGGTTCCAAAGGGTCTTATTTCGAAGATAAGGTGTGGAGGGGTCGAAATCATATCAACCAATAGAATTTAGACAAGTTTAGGATATTATTTTAACCTTATCAATTAGATTTAACTCTAAGATAAATAATTTAACTTTTACCGTGTCTTTTTGTTTTCTTTCACTATATGGTTAATACACTTACTATAACATGCCAAACGAACCCCAAATTGTATATTATTAATAAATATATCCTTATCTAAGTTATTTGGCCGAACCTTAGATTTTTAGGAATACAATAACAATTAATAATATAATATTTGATTTAAAAACTATTTTGTGTCAATTTTGACACTATTTGATATATGATTTTTGTGAAAGTCATAACAGAATTATATGTTCGAACTAAGTTGATTAAATCAACACTAATATATCATAGTAACCTATAAAATTAGTGTAATTCATAAAAAGTCTCAAGTTACATTTATTTTGGTGTTTATAACATCAATTATATCAATATTTCATTAATAAGATAATTACTGCATCATCATTGTGTCATAAATACATTACATTATTTAATGTCTAAAAATTAAAAATAAAATACCATTATGTAGTAAATCTTTTTAGCTTTCTAATGAATATTTATAGTCTAATTTATCTTATGTATAACCCCATATTAAAAATGATTTACTTATTAAACTTTGATTTTAACAATTTTAACCCTTCTTTAAATAAATTAATAATAAATGTCCTAATCTAATCCAAGTGGGGCTAAATGGTCATATTTTATTCCTAAGTTTGTTTTTGGTCGAATTACACTTGTCCAATAGAATTAGGACATGTGTTAGGGTAATATTAATATCATATTTACCCTTAGTTACCCTTTTTACTATTAACCGCGGTAAAAAAAGTAAAAAGTTACTATTCACCAAAAAATTATTTTCATCTCATTGAACCACATTTTAGTCCTTGATATTAACCGTGTCTCTCGGATTTTCGAAATTCCATTCACAGAAGCGGCAAAAATAAGTTTTATGAAAAATTTAGTTTTTTTAACTACCACTTAGTAGTTTCACTATTCATCAAAAATTGATGTTTTTCAGAACAATGCCAAAATTTCATCCTAAGCTATATTTCATATTCCGAATTCAAAAATGAAATCTATTTTACCAAATTCATAACATAGAAGTTGCATTAATTAATTTTATAATTAAATCCCGCTGTTAAAATAAATAGCGTATTTTTAGGAAACAATATATATCAAAAGATTGACACTTGATTATGTCTGCTTTAAATGTGAAATTACAACCAATGACCAACATTGTATTAAATTGTAAAAATATATTCTAAATATACTTTAAAACCACTCAAATTAATAATTTATCACTATTAATTATTTCGATTAAAAAAAATTGTTTTTAATTATAATTTAGTAATTTTCACTATTCATCAGAATATGAAAGTTATCCGAAAAGTACCAAAATTTCACCTTAGGCTAAATTCGATACTCCGAATCCAAGAATGAAGTTCATTTTGAAAAATAAGATTTACAGAATTTTAAAAAGTGGTTATTACTATTCATAACGGCTAGTTTTAATAATATTTTAATAGCACATCGTTGTTTAGTGAAACTCGGTATTGCGTATTACACACGCTATCGAGGAAGGTCGTGATTGCGTGTAATGCAAGGCAAGTCAAGGATGTGTGTTGTGTGAGCTCCTTTTGGTGTAGCGTACAACACAAGACATTAATAAAATTAAAAGGAATATTTTTTATAAAATTTTGGGCTGTTACATTCTACCCCCCTTAAAATGTATTTCGCCCTCGAAATTCGTCGGGGTTATAAATGGTTTACTATTCGAAAGTTTCTTTAATAGAAACCCACATCGTAAAAAGGAATATCAAAACCAATATTTAAAAACAAAAGTATGAAACGTAACGGTTACCCAAATAAACTAATCATTGGGTTTCCACATAGGTGAAAATATGGATATGGAAGAGAAATATAACCATCATGTTCTGATGGAGAGTGGTAGAGAACATGGATATGGAAAAGCCAGTAATCACAAATCAATATATTTGTGATGATATAAGGTACCATCTGATTCATCAGGTATAAGATCACTAGGACAACATTTTTGGATTTCAAGATCATTTCCCCTAAAGTTGAAAATTTGAATTAGAATAAATACTTACTTTATTTTGGTACAATCTCACTATTGTTCGTGCCTTGAACAATTTCCACTTCATCTCTTAAATAAATGAAGTTGAATTTGTTATTCGTGAAGTGTTAGCAGATCATGTGATAGAATGACGGGTCATTCCATCTGTCTCAAACAAAAGGTTAGAAAAAATTATATGCATAAATCGATCTATAGTGAGATTAATCATATATGGTTCCTAAAATGGACTTATACTTCATATATCATAATGCTTAATATAATAAAACTAGTTTCTACTAAACAGGGACTTCATGTAGGCCAGTGTTAGGCGATAAAGGCCAGTCGCACTTCGGTTGTGGGTTCGATTCCCATAGCCTTGTCCGAAGCGATGGGTTGTCGCCCATCCTGCAAGTTGTCCTTTTTCCAATACTATATTACTATAACATCCCATCAATAATATCGAAAAAATTTCTATCCTTAAACAATACTAACTTATGTCCAACATAATCCATTCCAATCTTTAGGCTTGTCCATAATACTGCAGTCCACTCTCATAGTGAAAACAATTACCAGAGATTTAATATCATCGTTGATCCCCATATATCATAAGATATGTTTTGTTGGTCACATTCCAAACATTCAAAGTCCTTAATCGTGTATTCTCTTGAATACCTTAGTGAAAACATGAATGCAGTTAAAAGTTAACTCTTTCCACATACCAAAATCCTCAAAATTATTTATACTCAAACCATGATATCACTTAGTCCTTATATCAATCATGAGCTCATGAATACAATCAAACATCTCATTATCATCTTATCCCTTCATTATGCACATATCATCTACATTGAATAACCTTTCATGGATACTTGTACCATTAATCATATACTTTCAAAACTCAAGGAAAGACAACAGTGTAACAATCCTTAGATGTCTTTTTATTCCATAGTACCATGAGATTACTTATACAACATTACACGTGATAAACATGTAATCATTCCACTACATTATTAAACCATTGACCGAGCTTCAACAATTCTTTCATCTCACATATCATTTGTAGTCTCATCATCATCATCCACATAAATACTACCCATATGACCATACTGATTCTCTTCATGAGTCTTTCCCTTAGGGAATTTGTTTGCATAATGCCCATACATTCCACATTTAAAACACTTAACCATTTTTTATGTCGTAGCAATACCATTATCCTCATCCATGGTGTTAACCGACCCTTTTCCTTTGCACTTACTTGCTTTGTGTCCTTCTTTTCCACACCCAAAGCATCTTCCAGTTCCCTTGAAAAATTATCCTTGATGCCTCTTCCCACATGATTTACATAGGGGAAATTGAACTTTCTTTCCTCTATGATCATCATGAAACTCCATCTTTCTTTTATTAGCCGAGTCAGAAACTTACCAAATTTTACTTTATTGATCATATTATGAGATTGCTGATTCGGCATAATATTGATCTTTGGACTTCCAAATCCCATTTCATTTGGTTGCTCATGAAGAATATCATTCCATTGTCCATCTTATCCTCCATTATCCTGAATCATCTTGTTTCCAGCCATTTTCTAAAACCCAAAAAGAATAGTGTGAGAGGAAAAATAATGCTAGGGAAAACAACATCGTAAAGGGGGAGTACCCTTAATATCTAACATCTTAGGTTAAATTCTACGATCGGTATCGTAGTTCTAGGATTATATCCTATACGTATACGTATCCTTAGGGACATCCCTAGACATACCTTAGAAATATCTCTAGGGATCTCACTAATGTTTTCGCATCCTAGATTCCAAAGGTTGAGTAAACCTTTCCTCTGATACCAACTGTAGAGACCCGTATCTTGACGTACATGGACATTACATTACTTTTGCGGAATACTTGGTACATAACAAAAACACACACACAAGGATCGTAATAGTTTAGTGTCTTTGGAAACTCGGAACGTAATCTTCTAATCGTGGTGAAAGATCTTCAGTATCTCCCATAAAGATCTTCCCCTTTTTTTACCTAGAACCTTTATTTATATCCTGGGGAAAAGAAAACATAAAAGGGTGAGCTCAAATGCTCAGTAATGGTAAACAAAAGAAATATCAATCACATCATATATATAAGAACATAGCTTTTGGAAATCTTAACCTGCAAAAGAGATCTTAATATCATAACATGAGATAAATCATAGAAGTGAAATGTAATCCCAATAATCATAACATAAAACATGAAACTTTGTGGAATACACACATAATCATAGAGAATCATTTCTTGTTAGTCAAGACTCAATGCCAAGACTATCTTAGTGGACAAAGTCCCTTTCTGAATCGAGTAACCCTCGTTTCAGTCCTGTTTCACTGAACCGGTATAACCAACCATTTCAGCCATGTCTATCTCATGAGATATAAAATCATTACCCAATGCATTGGAGGGAGATATAGGTCCCACCCATCTTATAATGAATCATTTCTTATGTGTGCCACATAATCATAAAACATACATCATCGCATAACACATGTAACAAAAATGGGATTCTTGAAACATCATGACATCATAAATCAATTCATATAAGATAAATGAATTCATAAACATAATTCCATCACAACATAGTCAAATCAATGTAAAAATATGGATAGAAACAGAACTCTTTATTATCTTAGATGGAAAATAATTTTGATAAAACACTTGAATTGAATTCTTGAGGAAAATATCATTTCTTCTTCAAAATCAATTTCTTTTCACAAAACATCATGAAATTTTAAAAGAAAGAGATTTTATTGAAAATATTCATGAAATATTTTAGAGGAAGCTTCATGAAAATAAGGCTTTATAAAATAGTAGAAATCCGTTCGTGCCGTATAAGTTAAAAAAACATTCTTCGTACTTTTGTCGGAAAAGTCAAAAAGTACCTCGTACGAAAAACGACAAATGATTCCTTTCATACGTATTACTAAAAACTCACCGAAGGGTAAAAATGGATATAAACAATTTTAAGTGGATGGAAATAATATTACATATTGATAAAACATGGATGTGGATGATAAAATACACCCCAGTAAATACTTACGAATAAACAATCTCGGATAAAAATGAGATTGTGATATTTCCCTTACCATAGGTCCGATTTGCTTCGTATGTGTCCGAACCTCCTGTATAATGATTTACATAATGTCATTGACTTATTACAGAATCATATTCAATGTTATGATATCATATATGGTTCACTTATGACATTATTTTACCCGTTCTTTTGTAAATTCCATGTTAAAGAAGCGTTTTGGGTAAAATCGTTTCATTTATCGTAGGTGTTTTGACTTGTTGTTCTTGACATCATTATTACTTATATCATGATTTAATTACTTCCAGAATATAAAATATGATTTATATATCATATATATTCAGTATATATATATATATAATAGATAGATAAATAAAATGAAAAACACCGTTCATGGAGACGGTAGTCCGTACGTACGCATGAACGCTGTTTTTCATTCCTTATTGTCTTGAAATGGAAGTAAGTAGATGACATACATATGTATATATATACATAAATCCAGTAGCTTTATAATGTCATATATTTCATTATTATTTCTTATATATACATTATAATCATTCTTAAATGGTTAACATGGAGAATGAATCTCATCGCGTCGTGGAGACGGTAGTCCGTACGTACGCACGAGCGATGATATCATTTCTATAAATATTGAATTGAATTGGAGTGGATTATAAAATATATCAGAATCAATATGATGTTGTAAAAACTATGTATAGTTATTCTTTACACCATTATACCCATCCATGTAAGTTGGTGGTGGAAAATAGATTACACCACGGCGCGAAGACGGTATTCCGTACGTACGCACGCGCGGTGATTTCTTTTTCCGTAGGATGGATAGATGGTGAAATAGGGTTGTTTCATACTTATAATAACATATCAGTATATGAGTGATACTGATGTTATTACTTCATAATGAAACAACCTAAGAAGAAGAAGTGGAAGAAGAAATAAAGATGAAAGAATTGGTAACAGTAATTACCTCTTCTTTGAAGTACCTCTTTGAGACCTCCTCTTAGGGCACTAAAATTGGTCTTTGAGGAAGACCAGAACCTCTAGGATGTTTCTAGGGAAGTGGAGAAGGGATTTTGGCAGGGTTTGGCCGAGCATGAGTGCTCCAATTGGTGTGAGGAGGAGGGGGAGGAGGTGTCCTTTTATAAGGGAGGAGAGGGGCACCTTAGGAATATCTCAAAATATTATTTTATATTAAAGTCAAAATCGGTTTATAATGGTTCACAAGGGTATTATTTAGAAGCTAAGGTGGGGAGGGGTCTAAATCCTATCAACCAATAGAATTTAGACAAGTTTAGGATATTATTTTAACCTTATCAATTAGATTTAACTCTAAGATAAATAATTTAACTTTTACCGTGTCTTTTTGTTTTCTTTCACTATATGGTTAATACACTTACTATAACATGCCAAAAGAACCCCAAATTGTATATTATTAATAACTATATCCTTATCTAAGTTATTTGGCCGAACCTTAGATTTTTAGGAATACAATAACAATTAATAATATAATATTTGATTTAAAAACTATTTTGTGTCAATTTTGACACTATTTGATATATGATTTTTGTGAAAGTCATAACAGAATTATATGTTCGAACTAAGTTGATTCAATCAACACTAATATATCATAGTAACCTAGAAAATTAGTTGAATTTATAAAAAGTCTCAAATTACATTTATTTTGGGGTTTATAACATCAATTATATCAATATTTCATTAATAAGATAATTACTGCATCATCATTGTGTCATAAATAAATTACATTATTTAATGTCTAAAAATTACAAATAAAATACCATTATGTAGGAAATCTTTTTAGCTTTCTAATGAATATTTATAGTCGAATTTAGCTTATGTATAACCCCATATTAAAAATGATTTACTTATTAAACTTTGATTTTAACTATTTTAACCCTTCTTTAAATAAATTAATAATAAATGTCCTAATCTAATCCAAGTGGGGCTAAATGGTCATATTTTATTACTAAGTTTGTTTTTGGTCGAATTACATTTGTCCAATAGAATTAGGACATGTGTTAGGGTAATATTAATATCATATTTACCCTTAGTTACCCTATTTACTATTAACCGCGGTAAAAAAAGTAAAAAGTTACTATTCACCAAAAAATTATTTTCATCTCATTGAACCACATTTTAGTCCTTGATATTAACCGTGTCTCTTGGATTTTCGAAATTCCATTCCCAGAAGCGGCAAAATTAAGTTTTATGAAAAATTTAGTTTTTTTAACTACCACTTAGTAGTTTCACTATTCATCAAAAATTGATGTTTTTCAGAACAATGCCAAAATTTCATCCTAAGCTATATTTCATATTCCGAATTCAAAAATGAAATCTATTTTACCAAATTCATAACATAGAAGTTGGATTAATTAATTTTATAATTAAATCCCGCTGTTAAAATAAATAGCGTGTTTTTAGGAAACAATATATATCAAAAGATTGACACTTGATTATGTCTGGTTTAAATGTGAAATTACAACAATGACCAACATTGTATTAAATTTTAAAAATATATTCTAAATATACTTTAAAACCACTCAAATTAATAATTTATCACTATTAATTATTTCGATTAAAAAAAATTGTTTTTAATTATAATTTAGTAATTTTCACTGTTCATCAGAATATGAAAGTTATCCGAAAAGTACCAAAATTTCACCTTAGGCTAAATTCGATACTCCGAATCCAATAATGAAGATCATTTTGAAAAATAAGATTTACAGAATTTTAAAAAGTGGTTATTACTATTCATAACGGCTAGTTTTAATAATATTTTAATAGCACATCGTTGTTTAGTGAAACTCGGTATTGCGTATTACACACGCTATCGAGGAAGGTCGTGATTGCGTGTAATGCAAGGCAAGTCAAGGATGCGTGTTGTGCAAGCTCCTTTTGGTGTAGCATACAACACAAGACATTAATAAAATTAAAAAAAAAAAATTCTTATAAAATCTTGGGCTGTTACAGATAGTGACATACCAATATCATGTGTGTCATGTGATACCCTATTTTATGATTTTTAAAATTATTCAATTACTATTAAAATGGGAAATGATATTATATATCCCATTAATCAAAACATTTAAAATTGAAGTATCCATATATTTCACGCATTATGTTACCACATATCACTATAAAATATACATAACATGAATGCATACATACTTATACAACATTTCACTATATGTGATATTTATCATGACACATGATATATAATATAATCATATCTGATAATGATATATAAAAATTTGAATTCAACTATGTCATGTAATAGAAAATTATATCCTTATATCATCATATAAAATATATTATTTTTTTCAAAATTTTAAAAAAATGAATTTTAGAATTCTTCAATACTCTATAATATTTGTATTTGATAGCACTGATAGGTTTTAAGGTCATATAATATGTTCAGGTAAGTAAAAAATTAATCCAAAATTTATACTGTCATTAGAAAAAATAAATAAATTGATATAAAATATCTTAATATCATACCTCTTTTCTACTTTATCTTCAACTCGTATGGTATATGCTGATAAATTTGAACTACCTCGGGATTCTCACATATAATGGTAATCCAATGGATATTAAATCTCCAAAAACATCAAAATAACATCTTTTATATCAAATGTAACATTAATACCTCATCGCGGTTAAAAAATAAATAAATGAATGAGAGTGCTTCATAAAGTGTAACTCAACCAATGCTATCTCATGTGCAAAAAAACAAATCCATATAAAGGATTTATATAACAACATAATTAAATAATGTGATTCATAGGATTTAGTGTTTCAAAATAACTTTTATATTTTATAGAAAATTTTATTAATTATAACATTTACCGTAATTACTCCATTTATTGTTGAACTTTTGAATTTGTTAAATCATATTTTATAATTTAATAAGTGTATAATCACATGATGAATTCTTCAAAGGAAAAAATATCATTCAGGGAATAAATATAAAAATCAAATGTGTAAAATAATAAATCAAAATTATATCATTCAATGTGATAAATTTTGAGGAATGTGATGTAGCCCATACCATATTCCTTGATATAGACTTTAATAAGTGTTAAATTTTATACTACTATGTCCCACTCGAGAAAAATGAATACCCAAGCACTCGTTAATCTTCCATAGCCTAAGCCATCACAATGTTACTAATTTTAAAAACTCCTAATATTCACCACCGATGAGATTTTCTTTTGAAAATGTCATCATCATGATATATGAGACAAATCAAGTGAAAAAAAATTCATAGATATCAATCATATATTGGAAAAATATTAGTGGGTATATATAATTTTGGAAGCACATGGGCCATATAGTTGTACTAGGGTTGTTCCACATGGAATTAATGGATTAAGTCACATATATAAGTTGTGTAGTTTATAGGGAGTGCAAGAACTCATGTAATCTGGGGATGTGTTCAGTGGTTGAGTTTTCCCAATTTGGCATGTGTACTCTTAGGATTAGCCTAGCTCTCCACACCACCAGCCCAAACCGATCATGTAGGTTGGGTTATCTAACATCCCATGTGGTCCACTTAAGGATCCCATAATGACATAGACAAACATTACTAGGTCAGTAATTATGATATTAGTAGTTGTGCTAATCATGATTGATTAGTGATCATGATAATATGAACATCACGTGATTCTTCCAGTTAGTGCCATGGTGTAGGATGGGCACTAAAATATATATAAATTTGTTACGTTTATGTATTCATAAAATCAATGAGATATATATAACATTATATATATATATAGTTCACCCATTTTTCACGCATACGATTGATGAATATAATAAACAAAGACACACAGAGATATATATAAATATAATGTGTGTTTGGGTGTTTGTATATTTCTCTATAATTGTTTATTCATCATACTTATTCCGTTATTAATGGATTGTAAAATTAATTTTATTTATTAAATTAATTCAATAAATAACTAATAAATGGGAACTAATTCATGTGATGTGTTATGAAGTGGGATCCTGAATCATTGGATATAAATTAATATGGGTTTTATCATGTTGTAGTGTGTAATGTGGATGAGAATTCCTTAATATATACTATTCTAATGAACCATTTATCAAATTTTAGGAAGGTAGTAGTACCCCTTTGTATATCAGGTATCCAGAAAATATGATCATGGATCCAAGTCGTCAGTGTACTCTCTTAAATGCATGGTGAATTTGTTTGATACTACTAATGATCTTTTCCAACCATTCTCCATTGAAGGAATATGAATTATTTTACAACCTTCTAATATGAGGTATTTTGTTTATAGTATTATTTATGTATTATTTCATACATATTGGTATACATAATTTGGAGTTTTCATCAGCTATGTATTGTCATTATATGATAATATGGAACTCATCCATGGAAGTAGTTGTTATATCTTATTTAAAATAACATGTTTGATTCACATGTTTTTGATGAAAAATATATTATAACATTTTCATAAAACAAGAAATGTGTAATAGGCTCTTACATGAGTTTTTTAAGGAAAATATTATTTACACTTATTCTTGTCGGATACATAAAGGTAATACCATACATAAATGGTTTACATAAGGGTAACCTATTTAGTAACATTATGAAAATGATTTGTGTAATGGTAGTATCATTATGTTTCATTGAAACATGATTCGTAAATGTGTAGTTTTCCATTACCCTTACGTGATACCCTTAGGTAAAAGGTTGTTGTAAGGTGACCATTATAATTACATTTACACATCTATGTTGTGTAATGGTAGTACCCTCATGAAAGGAATTTTATGTAATTTTCATCAATCCATTACCCTTACATGTAAATATATATGTGTTGTTGCATAATGGTCTATTATGATTAACATTTTGTAGTGATTGAAATTTTAAAAATATTCTTACAAGAAAATTTTGGGTAAGGGTAGTACATTTACACGAGGGATCTACATAATGTTAATATTAATAGTACCATTACATGGTGGTTAAAAATTTATTTACATGAATACAAGGCATCATTGTATTGTTAATAAGTTTACACACTTATGCTAAATCAGGGTGTTGAGTAAGGGTAAACTAAAAAGTGTTAAAAAATTATTTTTACCATATTTAATGATATTTATTATTCATAAACTGTTTTTTAATATTGTTAAAATGTATTTTATGAATATTTAATTTATAGGGATTTTATAAAAAATTAAAAAAATATATTTTATAATTAATTACATAAAAGTTTTTGAATCTTTATTCACAAATATTAAAGGTTAATATTTTAATGTATCTTTGAAATATTAAATAGCATACCAGAAGATCTCAAAATAAATGGTGAATTTAGAAATCATGAGATATCATTTGTAACCAGTATATAAATACTAAAATATGAAATATTTAGTTTATATAATTTTTTATATAATGATTATTTAATTATTAAATTTTTATCATTAATAATATATCATATAAATTGAATTCAATATATAATATTATGTGGTACATATTGAAATGAATATAAAATATTTATATTAATTATAAATTAAAAAAGTTTTTTAATTATAATTTATTTATAAATAAGTTATAAATGCATCATTTTTTGGAAATGAAGTTTTTATTTATTTTCAAAATTTCATGGATATTCATGTTTAGTTCATGGTTATTAAAATATGAATATTTTTTATTACAATTGTTATGATAAATTTATACTAGGATTGAGTCTTTCATATCATTCATGGTTTGCTATCATAATAGTTAGTTATAATAAATATTTTCATAGGTTTTATTTTTGTTATGATACTGAGAATAGTTTTTGGGCTTAGTTTATTAATATTAGGTTTAAGAGGTATCAAGAGTTGAATTATATCGTGGGTAATGTATCCCCAAGTAGATAGATCTAGGGTAGTACCACATAATTTCATAGAGTCATTCTTTATCTAGGATAGTGAATAGGTATGGCTATATATTGTTGTGGGATTACTCATTTTGATTATGCCAATTTCATACAACTATTTTCCTTTATATGATGTTTTCGTGTTTCATAGGAATATGATTCATTTGGATATATATGAATATACATGACAATAAATTTTTGGATGATAAATATAGACTTATGGTATGGGTAAATTTTTACACATTATTTTATTATGAACATAATAATTTAGTGGTTAGAATAGGGATTTCCAAAACATTATTAGTAGCCTTCAAACAAAAAGGAGATAAAACATGAGAAAATGATGATACCTAAAATGAAAAATCCATAAATAAAAAGTGTTATATTCCTTATAATGACTAAATTTTCAAAACCCTAATAATCCAATTCTATAGTTAAATTCTAAAGTCAGGTGACCCTAGATCATCGTATTTAAAAAAATAATGTAATAAGTGAATCTACATTGTCTTGTTGGGTAATTTCATACCAATGTGAGGTTCTATTGGATTTTAATTTTTTATATTTTTTTTGGAATTTATTTGAGTAATAATAGTTGAGAATCTCTAATTTTAATAATACAATAGGGATAGAATTGAGTGAACATATATGATGGATTTGGATAAAGGAAAATCCAATCAGTTATCCAAGGGTCACAACTGTTGTGACTGTAGTAATACCCAACCTAAATAACTTTGTGGTGAGATGAAGACCCACATGGAATCATTACATATTAAAATATAGATATTGTCTCACTAAATATATTTGAACTATGAAGATATCATTTTTAGTGGGAGGAACTTCAATTAAATCCCTTCATGAAATGATATAATGTACGATACTCTATTAATAATATGTATTTGTTGTATATTGTGGAATAAATCACACTATTAATATTTAGAAAATTAATAGTTATGACCTATATAATAGTTATATATTGGTTTTTATGATTGAAAATAGTAATAAAATAGTGAAATTCAGAGTACCCAAATATTAATTTTATAGAAATCAATTTCCCCAACTCCAACACATTCATATTAGATACTGGTTGTGAAAAACATGTTTGTGTTGGCAATAAAAATATATGATATATGTGGTAATTGATGATGTTTATAGTATATATTCATATATATAGTTGATAAAAAATTTCTACATTATAAGTTAGAACTTATGAACAAATATTACTAAGATGATGATCTATGAATTGAAAAATTATTATTATTCCTCCATGATAAAAATAAATTTTATATATATCTTGTTGAGATAGTGTGGGATTTTTATTATTTATAATGAAAAATATTCGGTGCATATATAATAAGGAAATGTTTTATTTAAATGGAAATATAATGAATGGTGTATATATTCATTATATGGATAATGTTGTTTGTAAATTTTGAAATTAAATGTTCAGGGTTGATTCCAATCCCACCGATATCTGGCAATATCGTCATAGATGTATGAACAAGAAATATGTTCAAATAGTCCTTATTGATGGATTGTTATAAACATTTTTTGAATAATCATTTGATACATGAAAATCATTTTTATTATAAAAAATAACAAAGTCACCCTTTTGTATAATAGTTGAGAGGGCTAATGGAATTTTAGAAATCATACACAGTGATGTATATTGAACAAGGAGTATATAAGAATGATTATGGTATGAGATAATTTTTTTCTTCTAAAAATTATTTTACTCAGTATGTGTTTTTTATGAAGCAATGGTTTTATTGTTTTTAAATTTCAATTAGTTTTCGAATGAAGTACAAATTCAATTGTTAAAAACTATTAAAGTTATTAGATTAGATCCAAGTGTGAATACATAATCCCTGAATTCTTAACTCATCTAAGATATTGTTGAATTGTCTTATAATTCACTCCTTAAAGAAAAAAAATTAGAATGTATTATCTGAAAGGAGTAATCATACCTTATTAGACATATTACATTTTATGGTGAGTTTAAGTGACCTTCTTTTCTAATTTTGAGGTTATGATTTGAAGACTATTGTATACTTACATTATCACATTATATCAAAATCAATAATAAATTCATCATATAAGATTTAGACATGGAAGCATAACATAATGTCATTTATGATGGTTTTGGGTTGTGAAGAATTTGTTCAGTGATTGCTTTCAAAAAAACTCAGCCCTAATTATAAGAAATTATTTTTTTTTATCTCAAAGAAGCCTACTATTATAATTTTTTTAAAGGCCCAAACATTGGTAAATGAAAAATCCTCTTGATATAATTAAATATCTAATAATGTGTAATGTGTATATGAAACATATTCACTACCTTAGTCTTATTTATATGGATTTTAAAATACCGATAAGAATTGTTACTGTTGATAATATAGTCATTGATGATGGATCACATAATTAGTATAACTATTGGTATTTAACAAATCCAATTTACTTAAAAAAGGAAGGGATGGCCTCATGTAGTAGAATTTCACCATACGAAGCCCATTTTTCGGATATAATAAAGGAGGTGGCATCACTGGGCTTCTCTCTTGACAAAGACCCATCTGAGCTTCAACATGTTATGCTCAAACGTAACCGCTTAGGAGAGAAGTGGTAGTTGATAGGTATTAGAACCTGATAAGTGTTATATGAACAAAACCAAGAGTCTTTCACCATCACAAACCGTATCCTTAGGTCATATGTGGGTTTTATAATGGGTTATGTAATAAGACCCTAACACTATAATTATGTGAATTATTTTCATTATTTAATAAGGAGTATACATTCATTTTATTATTTTTACTTTTAAAATAGCTTTTAGATCACAATTAGTATTTTTATTAAATATTATATTAAGAAATATATTTTCATGAATTAATAGATTTTTAAATTAAAATATATCTTAATAAATTATTTTTGATAAATTATTTTTTAATTGAAATAATTCATTAAATAATTTTTAGGTACAAAATTTAAATTTTTATTATGTTTAGAAAACTCTATTCGTCAAAATCCATGAATTTGTGATAAATATCAGTTTTTATTATAAATGTAAAAATTAATATATTTTAAAAATTATTTTGATAAATTGAATATTATTTTTATAATCTGAATGTCAAAATTATCAAATGGTGAATTTTCCACAATTTTAAAAGATCATCGAATTTTTGGATAAAAATTAAATACCGTTTAAATATATAACTTGTTTATGTCGCCATAATGACCTAATAGTGATGTAATAAAATAATATAAATGTTATTTTCTCCAAATATATTTTTTACCATTAAAAATTATTTTTTTTGGTTTTTTTATTTATTTTACAAATCATTAGTGGACCCACCAAGTCTTATAAAAACTTTTATCTTTTTAAAATGATTTCATTGAGATTATGACTCACCTTCACAAAAGCAAGGAAAATATTTTAAGAAGATCAACCATTTTCCTTATAAAATATATTGTTCGACTCCCATTTGGAAAAAACCATGGGAAAACCATGGGATTATATATGGTTATGATTAGTTTAATGTGTACTGTCCAAAACCATAATAATAAAGAATACCCTCTCCTTTCCTATATAAACCCACCCAATCTCCCACTCACTCTTCACTAAAACCATTTGAAGATAAACATACCCCTGACATACTCACTCAAAAATCCTACCATTGTGCCCCAAGCTCTCAAGAAGCCACTCTCAAGAATCTCCCAAGCCCTTGGTATTAGACCTCCACGTAAGGGATTTATTCTTTCTCAATTTATCGTAATATTATTATTTTATTATACCATTTTTTCAATTAGAAATTATGGGTTATGATTTCTAACCACACCCATACTTACCTCTTTATGTTTTAATTATGGGATACCCCTTTACCATTAATTAATGGCTCTCAAGTACACCAGGTACCATGCCGAAATTCCGTAATGAATTTCTCTCTCCCCATTTACGTTCAATAAATTATTTTGTATTATGAATCAAAATGAAATTACATATTTTTGGACAAGTATCTATATGACCCCCTTACTATACATTTAATGGACATGTGTTGAGAAAACCCTTTCTCTCTCATAAAACATTTTTATGAATTCTTAAATCACATCATTATGTTGCGAAAATAACACCACGATTTTTGAAGCCAATGTCATTGTGTTGTGAATACCATGCTCATTTCTCTATCATGTGTATTCCCCATTATGAACATTTACATATTGATTATATAATTTCATGTATTAATTCCATATTCCCTTATCGTGGAATAAATGATAATGTTTTATGAATCCAGGTTATATGATCCAGGTGGCACACTTATGCATGAAATGAAATGATTAAGAAAGTTGTTCCCAGATAGCACCCTAATTCATTGGGTAAAGATTAGTTTTGTAATACATCAAGTAAAATAAGGGTTTACTCAGGCTAATTCAAGTGAAATTTGGGTTTAATAATGCTCAATGTGCAATAAGCATTGGGTTAGTCTAAAATCAAGTTAAATGTGGTTTCCACACTTCCATGTTATGTTAAACATGATATATCAATCTTTTATGATCATGATTATCTTAAACTCCATTTTTATGATTGATGCCTAACAAGTGATATATTATTCATGATATACCTATATTACTCTTTTAATGGGATTTATAGATTTCCCTTTTTTATGCATGTCATCATTTTATCCTTTGAAATTATAAGTATGAGGGAATGCATTTGTCATGTAAAGGAAGTTTTAAATAAATATGTTGTGTTTCATGTTTTATGTCGTTATGTAATGTTCCAAATCCCCAAAGACACTACACCCCTAAATCTTAAATGTTGTATCATGTGAATATTTTATGTATTATACAATGTTTATGTGTGTAACAAAGATCGTGGTTGTTATAGTTTTTATTAGAGGATAAGTTTAGTTTTGTTTTGGGTTAGGATTAGAAAACCCTACTGAATACCTTAAAAATGAGGCTAAGTATAATAAAAAACATCCCAAAATTTTGGTGAGCATTGAGTAAGTTGTTTATCAATAATATATATCCATTTCTGGATACGAGTAGGTAGATTTTGTTCTAGATCAGATGTATGTAGGTGTAAAACCCGAAAACACATCTTTGAGCTAGACTCGAGTGATAACTTGTGAAAGGCAACAGGCCTTGCATCAATATTTGTTATGACACTCCCAAGGGACATGATTTGGTAAATATATAATCATAGTATTAAACATTATTAAGGGAATAAAAAATACACTAAGACTATATGTTGGAATTAGATCATGGATAACATAGATTTCTTCTTAGGAATTCATAGGTTATGTAAATAAATTTAATTTACAAGTCATAGCTTTTTTATTATTAGATTCCCCATAATCCGCTAATAGTTCATAAGAACACTTCCTAAAGTTTATATTAGATAATATATAACTATAATAAAAAATTTAATGGTAGGGTTATCATCTCTAGTTCAACACAATCTTTTATACCCCGAATGTTTAGTAGAACAATCCCAAAACCACCACAATACATGGAATTAACGATGTCAGTGAGTATGGAAAACGGGTAAATCATTGCATCTCATGAATATAATGGCTACCCTATTATTATATATGAGTTGATCATCCTGTTGAACCTCTTTATACTCCCTCAGGTGGAATTTTATGCAATTTTATGCATGGATTGGCTTTCATAATATAGATCCAACATAAATTTCCTTGAGGGGGAAATCAATCTCCATATGGTAAATCGACCACCGATTCTGTACAAGTGCATGGGGGAAGATGAATATTAGGCAGCACCATCATCTCATGTGTTGATGTTACTTCCCTAATATCTTGTGTATCTTTCTTAGATCATTCATTCTAAGGAATAATCCACCCTGGAAAACAAAACTATTTTGAGGTAATTCACTGAAGTGTTTCTTGAGGAATTACCTAGTATTCCTCTTAGAAGAGATGTTTAATTCTAAATTGATCTTATACCTGGGGTGTTCCAAATATCCATAACTACATATAGAATGGCTATTGTGGAGCTAGTGGATCTGAAGAAATAACTATATAAAAATCTTGATAAATTTTTTATACACCCAAGTTCTTCAAGATGGGGTGCACCAGTCTTCTTCATTAAGAATAAGGGTGGGTTAATGTGTCTTTGCATTGATTATCGTAACCAAAACAAAATCATGATAAAGAACAATTATTCTCTGCCTTGAATTTATTATTTGTTCGATCAGCTACATGGGGCACAATACTTCTCCATGGTGGATTTGAGGCTTGGATATTACCATGTAAGGGTGAAGAAGGATGATATCCCCAAGACATCGTTTCGTACAATGTACGATGACTATGAATTCATAATAATTCCTTTTGGACTCACTAATTCTCCAAAAATCTTCATAGAATTGAGGAATATAGTCTTTATAGATTACCTCAACAGTTTTTTGGTAGTCTATATAGATGATATTCTAATATACTCCAAAACTAAGGAGGAACATGAGGAGAATCTATGCATTATACTAGAGACATTGTTAAAGGATATGCTCTATGCAAAAAAAACGTGTGAGTATTTGTTAAAGGAGGTCACATTCTTGTTTAAAATCATCATAATAAATGTTATATCTTTGGATCCCTCCAAGAAAACTATAATTTATGGATGGAAGAGGAAAGAATCAATAATGGATATCTATAACTTCATGAAGATAGCTACATGTTATCACCGATTTTTGAGATATTTATCATGATTCTCCAACCCTCTTACCAAGCTAAATCTTAAGGGAGTAATGTTTTCGTGTATTGATGAATGAGAAGAGAGCGTCAAGTAGTTGAAATGGAGTCTTATTACTTCACATGTTCTCAAATCACCCACAAGTGGAGAACTTTTTGTGGTATTTGGTTATGTTTCGAAGAAGGTACTGGGTTGTTTGCTAATTCCAAATGACAATGTCATTTCACATGAATCATGTAAATTTATTGTTTATGAGAGAAACTCTCCAAAACATGATTTGGAGTTGGTGGAAGTAATCTTTACTAAAAAAATATTGTGACATTACCTCTCTTGGGAGAAGTGTGGAATATATACATGACAAAAAACGTCTCAAGTACATATTCACGTAGAAAGATTTGAATATGTGAAAACGAAGATGGTTTGATCTCATCTATGACTATGAATTATCAATCTATTTCCACCATGGGAAAGTGTACAAGGTGGTTGAGCAACTAAGTATAAAAGACCCAAAAATTATATCCTTGATGAGAATTGAAATGATTCTATCTTCTTATCATTGATAAAGATGTACATGGGAGTCATAAAAAAGGTAACATCATCAATCCATTAACAAATGATTTTCCAATGGTCTCTTTTGGAAGGGTTAATGTATTCTCAAAAGGATGGTGTGGTAATTCAGAAGAAAGAGTAAACTATCAGAAATGAAAATTCCATAGAGTTCAATTTTAATGAAGGTGGAATGGTCA
Source organism: Viscum album (assembly GCA_963277665.1). Taxonomy (NCBI): domain Eukaryota; kingdom Viridiplantae; phylum Streptophyta; class Magnoliopsida; order Santalales; family Viscaceae; genus Viscum; species Viscum album. The sequence continues at coordinate 689,869,501 of OY728134.1, read as the reverse complement.
GATTTGGGTCAAGACTATGTGTTCCATCAAATCTAGAGATAAAGAAATAATTTTTGGATGATGTGCATAGTTGAAATTTCTACAATTACCAAGGAAACAAAAATATGTAATAAGATCTCTAAGAGAATTATTGGTTGGATAACATTAATAAGAAGATCGTTGAGTATACATCAAAGTACCTATAATGCCAGTAAGTGAAGGTTGGGAGGCCAAAGTCTAAGTGGATGATTCCACTATTACCCATACCGTCATGAAAATGGGAGAACATAACCATGGACATTGTCATTGGACATTTGAAAAAATCCAAAGGAAACAGTGCTCTCTGGATTGTTGTAGATCATATTATAATGACTGAACACTTCATTAAAATCCAAGAGGATTTATCATTGGATTAACTTGAACAGGTATACATTAGAGATGTGGTAAAGCTACATATATTTCCACAATATATTGTATCTAGTTGATTTCCAAGATTCAACTCTATGTTCTAGATGAGCTTTCAACATGAGATGAATACTGAGATGAACTTCAGTACGGCTTATCATCCTCAAACTGATGACCAATTTGAGCGGGCTTTCAAAAAGCCATAGGACATGTTGAGATCATTATCAATGTACTTAAAAAGTGGATGGGGTCAACATATTCATCTGGTTGAGTTTTCTTGCAAAAATAGTTTTCACTCCATCATCCAAATGGGTCCTTTTGATACCATATTTAGGAAGAGGTGTAGAACAATTGTATGTTGGGAGGATGATGGGGAGAAAAACACCCATGGTCTAGAAATGGTTGAATAAATGGGGGAGATGGTTAAGACCATCCAACATCTCATTAACAATGCTGAGAGTCTACAATGGATCTATGATGTCAATCATCGATAAGACCTAGAGTCTAATGTCCGAGACATGGTATTCCTCTACATATAACTATGGAAGATATTTATGAGATTTGGTAAGAAGGGAATGCTTATTCCAAGGTATATAGGCCCATTTGAGATCATATATCGCATTAGAGCAGTGGCCTATCAACTTGCACTCCCACTTAACATTTCTCATGTACATGATTTATTCCATGTATCAGTCTTGAAGAAGTACATACCTCACATCACATGTACTCAATCCATATGTGGTACCATTGGTTAATGACCTCTCCTATGAAGAGAAGCAGATGATGATCATAGATCATAGGGAAGGATTTTTAAGAAATTTGACAATGCCCCTTGAGAAAGTTTTGTGGAGAAATCACATGTTTGATGAAGTAACGTGGGAATCATAGGAAGTAATGAAACAGAGGAGCCCACACTTATTTTGGTGTGGGAAAATGAAATTCTGAGGGAGAAATTTATTTAGGGGGGGGAGATTGTAACAACCCATAGTTTTTTAATGACTATTATTCTTGATATAATTAAATGTATTATTATGTGACTTGGTTAGATGAAATATATAATCTTCCTTGGTTTTATGTTTATGGATTTTAAAATACAGTTATGAATTTTGACTGTTGTTAATATAGTTGTTGAATAATGAAAACATGATTAGTTTAAATATAGGGTTTTAACAAATCTAATTTACTCATAAAAAATAAGTGATTGCCTCATACAATAGAATTTATCCATAATAATCCCATCTGTAAAAGATCGGAAAGGAGGTGGCATCAATTGTATTCACTCTTGACCAATCCCAAGAAAATATTCATCACATTATTCTCGAACAAATATGCCTACCAGAGAAGTGGATGTTGATAAAGATTACCACCCGAGAAAAGTTATCCGAGCCACCGTAAGAGTTTGTCTCCATAACACACCTTATCCTTTGTTCATTTATGTCTGTAATAAGGGGTTATGTAACAAGGCCCTTCCACTATGATTACGTGCATTACTTTTGTATATAATAAGTAATATACATTCATTTATTATCATTACTTCGTAAACAATTTTTAGAGAAAAAAATGTAGTGGTAGTTATTATTCAATTAAGAAATATTTTTTTTAATTAATAGATTTTTTATATAAATAATAATTTAATAAATTATTATTAATAAATTATTTTTCATTTAATTTAAATGATCATATAACGATTATGAATAAAATTGTAATTTTTATTGAGGTTTTAAAGCCGTTTTTTTCAAAATGAATGAATTTATTATAAATATCATTTTTTATCTTAAAAGTAATAATTAAATTATTTAGAAACATATTTAGATAAAACTAATATTAATTTTTGAATTTGGGCATTGAAATTATCCAACAGTAATTTTTTAATAATTTTAGAGACAGTCGAATTTTTGAGTTAAAATTAAATACCATTTAAATACATAATGTGTTTTATAAAATCATAATGAACCAATTGTGATGTAATAACCAAATATATATGGAATTTTTATCCACTATATGTTTATTAAATAAAATAATTTGATTTTAGTTTTCATTTTTTATTTTAAAAATCATTAGTGGACCCTCCATGGCTTATAAAACATTTTATCTTTTTAAAATGATTTCATTGATAGTTTGACTCACATCCATATGAGAAAGACTAATATTTTTAGATGTTCATCCATTTTACTTATAAAATATTTCTTTCCACTCCCCTTTTTAAATAACCATGTGAAAAATCCAGGGAATGGATTGTGGTTAGGATTGGTTTAATGTGTAGTCTCTAAAAGCTAAATAATAATTTATTCCCTCAACTTTCGTATAAAACCGACCCAAGCTACCACTTATTCTTCACTCAAACAATTTAGAGCTAGAACAACCCATTCAATACACACTCTATAATCTTATAATGGTTACCTCATCTCCCAATAATCCTTTCTCAAGCCTCTCCCAAGCCCTTGGTATAACACTTCCAAGTAAGGGATTTCTTTATTTCTCATTTTTTCCAAATTCCATTATGTTTTTATAACTCTTTATCAGTCAGAAATGTTGGGGTATGATTTTTCACCACCCAAATAAGTCCATATTTATGTTTTAAATATTATAGACCCATTTATCTTTCATTAATTTCCCTTGTTTACACCTGTTACCATGTAGAAATTTGGTATGGAATTTCTCTCTCCTCATTAATATTCAAGCAATTATTTTTTATTAAGAATCTAAATTCCATTACTCTTGTTGGTACATGTATATATATGACCCATCACTATCCAATTTATGTACACAATATGAGACACCCCTTTCTATATCATAAAAAGTTTTTATGAATTCTTATATCACTCTGTTATGCTGCCGAATTTGCACCGCAATTTTCCAAGGCAAAGTCACTATATTGTGAATACCATGCCCCATTCTCTATCATTGGTATACATCTTTTTGAACATTTAAAAATTGATTATAAAGATTAATTTATGAATTCCACATTCATTTATCATGGAATAAATTATTGTGTTTAATTAATCCAATTTATATGATCCTTGTGGCACACTTATACATAAAATGAAATGAATAAGAAGGGTTCGCCTAGATAGCACTACAATGAATTGGGTAAATTTTAGTATAATTATATTTCAAATGATATAATGGTATAAACATTTTAATTCAGGTTTAATGAGGTTTTAATCATGATCCATTTGCAATGAGCCTTAGATACTGCTAAAATCATGTTAAATGATATTTCCACACTTCCAGGTTATGTTAATCATGTTATATCATGCCTTTATGTTCATGTTTCACTTTCACTCCATTGATATGACTATTTTTTAACATGTAATAAATTCTCCATGATATTCCTTGATTAATCCCTTACTGGGCTTTATAGCTCAACCCTTTCTTATGAATTTCGTCAGGTTATCCCATGCAATGATAAGTATGAGTGAATGTAGTGGTCATGTAAAGGAAGTTTTCAATAAAGATGTTGTGTTTCATTCTTTAATTCATTATGAAATGTTCACAAAACCCAAAGAAACTAAACCTATCACTATTATATTTTTAATAATTTGAATATTTTATGTAATAAATCATGTTTAAGTGTGTAATAAATATTAGGGTTGTTATAATTTCTACCATCGCATTGAACACAATGAGTTTGTGTCCTAGAATTCCATTTTCATTGAGAATAATAATATAATTTTAGTAGTCGGTGGGAGGACAATTATCCTTGGAGAAGATCTGTACTAATAAACATGAAATGTTCTGGGGGTGGAATATGTGTTTCTTCCACACATTGTTATAGAAGAAGAATCAACTCGAGTGACAAAATATCCTCTATATTTTGTTAGAATTAATTAATAACACAATTGATATGGATTCCAAGTGGCTAATCATGATGAATTTACATTCATCTAGGAAGTACCTACTTCTTACTATTTTTCCATTTGAAGTTATAATTCTAATAATTGGAGAAATTATAAGTAATATAAGATTGAATAAATGTACTCTAACCATGTTTATAACATGTTGGTTTCAACTGAAGGGGTGATACCCATATAGTGAAAGTGGTGTTTCCATAATAAAATTTGTATGGATGGTAGACTATATTCCTATAATAAATTTCATGTGGAAAGGGGATACAGACGTGTTCAGGGTATTAATTATGAGGATATTGTTTCACCTATTAAGATGATAAATTCCATTCCAATTTTTCTAGTCATAGTAGCTTATTATGGTTATGAGATATATCAAATGGATGAAAAACATCATTCCTTAATGGGAATTTTCAGATTAAGAGTATATGATATACCATGAGGGTTTGGAAGTTCAAAATTAGAATGGTATGGTTTAAAATTTGAAACGGTAAATTTATAGACTAAATAATGCTTCTTAGGGTTGTAATATATGGTTTGATAATGTAATTAAAGAGTTTGGTTTCATCAATAACATGTGTGATTCTTGTGTATACAAGTGTCTTAGTGGGAGTATAATAATATTTCGAATACTATATGAACGTGAAATATTGTTCATTGGAAATGAAATCCATACCCATTAGTCTATGAAGATGTGTCTAGGTATAAGTTTATAAATTAAATACCTGGGTGAAGTTTCTTATATAATCAGTATGCGGATCTATAGATATAGATCTATGAAATTTCATAGTCTGAGTTTGGACACATATATTGGTAAATTCATAAAGTTGTATAGAATGGAAAACTCTAAGATGGGATCTTATCTAGTATTGCATGGAATTCATATTAGAAAGATTCAATATCCTTATAAATAGTTATAAAGGACATATTGAATTAATTTTACATCCATCATAGTATCTATGATATATTACATGTTGTATAATTGACCTAATGTCTCATATATTATTTGGGTAACATGTATATACCAATAAAATCCTATTGATAGTCACTGGATTTATGTGAATAAAATTATTATGTACAATAAAATTACTAAGTATATGTTCTTTGTCATTATATGAAATGTTGATCACTATATAAAGGGTTAATTCATGTTTCCACTATAACAATGATAACATAATGTCTCAACATGTATTCATATTTTTCCAAAATGGTGGAATGGTTATTTGGAAGACATCCAAACAATCCTCCATAGAAAATTGATAATATATGTAGAGTAAATCACTATGTAAAATACTAAAAATGATATATCAGGATTAATATGTTCATTTTGGATATTGGATTGGTTCCATGCATCATCGGATCAATCAGACAATATTGGGAAAATAAATGTGTTATAGCTCCAGATAAGGCATCTTAGTCTCATCAAAGAACCAAAAACAATACTTAAAAAATAGAATCACATATTAGAGAACATTGAGAGGGGATATGTTAAGATCAATTAGGATGCATCACAAAATAATGTAGTAGATTCTTTGATGATACCATTGTTGCAGAAACAACATGAGATTCATGTAGAATATATGGGTTCTAGACACATGTGAGATTTCATTTAATGGTTGTAAATATATCATCTTATTATAAAAAAGGCAGTATCCATTTATCATTCATTCATGTGTGTTTTAATCTACTTTAAATTAATAGTCAAATGATAACTATCTCTTCAATGTAATACATTTATTTTTCCATAACTGGTGGTCATCATGGTGTATAATATATTGTGATTATATATAAAGGTAGGTTGAAATATATTCTAATACACCTTACAAAAGGATGTATAACAGATACAAAAAATTGATTCATGAGGTAATACATTGATAATTATTACCTTGACTATTTGAATTATGTATATCTAATAGAATACAATTCTGTCATTGATGTACATAGGGATGTATACACACTATCAACCCTTCTTATTTGATGTTGGAGAGATACATAGAACTAAAAAATTTATACTTTCAAACACGACTTATGAAATTCAGCATATGAACATAGATAATCAATGGATGGTTAGGTATGTAGTTGATCATTTTGTTAAATATATCACATCAAATATAGGATATGTCCACTTAAATTAAAATAAAATACATTTAGCCCTTAATTGAATTAGATTGAAAAAATGAATGTATATACATAATTGTTTCAAATTTCATCTATTCAAATACATGGATATGTGAAAAGACATGTTATTATCACATTGATTAATGACCTTTTGATACATTCATTTAATTGGTTATCCTTTTCTAGAGAATCAAGAAAAAATGAGATTCCAATACCACATTGACATATTCTATGTGTTGTGGATACTCTTTGTCCTTGGAAATTTGATTATATATGATACATACAATTTATATGATACATATTGTGGGGTAAATGTTCATATAGTGATATGATTATGTTAGAAAGAGATCAAAATAGTCCCCTTGGTAGCTTGAGTTTAAATGGCATTTTTCTTGAGGCCATTCTTTGTTAACACTTATGAAATAGATATTCTATAATTGTCTTCAATGCTTTTAAGTCCCCTAAACTCATATAAATAGTCATCTAGTTATGGATATTATTTTTTATTTTTTTTTCAAAATGAAGATATTTTGATGAAATAAAAAATCCGAAAGATTTTTGACTGATTCATAAATAGTTGTGATGTTTTACATAACGCCTTTATGGGATTTTAGTGATAGTTGGAGAGTATTGAATTTTCATTAAAATGTACATGCATGAGATGAATGTACATATAAATATAATTCATGATATATATATATAATATTATATATTTAGTGAAGGTTTTTTTCAAGGATATGATACATGTTTATTAATATATATATATGTATGATATATATTTTCTCCCAAATCATTTACTCATTAGTTTTATTCTATTATGAATTGATTTATAACATTTAATTTTTCTATTGAAATAAATTCAATAAATTAATAATCAATGGGAAGTAACACATAAATTTTGTTATGAAGTGGGAGCCCTGAGATTCGGCTATCAAAGTAGTTGGGATCTTCTCTTGTTGAAGTGTGTGATGTGTGTGAGCCTATGATAAAATATCTTCTTCTCGAGAAACATTTATCTAAATTTGATACGGATATTTCACCCATTCATATATTGAGTATCATAGTGATATAATCATGTTTCAAGTGGCCAATGTAATCCTTCAATGTTAGGGTGCATTTTTTTCTTCTCCTCATTATTTTACTCAAAATTTCCTCACTAAAGGAAGATATAAGCTACTAAAAAATTTCTATACCATGTACACTCTTTATTTTATTAATTATACATTAGTAATTTAGGATATATATTCTTGTTATAGGGTTTTCATTCATTTCAAATGGTCATTATATGGACATATGAAACTATTCACATGGTTCAACATGTTCATTGATTTAATGGCCCCTGAGTTATCCCCCAACTCTACCAATGAGCCCCCAAGATCATCACAAGTGAATTTATGATAGAGGGTGTGCCTTTAAATTAAAATTTCATGAACACAAATACACCACCATCTTAAATATAAGTTGTAAACTCATATTCAGGATTCAAACTTCTTCAATTCCTAATGAAAAAAAGTTATGATTATGTGATCATATCTGAAATGAAATATTCCCCCGGGATCTCTTAATTTTTTTTGACTTGATGAATGGTGATAATATCATTGTCTATGGTGGTCCCAAAACATGAGGTAATTATCTATGGTAATTATCATGACCTAGTAATGTTGTGTATGTGGTCAAAGAATATTGGGGGTCCGAGGATCACTGACCGTAATAAAAATATAAATAATATTTTATATAATATTATTATTAATTACATTTAAACAATAAAATATATATTTTAATAAATATGATTAAAATTCATAAATGAATTAACAATGAATCTCATAAATCATACCTCAGGAAGACCACTATCACTTAATGATTTTTTTGGAAATTATTTCATTTAAGAAATACTATTTATTCCCATAATTGATGGTCTGGTTGTCTATTTATAAAAACGGTTGGCCTCTTAGAGAGCATGAAACCCACATTTTTCAAAAATTTACACCCCTTAGTGAAACATAGTATTTTGAGTAATATGACACCAATAGATTTCAAATTTGATGTCACTTCAAATTATGAATTTATAGGATGTTGTTTTTTCTAGTAACAATAGTTATAATATTGTGTAAATTCATTATAAGTGATTAAGAAAATCCAAATCTAAAGAGGCCATATTTTTTATTAGTGGTTGTTATGCATAAACACTGGTATGGAAAAAATTTATCAGTTTTTTTAACACATTATGTTTTTTACAAAATTAATATATGAAACCACCATTAAAAATTTAATAAATTGAAAAAAATAAAAAATTATTGACATGACATTTTTTTCATTTACAAACCAAGATACCCTAGTACCCAGATACTAGATATGGATTTGAAATATCCTTAAGGGAATTATTGATCATCAAATATTGGAAACTATATCCTATAATTATACACGAATCACGTGGGAAAATATTTTACACTAAAGAAATGAAAGATAAAAGACACAAATCAGTATGCTCAACACTACATATGGAGAATGTACAATAAAAAATCTAATAAAAAAATACACAAAAAATCATAAACATTCCCAAGGAAATAATAATTTCAACCAAAAAAAGTCACAAATGATCATATGTAATAATTGGACAATAATGAAATCAATCACTATCGTCACTCCATAGTCCCAAGGATAAAGTACATTCACATTCTCAAATTGGAAATTTCCCTTTTATTGGATACAAAAAATGAAAATTTATATGTTCTCAAAAGTTAATGTAGGTTGTAAGCTATAAATACCATTAGTGTCACAACTAGGGTTCCATAATCAATGCCAAAATAATTAATCTAACTCTTCCTTCATTTTAAATTTAAACAAGGCCTGATATACAACTATCATATGATAAACCAAAAAATTAATTTTACATTATAAGTTATTTTAAATTTATATAAACAAGATTAAAATAAATTTTTATATAAAACACTTATATAATACAGTTAGCATGGATAAAATAGTTGAATTATTATTGGAATTTTTAATCATGTCAAAAATTCAATGTACCATTTATGAAATCCTCAAGGTATATTATTTCAGTTAAAAGGATATTTACATATCTAAATAATCACCATATGTTAAGATATGTGTGTATAATCAAATAAATCAATATCCAAAATGGGGAAACCTCATGGGCCATTTAAACCCAAAAGGGGAACCCTTAAAAGAGTACATGACATAAATTTTTAGTAAGAGTTTTCATTACAAATCTATTTATAGGGAATCAGTGTCCAAGAATACTTGTCTTGGTTACGACCACAAAACTAGGCAAATATTTAATTTTAAAAAAATTCAATTAAACATGTGAAAAAAAGTCCCAATCAATTATTATTAAAATTTCTCAGTTTTAGTATTCAAATACCCTTTCCATATAAAACCAAAATCAATGGTTTTCATCAGTTTATGAAATTTCAAATATTCTTCCACATTACCCATTTTTCTCCAGGTTCAACAACACAAAAATTTATCAAATCAATTTCAGAATAAAACATTCATTTTCCCAAATAATAACCACATTTCATTTCTATTAAAATTAGGGTTTTCTTTTTATAATTTCAATACCATTTTAATTCACATATCAAATCTTTTCAAATAATTTTTTTTACCCATTAAAAACTTATTTCAATTAAATAAATAAAATAAAAGGGCTTGATACTAGGGAAAATAATTTTGGAACAAACTTCATTTAGTAACACAATCATTTAAAACGCCCTCAAAGGGATCTCTAATAAAGAATGAGGTAAATGAGATCAAGAAACACAACCTAGAATCATGATCCATAAAAAATGTGTTTAGACCGAAAAAATTTGGATATCTCTAACATCTATGGATGAGAGACTTGTAGATCTGAATAAACCACATAGTAGGAGATCCACTTAACCATAAGAGATCAAATGTAATAACTGGATCATCAATCTACTATGAAAAGGGTTTAAAAGGGTAAAAATATCCTCTTAGGAGACCTAAAAGGCCATTAATTCTTGTTATGTTCATGAACGGTTGATTAGGGGTTGATACATAGGTTTTAAGTATGTTAATAAGATATTTGGGAAAAATAAAACTTTCACGAATGATTTTCGAGGAAGGGTTGCATGATCAGTAGTTACCATGTACCCATATTGGTCTCCTATTTTGGAGCATGTTTTTTCCACATTATAAAAATAACCATGCACCAATAAAAAATTTCCATCTCTCCATAGGGAGAAGAATTAGGATGGGGTGTTCAAATATATTGAAAGAACTATGTTCCGACTTCATGTGGCATTTTACTAGGCAGACAACTTGATGGGCCAACCAAGACAGTTTTTACAAACCGTGTGTGAAAAATTCACAACCCATGGATCATACTAGATTTTATATATTATATTTGAACAACCATAATATATGACTCAACATAATGAAGATAAAAACCAGTTAGGTAATAGTATGTAACAACCAATACACCATAAAACATTAAATCCCCTGAATGCCTATTAAAAAGAATCCATATCAAAAAGATGAGGCCACTGAACTCTCATCAGTACCTCATGCTCCCATGTCTCATTTGAATCAAAACCAAATATCATACCTCATGGGCCAAAGGTATCATCATGAAATGAAGTGCATTTATCTTTGAATTAGTGGTTCTAAATTGATTCTCAATCATGGATAAATCAATATTAACATCTATGTTCTCCGAGATCAATACATGAGGTGGGTGAGAAAGATACTTTTGAAGATGTGATATATGAAACACACTATGTATCTACATCAATTGTGGTGAATCTACTAAATGGAAGTAAACTTTTCCAACCCATTAAACAACCTCAAAAGGTCCCACAAACCATGGAGCAAGCATTACCTATTTCCCATCAAATTTTTGACCTAAAAGGGGAAAATCACTAAAAATACTTGGTGACCATCTAAAAAATACACAGGTCATATATGAGTGCTTGTAAAATATTTTTACCATCTTTGTGACATCAAAATTATCTAATGAATCAACAAAATCTTCACTATATTCTATAAGACCAATCTTGGTTAAAACATGGATGCTTCCTCAATATCCAACCTACACAATGGGGATTTACACAACATGTTATAAAAGTCCTAATAAGTACCCATCTGAATTGTAGATTGGTAACTAATGTAATTTTTTATTTCATCCATTCCCAAATGGATATACTAATATCCTCCAATGTCAAGAATTAGATCATGTAAAATTTCCTTGAGAATGTTTTATAGATTGCTCTATATGGCCATCCATCCTCGAATTATGTGTTGCGCTCAAACATATATGATATCCCAGTTCCAATTGGAGGCCTATCCAAAATAAATAAGTGAACTGATGATCTCAATAAGATTCTAAAATATGTAGAACACCATGAAATATGAAAATCACATTCATGTAGAGATTTACAAGTCCTAAAATTTTGTTGTATCAGTAATGGGTATGAAGTGATCTGATTTGTTCAATCAACTAATCAGAACCCAAAATACATTTTACTCTTGAGGGGTATGCATCATCCTAACCAAAAAGATCATAGATATATCATCCCAATTATATGATGGTACTATACTATGCTGAAGAAAACATAATGGTATTATGTTCTTTGATTTAACTAGTTGATAGGTATAACAAAGAGAAATAAAATAAGCAGTATATCTTCTCATTTCTTCTCAACAGAATCATCGCTGTAGATAATAAACCATCTTAATTGTTCCTTGGTGAACTATCCACTGAGAATTATGGAAATCACCCATTATATCCATTCTTATGGGAAAATTTGTTAAATATTTATTGTGAAAATATATGATTCGCTCATAATAGAACATCCACTCGTTGATGGTCTACCGACTATAAAGAAAGTCCCTAATGCTTAAAAAATAATCATAAAATTACTAATCATGAAGAATAATCTCAAGAATAGATTATCACAATTGGAAAATTTACAAGAAATCCTTCACCACATCACCATGGAATCGTTGCTTGAACTGAGAAAAAAGATCCATCATGCTACACTATTCTGATGAATATTTCATTACCTAGGTAAAAATTTTCCAGATCCAAACATCAACACCAACATTCCCATTTTTCATAGTGTATTAAATGTTTAAAGAAAGTCTTTATTTACTCCACCCAACACCACATACAGAGGTCAAAATATTTTTGATATAAGATATAACTAAAACATTTTTTATTGGAAGAAATGGGAAACCCTTTAAAAAGGTAATGCTTAGAACTCTTAATATCATTCATCAAAGATGAAAATTTGAGATCATGGGTTTCATAATTCATCCCATAAGTCTAAATTTGTTTAGATTCATATTCTACCATGTGATAACCAAGCATATGAAATTATCCCAATCTAAAACTAGATGCATCACAGGAGACCACATTTCCATTTCTAGCGTCTGAAGGAGTCAACACATGAATATAAGTTGAAATACAATTAAATGCAATGAAATAATTATGAAATTTTTCATTACACAAGAACATCACACCCTTTTGAGTGAGATAAGTTATGGAAGAATCCAAATTAGTGAAATATTTAAAAACCCTACGGTAATAACCTTCAAGATCGAGAATATCCATACCTTAAAAATAGTATGCATTTGTTCATATTTTATAATACCATTCTCGATCTTAGGTTCAACTGTGATACCATGGTTTGAAAACACACGTCCCAATTACTTCACTTCATAAAAACTAATATAAAACATTGAAATTATTGAGTATTGTATTTTATCTATCAATATTTTTAGAACTAATCTAATGTGATGAAAATAAAACCACTTAGTTTTGGAGTAAACCAAAATATCATCCCCAAATACAACAATGAATGAATCATGGAACACATAGAATTATTTGATTATGAAATATATAAAGACCTCATGAGAATTGGTCAAGAAAATGGGCATAACAAGATACTCCAAGTGACAATACTTACTTCCAAATTTAGTGGGTGGAATGTCATATTTTTTAATTCTCAACCTCTAATAACAAGACAGAAGGTCAATCCTTTAGAAAAAATTCTCACCTTTCAACATTCCAAATATATCACCAAACTATGTTAATAAATACTTTTTCTCTATCAAAGAATTTTTTTTGTATTCCACACATGGGTGAGGTTTTATATTAGATTTGACCAAAAAGATAAAATGTTTCTTGCAGGGTGACATACTCTGGTATATGAATCCATTCTCTAAAATATTATATAACTAAGTATTTAACTCTTTAAACTATGTGGGAACAATATAATAAGAACATATATATACTATCTGATCACCAAGTATTAAAAAATAGAGAAATCAATATCACCTATCAGAGGAAAACGAATTAAATTAATAGAAAACACATTTGGAAACTCGAAGATGTCCGGAGGGAGATCAAAACACAATAATTCTCACTCTAAGTCCAAAAAAACCACAAATATTAACCTACCCAACTCCAGAAATGATTGTTTATTTATACCCAAATGTGGTTCACATTCTCCCTGAATGACATGAGACACCCTATTAGTAACTTTAAAAGAAATGTGTCAATGATAATAGTCAATTTGTGTCTTATGAATGGCAAAACAATCTATCCTGAAAATGGCATCAAGAGGATTCAGGTTAAGAACTAGAAAATTCCAAATAAGCTAAATCTTTTATATAAATAAAACACAAGAAATAAAATAGATACCCAAATCTATATTTTTTATGATGGTCATTGTAATATACAACACAACATACAATAATTTCAAAGTAAGATTTACAAGGTTCACAATATGTGCTGATATAAATGAATAAGATGTACCAGTATCATATAATATAGACACTAATGATAGAGATACAGTGATGGTACCTCTAAGACTCATTAAAAATGTATCATCATTCATTGGATACTCTTAGAACACATTATGAATCATAATTCTTGATGTGTTTGGCTAGAACCCCAAATATGTTAAATAATATAACTGAAACATAAATTTTTTATAGATGATGATCATGTTCCAGAATGATGATATGAAAAGATGTGGTACAATTTATCTATATTTTCCAAGAAACCACATGAAGTATAGATCATTGGTACCTCGTAAGAAATACATCTTCTCTACCCTACCTTTATACACCAAATTTTTGTCTATGGGCCCCTTCTATGAACTTCATGTGGTATAGAAAAATCATTATCTATAGAACCACCATGGGAATCGTCATACATATTATTTTCTTTAAATGAACTCACAAAACTATCACTAGGAGAAAAAGGAACCCCTGTCTACCCTAATATAGTATTTATATCAACCTCAACTATCAAATCCCTTATGAAACATATCAATATAATAAGTTAGATTCATCAAGAATACCAAATATCAGATGTTAAATAGAAGAACGAACAGAAATATTCATTCCTTTAACTTCTTATTTGACACCACTTTATTAGAAAACTGAAAGGATGTGAAAATAGGATTGAATACTGAGTCAAATTCATGTCATCATTATGGAGTTTTTGAAACTCCATGGAGTTCACCATGACCATAGATTCTGGATAGAAATGATTAAAAAAATATCTTCAATGTATTTTCATTACTAAACCTCATGCTTACTCACTTAAACCATAAAATACCACTATCTCTTGATATTCCCTTCCATCATATAGGTAGCACATTTCTCTTTAATTGAATAAGTCAATTACAAGAGCTCAAAAAGAATATATATCCATTTTAACAAGTCTTTAGCCGATTGAGTATTTTTAGAGCCTTGGAATAATAAGTTTCTTTTCAGGAATAAACTATTGAACACATTCCTAGAATTATTCCTTCTTAGGATTCGCTGTCTAATACTAAATAGGAATTTGGGATGGTACTTATCCAATAGATTGGATTGATTTCACCATTATATTGATATGATTTTGGTCCATTGATGAATTTTATCACAATGTTTCCCTTGATGCATCCACCAGGGTCCTTGTCATACATTATCTATGTGGAACGAAGCTACATATTTTCAATAGATTCCACTAGAGACATAAAATGATATAATTATTAATAGATCCTATAAGAGATATTGGAATATAAATTCAATCGAGAAGTAATTTGAGATCGTGATTTCAAAAATTTCTAATCAAATGTAGTAAAATGAGTATAATATAATAAAAAAATTTCTCAATGATACTTTTCCCAAGCACACATAGTGACTTAAGTCTCCTTATAGAGACATAAGGCGTATAACTCACTCACAAATACCTATTAAGTACCAAAAATACATCCCAAAAATAAAAACCATAATTGAGGAATGATGCTTACCATGCACCTCTAATTCCACTTTTTCACAAACCATCTTAGATACCATAGTAATCTAATACTTAATCAAGCTTTGACATGGTCTGAAAGGAATTATCGATCCCCATGCGATAGTGATTAGAAACTAACATCATAAAAATTCAAAAGGGAAATAAATTTGCACAAAAACAGAGGAGGGTAAATGATTCATGTTAGAATGATCAGTAATACAATGTGAAGAAGAACTAAAAAATTGTTAATTCTAAAACCGGGTAGAAGGATAGAAATCCCATTGGAAAAAAATATCAATATGAAAAAAATCTCAAACTCTTTTTTGTAACTATTGGAAAACAACTACATCAGTAACCATCATCACATCATATTCCGAGGGATCAAAAAAACCCACCACCTCCAAGAGGCGCTTTCACTTTTCACAATCCTTAAATTATAAAATCTATAAAGGCCAAAAATCGTAGGTAGGGTGTAATCTATAAAGACCAATTGGGTCACACCAAGTCTCCCATAATAAATTCCATAATGATTAAACCAATTATTATTTTATTAGAAAATTATACAATGAATGGTTAACCATTCATATATTTTAAACAAAAAACTTATTTTTCAATAAAATTGACAGAAGATATATAAAAACATTATTTAATGAAAATTTTAAATAAAACACTTATACAAAATAATTTCCATGAACAAAACAGTTCAATAATCATTGTAATATATAATCATTTCAACAAATCATATAACCAGGTAAAAATTATATATAGTATGATTTTTCACGTAATAGAATCCTCATAAATATAAATAATGATCTTGACTAAGGATAGGTGTTTTCAGTAAATTACATTTAAACAAAAAATGGGTAGCCCTCGTGGGCCATCTATTCCCCCAAAGGGGAACCCTTTTAGGCATTCATGACATGATTTATTTGTTAGTGTTTTCATCATCCATACATTTCTAGGGAATCAAGGTCATAACATGATTTTCCAAATTACCACTAAATAAACAGGATATTATCTGATTTAAACAATCAATTAATAAAAAATGTAAAAATAAAACATTTCAAATCAATTAAAATTAATATTTCTATTATAGTTGTTCAATATGCCTTTTCATTTCCCAACCAAAACAGAGGTTTTCATCAATTCATGCCATTTCGAGTCATCTTTCACAACTATATAGTTTTATTAGGCATAAAAATCAACATATTTGATCTTATAAATATCATAATAAAGCTATAATTTTTCCAAAATATTCCCCACGTTTTAATTATATTAAAAATAGGGATTTAATTCCACTATATCTATTCCATTTCAATTCACAGATCAAATCCGTTCAAATCATTGTTTTTAAACCAATTAAAAACTCATTTCAATTAAATAAATAAATATAACGCTTCAATCATAGTTTATATAAATATATAACAACCTATATTTAATCACATAGTCAAATAAAACACCCCCAATAAGACTTTAATTGAAGAATGAGGTGAAGGATTTCAACAAAAAAACATAGAATTATGATTTATAAAAAACGTGTTTATGTCCATCAAAAACATGATTTTACTTATTCTTATAACCATGATAGAAATAGTTATTAAATGTAAACACATGGGAGGATATCCACTGACTTAAATGATAATGAATTAATCCTTTTGAGATTTTATCCACAAATAAAAGGGTTTAGAAAATTCAAAATGACCTATTGGGGCCTTCAGATACCCAATAATGAAGTTAGGGCCAATAAAAACTATTAGGGGATAAAATATTGGGTTTAAAATTATATAAAAAATATCATGGGAAATAAAACCAATACGCATGATTTGTTGAGTATGA
Organism: Viscum album; assembly: GCA_963277665.1. Lineage (NCBI taxonomy): Eukaryota > Viridiplantae > Streptophyta > Magnoliopsida > Santalales > Viscaceae > Viscum > Viscum album. The sequence continues at coordinate 689,852,038 of OY728134.1, read as the reverse complement.
ATCGATGATTAGTTGTATTTGTGCACCTTATCCATGTTCCCCTACTATTCTACTATTTGTGTTGCATGATATTGTTGCATGACTAAACTAACCATACACTAAATGTGTATTTCCCACTTTTCATGAGGTTCATGGTTTGGAGGATAGGATGCATGGTTCGAAAAACACATGTTCCTTCATCCCATGGATTTTATCATTGTTTATGGTTTCTTATTCGACATTTCATGTTTTTTCCTAAATATACAGCGAACATGCACAGTCCCTTGGAATTCCCAAATTTCGAAAATTATCCTAAAATGACCCAAAATCATTTCTAACATAATGAAGGTCAAAATAGGTACATGAAATACTCAAAATTATGTATTTTGATGTTAAAAATTTTGGGGTCAAAAATCTGTGTTTTAAACCCTTTCGGTTTTAAAAAATAATTTTTTAAATCGCTTTTAAAATTCATAATATACATAATAATTTGAAATAAATTTTAGGTGTTTTCAACAACCACCACTAAAATATTAAAATTATTTGTTTAAATATAAATCCAGATAAGTGTGTTCGATGATTCCACAACCACCATAATAATATTTATTATTTTTAATCATATAATAATATTATTTTATAAATTTATTATATATAATATAACTTTTATAAAAAATTATTAAGATGAATAAATGAATATACTAAGATTCCCAAAATTCCTACCATAGGGAGACCACTATCGCTCCTTGAATTTTCATGGAAATTATTTCATATAGAAAATCATTTTGATTCCCATAATTTGTTATTTGGGTGTCTCTTTGTAGATATAGCATGCCGTTAGACGGTATAAAACACAATCCTTTCAAAAAAAAACACCCCTTAATGAAACACATTAGTTTGAGACATATTAAACCAATGTATGTTGTATTTAATCTCACCACAAAAAACTGCATTTATAGGATATTTATTTCACCATTAGGGATAATTATAAACATTTATATCTTCATTAGTTATAATTATAACAAAACATCCAATACACTGGCCACATAATTTAGTTGGAAGTGATTATTCACAATCACTAGTAAGAATATAAAAATTAGTTGTGGTTTAAACGTTTTTGTTTTTGTTTTTTTGAGAATGTAATGATTTAATCCAATCGTAAAAATTAAATAAATAAAAATATTGAAAAAAATTAATGAAGGATGTTTTCATAAAAAAATGTTTTTGTTTTAATAGATTAATTATTTTTTAAATAGTCATTTGAAACATCTTTTATAATACATAATATATAAAAAAAATTCAAAATATAATTAGCGGTGGTTTCATTTAAATATTGAATTTATTTTTTAACATCACGTAGAACCTTTGATCCAAATAACCAGGGGTGTCCATTGGTCAGTTTTGAGAAAATCATTCACACTACCTAATTAAAAAAGGGATTGTGCGATCGTAGAAGTTTTTTTAGTGAAGTCACTTTACCCCACATGAGGGGTCTCGTCTGTTGGGGTAGATAATGAAAAAATAATGAAATGAACAATATAAAATTTAAAACTATTAACTGAATTAAAACTAAAAAAATTTAAAACATTTAGAATCTTCTAAATAAAAATAGATGAATAATATTTATTAACATTAATTAAAAATTATAATGTATTTTTTTTTAAAAAATAACATCATCACATGAAACACCCAAGTCAAAGGAAGTAAATTAATTATTTTTTTGGGTTGGATTGGTGGAGTTGGGTCATTTTTTTCCTACCTATGACCCGAAAAGACCATATCCCCACTTGACTCAGCTATATACCATATATAACCCAACCCACCTCTTTCGGGTTGTTTTATGTCTGGAAATTCTTTCCCCTAACCTCATTCCCACGTGTATCGTATGACCTAGTTCTAAATCCTAATCTTTCATAGGAATTTCACCAATGTGATTTGAACCTATAAATTTTTTGGGGGTCATAAAAAATGCACCGTACTATTGTGTTGTCGTGAATTTATGTTACTAACATATATAAATTTTAAATTGTATATTTTTTTATTTTAAAAAATAATTTTTTTTATAATGTATTTAAATACATTAAATACATAAAATATATATACATTAATGTATTAAAATTTATATTTTGAATTTATATTCTAGTACATTTTTATGATATTAAATACATATCTATTAATCAGACACAAACACACACATATATTATATATTATTAAAATAATTTATTATTATATATTTATGTACAAAATTATATTATATATTAAATTGATTTTCATATACCAAAATATAATTATGTTTAATTTTTATAAAATTTAACAGATGAAATTTAAAATTAAGGTGGTTAAAAACCACCCCTAATATAAGAAATTAGCATTTATTTTTAACATCCTCAATTTTAAAACTTCATAAAACAAATATATTTTATTTGAGCAGTGATTGTGCCAAAAATACTACAAAATTAAAATTTTGTGAATGATCTGGAATAAATTCCACTAATTTATACCAAAAATTAATTTAGATGGGGTTTGGCATAACCTCCACAGAATTGTTATTTTGTATAGGTTGTTCTATTTTTGAGATATTTATTTTTTTCAACCAACACTGATTATTCAATAAATTTATAATTATTTAAAATTCGAATCACTTTCATCTCTTAATATATATATATATATATAACTATTAAGGCATCAATTTTGTTATTATAAGAACCCAAAAAAATTAAGGAGTATAAATGAGAGCTCAATTATTAAAACAAATAATTTATTCTCTAGGAATACCGATTCATTACATTATATGTTAAAAATATATTTTTTATAATTCATAGGGATTTTTTTTTAGTTTTTAATAATTAGAATAATTTTATTTTAACATTATATATTTCTTCACAAATTAATCTTATAATTATTAGTTATTTAAATTTATGATTTTGAATAAAAATATAATTTTTTTTTGTGCTTGAGAACAAAATATTATATCTCTGTGATTTTATTTTGTATCACTTATTTTCTATTGTTCCCTATTATAGAACATATGTTGTATCTCTGGTTTTTTATTCACATTTTTAATGCTATGTACGTTTTTTATGTATTTCCTTCAAGAAAATGTTTCATGATTGTGAATATATAATATTTTTAAGTAAACATATTTCTCATTATTTATGTTTACATAATATTTTGTAGGCTCTTTATATATCTTACCATTTACATTTAATTAATATCATGGTAAAAAATTTATTCTTTATTCTTGATTATGGTGTGATTTATATATTTATTTTTAATTTCTTGATGTGGTAATTTATGATCTTATATATATATATATTGAATTTATATTATTATTTATATGCACATTTCACAATATTTCATCTAATTTACATGAATTTAATATTATATTTTTAATATTATTCAATTTATATTTATTTTTAAATGTCTTAAAAAGGATTAAATGATATATAATATGTATATATTTTGTGTTCATGATTTGAACATGGTTTTGAATATTTTGTCCCAAAAATTTATGAACTTAAGAACATAAAATTTTATGTTATTCCATTTCTCTATTTTTTGATCTGTAATCATCTAATTTTTGTGGGATAAAATGTGATGCGTATGTTTATTATGTTTTTTATATTTTATATATCATGTCATATCATTTTATTTTCATCTGAATTATATATTTTTTAAATAGTATTGTGTTTTGTTTGTGTGTGTTCATTTTTTTTAGTTATTCATGCATCCTACATATTCTATATTACATTGTTTTGTTTTGATATTTCTATTTTTTATATCTCATCATATATTTATATGTTATATATTCTCTAATATTAATAAATTTTGTCCTATAATTCAATATATGTTATGGATCAGTTAAAATGTTAAAAAAAATTATTTTCAATATAAAAAACAGAGATTTTTTATATTTTATATAATATGTTTCTTTGTATTCGTATTTAAAAAATTTTTCTGATAAATAAAAAGCAGGTCATTCAATGTTTTTTATCAAATTATATAGAAAATATTTTCCTTCCTGAAAATTGTAATAAATTATTAAATTTAAATAAGTTTTATTATTAATAAGTAAAATAAAAATACTCTAAAATATTTTTATGGATAAATCTACAGAACAAAATTTTATTTTTTGAACTATTTGAAAAGAAATATTTATTTTACATTATTTATTCATCTATGTTTTTTATTCATTTATTTTTTGTTATATTTTTTAATTAATAAAGAGATTTTTCCATGTTAATTGAATAATAACATTGTGTTTATATGAAATTGTGATTTCAAACAATAAAATGATTAAATAGAAATGAAACATGGATGGTTAATAATAAAAGGGCCATAAATCATGAAATATATAAATATTATATCCAGATCAATGAATAAAATAATATATTAATCTTTTTTAATTATAGAGAAATTTCGGAGATGTGATCAAAGAATATAGATGTATATCAGAGTTTAACTACAATCTCAACATAGATAGATTCATTTTTGGTCAAATATTAGATCCACTTTTCCTTTTCAATTTCCATTGTTTTATTTCACTCATTTTTTTCTTTTTTGAACTATTGTAGATTATTGTTTATAATTCAAAGATTAATTTAATTTATTTCTAATTTTAAATAAAATTTCATAGTTTTAAAATCAAAATCTTCAATCAAATAATTAGAATAAATAATTTTGATTAAATATTTGGTTTTTATTATAAAAAAATGATTTCCACACAAAAACACCATGTCATGGACCCTTAAGGGGGAGAAAGTGATGCAATCCAAGAAAATCACCTTGTGAAAATTACATACACTCCACGGGAATTAAACCAATGTTTTCATAGATAACGAGACCCTCCTCTAGACATCAAATTCAGGAAAGACCATTAGCAGAAAAGTTGTCCTCCCTCTAATAATGGATATAAAACCCACCAGAGACCAGCTTCATGCGTGCATCTTTGAACCACATAGACTAGATCCCAAAGAGGCTCATAATCTCCTTATATAGTTTTAATCAGAATTTAAGAATCTAACTCCACCTCAACCACATGAAAACAATCCCTCAACAAACCATGATTCTCGTGTTAAATTCTCGAGCCTCTACAACCAAATAGCTTCTTAGACAAATGATTTCACTGAATTGTATCAGAACTAAGACATAGGAGACATACAGTTCCTCTCTACCTCTCATGATCCCATTATTATAATTATAGTTATTGATTTTGATTTTAATTTTTCATCCTTTAATTTTGATGTTTATTTATTTTCATGGAGTTTATTTTGTTTATGGTATAGTGTTCTTTAATGACACACGTTGTTATAGGTTGGGAAAACTCATGAAAATTTTGTAATTTTTTTCTCAGGGTTTTCTCTGGTAAAAGATTATAATTGCTCATGTAAAATGATCTCAATTAAATTTTTCAACCACACTATTGCTCTCAGAATAGGGATTTTACCCAAGGATATTGATTTTGATGAATTCAAAGATGTTAAAATTTATTTTTAATATTTTATATTTAGTTAATAAAAAAGTTATTATCAATGAAAATTTGAATAATGATATCCTTTGATTGGAGGATAATATTTATATTCCAACTCTTTATTTGATATTGGAATTAATAATTATTCTTAGGAGAGGTGTAAATATTTTAGGTTCCTTGAACTGAACCTAGACCCCATTTAATTTTGTCTTTTATATTTTTCTTTTATTTTCATTCATTCCCCCCTTGTATTTCCATGTGAACCCCCCTATGGAACATTGTTCTATAAGATATAATAGACATATATAGAGGAAAAAATATGGAGATACCTACTAAAAAAAGCCTTTAACAACAATATTCTTTTTCTACTCTAGAAAAAACTCCTCATAAAGATGCCTTTAAACATTGTATTATTTAAAACAATTTTTATAAAAACTAATAAATTAAATTTAAATATAAATAGATAATAAATATAATAAATAATATATATTAAATATATATATTTATGAATGTATATAATATATACTTAATATCTTATATTTATTACACAAAATTTATTCTTTGTATTGAATAAATTTTATGTTAGTGAAGAATGATTTATAATTAAAAATTAATGTTAATTACCAATAATGAGTAATTACATCATCTAATGGACATAATTTAATTTCATTTTATTTTTCAATTTAATATATTTATATATATATAACATGTGTTTTATTTTTTTCACATACATATATGAAATTAATGCATTTTTTATTAAAACACACACACAAATATTTCTGTAATTAATTAAATAATATATAAAAATACATAAACCTAACATTTATATAATTTATTAGAATTTTAGCATTTTGGAATATCATTATAACATCATATATTTAATATATTATTTATTTAATTTATACATTTTGTTTATTTATTTTAATTATATCGCATTTAGGTATTACCTAATTTATAATATTTTTTATTTATTTTTTCATTATTCTTTAGGAATTTAATTATTTTCTATTATCTGTTTATTTATATTTATTTACAATTTTTAATATTTTCAATATGTATTCATCATTATTTAAATATATATCCATATTTTTTAATAATTTCAATTAACTAATAAAACTTATCCATATTGTCAATATTGTTAATGTATTATCATCTTTAATTATTAAATTTCACTCTCTATTAACATCATGCCCATAGGATTAAATATTAATTATTAGTGTTAAACAAATACTTTGAAATAAATATTTGTAAATAAATATATTTATAAATGTTTATTTACTATTTTTATACAATTATATATAATTATAAATATATACATTTTTTAAAAAAATATATTTATATAATTATAAAATTATAAATAAATAAATTTTAATATTCCAGATATTTACTATTATATTTATAGATAATTATTAAATATATATATAATTATATAAATTTATTTTGAAAAATTAATATATATAATTTAAAATAATTAATTATATATTTTAATAAATATATAAGTATAATTAATATATTTAAAAAATTAATATATTTAATAATTTTTTTTATATTTATTTATTATATATATATATCTACAAATTGTTTTTATAACTATAATTATTAATCCTTCATTAATGGATTCAATGAAATGATAAAATCCATCTTTATCTGCCCGAATAAAAAAGAGATTTAACAGCCCTTTGTTGGATGCGATGATAAAAGTATAACCAATATATTTAAGTAACTCTAACCATTAAAGAACAAGTCACAGTAATCAAAGCATTCCCCAGAAGGCACCTCCTACCAACACTCCTCGTCAAATCCATGCTCGAATCAAGGCTCAAACAATTCCTTGTCTTGAATCAAAGACTAAAATGATTCAATGGCCAAACAAATCCAATGATCAAATGAAAGCTATATTTGGAAATATATCTACTTTATATCCAATTATTCAACTCTTCAATCAATTATATGTTATTTTTTCCATTCTTCACAAGTGGGTTACTTATTTGATGATATCTATTTGAGATTTTTTTCCTTTATCTCCTATTATTCATTATACATCACTAATTTCCCTTCCAGACTAAAATTATAATTGGAGATTTCTATTTTTTCGGTTTGTATCAACCCTTTAAGGGGTTTTGTTAATTCCATGTAGAAAATTAATAATTGCACACATTTATTTCATCCTTCTAGCATTTTATGTTTAAATATTTTGAACCTCCGTCCATGGAAATAACACACAAAATAGTTTGTTAAAATTCATGCTGTTGTTTTTATTTAATAAATCATTACTTATTTCATGTAATTATTTTTTGAATTTGAGTTGTGAGTATTTTTGGGGTTTTTTTATTTTGAATCTTTAATGGAATTGCATCAATTTTTGATTTTATGTTAAGAGTATTTAATTTTATCACTTTGTTTTTTTATTTATATCATACATGAACGCACATAAATATATATATATATTAATATATATATATATATAAACACATTATTTCATGTATATAAGTATGCATTTAGTCATATGAAGTATTGATAGGATCCATTCAATAAATAATATGATAAGGTTTTTCTGGGTTTCGAAAATGAGTTCTAGGAGAGTCTATTAATGACCATTTTATAGAATTATGAATTTAAGGCATGTTTTTAACTTTTTCAAATTAAATTCATTATCACATTATTATTTTGAATAATTTTAAAATAGTGAATAATTTTGTTGACAATTATTTGTATTATCAAGTGTTATGGCATTATTGGTACCATGAAATGGTTTTTATATAATTTTATCACTAACAATGGATGTTTTCTATGTATGTTTTCTGAGGTACTGTTTTTTCTTTTAAATACATAGATCACATTAATGGGTGTTAATAGGATGATTTAATAGATATGTTCGGTTTGTGCTTATTTTTTACTGATAAGTTTTCTGAAAAGGAAACAATACCTCCCATTATTATCATAATAGGGATCGTATGCATCTTAGTGAGGGATTAGAGAGAGTTAAAATGTAGTTTCAATTAGATTTAATGGGTCCTCACTTATATCAATTTCCATATTGGAGTCTAACAGGGTTGTAAAGTAGTAGCTATTTAGATGATTATAAACATAAGAACTCATCATCATGCTTACATGTGGATCTAACTCAATTATGTCTAGAGTCACCTCACTGGATGTTTTGGAATTTCCCAACATTACATATGCTTCAATTACTACATTTAACAAGTTTATTATTTTTTACATACTACACATTTAATATTGATGCATTATAATGTGACTGGTTTTTTATATTTTTTATTTGGTTGTATAGATTTATTTATTTTTATGACTAAGGTTTAATTCTATTATTAAATGTTATTCTTTATAAGTATGTTTATAAAAAAGTGTATTAATGAATCCTTTAATATATATAGATTCAATAAGTATCTTAATTCCATAAAATATCATTTATTAAGGATATAATATTTATTAAGGTATGTTATTTAAACTGATGATATTTGATATACCGTTAATGTGAAATGTAATTATTCTAGATGTTGTTACATAACTTGTTCAAAACTAATAGAATGGGGGTTATTAAATTCAATATATATTGGAATAAATATTAGAAAATATTTGCAGGTATTCATCATTTTAGTTCTACATGTATTAGTTCCACCTCAAGGAATCTCTGATTACCATCCATGTATGTTAAATATATTTTTTTATTAAACTTTTTATCAATTAATTTGTAATTCATAATTTTTATTTAATTGGAATATATTATTCTTATTTTTCATATTCGGGTTTCTTATTACTCCTTAATTACCAATATTTTATTCTCAACTGTTTTAGGGAATTTTGAAATACTTGACGTCTCATTTTAATACATGTATGACTATACTTATTTAGATGATTTCATGTATTAAATTTGGGATTTCTCTTATAAATTTAAATTTCATAGAGGCCCTATGGATTCATATATCATAACATGTCCCCACCGAGACCCATTAAAAACTGAAAAGAATATTTATGCCCACAAAATATATCCTTCAATAAGCCGTGATTCAAATCTAGTCCAAATGGTATAATTATAAAAAAAAATGGGTTTCACTACCACTTTTATAGAACATAATGGAGATAAACTATCATCCTCACCCTCTTCGTCTCCCGAATAGTTATTATTTCAATTTTTTGTTGTGACTCGTCACCCATTTATTTTAAGTTTCTTGAACTATTCTACATAGTCTTAATCCCAGGGATGAATAATTCTTAGAGTATTTCAATAAACAAAGGTGAATATCCACTTGATATCAAAGATGAGTCTCAAAAAACAAAATGAAATAATTACTGTTATAGAGACATAGATGATGGGGAAGACATTTATCTATAACATTCAACTTAGGATAATTCATAGGATAACACATACCATTATGATGTATTTATTTTCTTAAACACAATTACTCATTTCATTCAATGCATACAAAAATTCTTTGAAACAATCAAATTTTGGGTTTCCTTTAACATATTTCTCAACACTATTAACCTTTATTAATGAACATCTTATGTGTATTTATTTATTTATCATGGAAAATGTATAATTTATGAACCTAATAGGTTGTATATGGATTGCTAATTTAACGATGCTAATCATTTTACAAAAGAGTATGAATAGAGAGTTAATGAGTTCATCATATTTTCAATATAGCATGCATATGACCATTATCAAATCACTTGTCCATAATTACATTATTTTTATTCATGATAAATTTTTTTGGAATAGTTTGAAGAAATATTCATTTTTCACAAGATATACTAGAGCTATAAATGTTGGAGTAAACATAGAGGAAAATTGAAGGTGAAGACCTATTTTGATGATAATACAATTTATAGATCATTTGATATGAATACCTGTGTATATGATGATAGAGATCGAATGGAAGAAATGAGAATATAAAAGTAATATACCCTTCTTAATTTTACAATGTTGATTGAGAGATCTATTTTCAATGGGAATGATCAGTAAAAAAATACATCCTTTGGAAAATTATTTCATATTGTATGGAATGGATCACGATTCACTAATAAAATGACCTAACTGTGTTTTAGGACAATACAAGAAAAATGAATCAAGTCCTTTGAGAGATATATTGTACTTTTTTATCATTACAAAATTTAGAAGACGATATAATGTTAAGGGAACATTAGAAAATTGAAAGTTCATGCAGACAGAAGAATTAAATATGGGAACCTATGTCATCTAGTAGATTCTCCACTATGGATGAAAATATATTATGAGTATCTTAAATTTTGAAACACGATGAGAAAAGTTTTCTTCCATTTTCTATATATGGAATAAATCCTTTTGGTGTATATTGTATTACTTCATGTAGATGGGACATCATGTTTGTAACGCCCCGACCCCAGTTACCCAGATTCGGTGCATTATTACATAACATTGGCATGATCACAAGAAAGATCAAATATCGAAAGACCGATTGGTTTAGTAGCCTTGGAAACACTAGATATATTCATAAGTTTTACATTACATTATAAAATGAAAAACTACTACAACAACATAATGTTCCCACAATCCACACTATTAACCCCCCATAAAATCCCTGCAGGTCATTCATAACTTACTTCTTCACATCCTGGGAAAAATAAAACATAGAAAAGGGGTGAGCTCAAATGCCCAGTAAGGATAACAATATAGCGGAAACTTTTATAAATAAGAATAAACATTTAAGGCAATGTATAACTAAAACAAAAGCCTTTTAAATATTATCTTTCAACATGGTATGGCATAAATAAAATGAAATAATGCCATTTACTTATTCACATGGATATTCTACTAATCGAATATTCACATGCAAAAATCAATAACCACTTTCATAATGTTGGAATGCATAATGCCAGACTATCATAACCACATAGCCAAGGCCTCGTGCCAAGACTACAAATAAGATTTTGTCAAGGCCTTGTGCCAAGACACTAGTTTTTCTCATGAGACCTACCGATGCATCGAGGAGCTATAGCGGGCTCCACCCGTCACTTATTAAGTCCAATGCATTCCCATATGAAAAGGTTTAAACATAACATAAACATTCGTATTAAAACTAGCATACGAAATGTCAATACTTTCACAATAAACTATGAATGGTATAAAAATAGAACATCCACATTCAAACATATCACAAAACCTTCAATACAATATAGAAGTTTTGTATCATAATAAATCAACTTCAAATAATCTTAAAATCCATCAAAGGATGTTGACATAGATGAAATCAAAATTCTTTTTAAAGAAATATCTCCTTTTATTTTGAAATCATTTAAGATCCATATAAAATAAAACATTTTCTTTGAAAATATTCTTATAAGCTTGTAAGGAAAGCTTTGAAGATTTTATAACGGCGTAAAATAACCGCACCCGCCCTATAAGTTAAAAAAAAACATTCTTACCTCAATTCTGTCGAAAAGGTTAAAAAGGACCTTGTTTTGAAAACGACGGAAAGATTCCTTTATAAACCTCTTATAAAAAGTCAAAAAAGGTTATAAGTGACTTTAACCCATATTCTTGTAAATAGTAAAAATGTTTTGAAATACATTTTTAAGAAACATGGATGTGGATGATAAAGAGATCCCAGTAGATTATTACATATAAACAACCTCGGATAATGAAGAGATTGTGAAATAACCCTTACCTTGTACTTTTCCTTTGTTGGGGTAGGTTAACCTCCTGTATAATGGTGAAATAATTGTTATTAAATTATACAAGAATCATATACATTAATATGATATCATATATGATCTTTTAACATTGCTTTATTAATAATATCTTAGTATTATCGTCGTTTCGGGTGATAATCGATTCGTTCTTCTTAAATGTTTGGTTACGTAAGACATGTTTGTAATGGATAGATTATATCTTATTCATAATCAGAATGATATTAACATTATTTTTAACCCTAAAATGAGAATAATACTTGAATGGATATGATGGAGAATGAATCTTATCGCGTTCGTGGAGACGGTAGTCCGTACGTACGCACGAGCGACAATATCATTCTTTTGATATTAAAATAATATATAAATGGATGGTATATCATATATACAGAATCATTAATATGTTATATTTATTATTTACATGAGTTACACATCATTATTATACCCATCCAAATAATAATATATTGAATAACAATTACACCACGACGTGGAGACGGTAAGCCGTACGTACGCACGTATGGTGACATGTTATTCAAAGGGTGGATAGAATACTGAATATGGTTGTACCATATTTATAATAACATCACAGTATATAAATGATACTGGAGTCATTATTTTAGAATGGTAACAACAAAGGAAGAAGAAATGGAAGAAGAAATGAACTTGGAAAAGGGGTGGTGAAAACATTACCTCTTCTTCGGGTTCTTCCTTTTGATTTGATCAAAAGGGCTCCTTAGGTTGGCTTTCTGATCAAACTAAGGCCCCTAGGTTGTAGTGAGGGATGTTGGGAGAGTATTTGGGAAGAGTTTGGACGAACCAAAAGGCTTGAGAGGTGTGAGGAAAAGAGAAGGAGGAGTGCCCTTTTATAAGAGGGGTGAGGGGCACTTTTGGAAAAGCTAGAAATATTAATTTATAATAAATTCATATTCGGTTTCCAAAGGCTCCAAAGTTGACTATTCAAAGGTTGAGGTGGGGATAGGTCGAAAACAACTCATCCAATAGAATTTAGACAGGTTTGGGTACTTATATTAACCTTATCTTTAAGTATTAACTCTAAGTTAATTAGTTTCACTTTTACAATGTCTCTTTGTATTTTTATATAATATGGTTAATAAACATACCATATACATACAAGCGACCCCCAAGTGGTCCATTAATGATGAACCTATCATGATATAAGTCTCTTGGCCGAACCTTAGATTTTTAGGAATTTAATAACAATTAATAATATAATATTTGTTTTAAGAACTCTTTTATGTCAATTTTGACACTATTCAATAGTTGATTTTTTTGAAACTCCTAACAGATTGATTACTTCGAACAAAGTCAATTAAATAAATCATAATATATCATATTATCATATAAAATTAGTTTAATTCATTAAAAGTTTCATATTATAATTATTTGGGTATTTATAATATCAATTATTTTAATTTTTCACTATTATAGTAATTACTGCATCATCATTGTGTCATAAATAAAATATATTATTCAATGTCTAAAAATTATAAATAAAATATCATTATGTAGGAAATCATTTTAGCTTTCTAATGAATATTTATAATCTAAAATCTAACATATATAACCCTATTTAAAATTGTTGTTCTAAAAGATATATGCTTGTGTCATTTTTGTATTCATTTAACTAAATTAAAATAAAGTGTCATTATCACTTACAAGTGGATCCATGGGGTCCCAAAATAGACCCAAAGATGCCCATGGTCGACCATCTATCAACCCATAGGGTTAAGACACGTTTTTAGGGTAATTTAGTATTATTATAATATTATTTTTTTTAACCCTTATTTACCGGATTTACCCTTAACCATGGTAAATAAAATATTTACCGCAGTAATTATTCAAAATGTCTAAAAATAAAAGTTACCTATTTACACAATTTGAACATCCTGATTCCAAATATGGAATCCATTTTCCTAAATTCAAAACACAGAAGTGGCAGAAATTAATTTAAAATTAATTCCCGCTGCCAAAACAAAAAGCGTGTTTTTAAGAGATAATAACTATCAAAAGATTGACACTTGTTTATGTTCGGTTTAATTGTAAAATTATGTCCAATGACCAACATTATATTAAATGGTAAAAATATATTCTAAATATACTTTAAAACTACTAAAATTCATAATTTATCACTATTAATTATTTTGATTAAAAAAGTTTTTTTTAATTAAAATTTAGTAATTTTCACTATTCATCAAAATATGAAAGTTATCCGAAAAGTACCAAAATTTCACCTTAGGCTAAATTCGATATTCCGAGTCCAAAAATGAAGTCCATTTTCAAATATAAAATATATATAATTTCAAAAATTAGGTATTACTATTCACAACGGCTAGTTTAATTAGTTGTGGTGTGTGTTAGAACTCGAGGTTGCGTACAACACACGCTATCGCATTATTCAAAGGGAAACGTACCGTAGAAGCTCGGGGTGTTACATTCTCCCCTCCTTCAAATAATTGCGTCCTTGCAATTTCTAGGGTATTACTGCATAAAAAGACTCTGGTGGTTCTTCATCATAAGTTCCTCGGGTTCCCACGTTGCCTCTTCCATTTTATGATTTCTCCACAAAACTTTTACCAGACGCGTCGTCCGGTTTCTCAGTACTTGTTCTCTTGTATCAAGAATCCTGACGGGCTCTTCGCAATAAGACAGATCGGGTTCCAGTTCTAATTCCTCATAGGTGAGTACATGCGTTGGGTCAGGCATGTATTTTCTCAACAGAGATACGTGGAACACATCGTGAACTTTGGAGAGACTTGGCGGCATTGCCAATCGGTAAGCTACAGCCCCAATTCGTTCTAGAATTTCGAAAGGTCCGATGTACCTGGGACTCAATTTACCTTTCTTACCAAAACGTATGACTCCCTTCCACGGAGATACCTTTAGGAAAACATGATCACCGACTTGAAATTCCAAATCCTTCCTTCGATTATCGGCATAGCTCTTCTGCCTACTTTGAGCTGCTTTGATGTGATTTTGGATTACCTTCACCTTTTCCACCGTTTCCTCCACCAGTTCTGGGCCTACAAGTTTTCTTTCACCAACGTCATCCCAACAGGTTGGTGTACGACATCTCTTTCCGTATAACGCTTCATATGGTGCCATTTGTATACTCGAATGGAAGCTATTGTTATAGGAAAATTCTACCAGAGGTAAATATTGATCCCACATACCCTGAAAATCAAGTGAGCAAGATCTCAACATGTCTTCTAAGGTCTGAATAGTCCGTTCTGATTGTCCGTCTGTCTGAGGGTGGTAAGTAGTGCTCAAATGAAGTTCAGTATCCAGGGATTTCTGAAGACTTTTCCAAAATCTTGAAGTAAAACGGGGATCACGATCAGAAACAATCGATAGGGGAACTCCATGAAGTCTCACAACTTCATTAATGTATAGTCTTGCTAGACGTTCCAGGGGTAGATCTTCTCTTATAGCAAGAAAATGTGCTGACTTGGTAAGACGATCAACAATAACCCATATTGCATCGTTCCTTCTCGGAGTCTTTGGTAGCCCCATGACAAAGTCCATCGTAATATTGTCCCATTTCCACTCCGGTATGGGAAGAGGTTGCATGACTCCTCCAGGCTGTTGCCTTCCAGCTTTCACTTGTTGACAAACCATACATCTTGACACAAAATCAGCAATCTCCCTCTTCATGTTGTCCCACCAAAAATGTTCCTTCAAATCTCTATACATTTTGGTGCTCCCAGGGTGTATAGAGAAATTGGAACTATGAGCATCATCTAGCAATTCCCTTTTTATATCAGGTATATTGGGAACACAAAGTCTCTTCCCGAATTTCAAAATTCCATCTTCATACACAAAGTCTCTCAATCTCCCATCATTCACAGCTTTAATCTTCTTCTGAAATTCTTCATCATCGGTCTGAGAACTCTTAATCCTTTCTAGTAAAGATGGTTTGGAAACCATTTGAAAAAGCATTGATGTTTCACCTTCCCTGGTTATTCCCATGTCCATCTTCACTAGATCCATGAAAATTGGATCCCTTTCAATTCTCATCATGTTCAGAACTCCATGGTCTTTTCTGCTCAAAGCATCTGCTACTTTGTTTGCTTTCCCCGGGTGGTAGTGTATCATGCAATCATAATCCTTGAGTAATTCAAGCCATCTCCTTTGCCTCATGTTGAGTTCTTTTTGTGAGAAAATATACTTCAAACTCTTGTGATCAGTATAAATCTCACATTTTTCACCATAGAGGTAGTGCCTCCATATCTTCAAAGCAAAGATCACAGCTGCTAACTCGAGATCATGAGTAGGATAGTTTTGTTCATGAATTTTCAACTGTCGTGATGCATAGGCAATAACTCTATCATTTTGCATAAGGACACAACCAAGTCCTTTCTTTGATGCATCACTATAAATAACGAACCCATCATTCCCCGATGGTAGAGTCAATATAGGAGCATTGACTAATCTTCTCTTCAGTTCTTTGAAACATTCTTCACACTCTTTTGTCCAAACAAATTTAACCCCTTTACGTGTGAGCTTCGTTAATGGGTTAGCCAATCGGGCAAAATTCTGGACGAAACGTCGATAATAACCTGCCAAACCAATAAAACTACGTACCTCAGTTATACTCGTAGGTGCTGGCCATTCTTGGATTGCTTTGGTCTTAGAAGGATCAACATAGATTCCATCTTTAGAGACAATATGGCCAAGAAAAGAAATCTCCTGAAGCCAGAATTCACACTTGCTAAACTTCCCATATAATTCATGCCTCCTCAGAGTCTTCAAGATAATGCGCAAGTGATTTTCATGATCTTCGTAGGTTTTGGAGTATACCAAGATATCATCAATAAATACCACCACAAATTCATCGAGATACTCCTTGAAAACTCTATTCATCAGATCCATGAATACAGAGGGTGCATTAGTCAATCCAAACGGCATTACAGTAAACTCGTAATGCCCGTACCTGGTTCGAAATGCTGTCTTCGGAATGTCTTCCTTCTTCACACACAACTGATGGTATCCAGATCGAAGGTCAATCTTTGAAAAGTATTGAGCTCCATGCAGTTGGTCAAATAAATCATCAATACGAGGTAGGGGATACTTGTTCTTTATCGTTATAGCATTGATCTCCCTGTAGTCGATACATAACCTCATAGATCCATCTTTCTTTTTAACAAAAAGAACAGGGGCTCCCCATGGAGAAACACTAGGGCGAATAAATCCCTTATTACTCAATTCCTATAGTTGTTTCTTTAGTTCGACTAACTCTACAGTGGCCATTCTATAAGGGGTCTTCGATATAGGTCTTGATCCAGGAATCAAATCAATGGAAAACTCAACTTCTCGTTCTGGAGGATGTCCAGGTAAATCTTCCGGAAATACATCTACAAATTCTTTCACAATAGGTACATCCTCTATTTGAACATTCCTTTCCTCACCGACAGTTATTTCATTCTCTTCCTCCCCAATAATTGAATTAAGTTGAGCTACTGGGGGTGGATCTAAATAAGAATTAGGTGGTGACGATTCTGCTCTAAAAATAAGGTGTTCCTTATCATTATCATCAAGAATCGTAACCTCTTTCTTCTTACAATAAATCTTCGCATCATAGTCCGAAAGCCAGTCCATACCGAGGATTATATCAAACTCAATCATAGGTATGACGATGAAATCAGCAGATAAAGAAAATTTATGTGCTCTAATGGGGACTGATTCACAAAACATTGTTGCAACGATACTTCCCTTAGGAGTTTTAACTGACAACTCCCTTATTAAATCAAATTGGAAATATCTAATTTTCTTAGCAAACTGGGAAGATATGAAACAATGCGATGATCCAGAATCAAATAATGCATTTGCTAAACTTGAGGAAACCATTAAATTACCTGCCACCACGTCCTTTGGAGCTTCTACCTCTGCAGTAGTGATAGCATAAGCCTGTCCTTGATCCCTTGGCCTTTTCTAAGGTAAGTTCTCCTGACGCTTAGGGCATGCATTTGCATAATGCCCCATCTCCCTGCAATTGTAGCACTGAACGTTGGTAGCTTCCTTCTTCCCCTTGCAATCATGAGCTTGGTGGCCTTTTTCACCACACTTGTAACAGACTCCCATTCCCTTCAGGCAAGCACCGGGGTGTTTCTTCCCGCACTTACCACAAGATGGATATTCAACCTTTCCCTTCTTCCCCTTATTTCCATTCCCAGATTGATCAGCAGGTCTCTTCTTCTCTTGCTTTGCTTTAAAGTCATAAGACTTAGAGAATTCCTTTTCGGTCTTGATAGCACATGAGACAATGTCTTCGTACGATGAAAAGGATTGTGAGACTAATGCTCGACGGAGAAATGGTTTTAACCCATCAAAGAAACGATCAATATTACTTCTTGGGTTGCGAATATAATCACCAGCGTACCTCGCTAACCTTGTAAAGTTAGCCTCATACTTTGTGACATTCTCATCCTCCTTTTGTCTCAGACTCAGAAATTGTCTTTCCATATCTGCTCGATGGTCGCGAGGAAAGTATTTTTCTAAAAACAGATCTTTGAACTCCCTCCACTCCATATTTGACACTTCATCATCTTCTTTCGTATTTTGAATCAATGACCACCATTGATCAGCATCTCCAGTGAGGCGGTAAACTGCCATGATAACTTTTTCCCTTTCACTGCTCCCCAAAGCCTGAAATATTTTCTCTAGGGAAAATATCCATTTCTCAGCTACTAAGGGATTTGTATTCCCATTGAACGTTGGTGGTTGTTGCCTCATGAATCGATCTAACATTGATCCTCCACGCTGCGGATCAGGGTGTTCCATACGGGTAAGGTTATTATTAATAACCTGAGTAAGTTGTCCCAGTATGGTGATTAGCTGATCAGCACCAGTTGCATCACCAGCCCCACTATAATTATCTTGAGCAGGAGGGCAATCCCTACATGGAGTGCGTGCATTGATACGGTTTCCATTTCTTCCACTAGGCGCCATTTCTAAACAATGGCATAAACTAGATCAGTTTATGAATCAAAATACATAATCCCATACTTATAAAACACTTAGCATAAATTGAACTATTTATCGATATAATCCATATCATAAAAATGTTTTCTTTGAGGAAGTATATACTCATAAACCCTTCATAATGATTTGTAAAGATAGTGAGAGTTATCCTAAGCATATCCCCCGGGAGTGTCGTAACCAAGAGTGCAGCAAGGCCCGTTGTCGTGCACCAGTTCCCGTTCGAGTCTAGCTCAAAGCGGTGTTTTCGGGTTTTACCCCTAGGTACATCTGTGCCAGAGCCGCCTCTACCTGCTCGTATCCAGACAGGGATGTATTGCTCGGAAAACTCACAAAATCTCTACAATACCAAAATTCTAGGAAGTTCTTCTATACAAATCCTCAAAGTTCATCTTAGGTATACGTGCTCTAATCAGAGTTTATCTAAATCTAGCTTCCAAGGTTTGTACTAAACTTCCTCTGATACCAACTGTAACGCCCCGACCCCAGTTACCCAGAGTCTGTGCATTATTACATAACATTGGCATGATCACAAGAAAGATCTAATCTCGAAAGACTGATTGGTTTAGTAGCCTTGGAAACACTAGATATATTCATAAGTTTTACATTACATTATAAAATGAAAAACTACTACAACAACATAATGTTTCCACAATCCACACTATTAACCCCCCATAAAATCCCTGCAGGTCATTCATAACTTACTTCTTCACATCCTGGGAAAAATAAAACATAGAAAAGGGGTGAGCTCAAATGCCCAGTAAGGATAACAATATAGCGGAAACTTTTATAAATAAGAATAAACATTTAAGGCAATGTATAACTAAAACAAAAGCCTTTTAAATATTAACTTTCAACATGGTATGGCATAAATAAAATGAAATAATGCCATTTACTTATTCACATTGATATTCTACTAATCGAATAATCACATGCAAAAATCAATAACCACTTTCATAATGTTGGAATGCATAATGCCAGACTATCATAACCACATAGCCAAGGCCTCGTGCCAAGACTACAAATAAGATTTTGTCAAGGCCTTGTGCCAAGACACTAGTTTGTCTCATGAGACCTACTGATGCATCGAGGAGCTATAGCGGGCTCCACCCGTCACTTATTAAGTCCAATGCATTCCCATATGAAAAGGTTTAAACATAACATAAACATTCGTATTAAAACTAGCATACGAAATGTCAATACTTTCACAATAAACTATGAATGGTATAAAAATAGCACATCCACAGTCAAACATATCACAAAACCTTCAATACAATATAGAAGTTTTGTATCATAATAAATCAACTTCAAATAATCTTAAAATCCATCAAAGGATGTTGACATAGATGAAATCAAAATTCTTTTTAAAGAAATATCCCCTTTTATTTTGAAATCATTTAAGATCCATATAAAATAAAACATTTTCTTTGAAAATATTCTTATAAGCTTGTAAGGAAAGCTTTGAAGATTTTATAACGGCGTAAAATAACCGCACCCGCCGTATAAGTTAAAAAAAACATTCTTACCTCAATTCTGTCGAAAAGGTTAAAAAGGACCTTGTTTTGAAAACGACGGAAAGATTCCTTTATAAACCTCTTATAAAAAGTCAAAAAAGGTTATAAATGACTTTAACCCATATTCTTGTAAATAGTAAAAAAATTTTGAAATACATTTTTAAGAAACATGGATGTGGATGATAAAGAGATCCCAGTAGATTATTACATATAAACAACCTCGGATAATGAAGAGATTGTGAAATAACCCTTACCTTGTACTTTTCCTTTGTTGGGGTAGGTTAACCTCCTGTATAATGGTGAAATAATTGTTATTAAATTATACAAGAATCATATACATTAATATGATATCATATATGATCTTTTAACATTGCTTTATTAATAATATCTTAGTATTATCGTCGTTTCGGGTGATAATCGATTCGTTCTTCTTAAATGTTTGGTTACGTAAGACATGTTTGTAATGGATAGATTATATCTTATTCATAATCAGAATGATATTAACATTATTTTTAACCCTAAAATGAGAATAATACTTGAATGGATATGATGGAGAATGAATCTTATCGCGTTCGTGGAGACGGTAGTCCGTACGTACGCACGAGCGACAATATCATTCTTTTGATATTAAAATAATATATAAATGGATGGTATATCATATATACAGAATCATTAATATGTTATATTTATTATTTACATGAGTTACACATCATTATTATACCCATCCAAATAATAATATATTGAATAACAATTACACCACGACGTGGAGACGGTAAGCCGTACGTACGCACGTATGGTGACATGTTATTCAAAGGGTGGATAGAATACTGAATATGGTTGTACCATATTTATAATAACATCACAGTATATAAATGATACTGGAGTCATTATTTTAGAATGGTAACAACAAAGGAAGAAGAAATGGAAGAAGAAATGAACTTGGAAAAGGGGTGGTGAAAACATTACCTCTTCTTCGGGTTCTTCCTTTTGATTTGATCAAAAGGGCTCCTTAGGTTGGCTTTCTGATCAAACTAAGGCCCCTAGGTTGTAGTGAGGGATGTTGGGAGAGTATTTGGGCAGAGTTTGGACGAACCAAAAGGCTTGAGAGGTGTGAGGAAAAGAGAAGGAGGAGTGCCCTTTTATAAGAGGGGTGAGGGGCACTTTTGGAAAAGCTAGAAACATTAATTTATAATAAATTCATATTCGGTTTCCAAAGGCTCCAAAGTTGACTATTCAAAGGTTGAGGTGGGGATAGGTCGAAAACAACTCATCCAATAGAATTTAGACAGGTTTGGGTACTTATATTAACCTTATCTTTAAGTATTAACTCTAAGTTAATTAGTTTCACTTTTACAATGTCTCTTTGTATTTTTATATAATATGGTTAATAAACTTACCATATACATACAAGCGACCCCCAAGTGGTCCATTAATGATGAACCTATCATGATATAAGTCTCTTGGCCGAACCTTAGATTTTTAGGAATTTAATAACAATTAATAATATAATATTTGTTTTAAGAACTCTTTTATGTCAATTTTGACACTATTCAATAGTTGATTTTTTTGAAACTCCTAACAGATTGATTACTTCGAACAAAGTCAATTAAATAAATCATAATATATCATATTATCATATTAAATTAGTTTAATTCATTAAAAGTTTCATATTATAATTATTTGGGTATTTATAATATCAATTATTTTATTTTTTCACTATTATAGTAATTACTGCATCATCATTGTGTCATAAATAAAATATATTATTCAATGTCTAAAAATTATAAATAAAATATCATTATGTAGGAAATATTTTTAGATTTCTAATGAATATTTATAATCTAAAATCCAACATATATAACCCTATGTAAAAATTTTTGTTCTAAAAGATATATGCTTGTGTCATTTTTGTATTCATTTTAACTAAATTAAAATAAAGTGTCATTATCACTTACAAGTGGATCCATGGGGTCCCAAAATAGACCCAAAGATGCCCATGGTCGACCATCTATCAACCAATAGGGTTAAGACACGTTTTTAGGGTAATTTAGTATTATTATAATATTATTTTTTTTAACCCTTATTTACCGGATTTACCCTTAACCATGGTAAATAAAATATTTACCGCAGTAATTATTCAAAATGTCTAAAAATAAAAGTTACCTATTTACACAATTTGAACATCCTGATTACAAATATGGAATCCATTTTCCTAAATTCAAAACACAGAAGTGGCAGAAATTAATTTAAAATTAATTCCTGCTGTCAAAACAAAAAGCGTGTTTTTAAGAGATAATAACTATCAAAAGATTGACATTTGTTTATGTTCGGTTTAATTGTAAAATTATGTCCAATGACCAACATTATATTAAATGGTAAAAATATATTCTAAATATACTTTAAAACTACTAAAATTCATAATTTATCACTATTAATTATTTTGATTAAAAAATTTGTTTTTAATTAAAATTTAGTAATTTTCACTATTCATCAAAATATGAAAGTTATCCGAAAAGTACCAAAATTTCACCTTAGGCTAAATTCGATATTCCGAGACCAAAAATGAAGTCCATTTTCAAATATAAAATATATATAATTTCAAAAATTAGGTATTACTATTCACAACGGCTAGTTTAATTAGTTGTGGTGTGTGTTAGAACTCGAGGTTGCGTACAACACACGCTATCGCATTATTCAAAGGGAAATGTACCGTAGAAGCTTGGGGTGTTACAATGTTTCTATATTATAACTTACCACAATAGTTATTTATGAAGCACAAATACATCATTTTTCATATTCTTATATCAAGACCAAAGAAACCTGGTTATGATATTAATGATATCTTTTATATTTTTATTGATGATTTGAAATTGATGCGGGATACATGTGTTACAATGAACGATTCTAAGAGAAGTGACTAATTCACACTAATGTCCATGTTTTATAAGATTATAAATGAATTTCCTTCTACGAGAATTTATTAAGCTATAAAATTAAATAAATGTTGGGGTGTCCCTATTGTGAAAAATCCACACAATCAGTTCAGTTGAAACATTTATTGAATATTTTATTTTTAGGAAATTGAAAATTTCTACCTTGTTGACATAAATATCTATCCATGATGACATCATACTATGGGTATATCAAAAAATGTATAACGTAGTCTCCATTATTATAAGATCAATGTTTTGATAAATTAAATGATATTGAAACTATTTTTGATAATCAATTGTCAAAAAACCATAAAAACCCATGTTCGAGGAAGAGATCAATTTACATACGAAATACCATATTTGAATTTTTTGTATTTTATAAATTTTATTGATTTCATGACTGTATAATTTTTTATTGAGAGTATTATTAAAACGTTACATAATTATCATATAAAAATAAAATATTTCATCATGGCTTGGATGGAAATGATTAATATTGAAATAAGGTTAGATTTGGAATTGGTGAAGGATAGAGTGCATGTTTTTCTTCCACCAGTAGCTAATAATCTATCTAAAATAGGAAACATTTTTATTTTTTTTCTTTTATACTATAAATTTTTCATAGGGTTATTAATCAATTGTCAACAATTATGTTTCATTGGATAATTTTATGTTATAGGGATTAAAATTCCACGATTTTCATATTTTGAGGAATTATTTGATGCCGACTATATTTTATTGTATTCTATATAAAAATGTATGACATAAATTTATCAGACTCTGGTTATATATCAAATCCATATGCATTAAATTTATAGACCTAACAATGTTTTCAATCCTAAATAATGATGTTGATGTCATATTATGGTGATTAGAGATATTTTTCACATGATCACTCTTTCATAAACTCATCAACCCGATTGTTGACATGTTATGGAGGTTCAAGAGTGTTTTATTTTCCATTATATATGGATGCACCCCCATTTAATAGTCTATGGATATTTTTAAATGGTATTTCAAGAAAAGAGTATGGATAAAAATTTTCATTTTATAATGATATATTGTTGATGAATATGTAGAATTTTATATCGATTACCAATAAAATGTTGATAGTATTGGTCTCCCAGATTCGCATCACTTTATATTCCATATGTTTGATTGGATTTTTGGAATATATGATGTTACAATTACATTCACAGAGCAAGATAAATAACACCATTTAAATTTACATAATATTGATGATATCTATCCGTATGTTGAATCCCACATATTAATTCATAGAGATTTGAATCCACCGAGTTCTAAAAAGTTGATATCAAACACACATAATCAACTGTATATAGGATGGTTCTGAGATCAAAATTATAAGTATTCATCTTAAAATAAAGATTCAATTTCTGGTAATCTTCAATGGCTAGGCATGGGACCGAATAAAAGTGATATATGTTACAATAGTTTGTAACAAATTGTAATAAGTTCTATAAAAAATGACATTATTACTAGAGTATGATGAACAATAGTGGACTTACACTGGTGGAAGAAGATATGAACATATATTTTTCCAAGGATAAAAATCCAATTTATTTAGATATGTCATATTTTAGTATTATCGATCATGTATACAAGTTATATTATAAAACAATTCAAGTGCGGATTTTCTATTGAAAATGGGTTGAAAATATGAGTGAAGAGAAAGTTGATGAAATGCGATTCAGGAAGGTGAATTTTAGTGTGGAAGGGGAATAGACAAGCTATTAATAATTGAATCACATGAAATGCAAGTATTTTATGTCTCAAATTCCAAAAAAAATAATTCATCCATTTTTATAAAGGAGACTAAAACAACTTCAGGTTAGATGAAAATTCAGTCAAGGGTGACCCTTTCATTGAGAGATCAGAATTAGTTCATGTTAGTCCCATTATATATAATTTATTGAATATTAGAGTGGTCCATAATGAGGAGACTTGTATTCTCAAGAGAATACCGAAATCCATAAAATTATTTAAAAATATGAATATAATTTAATGAGAATGTAAATGTTTTTTAAATATAATATTTTTTTCCTAATAATATGATCTATTCTCTACTACATTAACATAATTGAAATTAAATGTTTGACTAATCATGAAAAATATCTTCTTTACATTATGATGTTACCAATCCTATGGAAGAATAGGCTAAAATAAATAATAACCTTTGGGAATATGCAAAGGTAATGTTACGATACACTTTCTATATTTTACTGAAAATTTATATAATGAAATGTTGATTTAGTTTCCATTACTTCAAAACATGTTCTTTAATATTATGATATTTCAGTCTATCTTTCATACCAATTCATACATAAAAAAACTAAATAGGATTTTTCTCCCTAAACCCATATAAACTGATGTACTGTTGGAATTTATCACTTTACTTCTTGTTACCTCAACTTGCATGTTAAGAATAGAAAAAACACAACCTATACACAATCTGAGAGGTAATATTAATGTTTTCACAATAAGATCATTTTACATTGAATTAATGTAATGTTTTATATTTTTGTTTGTTTATTTTTAGTATTAATAACCTAATTATTATTTTTTTATATAGTTGGAATATTTTTTTGTATTTGGGTGGGTTTTTAGAATCTACTAATTCTCATGAGTTATTGGACTTTGAGGCTGCAATTGGGATAATGAAAACAATGAAATGGGTTAAAATGTATACAACCACCATAAACATGTGAATTACTAATACATATTTAATTAATTTTTTCATCATTTTATATACAATTTATAAGTTAATTTCATTATCATTTTTATCTAATAGTTATTTAGATTCATCTTATATTGTTTGTGGAGTCATATTTTCATAGTTAGTATATTTTTTGAATATTTCTTAATTCATTATTGTCTTTCTGTACTAAAAATCCATTGAATTATTCCCCCTCTAACTCTTTTCACAGTAGTAATGTTATCTTTTATCAGGGTTTTTATTGTTTCCCCTACTACTGTTGCTATAAGATCAATGAATCTACCAATGCTCTATCATAATAGTAATATTGATGTTTTCATAGTGAAATTATTCTATATTTAATTAATGTATGATATTATATTTTTGTTTAATTAATTTATTTTTTGTATTAATCACATAAGAATTATTTCCTTATACAAGTTGATTATTTTTTAAAAGTTTTTGTGGTTTGTTCAAGGATCCTCATTATTGTGATAGATTTTACTTTGAGACATCAACTATGATAATAATGGAATGAAAATGGGTAAAGAATGTATAAACCCATCATGAAAAGGTAAATTCATAATACTAATTTAACTAATTTTGTGGAAAACTTATCTACTATTTATATATTTATTTCATTATCATTTTAATATAATGGATAATTATATTTATGAACTAAACTTTTTATAAGTAATATTTTCTTTTCAACTATCTAAAATCATTCATATAATCGATAACATGTTCCATTCTTGTAATTTTACCATACTTTCCAATTTATTTCATTGTCAAAATTACAACCCTATATATTGAGTCGATCATAATAGTTGAAAAAATATTTCAGCCAAGATCATCAAACCAATATAATGTGTTGGAATTTATACAAATAATGAATATTTAAATATTCCTAAAATTGGATGTTGTCACTATTTTGAGACTTTGGGATGTTTTGGAATCAGTATTACCTCAATCTGACACACAGTATGACCAGTATGACTCTAAGTGATTATTTTCTTAAAAATTATATTAATTTAATTAAAAAATAAAACTACCATACTAAAAATAATAAAAAACATATTATTTATTTAGATGCATTTGGAAAGTTTTATATAATTAATTTTTTTTGTGGGAGTAAAACTCAGGTCAATCTGATACATAGTGTGACCGATAAGACTCAAAGATATTGTTTCATTTTAAAATTGAAATTAACATTCAAAGAATATTTTACACCCTAAAAAGAGAGAAAAATGCATGGATTCCCATGATAATATAGAAAAGTAATTCATAGGTTATTTTTTATATGTAGGAATCAATCTCATGATAAACCGATACACTATGTGACTACATTATTTCAAAAAGTATTTATCATGTTTGTATTTTTTACCTCTCTTTTTTTAATCGACATTCAATGCCTTTTAATTTGATTTACCATGTCAATTATAATTTAACTAACATTAAAAATGAATTATCATTATTTTTCATGTCCACTATATATTAATATACTTTATAAATAATGGATCATGCTTTATCAGTTCATCTATACTATAAAAGACGTGATAAAGTCCCATTTTTATTTTGGTTATTATATAACTGACATTATAATGAAAATTTCATTTCTTTATTATATCAGTTCTTATATAATTGATAGTAGAAATCATTTTATCATGTTGGTTATTAAATAACCGATGTGTTAACTGTATCAAAACAATACATCATCACATCAGTTGTTAAATAACTAATGTGATAAATCATTTTAAAATTTTATGAATCCCATTTTAGAGTCATTGAGATGTTTTTCGATCTAGTGACAGATACTCAGTTCTCCCTCATGCAGAAATCCTTGAAACAATTCTTCAAACTCAGGGCCTCAAATCTCATTTTTCCATCTTCGTTCAATATTTTTCTTATCAGTGCATCTATCAGATCGACTCGAAACTGTCAAGTAAGTCTTACATGCCTTGATTTTGGTTGTTATTTATCACGGATTCTCTAAATCTATTTTTGTTGATTTTGGTTAATAAAATATCACAATATCTTTTTTAATTTCCCAATGTTATCATCATTGGAAATGATGTTAATTTTTATTTATTTAAAATCATTAGACATAAAATTTCTCATTATCAATAATGGTGTTCCATTTATTACTTATTGAAATATGTGGCATGAAATTCTTCATAGATGGACTTGTTTTTTCGTATCCTTTATCAGAAATTGTTGGGAATGATGATCCATGTTACCTTTGGGAGATGCTCGGGTTAATGCCTTGTTTAAAAATTAAATCCCTATATTGATATCCCTAGACATAGAGACTTTGGTTGTATACAATAGTTCAGTTTTATATTTATATGAAACACTAATTTATTTGTTATTTTGGAATAGGAAAAAGAAGGTAAACATGTAGAGGTTTTTCGTAATGAATATTTTCTCAATTTCCCTAGTGGGGTTAGGAATTTAATTTATTTAATTCAATTCCTATAAGGTCAGGTCGAATGTAGTATACATTTTATCTTGACTTCTAATATTATAAAAAAGTATGTTTATGCAGGGTTACATATTTAATTTTCACTTAATTGGTGAGATATTTATTATTATATATTAGTTTTTGTTACATTACTCTAATTTTAATTTACTATTATTTTATCATATTTTTTATAGATCTATATAGTAAATTAATACATCCATACAAACATTAATATGTTGTTCCTTGTGACTATCCTCTAGCATGAACATATGGGGAGGCTCATGTGAGGCCTTCTGTCCATTGAGTATAATATAAATCCTTTTCAAAAAAATGTATAAGAACCTAAAAATATCAACTTACCACTCACAAATCAATTACGACCAAACAAAATAACATTTTCCACAAAGAAACTCAGTATGAATGTTACAACCCCTAAGTCTGACAATCAAAATTACATGAAATAATGAAAATATTTCAATTCAATAAAATCCTAAGAATTGTTGGGTAAATATTTATGATAATTATTATAAAAATTTATTCCACAAAACTTATTCTTGGATGGGTTAATAAAAACTCAAACTAGTGAATTGTTCATAATTTTTAAATAGTTGTTTTATATCTTATTTATCAAAAACAATATCATTATAATTTTAAATACACGTATATTTTTTTATATTTCTAAATTTTGTTGCTTTCAAATTATATAATATTTCATATGAATATAAAATTGTCTTATCTAACTATAATTTAATTTTAAAATTTTATCCATGCATATCTTTTTATTATTTATCATATATCTTTAATCTTATCCTCAATTATTTTGTAGAATTTTTAATTATATTTTTAAAATATTCATATATTTGTTATATATTTTAAAATTGTGTTACATTAATATTGTGAAATATTTCGTATAAATAAATAATTGGATTATATAAATAAGATATATAATTTTGATATTTTTTTATAGGTAATAATTATTCAATTTTAGATTATGGCACATCAAATTACTGATGAATATAAAGAAGGTGTTGATTCTTTTTTGGAATTTTCTAAACAAAATTTTCCAACCAATGACATGTTTTTCTATACAAGCATATAATGTTTAAAAATGATGATGTTTAATGGTAGGTATATAAGATGTCATTTAATTTATCATGATTTTAATCTGATTTTTAGCCCTTTTGATTAACCTGAAGGTGAAACGTGCATGGAGTTAAACGTGTTTTACCGATATGCTACAATTTCTAAAAGAAATTATTCCCAAAGATAAGGATCTTTTATATTCATATGATAAGGCCAAGAAAACATTATATCCATTGGGATTGGGTTCAAGAAAATTCATGCATGGGTGAATGATTTTGTGTTATATTGGAAAGAATACGAATTTCTATCACAGTGTCCAAAATGTTGGAAATCATGGTATATATTGAAATAAAAATCATAGAATTATTTAGAGATTATAGAGATCCATGAAAAGGTATTTTGGAATCTTTCTATAACTACTCATTTGAAATGTTTAAGATAAAAAATGTTATGATGGTGTGATGATGAGCATATTTGTGGTTGAAAAATACGCTATACATTTGATTGTCCACAATGGAAGAAAATTGACCACCATTTTCCTACATTCATAAATGAAGTTAGAAATCTCTGACCTGGGTTGTGCATGGATGGAATGAATCTATATCAAAGCCTTAGTAGTACCCATATGTCATGGCCCATTTTATTGGTAAATTTTAACCTATCTCCCAATTTTTTAAGGTGAAAAAATTTCATATTTAGTTTATTGATCTATGGATCAAAGAAACCTAAAAATGATGTTGATGTTTTATTTTCCCCATTAATTAATTCTTTGAAAATCTTATGTGTGTATGGTATTAGGGTGTTTGATTCTTATAAAATTGATTATTTTCAACTGCATGTAGTGATATGTTCACTATAAAGGATTTCCCAGCGTATAGAAATTTGACTAGATATAGTGTTAAGGGTCATAAAGCATGTCAAATTTATGATCAACAGACTTCATAATGTCAATTTCATCATAGGATGAAAAAAATACAAATGGGTCCTCGAAAGTTTTACCCAATGGATCACCCTTATAAAAGACTAAAATTTTAATTCAATGTAATTCTGGATTTTTATATTTCCCCAAAACCTTTATCCATTGATGTGTATTTTATGTGGGTGAAAAATCTGGATTTGACATTTGTAAAGACACATAAATATTGTAATAATAGACATATTGGTAGAAAAATAAATATTTTTTGAGCTTCCATATTGGATATATCATGAAGTGAAACATAAAATTGTTGTCTGTCATGTGGATGATAATATAGGTGATATATTGACTGAAACATTATCAGATTTTAATGTATTAACTAATGATGGGTTAAATTCAATATTATAATTACTATTAGTGGTAATACATTTTGAGTTATCTACAACTCTTGATTGAAGACAAACATTTTTCCCCTAACTTGTCATACATTATCCTAGAGGTTGAAAATTGTCTTTTTTTAGTGTCATCATTATAACAAAGTGGCACATGGTAATTCATCAAATTTAAATTTTTTCTCATTAAAGGAATTCAAGTTGACAGGTTTGAAATCTATTGATTTTCTCTTCATGATAAAACAACTTTTAATAGTTAGATGATGGGGAATATATCCCATCCATGTTAGAAAGACTATCATGAAGGAGCATTATTTTTTCAATTCAATTTTATATATTGTGAATGATTTGGATTCTTTGAATTTTTTTGAAAATGAAGAAATTTATATACTTTTTCAATTGGAAATATATTATCCTCCATATTTTTTGATATAATAGTGAATTTAATGGTTCATTTGGTTCTTAGAATAAATATTTTTGGACTTGTATATCTATTATAGATATATTATTTTCAATGTTGTGTAAAGATATTTATGGGGTGTGTTACTAATCAATATCAACCTGATGTCCGTATTGTTGAAAATTATACTTCTGAGAAGTTTTTGGAGTTTTTTACATGCTACTTGTCTGTGGAAGATAACATTGTTTGGCCTCCAGCTCATGATGAATTTGTTGATAATGGGTGATAAGGGATTATATGATTAAAATTCAAAAAAAATAAGTGAAAATATAAATAACTTATATTTATACATCTTGGATAACATATATGATTTCTACCATATATAACATTACATATTAATGATTCGAGATGACCTGATCCATGGATGGCTGCTCCCGATGCTCCCGAGGCCTCCCCCGATGGCGGAACGAGATGAAAACCTAGATCGTCGATGGCGGTTGTTGTGCCTCCTCCTCCCGCAGCGGGGGGAGGGGTTTCTTTGTCCTCTGGTTTCAGAAATAGAGGTATGCTTGAATCTGGTTTTTTCTTTCCTGAGGTAAAGGTAGCGCCGAGGGTTCCAGGATGCATTTCTGGTCAGCCCATCGTTCCAGTTTCAGTTCGAGAGTTTTCCGAAGCTACTTCGATGCTTTCCACAGCCTTAATCGCAAGGTTTGTGCAGCGTCTCCCTTTGATTGAGGATTTTGGGAAAATGGTGAATGAAGATTGGGGGTTAAAGAATCTGGCGTCGGTCGGGATTTTTGGGCCTCGACAGATCCTCATCATCTTCTCTGATGAGGATGACTTGGGGAGAGCATGGTCTAGACCAAGGAAAGCCTCCACGTTTCATCTTCTACTGTGGACTTTTGAACATCATATGAATCGGGATTCCCCAAATCTTGCCATCTGGTTGCAGTTGCTGGGACTTCCTCTCCCGTTCCAGAACCCCGGGCTTCTAAATTCGATAGGCAACTCCATCGGGCGCTTCATTTGCTCTGATCAGAGGACGGCCTCAATGAGTATCCATGCATCTGCACGAATCTGTGTGGAGATGGATCTCTCAAAGAAGCCACCTGGTACTGTCTGGATCGTGGTGGAGGGTGAGTGCAGGTATGCACAAAAGATTTACTATGTGTCTTGGATGCCATTCTGTTCCTTCTGTCATAAGCAGGGACACGAGAGGGATGATTGTCGAAAGAGTGGCACAGCTGCACGAAGAGTGGATGCCTGCGCAGAGTTGGATGATCCTGTCCCAGGTGCACACCTTGAAGATTATTCTCATCCATCTTTCACTGCTATCATGGAGCAGGGAATATCATCAGGGGGTTTGATTAATGGAACCTCTCGGACTGCGGTATCTAGGCAGATTCTTGTGGATGGTGCTAGGGGAACCCCACTGGGAAAAACTGGTGTGGCTATGTCTCAGCCTGGGGAATCAATTTTGATTGAGTCTCACTCACATTTGAAGGTGACAGAAGATTCAGATCTACATAAGATGACAGGATCTGTGAATACTGAATCCAAGGTTCACCATGAGATGGAGAGATCAAGCACTGACTTTCAGTATAGTGGCAGGGGGTCTGCTTCGAGGCAGGAAAATTCTAAACCTGTGGAACTGGTGTCTGAACCGAGGAGCACACCTGATGTCATGGTGCAGGTAAATCCTAATGAATTGTTTAACTGTTCTATAAACAAATTTGCAGCACTGCTTGATGTTGAAGCAAATGAGACAAAGGAGATTGATATGGCAGAGGAAGCTGGAGAGAAAGAGGGGAATGTTAGCCTGGGTGGATTGAGTGAGGAATGTAAAATCCCCTGTGATGATGACATAACCATGATACCTCAAATGGAGGGTGGGAAGGATAGAAATGTCAGTCCTCCTTTGGCCCATAAAAAGAAGTGGGGGGATAGATCTGAAGATGAAGAAGAGCCCCACAGTAATAAAACATCCTACAGGGATGCTGTTAAGTATGGAATTCATGAGACCCAAAGAAAGGAAGTGGAGGAAAAAACTCAGAGCAGGAGGAAGCCAAGGAGAGATTATACGGACCTACCCAAATCAATGGTGACAAGATCTGCACACAAGAATGTAGGGTCACAAGAAACTGTAATTGTAAATGGGTACAATGGAAAAAAAGAGGAGGGCCCCCGAAGTCAGACAAAGGGCTCAGTGGGAAGAGGCCGATCAAGGAGAAATTGTCTGAAGAAATGCTTCGGAAGAAAAACATGTATCTTGAGATGATGCGCAAATACGAGTCTTCTGAATGGGAGTCAGCTGACCCTGATGATGAGCTATCTGATGATGGGGAGAGGGGTGCTTATGCCTTTGATGTAATGTAACGTCTTTTCTTTCTACTGTCTCTACTTGCATCTTTTCTTCAATAAATTTGCGGGATCAGGCTTTCGCCTGGTTCAAACTTTCCTGGTATTAATGATTCGAAACAATGTCATCCAAAGAATAAATAATTTTGAATTTTGAGTGACCATAACAAAACATTTTTCCATGGATTAAAAAGATCGTTCTTCGTAGATTAGATGCATCAGAAACATTAATTTGGTTAGTGGGTTCATGACTTTTAAATGTGATAACTTGGTTCATGTAAGAAATTAATGGATATAGATTTCATATGAAACCTCAAGACAATATCAGTGCAGCTCAGAATAGTGGTGTATTATTGTTTGTAGAATCAATGATTTTTTTAGTTCTAAATACAAACACGCAATTTATGCATCAAGTGAATAATATTGAGTCGATGAAAAAATATTAGAGGTTTATTAATGAAAAATAAAGGTCTAGTTTTTAACATTAAATGTCTTTTCAGTAACAATACTATCATACATGATGAATTTGGAATGAAACATGTTAATCTAGAGAGATTGGAATACACAAATGACTATTTTATAATTGTAACCAGTGGAAAAAATCTATATTATCGATCATTCTGATATGCAGTGGTCAATTATTTTACATAGAAAAATTCATGTTGGTAAAGATCAATATGATGAAGATAATCATTTATATGTGATACTTACTTCTATAGAAAGATTAATAGATAATATTGATGCGCATGTAATATTCATGGATTGTGCTATAATTAAAGATCATGATTATGGAATTTGGGAAAACAATCCATTATAAAATACTTAATATTATAGATAAAATATGTTTCGTTTAAATTAAATTTTATTAATTTCATAAAATGATATATATTTTCATTATTTTCATTTATTAGGATTGAAAATTAAAAATATTTTTACAAAAAATTTGGATGAGTATTCATTAATTTACATGATATTTCATATATCATTACTCTTAATTTCATTTTAGTAAACTATAAAAAATATGAATAATAATATCTTATGTTTTAGTCTACTTTTCTATTTCCTAATTTTTCATAATTATTTATATTAGTGTTTTAATAGATGATTTTGATTATTTGTTTACAAATTTTTTTCTTCTATGATTAGAATGATAATGACATATCAATAAGTCGATCAACCACACACTTCTAGCGATGTGCGTCATGATCATCACTCTAGAGAGAAACATGCACATGCTCGTCTTTCTGATCCCTTATCTTCTTTATATACACCCACATCGACTAAAAAGTCTTCAAGGGATGGCAAATGTGGCAACACATATTTATCAAAATATCACATTCTCATAGCTAGGACCAGTGGATATTGGTATACTTTGATGATTTTTTTTCCAAGATGTCCTAGTGAAGAAAAATTCAATAATTTTATATGAACTCAGGGTAAATTAAAATTCCTTATTTTTTTTATAAATAGAGAAGTGTAAACAAAAAACACTATCTCATTTGTGGGAGGTCATTTTAGTAATCTATTTTGTTACTGTATTACTAATTTTTAATTTTTTATAGTATAAAATGATTTCCCTCTTCTTATCAAATGACATTTCATATACCCTACAAAGGAGGAGTAAAGAGGAAATGTTTATCAATATGTGCTTAGAGATATGGGGATTTCAAATCAACCCTCACATCTAATTTCATTTATTGTCATTTGAGACATGGAAATCCATGTCATATATATCATTTTATTGATGAATGCATATGGGAATTTGTTTTGAAAGTATAACAAAAATGAATTTTATATAAGTGAAATGTAAACTATTCAAATTATTCTAATATTAATAATCTTAATAATTATTTTTTAATGATATATTATTCTTTTTTTAAAATATAATGGAGATGTCATCTGGTGGTCCAATCTAGAATCTTGTACCCACATACTTTATTACTGGGAGGGAATACATTATTGGAAGAAAAAATGATGGTTGTGAAATTAAAAAAAACTAGGAGCTGAGTCTCCATACTCTATAGAGGTTTCCCCTCCACCCCTATTATTCATGAAAAATGGATGAGGGCATGGATAAGAGAATAGAGGGAAATATCTTAAAGAATAATTGAGAGATGTAACAGAAAGGATTATAAGTTGTTTAATTTATTTATTTATGTTATTTAAATTCATTATATAATTATAATCATTACATAAATTTCCAAATATTTCATAAAAGATTTTATTACAGTGAAAAGAACATTAGGTGGTATTTTTAGCTGATAGAAGCAAATATATATTAGTTCCAGCTGTGGGATAGTATGAACACTTGGATTATTTATGAGGATACTTGGTGGGTGTATTTGTGAGAAAAGTATTACCACCTTCATCAGTTTCTTCCATTGAGGGTTTTTATAAAAATTAATCATTGGAGGGTTAAGTTACGAAAATTAATACGGTGATGAAGGAAAATATTAGAGCATCGGTAAAGTCTATACTTCCAGACTTGCAAATAAAATTTAAGTTTGTAGTTCCCACACCACTTCTGCTAGCAACTCCCACTACCCCAACTCCTCCTATAGACCCCATTATTTTTTATCCAACTCCTCATACAGACCCCATTTGTTATCATACTCTGACGCTCACTGATACACATCCGCCTGTAAACCCCATTTTTTTCTATTCCTACACCCCATCCTTAATAGCTTCATAGTTATTGTGAGTTGTATGTCTATGATCCTCACAATCATATAGTAGAATATGGGATGATATATTATATAGTAGATACAATTCATCATCCACATTTAAAGATAAAACATTACTAGGTCACTTAATATGATATTATCGATATATCGACTGGAGTACCATTACCTATATATGAGGTTAGGACATTTAGAAAAAGTATTATACAATTTTTAGTTTGTCCATCTATAATTCTGTGACATATTACTATAGAGGTAAGTGTATATTTTATATTTTATTTAATTTTTATATTAAGTTTTTTTACATATTAAAGTTAATATATTTATCAAATTATATATAGTAATATATTAAAATTAATGAAATATTTTATAGCCAACAACAATATGGAAAGGGATATGAATTCAAATACAAATTATAATAGTCTTGACATAATTTCAGGATATTAAAATTTGGTTGTGGGAGTTTATATGTTTCCAATAAAATATCTTGTATGTTGGTATTTAATAAATATGGAGATTTTGACAAATGATATCATAGAGCTTGTTAGTAGATATAAGCTAGGTATAAACATGATGCAAGATTTTTCAATGTATCTCTTAACATAAATCATTCCCTATGTTAAATTAATTTATTTATTTTTTTTAACTTTTAACTATTTTTATTAGATATATTTATAAAATGTGTGTGGATAATGAAAAGAATTATGTATATGGATTGATAGACCTGCATTTTATTTCACCTGAATCGCATGCGTTAAATGAGGAATAATGAAAGGTTTATATTGCAAGAATATTTGAATATAATATAATTATATAGGGTTTAATGTTTCCTTATGTAGAGAGTTATGAAACATATATCTTAAAGTGTTTCATTTAACTAGTAACATAATAGCCACTAAAAGTAATTTTTTTTATAGTGATTGTTGGATGTTAGGTGTATTTTTTCAAGGGATAAGATAATTTATTGTATATGACTTATCCACAGTGATGTTCATGGAAAATTTTAAAGGCATGTAGTGAAAAAAATAAATTCTTTCTAGTTTTTTATATTATAATTAATTTTGAATTTATTTCATTCATATTAGCTTCTAAAATGGAATTGTATTTCTTTTAAAAAACCACAATGAAATAGAATGATAATGACAAATATGTAAAAGTAATGGTGAATTTCTATTTATAATTATTACATTTTGGATATATAACATAAAAATGTTATTTCAAATTGTAAAAGAAATATAAAATGAAATTTCATAAACAACAAGGCCTCAAAGAATTCATATATGATGTGTTATGATTTATGTATGACACAATTTCAACTTGAACAGTTATAAAATTTTAAAATTATTGATTTAATTATAAATTATTCCTTTATAATTTTTTTCATACATTGTACATGTTATCTACTTTCCTTTTAATTTTTATCTTTTTGATGACCCCACCCTATGAGTGCATAAGATCTCACACAATTACAAGTGGAATGGGAAAATCAATTTATATGTTCAATTAGAATGATGATTGTTTTTAGTGAATATTGGAATTTATAATGTCATAACTGTAAATGTGTATTTTGTAGTTGTTTTGTTTGGAATTAGGTTTTTTTAGTTACTAATATAATTTTTAATTTTTACCCTTGAGTGTGTAATTTCACTCGTGTTTTTTATTATTTCAACTTCTTTCTGTATTTTTCTGGATTGTTAAGCAATGAAGAGGATGGGTTACACGATATTTGTAAAAAAAATTTATTTTAGATCAACATGAAACAACATGGTATAAGGTTTTTTATGTCTGTTATTTATTAACTGACATTAAACCCTACCTCGTGAATCCCTTTCATGTTGGTTAGTTATTAACTGACATAAAAACACTTTGGGATAGTGCTTTTCTATGTCTATTTTAATATTGACAACATGGTATATGTTGTTTTACGTCGTCTATTTAAAAATAAACAGAAAAAACATTCATCCCAAAGTTTTTTTTACATCTATTATATAAAAAATGGATGTAGAATATGATATTTTACATTGGTTATTTAATAGCCGATGTAAAAATTCATTTCCATTATAGATTAATAATGTTGGTTCTTTTAACTGACATTAAATATAATATTTACAACATTTCAATTAATAATGGTGGATAAAAAAGATGTAAAAAATAAAAAACAACATTTTAAATAATTTTTTCACTTATAAAAGTATGACTTAATGTATGTATTTATATTTTAAGAGGTAATTTTAGTAAAAGGACAAATGAAATACTCGAAATCAACAAAATTGAATTGGATTGTTTTAATACTTTAATAAAATATTCCATAAGTCATTTGGTACATATAAGAAATAACCACACCTCATTTTGACACATGTTATGACTGGTATAAAATCAATTGTGTATTTTATTTAAAATTAACATTAATTTCTATAAAATATAAAATTTTCATACAAAAAAACAAGAAAATTCATTTTTATAGTTTTGATACATTATAAAAATAATACAAAATTAATTTCTGACAATTTGGAATCAGCATCACCTAAATCTGGTACACAATGTTTCTTGTATGACTGAAAGTGTCCGTTATGAGTTAAAAATTGATATTTTAAATCAAAATGTTTCAATCAATAATAATTGAGAAAAACATTCTCATATTATATTGATAATTTTGTAAAACAATCCACAAGTCATTTTTGATTTGTGGGAATTAGTCTAACATCAGACCTACAAAATATATTACTGGTGTGACTGAATGTTTTGGTTTCGATTTTAAAATGAAATTTTAGTAAAAAAGACATGTGGCATACCCAAAACATAAAAAACACATTAGTATTGATTTAATACATTATGAAAATTATCCATAAGTCAGTTGGGATATGTAGCATTCATCAGAACCTCCATCAAATAACCGGTCTAA
The DNA here is from genome assembly GCA_963277665.1 of Viscum album. NCBI lineage: Eukaryota > Viridiplantae > Streptophyta > Magnoliopsida > Santalales > Viscaceae > Viscum > Viscum album. The sequence continues at coordinate 689,812,553 of OY728134.1, read as the reverse complement.
CAAGTATGACTCCCAGTGCGTCTTTTTATTTAAAATTGACATTAATTTTTGTAAAAAATACAATTAACTTACTAAAAATATAGAAAACACTTTCATATTGTTTTTATACTGTATTTAAATGATCAATAATCCATTTTAACATATAGTAATAAATCTCATTATAATCTTATACCTAATGTTCCTGTTAAGTCTGAAAGTGTCCATTATTAGTTTAAAATTTACATTTTAATTCAAAAAGTTCCACACACTGAAAAAATCAGTAAACATTCTAATATTATCTTGATCAATTAGGAAATGTATTATTAATTAGTATTTTATCTATATAAATCAGTATCACATCAAAATAATAATAAATACTACCTATATTACTCAATGTTACTATGTCCGGTTTACAATGACTATTTTAGTAAAAAGAAAAATACAGTAATAAAAACAGTTCAAAAATATTGGGATTGATTTGATAATTTAGTAAAATGATCCATACAATAGTATAGATGTATATGAATCAACAACACCTCATTTCGGCACATAATGTGATTGGAATTACTTACAGTGTGGGTTTCTAGTTTGAATTGAAATTTTAGTAATAAATACTAGAAATGTACTCAAAACTAAGAAAACACGTTATTTTTTTGATACTTCTTAAAAATAATCCATAATTCATTTGGGACACATATAAATATGAAACACCTCAATATAATATACATTGTAACGAGTATAACTCCATGTGTATATTTTCATTATATGACATTCATTTCATTTTAAAACGCCCATCACAATGCCAAACCTGAGAAAATATGACATGACTATTTTCTCGTCATTCCATTTTTTATTTACTAGTTAATTTCCTTATAATTTTTATCATATAATTTTTTGGATTATTTTCATAAAGGCAACCCATGAAAATGAACCAAAAATGATGTGACAGGAAAGAATCAACCATAACTCCAACTGAGACATATTTTTACTTGAATTAATCAAAGATTATAATAAAATTAACACATTATGTAAACATATTAAATTATATTACTATTATGAATATTTTTTTCGTATATAGGTGCATTATTTCATTCAAGAATTGGTGGATTGTTCGATAATTTCATGATTCAGGGTTAGGATCAAAAGATAAATGAAAATATATATTTTTTAATGTATGTTATAGTTTTTACTTATGACGTTCAATAAAACAATGTTTGAAATTTATGTAATATTGTTTTATATTTTATTTATGTTGTAAATTTTATTTAATTTAAATTCTGTATTGGTGAATTATTTTGATGATTTTTAGTGGTGTTTCTTCTCCTACATTGTAATGTCATAGTACACTATACTGGTATTTTCATGTGCTGTTATAGAACATTATGTTATGGCCCATTATTATCACTTTTTGAAACACAGATAAAGAATAATTTTATTAGCACAAAAAAGGAAATGAAAAATGTTGTCAATTATTAGTTATTTTTTAGTTCGGATAGAGGACCCCTTTATAACTACTTTTTTAGTGATGATAAAAGCCAATGTCTTTTAATATCAATCCAGTAGTTAGTGCCTCTATAGCACTGATAAAGATAATTTTTAGATCTATTAAATTAATGTTCTGTATTAGTGGTTTGAGTTGATACTACATTTCTCATCTATTTCCTGGTCAACATGAATTTGTTGTGGATCACAGATTTTGGGGAATTTTTGATGTTTGACACCTAAAAGTATGATAGTTTTTAATTTTTATCCCTGATCCACATATTATCACTTTATTATTTATCTAAATCTTATTTAGGATTTTTTATGAGTCTATTGAGGATCGATTAATGTGTTTTTTGGGAGAAATAAGGGCTCCATGAAGATTATAAAATATTTTCTTTCCAAAACGTGTCTTTAGGGTCGGTTGTACAATGAACGTGTTCAAGAATATGATTAATAATACAAATTTTAAATACCCAAACATCTCATAAATAGATATTAAAGCTTACTGAAAAATATTCATTACATAACTTAATGATCCATGACAGAATTATTTAGGCCTAGTTTCTTTGTTAGTTGGACACATAAAAAGCTCTCCCATAAGTGAGCTACATCATCACCCACTAATTTCCCCATATCTAGAACCATTTTTAGACATATCATATATAGAACCTTTCTTCATATCCTAGGAATGAGAACATAATAATGGGTGGTCTTAGATACTCATTAAGTGTAAAAAATGGAGATATGTGAACATAACATGAGAATAAAGGTATGAGAAGATGAGAATACCATTTAAAAACCAAACCCCCAATATCTATGATCATAATCATGAGTCATGGGATAAATATTACTAGATCATAAGAAATGAATCATATTATAATCAAATAACACAATCCATGAGATCATAACATTGTCATAAGAGATGGAATTTTGGAATATAAATAAGATTAGAAAATAAAATCCTTAATAGTTAAGTATCTCAATCAATTCTATAATATTATAAAGTTTTCACTCCTCAAATCATCATATTAGTCAATGATCACTCATAATACTAACATAGTGGACAAAGCCCCATACTGAACTCGGTTCACTCCCAATTCACGTCTTATTTATCTCATGGAATATCAATTAATACACAATTAATTAGAGGGGAATATTGGTCCCATTTGAAACATAATGAATGTTATACAACTATGTGTCAGATGATCATAAAATAAGAATCATACAAGAACCCATTAAAAATGGACTTTATAAAAAATTTCTTCATAGTATAACCCATGGAAGAGAAAGATGTTTCATAAACATATTTTTGTCAAATACATAAAACATCCATATAAAGAATAAATATGGTATCATCAAATAATATTCCTAGTAAATATTAAATAACATTAATCGATTTCACCCTATATGAAAACATATTTTGAAGAAAGATCACACTTTCCATTTCTATTGGCAAATACAATTTTTTAGAAATCAATATTTTAAAATTCTACATTCATAATATATTTTGTAATCCATTTTCTTTTAAAATGACCATGAATAACTATAAATTAATATTTATTGTCAATAGGGTTCATGATGGTGATAAATTCCATTTATGATATACATGTTAGCATAATGATTCATTTCACATTCTTATTAAATGCTTAATGGAAATTTATTAGAAAATGACATGAATATTTTTTTATAAAAAAATTCATACATTAATAAAAATTACATTAATAAATCAATTTGATAATGTTAAAACATCATTGAAAACTTCTTTTTGAAAAAATGGATATAAAAAAAGTGTTTCTTACAAGAAGATAGAAATAAAAAATATTTTTATTAAAAACATTCTTTGTGTGTATTTAATACACTAATAGGGGAAAATTAATTTAAAACTATTATTATACCAAAATTACTACAGTTTAAGAATGTACATCGGTTTCATGAGAGGTAGCTCATAAGATTCCATCATCTAGAATATAATAATACAAAGTCCCAATAATCAATTAGATTGTAACATAGATATTTAATTAATAGATATCTTTTAAATCATAATACCCATTAATGAATATAATACAATTAAAATTAGATATCATAAAAATAAATAGATTATGGATTTAAAACTTTCAAAGGGGTAGTATATACACCTCATAAAATAAGATAGGGGCATAACAAAATTCATGTCCCAAAGAATGTAATTTGAGGAAAAAATATCTTGTAGAGCAGTCTCTATATCATGAATTCCATAATGAGTACACCCTCTCAGTTGAACATGGTACTCTATGTTGGTAGATGCACATTTATGGTGCTTCATAGATCCCCATCGACAGAAGGATCAACAATCCGAGACTCGATAGAGTTTGACTAGGTTTCACCTTCATCACACCAACATAGGCTATCTTTTCCTATTTATTCTTGTTATTAGAAGGTTTCACATAAAACAAGTCAATGTATCTAGCCATTATCATTGGTCTCAAGATATCCCTCAAGATAGATGTTCCCCGCCTACTTGTTAAGGGGAACTCCAAGCTAGTCATCAATCAAATAAATTGTGACTACATTGTTAGGAAGCCGGAGCTCGTTCCCTTGTTTGATCGTGATCTCCAACTGATGGCCTGGTTCCCTTATTGGCCTGAGGTTATTCATGTTATTAGTAATAGAATGCAAGATTCAATGCAATGTCCATCATTTTAGCATATCTCACAGAGCTTGACCAGAATGGTTATCTTATCCATTTAGTGCATCAATGGTTTCACACTCCTATCATTTAAAAAATAATGATGAAAAAGTTGTAAGACATATTACCACTATTGCATCCACATTGAGACTTATATGTCCCCCTATCATAGAAGAAGAGACCCTTGATTGGATGACCCATTTTTTCAAGTACCTCCAACAAAACAATCCCATGACAGACACATGTAGTTGTAAATGAATATGTCGGTGTACAGTGTAGTATACCATCTAGAGTGGTAATATCCTTGATAAGATTCTCTACAAACATGGGTTTGAGGGAGCTTTTCTCACATTCATTCAAATATATTAGATCTCCATGTTTATGCAAGGATTCCATGTCGGTTCATACAGAGCACATGGGGAGGGGAGAAAACTCTCCCACTAGATCCAATGTTTGGGATACTTCTACCCCAACATTGTAATTGAATTTATAGAGTTATCTAAGAGGTTTAATTAGTGTTTGGTCCATGTGAAAATTGTGCATCATCTTCCAAACCATACCTATACTATTAGGTACTATATGATGTTCTTGGTAATGGGACACGATGTTGTGGGACTATATCCACCAGTAACATCCCACCATTGATGGTTCATTATGATCATCACTTCTTTCTTCTCCAAGTGGGGATAAGTGATTCCCCTCAATAAATTTGAGGCCCATCCAATAATTGATTTAGTGAGATCCAACATCACCAATCTATTTGGATTTCCTCATAACATTTTCATTGGTAAGGACACCACCTTTTGAGCTGTTGAGATGAAGAAATTGAATTCCAAGTACATCATCCGGTCTAACCAAAGTTATCATTACCATGAACCAGGAAATATGTATATTGTGGAATTAACAAGACCCTATCTAATATTAGGAAAATGATGGTTATTTATACCTAGAAAATTTTGCGATACAAACGTCCCATTGCACTCTACGATTACCAGATGACGACTCATAATTCTACTCAGGTGATCCCATATTCCATAGTGTATGGAGCATAGGAATTATTACCCCTCGAGAATCATTTTTTGTCACTCTGTACCACTTTCTACGACCAGTATAAATCAAAGAGTGTTTTTGAATTCCATATGGATGAGCTGAAATTCCTTCATGAGAACAAACATCAGGCCTGGCACAATTTGGAAAGGCACCAAAACTATATAGCCAGATATTAATAAATTCCCTCTCTCCAACTTTCTTCATGGTGATATGGTATTGGTCCTAAGAATAAAAATGACACTCCATAGTAATATTACAATGTTAAAACCCAAATTGGAAGGGCCATAAATCATCCAAAAGGTTTAACACAATGGTTCATACTCTTTGGTCGCTATAGATGATGAGAATTTTACTCCTCCCACAAATGAAAAATTCCTCAAGAAGTACTTCACATGGGAAGATGTTTTAATTGTATTGGTTGTAGGATGTAAAATATCCCAACATCACTATACCACAAGATGTTAAATTGTATCAGTCATCTCACATGACAATAAACTACAAGCCCCATTTTCCTTGTGTTACGTTCTTCATGATGTTAAATTGTGAGCCACTTTTTAACACGCCCCATAAAAAGTTAAATTGTTCATTCATCCATACCGCATGATGTTAAACTGCACAACATTCATGAACTATTTATGTAATTATTGATTCCCTCATATGATACATAGTAATTCCCAAACATTTTTTCATCAGTAATATCCCCATGTTCACCAATTTTAAATCTTATGGAATGAGGTTCTGTCTAGGAGAGCATGGTGTGGAATTTTATGGTCTTCATTCACATTGGGGATATAATAGCCACACCATCTGTCTCCCTTAGGAATTACTCCCTACAATTCTTCCTTAAATCATGATGTTAAAATACATGAAATTCAAGAACTCTTTGTGGCTTGATTCATACCCTTGCTAGATATGTAAGAAATACTAAACATTTTTTCTTCAATTTTATCCCAAGGTATTGTATGTTTGGTCAAATTTCTAGCCTCTTGGACTAGATTTGGTGTCATAGGATCATGTGGTGTGTTGATGACATCGATTTTCCTCATTCACGCTGGGTTTGTGACTAACACATCTTATATCCCCTTTAGGCGCCTTCCCATTAACCAATCGTCCCAACCACACAATGTTTAATTGCACATCATTCAATAAATCTGTATCACTTAATTCCCATCCTTATGGGATATGAATGAACGCCCATAAATTTTTCCTTTGGGTCCATCCCTTAGAGTTTCTACCTTTCTGGCCCCTTTTTCCTTACCTTATGCTCCGAGTTCTAAGAATGTAAACTAAGATCTCTTGAATCCAAAATAATGTAATACTCCCCCATCCATCCTAAAATATGTTAAACTACATAGAAATTATCGTTCTTTCTACATGACCTTAAAAAATCCCCTTCATCACACACGATGATAAAATATTCCCCATTCAACATTACTGCACGATGTCAAATTGCATAGTATCTCATGTGCTACATAAAGTTGGATTCATTCCCTTCTATGATACCTCAGAATTCCTAAAATGTTTTTATTTGGGTCAAACACTTCATTCATCCATTATTTTTCCTCACCACATGGTATGATTTCTCTCTTGGGATTTTTAATGGTGTGGTGTGGAATCTTTTTTCCTCATTCATGATGGATTATTTTTTCATTCTATACATTTTCCCCTTTTGGGAGACTTCTCCCCCTTCATGCATACCATAAGAAATTATATTTCAGGGAATTATAGAACTATGTATGGATTGAGTCCCATATTTATGAGATACATAGAAATGCCCAAACATTTTGACTTTGGGTACAACCTTAGGATCAACTACCCATTTTTACTCATTCACCCGCTCGTCTTAGAGAGTAGGCTTCCCTTGATTAGATCCCTTGATCTCTGTTATGCCACATTTATTTTCTCAGATGCACTATGGTGTAGGGTCTAAAGTGTTGGATCTTTCCTGGAAATGGATTAATTCCATTTCCATGCTTCACGTGTACCATTATTTGGGTATTCATCATCCTTTATTCCTAATGGGACCCCCAACAGTATGGATTCATGGATTTATAGCTCACATACCATCCTTGACATTCCCCCAGAGGATTCTGAATGAATTTTTGAGATGGGTTTGACATTTAAAATACGATTTACAGCTGACCCATAGGTGTTTGTTCCCACACCAAGTCACATGATGTGGATATTGTATCATAAACATAGTCTGTTGTTATCCTCTATAATTACACAACCCTTTGTGTGTCCCATGTGTCATACACCTTGATTCACATCCAAAAATAACTTATAATGTCTGGATAGAACATCAACACCCTCAGTGATTTTCCACTGTGCACCATTTTCTGTTGAGAGGGTAGACCAACATCATGGGGTCACTATAGTCTCTTCACCTTTGTTCCCCTATAGTGCGCTCTAATGTTTTGTAAAATCATCATTTCCCCTTATTTCCTTCATTGAGAATGGATAAAATGGGCTTAGGTGTTTTTGTAAAGTTTCTACCCACCTGGAAGAGTTGTTCCATCCTTTTGTTCTGATATCTAATACCATAAACTATGAGTTCACATATCACAGTCCAAGAATCATTGCCTTAATCCATATGTGTGTTCCCTTAGTAATGTGTGGTGTTTTGTGGACTTCTTTCTTCCTAATTCATGCCAGATCCCTATATGGTGTGCACAACACTATTTCCATTTTTAAATCCTCACATTGGGTCTTAGATCTAAGACCATAAAATAAGACCCATTGAATCATTATCACATGATGTTAAACATCACATTCTACATTTAGGCTGTATGATGAAAACTACACAGTAAAATAATGATTTCACCTAAAAACCATTTTACATTTGGAGCTGTCTAGATACGATTACATCTTTAGTAATTACATATGTCTTGATTCTCACCCTTATAGGATATGTACCGACACCTGGAAATTTTTTCTTCGAGTCAAGCCATATATTCGTGAACCTTTTCCCCCGTTCATGTCCTTGGATCCTACCAAAAGTTTTGTGTGGTGATATGGGACCTCATTGGTCTACATTAACATTGGAATTTTAATATAAACACCGTGTAACTCCCTTTGAATCACTCGTAACTTTCAACCTTACCATATGACGTTCAACCTCGTGGAGAAGTTTATGATTCGTGAATCCCATTTATTTGTCCTATATCAACTTTTTCATCTAAAATGACCCCCAATGTAATGGATGACCATATTTATGGCTCACCTATAATCTTGGGAAAATTTTTTTAGGGATTCTGAAAGATAATTTGAGACATGTTCCATGTTTTGAATATGGTCAATGCTCAAACCACACAGTCTATTTCCATACCAGGCTATATAAAAGAGATATTCTGTCTCAAAAATGGTTTATAGTTCTCCTCTACCTTTATTCCACCCCTATTTCATACAAAACATCTAACATTGTGATTCACATTTTCCTTAACTTTTTTCTAATTGGTTTCCATAACCCCAAGTGTTGTTCATCAGACATATTTTTTATGGGGTTGGGATCTATGTTATGCAGGTTACCATATTCACTCATTTTATCTTTTGAATATTCACATCCAGTAGCTTTATGATCTGCCCTGTAAGTGGAATATGTTGTGAACACAACATTCCACTCACTGTATAACAAGGCCAAATCAATTTGAATGACTGATTCATCACCAGAAGATGCAATCACCGATGGATCTACCATAGATATCTTGAACTCATCAGTTATTCTGGGATTCTCATCTTGTGATTACTACATGAAGAATGGGTACCATTTTTACCAAAATCCTTTGATAATATTAACAGGTCTATAAAAAATATTCCTAACATACGAGATCTTTTTGCAGCTAAATCAATTTCCCATGTCACTATAGGTGCTGCCACCAATGGAGATCCCTCAGTGCTTGTTTTTTTAATAATAAGCTCTGAAACATTATATAAAGTGGTAAAATCTAATGATTCTATGCTCATCACTTTATCCCCTTCCTTTATTTGTCCTCTGGCCACATTATCCTTGGTTGGTAATCTTCTATATGTCTTTCTGCATATGTCAACATATTCTCAGCCCCTGTAGTGGGAGCCTCCATTTCATCACTACCGATGTGTTCTCCAAAATGGTAGAACTTGGTTAGTGGGTCTATTTTGTGGAAGAAAAATGTAACAAGATAGATATGATATAAGACATGTCTTAAGACATTCATATTGTTCCTTGTCAGAGCTTGTAATTTCAGCACTCTCCCTTGGGATCCCTAGGTGAGCTGTAATACTCTGAGATTCCTCCCCCTTATTTCTTCATTCCGAGCCTCCTCCTCTTTTTTTATTTATATTCTTCCTCCCCTTCTTATTTTACTTCCTCATCCTCTACTTATTCTTCTTTTTCTTCTTTATCATCATCATCATCATCCTCGAGTGGTATTTCTCTAGAATCATTTTCTTGACAGAGAATTAAATTGACAAAGAAATATGGTTCTTCATACCACCCTTGTTGGAATGCATTGGTGTACATATATGAAAGGTTCACATGCCTAAGATTAATATAGTCCTTGTCCACCACATGAATGCCCCTGAATTCTAGCATACCAAGATTTATTATCATCAATTTTCACAACTACATTTCAGTTAAAATCAATTACCGTAGTGTCCTCCAAGTAAACCATAGCGATGGGAAAATGGAATCGGTAGTCTATTATAGGAGATATCTTAGTTACTTCCCAGATGATTCCCTATATGTTCCAAAAGTTCACCCATGGGACTACCCTCAAGAGAATGTGGAGGAGCGGCTGCTCCTTGTGACAATCTACCATTGAGGTTATATTTTTTATTTTTATTCTCTAATTTTCTCAAAATTTAGTAGGATTAAAATATTTTTAAAATTTTATTGAATAGTTATAGGAAAAACACATTCATTATACTAAAAAATAATTATATATGTTATTTTATTAATAAATATATAGATTCATATATTATTATATATATATATATATTGTTTGTTTTATGATTTTTATAATTATTTCAAAAACATTTGAATGTGAAAATGGTGTGTTTTTTAAGAAATTGCATTTGTGGAACTATAATTTGAGTCATTTTTAAGAACTATGTATGGGGTATGGATGATCATCATGTTGATATAATTATCATTGGGTGAAATGGGTCTTTAAGTGGGAAATGGACAATGAAGTTAAAGTGAATGGATATAAATAAGGGAAAGTGACTAAAGGGTTTATACAATAATAAGTCATTGAATTCAATGAAAACTATTCATATGGTTCATCCATCAGGATCATGATCCATACGTGGTTATTTCATATGTAGCAAGTAAAATTCACTAGTTCATTTAGTTTATTTTTCCACTATAAACATCTCAAAAGAATTGATTATGTAAAAATAATTCTCCCTATTTTTTATGTGATGAACAGATCAATTTTTCATTTGATCCTCCCCTACATTCCTTCATTTCACTCTCACATTTGAGTAACACTAGAGTGACATTGTAGAACCATGGTTTTCATCCACATAACTACTTCTCAATGGCTTCCAATGGAGATCATATCACCACTCCATTGCCCAAAATGACATTTCAACCAGGTGTTCATTTTTTATGGAGATCCAGTTTTCATCTTCATCATGTAGTCTTTCACATGCATTCATTATATCCTAAAACGGTTGTCACCAATGAGAATCAACAAGATAATGATATGATTTCAGGAAATATGTTTTTTGGCGCTCAAATTTGTGACATTTTTAATAAATATGTATTGGTTTTGGATGATATTCTTATTGATATAGATATCATTGGGTGAAAATGGGTCACTAAGTGTGAAGTGGTCATGCAAGAGAAAATGGGTCATTAGAAGGATTCAATATCTATGTTTAGTCTTAATATACAATGTTCCAACATTATCTTTATTTTATTAAAAATTTAATTTAATTTTTTGTACCATTACATTTCATTTTATAATCTTTTTTTACATTCATTTCATTTTCCTTTATTTATTTTATTTATAGAACTCTTTTTATTTCCATACATTTTTTTGATGTTTAGTTCATATTTTAAATTTAAATTTGATTTTACTATAATGTATATTTTATAATATTTTAATGTTATCTACATAAAATTTAATAATTATTCATATGTTTCAAGCAGTCGACTTTTAAGGATTGTAAAATATAAACTCTACCTAAAACATTAATGAAAACTGAAACACTTGAAACATATGTTCAAAGGGAGGATATTAATAATAGTGTTATAATTTTAATACATATAAAATATATACATGAACAAGTAAAATCAATCTCTATGGTGAGGATATTCCATCCAACATGGTGGTCTACGAATGGTATGCCTGTATGGAGACTGTTGATCTCTGTGATAGGGAGGAGGTTGATGTCCTAGAGGGGGATGATCTTTTGTCACTGGAACATTTACCATCACATGATCCACCTATGTTCTAGTGGGTGTAGGGGTCAACTTCATGTCATATTATTCTCCCAATCCTTCTCCCAATAGGGTAGCAGAAGGACATTCCGTCGTGACTGCAGGGAACCAAGCTTGAGATGGATCTGGACGCCATGGTTGTCATGGAACTGTACCCCTAGGTGGAGATAACTATATATATCCTATAAAGAATTTTGGATCTCATACTTCTTAAATCACATCCACAATCAGTTAATGATTGACTTCTAGTTGGACAAAGAATTCCTATGGAATATCTGAGGCCTCACATACAGCACGACATGGTCTACATCATCGTCATCATGGCTCCTCATCATCAGAATCTACTTGTGGATATTCCTCTAGGTGGGGAACCTCCTCTCTCTAGGATGTACTATCAATGATTCTCTCATAATGTTCACAATAAGATGTCATCTTATCTAGTGATTCATCATTGACTGTTGTCAGGCTAAGGACCCCTTCCTCCTCTTCATCACTCACTAGAATAATATTCACAATTTGAGTACCCTGTAAATATATTCAAGATGAATAATTAAATAGTTCAAAAAATAATAATGGAAATTTATTGGCTTATGATATTATGAATCTCTCTACATTTTCAGGTAAGATATCGCATAGACTTCAGACATTACAATGACTCATACATGACCTGCTCTAAAAGAAAAACTGCATCGTAGGTATACCATGGATAAAAACACTACACATTTTCCCCATCAGTAGAGATAGTCCGAATGTACATGGCGGGAGCCCTCATCCTACCTCCCTATCACCATCATACCATAAAGCTTCTATGTCATTCTAGGCGGTAATGGAATCAAATGAACATGAAAAAACATCTACATTACTCTATCAATCTGTTACCACTCGAAAACATGAATGTGAATTAGGGGACCAACAATCATAACATCATCAATTTTTTTAGTGTAGTATGTTAGAAACTAGCCCAGTATAGTCAATTATGGAATCCATCTAATCGGAATTCTCATATGAACATTGTTAAAAAAATATCCTTAGTAAAATCCAAAATTGATGATATTATTAAATTATCTATAGAGTGACTGATTTTATATACATACATGGTTGGGTAAGAGATAGTCCAAATAGAGGATATATTCACTCATCTAGTGTGTTATAACCATGAAAAAATTGAGTCTCTAAGACCACCTGTAAAAGGAAACACTGAAAGTGAATGATAATAAGAAATAAAATAAAATAACTCCTCGTAGCATAAGAAACTAATAGATATGATTGATCATATTAGCACCCACACAAAAAAATCAATAAGCACCTCTATAGGATATGGTAGATGACAACGATTAGGGGGGAATGAGATGATGCACTCCCATTCCCAAATTTGAATAAGATTGGACATCCCATGAGATCTTTGAAGTTGATGTAGGACACCGTGCACAATGATCTCTATGTGTATGCTAAGCAGGATAATCCACATATTTATATACCTTCTCAAAACAATTACTCTAGTAGTTATAGATACATCATGTCCACATTCTTCATTGAGTGATCAACTCCCATGGTCCCACCAATGAGCCATAATTTATATGCACAGACATAGCGCATGATAGTTTGGTCTTCCTCATCATCAAGTAAATGTGGAATCTTCTCCTCCATCTAGGGACCAGAAATCGTCACTCCATCTATGGCACCATATTTGGACAAAATTTTGATGCCTAAGAATCACTGGGAAAGTCAATCCATGATCAATGGTTGCTCCGATAATGGCTTCCACTAGATAGAGATACTGAGAAGCACTGTAACATCCTCGAGAGTGGTGGTCATCTCTCCCTTAGGCATATGGAATGTCTGTGTCTCTATTCTCTACCTCTCCATGTAGGCAGCAATAAGTTTATGGTAAAAAATTTAAAATTTGATCATAAAATTCCATAGAAGCTATGACAGAGCATGTATGGTCTAATGGCAAGTGGAGGCTTCCTATGATAAAAATGGTTCAATCGATGGACCCTGACTGGTCAGACGTGACCACCATATAACATGACCCGGGAAATGTTGGTATCCATATGAGTGAGTAGTATGGTATCCTCCATATATATATATATATATAATGAAATGATTTTTAAGTATAAAATTTAAATATAATGTTATGGTCAACAAAACGTTATGCCTTTTAAAATGAAATAAATATCATGTTTAATAATATTTTTAAATAATGATATTTCTTACCAAATGAATAAAGCATGTATTCATGTTTTTTAAATAATATTACTAAATTGGTTTTAATATATTATTTTAGGCTAAAATGGTTGTTCTATAATATTTGGTTTTCTATATTTACATGTTATAAACATTTTGTCTTCTTTATGTAAATGTTAATTAGAAAATGGAGTTCTTAGTAATTTATGTATGACATTACACATGATGGTATATTTAATTATTATTTTCTCAGGGGTATACTGTACGTCTTAGCTAGGGAAATTTTAATTATACATTAATATCACCTAAAGTGCATTTTCAAATTAATTTTAATGTCACAATGAATGGAGTATTTTTATTTGATAGTAAAATTATTCTATTAAGACACCCATTTTATGAATTGAAGAAGCATATTATGAAACCAAATAAATAACTATATTAAATGATCACATAAGACACAGTACATCATTGAATATGAGTGTGTTTACTCGATCTAGAAATGTTAGTCCATCATTTCTGGTTATAAACCTCAGGATGACATATAGTGCGTCTCAAAATTTTACCTCATTTTTGTGGCCATTTTAACCCATTTTTCATTCAAGTGGACTTCAATATTCCTCTTTTACACAACTTATTGAAGTCAAGTATCACAATCATATGGCCTTTGGGAATTGTGAAATATAAAAAATCCCTAATAGGCATGCATGGTGTAACCTAACAGTTAGAAAAGGCCTCCATTTGGTAAAGTGAATCAATATATGCTTCACATGTTATGTTCACAGATTAACATGCTATGATGGCATATGCTCCTTGAAACCGTAAGGCCTAGAGGATTCCAAATTGGCATTTCCACTCTTCCAGTAATACCAACATTTTTTCACCAATGATATTTTTTATGGGGTTTGAACACTCTTGAAATAAAAATTGAGAGACTTATCGGAAGAAAATGATGGCATGATAACTTGAAACTTCATCGATGACCTTTTCAATCTCCCATTTTCTATGTCTTCCATACCTTATCCCCTGATGAATTCCATTTGAGGCTTGTTTTTGGCTATCAATTAAGTACTTTGCGCTACAATATAATGTCTCCTGAAAATTTAAAGTTATATATACCTTGTCAATCCCCATGAAGACACCATTGCTACACTTAGATATTTATGTAGTCATGTGTCCATACCTATTCACCCAAACTTATGATAATGTACATTTTTATTTTGGAATCCACATCATGTAATCATAAAATTATTTAGTATCCCTATAGATTATATCTAAATTTCATTCAAACCATCATGGATCCAAATCATATTCTACACAGAAGTGATCATATTTCACATAAATTGATTTTATCATTACATTGAAATAGTAAAAAATAACTAATATATTTCACTCTTATTCTCATGTTTTCATTCTACATAGGTTAGTAGTGGAATGTTTTCCTCACATTTCCAAAAACGTGTCTCATGATTTATTGATGATGTGAAGTTGGGGGTCTCTAAGTATCAGGTTTCTCATTAATTGCTTATATGATTTCCCAATGCCGATCATATATCATGAAGTCAACCTGATTTTGGGTAAAATGGATACTAATACATTCCAAAAACAAACTCTATGATTCACAGTTTTTCTTCTCCACGGTAGAAATGGAAAACGGAAGAGGTGGTGATTTTCCATCTAGGGTTTCCACAATAAATAATACACCACTAAATTTTTCATATAGAAACATTCCATCAATATAAATGAACTACTATTTGAAATGATATGCAGATATACATGGGAGGAATTCCTATAACAACCAATGAAATTGAACATGAGATGGATCATTTTGATTATCACGATACATGTGTTTGTTTATATCAAGATGGAAGAAAACTTGGTTATTGTGACTCAGTATGGCTAGAAATTGTGGAAAAACCTGATACGAGTCATCCTAATCACCATAGACCATCAGAACTGCCTTCTGTTTATCTTTCCATGCCTTATTATAAGAAATATTATAACTAAATATTTATTTTATCATCCCCTTCACAAGGGCTATAGAAAAATTATGGCATGTTCTAATCATCTCAATAACAATGGATAACCCAAATTCGGAATCCAATGAGGTATGATATTGTGTTAGGTTGGGATGAATGTAAGTTTGATCTGCCTTAATCCATGTGATTATCCAACATCCAAATGTAATGTCCAGAATCATCTTCATGAAAAATCTACAATCATCCCCATACTTCTCACACTGTAAGAGATGTTTATTATGACCTGATTCCTGAACAATATATATGCAGTGCCTCTCAATATGTAATCTATTTAGCAGGATTTTAAATTCATCTTTACATGAAAAATTCATTCCATCATAATTTTTTTCTTGCTCACTAATCATATCTAGTACAACACTAGGAAACATAGTTGTTGTTGTTAGAAAATTTTAGTCGAATTCAAGAACACTTGTCATTACATCTGACCAAGAGGAAAATAGTGGTGGATGATTTATTATGGGTCAAGGCTGCTGTACAACTAAATCATTTATAGATACTCCCCCTCATGTTCTACTACTACATCCTCATCATCACTATTATCACCATATATTTCATTATTTCAAAAATCCTTAATGGATGTAGGATTTACATGTATATTTGGGATATAATCTAGGTTTACCTCTTCAGTATCATTTGGAAAAGGATCAATGTCACGGGGAATACTATCTTCAGCCACTCTTGAAAGACAATGTCTTTATAAAAATAAAATTATTGATGTACAGTAGAAACATCAAAAAATAATGTGGTCATGGTACCATCTTACCACTGAGAAAATAAATTTATTGCTTGGACCCACTGTGCATAAGAAACTAGTGGGAATGCTAGATTGCACGGTGTTGCTGGGAATTGAACATATGTATAGCTCAAAGGATTGGTCTCTTGATCTGGTCCCAAATATGAGCATCAAATAAAATTCATGAAGGTCACATGGGTTATACAATATGGTGTACTAACCACTGGTGTTGGCTTTGTATGGTAAGAAGCTCCTTACTCTATTTGAATAACCTCCTTGTAGTGGTACATATAGAAAAAATGCAGGTGTACATCAATAATTTATATTAATCAAGATTATGATAGTGTAACTAATATTGACAAAGATGGTTGACCAAATAATATTTATTATAATAAAATTTTATGATGCATTTTTTACACTAAAATATTATAGTAATGTTTAACTATATAAATGTTTGTTAGAATATAGGTTACAAAATGTTTTGGATATCAATGTACAAATAAATAAAACAGTAAATCTATTTTAGTATCATTGAAAAAAAATTAGGATCATATAAAGGGAAATAGAGAAGAGAAAACACTTTGAATAACATAATAATTCATTAAAACATACAACAAATACCTTGATATTTTTCTATACAACATGTTTTGGAAGAGATGAGCCTCACTTCATACATGATTTTAAATCTGGAAAAATATTTATTGGTATCTGGATAATATCTTCTAATTTTATGTACATAAAATTTGAATTTGGAAAATCATTCATCCTTATGATAACATATATTATATTTTATCTTAATTTTCATTATAAGGTCTAAATATTTTCAAAATTACATTGTTATGTTCATATACTTTGAAGATATTATTAAGCTACTAATTAAAAAACCATATTTTACATCATGTTCGATGTGAGGCTCACCTCATCCAAAAAAAATATTTTGAATTTTTTTTAAGAATTTCTTGTATGTTGTAAATCATTCATGTGTTATTTAATGTGTTTTTTATTATCCATTTCACATTATATGATAATGATTTTCATTTTATCAATGATAAGTATTATTAGATAAAAATTATATGGATTAATTTTTTAATCGTACATTATGTATTCATTAATCTATACTTAATAATTAATAATAATAACAATTATTTATAAACTATAAAATATTTATGATACTAATATTTTGGGAAATATTTTTATATACTAAAATATGTTGCTAATTTTTCTTAGTATGGTTTTTAGATAGTTAAAAATTATTTAATCACTAGTAAATCATTAATATTGTATTCAATTGCTAATAATAAAATTAATTCTTTAATGTCTTTTTCCTATTCCATTTCATTTTATATGAACATAATTATCATTTTATCGTTGATAAATATACTGATATGATGTCTGTTTTATCATAGGTGTTTTAGTAGATTATAAAGAAAATATGAATCATCTAAAGCATATCTACTGGGAGTGTCAATCCAGGAGTGCTAAAAGGCCCGTTTATGTGCACCATTTCTCATTTGAGTATATATTGACGCGGTGTTTTTAGGATTTACCAATAGTTACATCTCTACCAAAGACTCTTCCACTTGTTCGTATCCTGACATAGATTTGATTACTTAGATATCTACATTTATATGCTACCAATGTTTAAGAATGTTTATTCCTAAGTTATTCTATTGTTAGTCTGTTTTTAATCATACTATAATAACTATTATTTAAAAATATATAAAACAAAATGAATTAATTAATGAGAAAAATATTTAAAACAAACTAAACTACTTAAAAATGGATTATTTAAAACTAAATAGAATTAAATTAATTAAAAAATAACTTTGATTAAATAAAAAATACATATAAATCATTCTCCGCAAGAAAAAAACCACTTATTTTAGTCCATTTGAACCACAACATGTTACACTGACTTTTTCTTATATATAGAAGTATTGGAATGATGGGAGATGAGTGAAAATTTATGTGAGGATAGGGGGAGTCCCTTTTGTAGGGAATTAAGGCAAAGGTGATAGTGGTGCCGCCTTTTTTCCTTTACATTAGGCAAAAAGTGGTAGCAGGGTTTCTTCATTTAGTGTAAGGTAAAGGGGAAATGATACACCCCCTATCACCATCTCTATGCCATAAATTCTTGGTAAAATTTGTGGGGGGATCCCCACTTCCACCTTTCAATCCTTTTTGATTTTTTTCCATAACACATTTGAAATTTGTTTCTAAAACAAATTTGAATATCAGTTGCATCCTATGCCACCCTATCCACCTAACATTCCTCTGGTATTTGTTCCCTAGAAGCACCTTGAATACTCCATCATTATCCGAAATCAATAATTACTTCCTTGATTTTATAATTTCACTTTCCAAAAAATTCTTCAGCGTATGCCGCCAACCAGTAGTCAGTATGTTCTTTCGACATGCCGTCATCAATATCGGTAGGGGGATGCATGATTATTTCATTTATTCTATAAGTTTTATACATGAGCCAACACTATTGAATAATATAGGGATGATTCTCTTCCATGAATTCTATATTCACATTCATTGGCCTTCACTGTAGGATCCTGAACTTTTGGGAAAACCATTATGGCGCATAGATCTAGTAGAAGATCTTCCCATCAATCCAAGCTATTACCACACCACATTTGAAGCTATGTAGATACTCCATATGTTCCAACAGACCTCACATGACATATAATATTGGGAATACCGGGGTATGTAATGGGAGAAATTTTATATTCTCTTGATTTATGATCTAGAGCTTAATCCCCTAGTCATTGAGCTTCAATGGTCAGACACCAGAAATATTCAGCAGAGTTGGTCATAGGCTCTATCCTAGAAGGCGGATGGCATTTGGAAAATAATACATACCGCAGTGACCTAGAACACAACTAGGAATTATTTCGAATTGTCTAGAGATCTTCTAAGGAGTCCCTCCTCTTGAAATGTGCCCCATGGTGGTATATTGCCTCGCCAATACGTAAACCCCCTGATTGACCCTATTACAGGATACCATGATCCCGATCACCACCAACCTCTCGTGAGAGACATGAATCCTTTTATCCCCCACTAAAAGTAACAATCCACATTAAAAGGCCATAATTAACCTTATGTATCACACATATGGATCTCATATTTCATTTACATTAAATACCCATGATTGGTATACTCGTACATTTAGGGCTACCTAATATGATCCTTATATTCCCCTCCGCAACGCAATCGTTCTCTACTTCCCTCACTCGGGCATCCACATGATCTTATCCTTACTGAAGAATAGTCTGAACCATGATGGTTATGATATTTCCTTCATGATGTATTTGATCCACTGCATCTCTTAGGCCATGTCTAGTAGATGCCATGTGAAAATGGGAGTTTTTACCATGTTTCTCCAAACAATATCCATTGGTATAAATTCAACATATAGGAACCCTTATAAAAGATTTCCTCTAATGAATTGGGTGTCCCAAAGGACGATACTGATCTTCCCATGGTGGAGGTGAAATGTATTTGTTTCAGGCGACCACCAACAGAATAGATCTAGCACCAAGTTTTATTGGTAGGAGAAGTGAATCTGTGATGTCCACACAGATTCGAACAACCCGATTTTCTGAAGCTCTACCCCAAACTCCCCACATGTTTGGCATACCCAGTTCTCCCATGCCCACTCACTTGTAAAATGTTCACCAAAAATTGATGTCATATTCCTCTATCCATCCTTCTCTCTCCTATGTGAGGCTGCTTCTGAATGTGTTATCTTATTGTGTAGGATTGTCCTCAACAATGGTTTTACCCCCCGTAACTATCTTTCTCTTCATTTTTGGGATATAAAAAACCATATCCTGAGTCTCCATGGAATGGTGACTTTTGTTTTATTGTTGAAGCATTGAAGGCCAACTTCGCGCATAAATCATGATAATGGAATGTCAGTATTGATTCCTTATAGGGATACCTCCTTACTAATGCTGAATTTCTTTAGCGAGAGGCTATCTCTCTAGGCGTAGTCCTTATAAACATGTCTCAGAATTCCAATAATCATTATATTTTTAGATATTACTCTTCTCTATTAAATAATTCAATTGATTACAATAATCTCATCCCTATGTGAATCTGAAATGACCATCCTCTCAGTAGCTATATATTCAATTGCCATCTAAGTAAATATGAAAATACAAAAATGGGATAGCAGGAATAATATAGGATTTTCATGTAAAACATCTGATTTCGTGGATTATTGGATGAATACCATGATAATCCTTGACCATTAAATGTGTTCGCAAGATCCTAGAGTCGTGTGAAAGATCCCATAGTTTCATGCAAGGATGTAAAGGATTTTTATTCCACGCAAAAATTGTCAACTTACACACATGAGATAAAATCACATGTTTTACGAAAATTAAAGGTATAGTGACTCCCCATTAATATTTAACAGTATGGACCTAGTATGTCTTGTGCATACAAGGATTCTTTTTCCCTAGATCCCAAATTTGGCATGCACCGCCTTATAAGGCCATTTTGTATTTAGTGTTCCCATCGAAACCCATCATTCTGGTCCCCAACTAGCTCAAATTCTAAGGGGGAATTTTTTGGTGCTGAATTTATATTGAAGATATAGAAAGATTTATTTCATCAACAAAAATTATAATATTGTTCTTCAGAATAACCCAAGGACCCTAAAAAGGATTCATGGAATATTTAGAGCTTGTGTGAATGAATGAAATCCTTCTAAAAGACACATGAAAGCCTAATGTGACATATACATAGATCTTGTGGTGAAAACTCTTGATAATAACCATGTGAGATGCATGAAAATAGATGAAATTTAAAGAGAATGTATTGTTCTATGTGCAAGACTCTTGCATGCCCAATGCAACGTAAACCATCCACTAGTGTGCTCATGGTGATTTTGTTTCCTATAAATAGAAGGGAACCCCCTCCCTTAAGGATACCACTCATGAATTCAAACAATCACACTCGTCCATGTATGACAACCCTATAAGAGTCTATGTGAATTTCATGGATTCAAGGTATATGATATTTCATGATAGTTTCCCATTGGTTCCACCTTCATGTGGTCCCACAAGGGCTTGACCCTAAACCATTTTCAATTTCACCTCTGGGAAGTGCGTTAAAAATATTCTTCATTCACTCAATCCTTGGCTTTATGTAATACCTATTTTCCTCCACCCTTCGATCTAGTCTAAAAGTATCCAATGTTATGTGAAACCTATCATATTGCATGAATGTCCCTAATCATATGCACAATCCTTATTTAGGAATCTGTGGGTTTTTTTAAATCTTGGAAACCATGTTCTATCTCCTCATTCATGCAACATCTCTATCATTCATGCACTTCATACGTGTATCCCTCCAGAATTTTGTACAATTATTCTCAAATTTCTCAAGTGGTGCTTCATGTTGCGTTTTCTAACCATACGCTTCTTCACCTAGGTAGGCTAACAAATATTGATTCATCACATAGCTATACTAACATAGACTTTTATATGGGCCATTCTTCCACCCCATTTTATCTTATCATTTCTTGTGGGTTTCCTTCCCCTTCTGTGTGTCATAATGATGTTTTTATATCCTAGGTTCAACGAGTGAGTCCTCATCATCTGATCTGTAAGACTATAAACTATGAAGAACCCACTTAATTTATACATGTCATTAAATAATATATTTCCACATCCATGATGAGTCCAAGATTTCTAGATATTGAATTGTACTAAGAACATTTTTCTTCCCACCTTATAGTACGCCCTTTCTCACTCCCTTTGTGCTTTGACGCCATGTGCACCTCACGCAGTCTCCATATAATCCTTGAACAAACTTCACATGATTAATTTCTATAGTATGTCTTTATCTCCATATCCATGGGTTTCTATCCATGAATAAGCCACAAAAAATACCTCGTGGCCACAACCTTGGGACAAGAACATTCGGTCTATTATTGCCTCTTTTTCCTCACATCAAGTATGACTCATTTGGGATTATATTAAGTAGTGACCATAAAATCCTCTCTAGGTCGAAAACCTTGTGTAAATCGAATCATGTCCTTTTTGGGACACTGACCATCCATAATCTATAGCTTGTTTCTAGGAATATGTCAATTATGTGCACCCAAATACTATTACTAATTCATGAAATTGGTGGAATTTGATCCCTATCTTCTACACATGTTACGTAGGGAGACTCCCAGAGGTCCGAGCCACCGCCTCACTACTGACGATCCATATGATCAACCATTCAATTTTGGTTCACTCTTCATCCCACATTACATTGAACCATATCACCCATCAAATATACGAAAATTTTAATCCATTTCGGGTTCATAAGAAGCCGCTATGAGGTTCAATCCCATCCAATGGTAAACACTAGGGCTCTTTAGAAGAGATGTACACTCCTAATGTGACATCTTCACTTTTTGGGACAAATCAGTCAGATCCACCACTTGAGGTGTTATGATCTATCCATATGGGATGCTAACCATGCGTAATCCCTACACTCAACCTAAACTCCCCCAACAAGGAGTATTCCTCTTATAATGGGATGAAACCCATGCATAATCCCTAGCATGTCCCTAAGATGATTTCCATTATGTGAACACTAATTATTTTCCCTATTCATGAACTACATGGAAATTAATCCCCTTACTCTACATGGTTATATAGTAATCCTCTATGAGGTTCAATCTCATCATACATTTCAACCATGGTTTGTCCTTTGAGCCTTTTCATATGGGGAGGATCATGCCCCACCTAGGGGTTTCATTTCCTTCAGATCCCCATCCAGGCACCCATTCTCACGAGTCACCTCTTCAGGTGTCTCATCGGCCTATCCAATTTTACATGGAATGTTATTCCCAACCACTGGGATATGTAAGAAACCTCTCTGAGGTTAATTCCTAGAACCGTAATCTTAATATTTGTTCTATATCATTCATTCAACCCACTTCACCCAAGCCTCATTCATTCATCCTGATCCATACCTATGTTTCCACATCATGGGTAATTATAGAACCTTATAGGTTATAAACTCTAAATGTTGCCATAAAATAGATTTTTACAGGTTTCTAGGTCATTTTAATTAAATTTAATTTTAGTTTAACATCATGGTAAACCTATTTTAACCTTAACTATAGTAATTTATTTTAACTATTTTAACTATTCATTTTGAAAAAAAATTGAACATATTAGACAGTAATATCTATTATTATAAAAATTAATGAATTCAATTATTCAAAATTATATTCATAGAAGTGTCAAAATCTATTTTAAAATTAATCGTTTAGGCGTGATGTGAAAGCGGGTTATCGAAGATAAATTTTCATATGTATAGAATGTTTTAATATCAAAATTCAATATGAAATTTTTTATAGCATATATTATTCTAATAAGTATATAATTGAAGAAATTATAGTTCTAAAATAATTTTAAATAAAATTTATCATTGTAAACTCCTGGAATAAAAATCATGTTTTTAATAAAAATATATATTTGTCACTACTCATTGACAAATTTATCATTTCAGATAATTTAAAAAAAATCAATCCAAGATAATTTTTACATGATAATATAAAAATTATGTTCATTTTGAAAATAAATTTTAAAAAATTAAAAATTATTAATTTTATAATAACTTCACAACATGCGACAAAAGAACTTTTTTGATAAACAAATTTTTAATTGTAAAATTAATGATATTATTATCTTATTCATAGAAAACACAAAATATGAATATTAAATATTTTATTGACTATATAATATATTTAATTGACTAAATTTATTCAAAAAAAAATTATTTTTAAAAATTATTGATTTATAATGCATTTTTTATCATAATCAAATTTCAGAAAAAATTACCTTATTTTGAAATTTGTTTTTTTTCATATCTAATAAATTTATCACAACAGATCCCATCCTATAAAAAAATTTAAGCCATGTATTCTATTAATATAGTAAATACTATTAATAATAATAATTCCAACAACTACATGATAATAATTTTATTAAACAAAAAAAAATATAATAGTATATTGTGACTCGTTAAAACTCAGTGTTGCATGCAACAGAAGCAATCTACGAAACAAAATTTATTACAAAAATAATAAAATATATTTGTGTACATAAATTTTCAAAGTTTTGAAAATTTAATTTGATAAAATTAAATTTTTATTTCATCATACCAATGTTACTGTCAAAGAAATTTATGCGATTTTTCAGAAATAGTTTCATTTTTAGTGAGTTATAACAATAGTAATATTAAAAACACTATCACTTTTATAAAATTATAATGATATAAAAAACACGAATTTTTATAAATCCAGTTTTATATAATTTTTTATCTAATATTTAAGATAATTCATATCCAAATATAATATTGAACATAGAAATACATGCTTAGAATTTTGGAAATCTAAGTAATGTTTTTGTTCAAATAAAAATTATTATGAGTTTTTCTATAATAATCAGGTATATAAAATATTCCCCTCAGATTTTGTTGGGTTTAAAAGATAATAATTTTGTTTTTATTTTTCATGATGAAATTAATTTTCTTTTATTTAAAATAATAATTAATGTTTTGGTAAAATAATTTTTATACTTAAAACTAGCATTTTTATGAAAACGATTTTCATTCTGTTTGAAAAACATATATTAAATTAAATTTTTACTACTTTAATAAATTAAATATTATGAAATGGATAAAAAAATTTATTCATTATATTTAATAATAGTAAATAAGATCAAATTAATTTTTATTTATAATGATTAGTACCCTTGGAAAGTATTTATGACTTCGGCTAACCAGAAAATTAGTTAAAAGGTTAAATAAATGGGTAAAGCATTAATATAACTCAATCATACTTGCTTAAATTGCATTTTTTAATAATATATGGACCGTAACCATTTCATATTAGAATTTAGGATAAATTTCTTCCACTTTACTTTATTATTCCATATATTATATAATAACAAATCATGTATTTATATGTTTCCCAACAACATCACTTAAAAATGGGAACCCACTATCCTATATTCTGTACACTACAAGAGCCACTTATATTGAACAATACCAACCCAAAATCCTTCCCCATGTCTTAGAGACCCTAGTCTCACAAAAATAAAACTTCAAA
Organism: Viscum album; assembly: GCA_963277665.1. Taxonomy (NCBI): domain Eukaryota; kingdom Viridiplantae; phylum Streptophyta; class Magnoliopsida; order Santalales; family Viscaceae; genus Viscum; species Viscum album. Next base: position 689,786,858 of record OY728134.1, on the reverse strand, counting down.
TTGGCTTATGATGTCCCCCAATTGAGGGTACCAATAGAAGAGGAATATGTTTTTATCAAGATTTTCCATGTTCCATTCTTCCTAAACCTCATAGGTATATTAAATTATCATATTTAAATAATTATATAATTATATTAAATATTTTTATAGTATTTTAGATTCATTTTATATATACTTTATATATCCATTCCTCCCTATAGAAAATGAAAACATCACTCGTACATATTTACAACCTACCCTCTTCCCATAACTCTATAATTTATTTATCATCAAAACTATACATTGATGGTTTTAAATATATAATAAATAAACATCAAAAATATTTATGAGAGTATGTTTTTTTGAAATATAATATATTATCTTTCTTTTTAAACTTATGTCTTTTGTAGAAATATAATTTCATTCGTGTGTTCCTATAGACTAACACCTCTACGATGAAAAATATATTTTTTATATTTCCACCATTCGAGGATCATTCTAAATTTTAATATAATTATATTATATACTTTTTAAATTTTCAAGATATAATGGAACCATTTCACAAAAAATATAACCATGATGAATATACTGGATTAATTTTTGGAAAAATTGACTGAAAAACCTAAATTAAAAAAATGTAAATAATAATTTTTCAATGAATAGATGACAAATGATTACGAAAATATCCTAAAAAATTAAATATCTAGGAATATATTTTTTTAATAAATTATTTGATAAAATTATATTTATTGTTAAATATGATATGATGCATTCAACCAAAGTATATGTTTTGGGTAAAGGATTATTCTATAATCTCAATTTAATAAGTTATCTCTTTTGTTAAATATCACATTGATGAAAATTCATAGAAATTTCTCTTTCAAACTCCTTTTATTTTTTTTCTTTGTTGTTTATCGATAGTGATTATATATTTTCCTTTCAATTTTCACTATTTGGTACTTAATACCATTAATATGTTTCTTAATCAAAGTAAACCTTATTTCCACTTTAGTCGACATGATTTTTATTTAATGTCCATGTTCCTTAAAAAGTTTTAAGGAATGTTATTTTTATGATAAAATAATTATTTAAATTAATTCTTGATAATAATTTACTTTATTTACAATTGTTTAAAATGAATCTTCTTTTATTTTTTGAATAAGGTACTTTTGGATTTTTACCATCATTATTGAAGTGCATTGTGTTGCATTTGTTGTCAATGAGGCATGAAGTTGTCTTGGAATGAATGGATGTCAAGGAGTCAAGATGTGAATGTCAAAGGATGTGATGGTGATGGTGGTGAAGGAGAATGGCCATGGTACTAAGATGCATGTCACTTAGGAGATTCACTAAGTGGTATTGGAAATTGTGGTTGAAACATTCTCTAAGTACATCTGACGATTGTGGAGCTGATCTTTAAGTTCATAGAACATGTATCCTGATGATACAAAGACACAACAATATTAGAAGACCATGAATTGTAGTGACAATGCATGAGGAGTTAGAAGATGATCCATCCACAAGTTCTAAGTGGATGAAGTGGATTAATGAAGTCCATGCACTATCACTTAGTGCATGTGAATTGGAAAAGTTCCAATTGATCTCTGATTAGTTCAACGAAGTTCATTGAAGAATTTAAGTGATTCAGGAGTTCGGTTGAAGATGAAGAACCTTCGGGAATTCCATTACAAAGTGATGAATAAATGTTGAAGAGAATTGGAGGAATTCTTAAGAAGAAGAAGAATAGAGATGGGAAGAAGAATGGCTTGGTGTGGCACTTGGCATGTTACACTTGGTCACTTATTTAACAAAGGACTTAGTGTTTTTGTTGCAAAAAATAGGCCACCAAGGAGGCCAGCCGAGGGTCATCACCCAAGGCACATGTGGGACTCAAGGTCACCACGCCCATGGGGAACCCTCAAGGCCAGGGCAGCAACCTTGAGGCAGGGGGCGCACCCAAGGACACCGCATGGGCGCCTGGGGCACGCCCGGAGGAGCGCAGAGGGGCCGTGTATAAGCCCCGAGGGCACGCGGTGGTGAAGCCCGCGCACCCGTGTGTGCATAGTGGGCGCTAGGGGCGCGCCCACAGGAGCAAGAGTGGGCGCAGAGCGCGCCCGCAGAGAGAACCCAGTGCGGGGTGGCACCGGGAGGGAGGAAGTTCAATTGAGCGGTGGAAGGGAGCGCTTATTTGATAAACCGCGTGAAAAATGGCCGGAGTTTCGATGTGGGACGCGGGATTTTCCCGCGGAAGAGATCCTGGCCGTCCGAGCCATCGCGCGCTTGATCTGCGCCGCACGATCCATCTGCGGCGTCGCGATCTAATCCAGGCCGTTGAAGATCTGATCTGACGGCCCCGGCTTCGTCCTCAACCTCGAGCCATGCCGAAGCCTCCCCGCGAGCCTCTGTCGAACCAGGAGCAACCCGACGACGGTTTTTGAGCTCCCGGCCACCTCTGAGTAAACCAAAGCCACCCTCGTGCTCGTCTGGCCATAACGAACAGGATCATGCCTAAAAATGACCATGCATGCAATGTTTGGAGGATTTCGGTTGAGGCCGAAGCAAGAGAAGCTGCCGAGGCCACGTGGTTGGTGTTTTTGCATGGGATGAGCCTAAACCGAAGGTTGTGCATGCGTTATGAGTCGCATGCACGTAGAGGAAAAAAAATAAAGGGAGCCCGCGTGAAACCGAGAATAAAAAACAAGATTTGGAAATATTTTTTGAAGATTCGAAGATCTCGGGAGTTTGAAGTTATTTCACGCGGATAGAACCGCCTCTCCTCTGCCTATATAAATGAGGCCGAGCCCTCGAGAAGGTTTGCTGATCCTTTCTTGAAAATCAGAAGACCCGTGAGTGCCTATGCCTCGCGAAGAAAGAAGCCACCGCGCAAAAACATTGCGCGGCTGTTGTCCCGAAGCCACCCGAGGCTTTGAAGTGTTCCCTGCGCGCCTACTCCCTTGCGTGACAGGAAGAACCCGAGGCCGCATCCTTGCGCGCCCGAGGTTGCATCCCTCTCTGCCCGCGGACTTGCGTGGCAGGAGGTGTTTGCGCGGCCGCTTGTGCTCTTGCACCTGCGCGCCCGAGGTGTTGCACTTTTCACACCCGAGGTCTTGCGCGGCCCTTGTGCACCCAAGTGCTTGCGTGGCTTGGTGCCTTGCGCGGAAGGCAGTAAAGGCCACCACATCTAGTGTGTGTGTGCCGAGTGGAGAAGAAGGCCCTACGGCTGGTGGGTGCAAAACAAGAGGAAGGCCGAGGCCTTAGTGCCTTGTGTGAAAAATGAACAAGAGTTCGCCGTAGCCTTGTGTGTGTGTGCAAGAAGAGAAGGAAGGTCGTGGCCGTGTGTGTGCATAAGGAGGAAGTCCACACTATTTGTGTGTGTGCAATTCAAGTGAAGGCCGAGACTTGCATACCTTGTGTGCATAGTGAAGATAAGACCCTATGGTTTTGGTGTGTGCAAGGAGTACCCAAGGCTTGAACCATTGTGTGTGTGCTAAATTGAAGAACACACTTTGTGTGTGCACTTGAAGAAGAGGCCGAAGCCTTTGGGGTGTGCAAAAAGAGGAGGAGGCCCTAAACATTGGTGCGTGCAAAAAGAAAACAAAGAGGCCGAACCTAGGTGTGTGCACTAAGAAGTGTGTATACACTTAGAAGAAGAAAATGGAGGATATCCACACAAAGAAGAACACACATTTATGTGTGTAGACAAATTGCATAAAGTGTGTGAAGATTGAGAAGTAGGTGTGTGCTGAAAAGAATTACACCCTCTGAGGGTTTACTGCACCAAGAAGAGAAGAAGGGGAGTGCATGCATGCATGCATGCACGTGCACACGTGAACAGAGCCACATCAGTGGTGTGCATTTTAGTTGACCAAGACCAGGAGGTTCTTGAAGAATTTGAGAAGGCCATGCTATCAGTGCATGAGGATGAAGAGTTTCCATGCACTCAGTGCATGAAGTTGAAGTGACTGAGACTGGACCAGACTGAAGTTAAAGACATCATTTGTCTGAGTATTCAGTAGTTGGAGAGAATCCAGGTCATCCTTAGAAGAAGGTGATAAAGCCTGAGCAAGACGAGAAGACCTGATCATCACAAGTGATCAGAGGTACAGAGCAAGGCCAACAGCTTTTATCCCAGGCTGCTGAGGATACTTGAAGAGCTGAATAAGAAGAAGAGCTACTCGTGTGACTCGAGCAGCCAGGAGAAGACCCCTGTGAGACTCAGGGTGGAGGAAGTCTTCAGTGGGATTCTGGAGCAGGCCAGTGGGACTCTGGTAACACTGTGGGACGCAGTATAAATACCCTCATGTGGGACTCAGGAGAGATACGGTGGGAAGCTGTATCGACCATTGTAATTCTAACAAGTTATAATGGGAGAATCCATGCTGGGAGAGCATGGAAAGGATGTAGGCCTTTGGTGTCGAACCTTGTAAATCCTTGTGTCCTGTGCCTTTTCATTACAACATTATCCGGGAAAGGTTGAGAGATACAAGAAGAGTGGATCGAGGCTTTAACCATCCATAGTGGCTTAATTGATTAAGAATCAATTAGTAAAAAGTTTTAAGGGATCACTGATTCACCCCCTCCCCCTCTCAGTGATTCACACTGATCTGGGCACTTCAATTGGTATCAGAGGGAGGTTACCTCTAAAAGATCCAAGGGAGTCTTTATGAAGTGCAGATTTGAGGAAATGAGTGACCAGCCTCAAATGGAGATATCTGCCAAGACTCAGAAAAATAGAAAGAAGAAACAGGCCAAGAAGATGAAGAAAGCCTGTCCTAGCTGTGATGAAGTTGAAACAATGAATGATCTTCAGAGTGCACTCAAATATCTTCAGAAGACAGTTCCCATGGAAGTGTCAAAGTGTATAGCTACAGGCATCCATGATCTTCATGAAGAAAAATCACAGTTAGAAGAAGAAGCCAATGCAATGGAAGATCAATTGGCAAAAAGGGTTGGCATAACCAACACTCTCAGAAAGCTGGTAAATGCCAAAGATGAAACAATATCCCTTTGCAATGAAAGATATGAAGACACTGCTGAAGAATTTCAAAGAAGCCTTTCTGAGAAAGAATTCTTTAAAGTAGTAATCAAAGAAGTTTTCCATGCACTGGAAAAGAGGCACAGAGTATCAATGGTTGTTAAAGATGCTCAACTTGAAGACAAAGTAAAAAGGGTGAAGGAGGTGGACAATTCATTGCAAGAATTAAAGAAGGTGCATGAAGACCAGATGAAACAACTGGTGGAGAATTGGGAAGGAAAGCTAAGAACTGTTGAGGATGAGAAGAACTCCCTCAACATGAAATACTTAGAACTAGAGGTGATATTGAAAAATCTGCAATCACCCAAAGCTGAATCCTCCCAGTCAGCTAAAAGAAGAAATATTGCCACTCAAGTGAGCTTTGAGAAGGATGATTCTAAAAGAAAGACATCCTCTAATAAAAGGGAAACATCTTCTAGAAAGAAGGTACCATCCATACCATCTTGTACTGATGCTTCTAATTGTGTTTCCACAAAAAGTGCAGGATGGAAGAATAATTCCAAACAAATATGGATGAAGACAGTAAAGAAGCAGAGCTCTCCTGAAATAGCACAACAGGTCAAGAAAAGTTCCCTACAATCAGAAGGACTGAAGGGGTCAAGATTCGTGGGACAATGCTGGTGTTGTAACAAGTATGGGCATTGTGCAAAGGATTGTTGGTACAATCCACTGAATGCCAAAGCACAGAGGAAGCCCATGCCAAGGGGGAGCAAGCCAGAAGGAAGGAAGCAACATCCACAGGTCCAGAGACATCTGTTTACTGCAAATAGATTTGGATTACTTGACAACATCTGGGATGGTTGCAAAAGTGGTCAAAGAGTTGATACATATCAATCTCTAAATGTATCTGAAGCTGTAATGAAGAGAAGATCACTGAACCTGGCTAAGCAAGAATCCTTGGGAAGCAAACAGAAGAAATGTGACAATGCTCCCAGGAAGATGTTGAAAAAGGAAGAGAAGTCCTTGGATTTGAAATCCAAGAAGGGTGATGCATCCAGAAGGACCACCAATAAGAAAACATGCTTCTACTGTGGAAAGAAAGGTCATACCATGGATCTTTGTAAACAAGCCATGGAACTGAATAGAAGCAGACTGGACTCAAACAGACAATCAATCCAGAAGAAGCAGAAGGGATTGATTGAAAACAAGTTTCCTAAGAGAGGTAGCTTGACAGCATCAAAGGAACCATGTGGAATTTCCAGAACTGGGGCCACTCTTCCAAATGATTTAGTTGTCATATGGCCACATCAGTTGCAACTTGCCAGAGAACTACAAAGAGCTGAAGATGAAGCTCTGGCAATTGCTAAAGCAAAAGGGAAGAAGAAGGTTTCACATGAAGATGGTTTGAGAACCACACCAGCACAATCATCAATGAAGATCAAATGTGCAAGTGTGAAGACTGGTGAAAATGGGACATCTCGGTTGAGATAATCTTCTCAACCTTGTTGTTCACATTGATGAACCAAGGAGGTTCCATCTTATTCCCTTATACTATTGGTATTTATATGTGCTGACATTGCAGGGAATTGAAGATGATGATCATTCTCAACTGGAGGATGGTTTGGACAGAACGGAGTGCACCCCTTGAGGGGGAGCTTATCTGGAGAATATGGGATTATGAGATTAATTCTATCTTAAGAAGGATGAATGGGGGAGCTTTATCTTTGCACCTGAACTTTCTAATGAGTTTTGTGAAGTTGTGCAGGATTTAGCAAATTCATTGTTACATCTGAAAAAATTTCAAACCCCCAAGCATGATCTCACATGTGTAGAGAATTGTGGACAGCATTGAGTACCTTGGTTATATCACTCTTGTTTTTCTACACCGGGTTAGCCCAAGTAGACTTAGAGCTGATTTACTAAAGGTTCTTTGCTAAAGAGAACATGTGACATCATCCCTCTCCTAGTGTTTTTCAAGAAGATGCTTTTATAAGGGAGGAAGAGATTTTTGAAAGTGAACCACACCACACCTTTGCATTTGATTGCCAATAAGGGGGAGAAAATATTGGCACACATATTGACCCATTCATATGTGCTGAAATGGTGTATTGACAACAAATACAAAGGGGGAGATTGAAGTGCATTGTGTTGCATTTGTTGTCAATGAGGCATGAAGTTGTCTTGGAATGAATGGATGTTAAGGAGTCAAGATGTGAATGTCAAAGGATGTGATGGTGATGGTGGTGAAGGAGAATGGCCATGGTACTAAGATGCATGTCACTTAGGAGATTCACTAAGTGGTATTGGAAATTGTGGTTGACACATTCTCTAAGTACATCTGACGATTGTGGAGCTGATCTTTAAGTTCATAGAACTTGTATCCTGATGATACAAAGTCACAACAATATTAGAAGACCATGCATTGTAGTGACAATGCATGAGGAGTTAGAAGATGATCCATCCACAAGTTCTAAGTGGATGAAGTGTATTAATGAAGTCCATGCACTATCACTTAGTGCATGTGAATTGGAAAAGTTCCAATTGATCTCTAATTAGTTCAACAAAGTTCATTGAAGAATTTAAGTGATTCAGGAGTTCGGTTGAAGATGAAGAACCTTCGGGAATTCCATTACAAAGTGATGAATAAATGTTGAAGAGAATTGGAGGAATTCTTAAGAAGAAGAAGAATAGAGATGGGAAGAAGAATGGCTTGGAGTGGCACTTGGCATGTTACACTTGGTCACTTATTTAACAAAGGACTTAGTGTTTTTGTTGCAAAAAATAGGCCACCAAGGAGGCCAGCCGAGGGTCATCACCCAAGGCACATGTGGGACTCATGGTCACCACGCCCATGGGGAACCCTCAAGGCCAGGGCAGCAACCTTGAGGCAGGGGGCGCACCCAAGGACACCGCATGGGCGCCTGGGGCACGCCCGGAGGAGCGCAGAGGGGTCGTGTATAAGCCCCGAGGTCACGCGGTGGTGAAGCCCGCACACCCGTGTGTGCATAGTGGGCGCTAGGAGCGCGCCCGCAGGAGCAAGAGTGGGCGCAGAGTGCGCCCGCAGAGAGAACCCAGTGCGGGGCGGCACCGGGAGGGAGGAAGTTCAATTGAGCGGTGGAAGGGAGCGCTTTTTTGATAAACCGCATGAAAAATGGCCGGCGTTTCGATGTGGGACGCGGGATTTTCCCGCGGAAGAGATCCTAGCCGTCCGAGCCATCGCGCGCTTGATCTGCGCCGCACGATCCATCCGCGGCGCCGCGATCTAATCCAGGCCGTTGAAGATCTGATCAGACGGCCCCGGATTCGTCCTCAACCTCGAGCCATGCCGAAGCCTCCCCGCGAGCCTCCGTCGAACCAGGAGCAACCCGACGACGGTTTTTGAGCTCCCGGCCACCTCTGAGTAAACCAAATCCACCCTCGTGCTCGTCTGGCCATAACGAACAGGATCATGCCTAAAAATGACCATGCATGCAATGTTTGGAGGATTTCGGTTGAGGCCGAGGCAAGAGAAGCTGCCGAGGCCACGTGGTTGGTGTTTTTGCATGGGATGATCCTAAACCGAAGGCTGTGCATGCGTTATGAGTCACATGCACATAGAGGAACAAAAAATAAAGGGAGCCCGCGTGAAACCGAGAATAAAAAACAAGATTTGGAAATATTTTTTGAAGATCCGAAGATCTCGGGAGTTTGAATTTATTTCACGCGGATAGAACCACCTCTCCTCTGCCTATATAAATGAGGCCGAGCCCTCGAGAAGGTTTGCTGATCCTTTCTTGAAAATCAGAAGACCCGTGAGTGCCTCTGCCTCGCGAAGAAAGAAGCCACCGCGCAAAAACATTGCGCGACTATTGTCCCGAAGCCACCCGAGGCTTTGAAGTGTTCCCTGCGCGCCTACTCCCTTGCGTGATAGGAAGAACCCGAGGCCGCATCCTTGTGCGCCCGAGGTTGCATCCCTCTCTGCCCGCGGACTTGTGTGGCATGAGGTGTTTGCGCGGCCGCTTGTGCTCTTGCACCTGCGTGCCCGAGGTGTTGCACTTTGCACACCCGAGGTCTTGCGCGGCCCTTGTGCACCCAAGTGCTTGCGCGGCTTGGTGCCTTGCGCGGAAGGCAGTAAAGGCCACCACATCTAGTGTGTGTGTGTGCCGAGTGGAGAAGAAGGCCCTACGGCTGGTGGGTGCAAAACAAGAGGAAGGCCGAGGCCTTAGTGCCTTGTGTGCAAAATGAACAAGAGTTGGCCGTAGCCTTGTGTGTGTGTGCAAGAAGAGAAGGAAGGTCGTGTTCGTGTGTGTGCATAAGGAGGAAGTCCACACTATTTGTGTGTGTGCAATTCAAGTGAAGGCCGAGACTTGCATACCTTGTGTGCATAGTGAAGATAAGACCCTATGGTTTTGGTGTGTGCAAGGAGTACCCAAGGCTTGAACCCTTGTGTGTGTGCTAAATTGAAGAACACACTTTGTGTGTGCACTTGAAGAAGAGGCCGAAGCCTTTGGGGTGTGCAAAAAGAGGAGGAGGCCCTAAACATTGGTGTGTGCAAAAAGAAAACAAAGAGACCGAACCTAGGTGTGTGCACTAAGAAGTGTGTATACACTTAGAAGAAGAAAAGGGAGGATATCCACACAAAGAAGAACACACATTTATGTGTGTAGACAAATTGCATAAAGTGTGTGAAGATTGAGAAGTAGGTGTGTGCTGAAAATAATTACACCCTCTGAGGGTTTACTGCACCAAGAAGAGAAGAAAGGGAGTGCATGCATGCATGCATGCATGTGCACATGTGAACAGAGCCACATCAGTGGTGTGCATTTTAGTTGACCAAGACCAGGAGGTTCTTGAAGAATTTGAGAAGGCCATGCTATCAGTGCATGAGGATGAAGAGTTTCCATGCACTCAGTGCATGAAGTTGAAGTGACTGAGACTGGACCAGACTGAAGTTAAAGACATCATTTGTCTGAGTATTCAGTAGTTGGAGAGAAGCCAGGTCATCCTTAGAAGAAGGTGATAAAGCCTGAGCAAGACGAGAAGACCTGATCATCACAAGTGATCAGAGGTACAGAGCAAGGCCAGCAGCTTTTATCCCAGGCTGCTGAGGATACTTGAAGAGCTAAATAAGAAGAAGAGCTACTCGTGTGACTCGAGCAGCCAGGAGAAGACCCCTGTGAGACTCAGGGTGGAGGAAGTCTTCAGTGGGATTCTGGAGCAGGCCAGTGGGACTCTAGTAACACTGTGGGACGCAGTATAAATACCCTCATGTGGGACTCAGGAGAGATACGGTGGGAAGCTGTATCGACCATTGTAATTCTAACAAGTTATAATGGGAGAATCCATGCTGGGAGAGCATGGCAAGGATGTAGGCCTTTGGTGCCGAACCTTGTAAATCCTTGTGTCCTGTGCCTTTTCATTACTGCATTATCCGGGAAAGGTTGAGAGATACAAGAATAGTGGATCGAGGCTTTAACCAACCATAGAGGTTTAATTGATTAAGAATCAATTAGTAAAAAGTTTTAAGGGATCACTGATTCACCCCCTCCCCCTCTCAGTGATTCACACTGATCTGGGCACTTCAATTATAAAAGGAATATTTTTTGTATCATTTACCAAATGAGTTGCTTTTCCACCATTATTACAATTATATAAATTGAGTCTCCCTTTTCATGTTTACATTTTTATTTTCAAATAATCTCAATTTCTCAATATTATATAATGTTTTAATTAAATTCTAATTAAAATAAGATATATTTCTCATTTTTTCAAATAAATGTTTTAATGTTCTTTAAAATTAATTATTATCTATTTCAACATCCTTTTATGATTATTATGATTTACTAGTGATATATTGTATTGATATCATCCTGATGGAAAATGATCATGTTGTTATATTTATTAACTATATATAACTTTAACATTTTATATTATAATTTGAAATATGGATGTTTTGTTGATATTTTGTTTTGTTTTTATTAATTTATTTTATATGATGAATGAATTAGAGTTAGTTTGTGATGGAAGAGCCCTGTTATAGAACCTTAATTCATTTCTAGGTAGCATGACACAAAACAATATTCATATTTGGAAAACACCATTCCTATTTATGTATGATGTCTTGATATGAGGCCTTGATGGTTAGATTATTATGTATATCATTATTAACATTACCATTGTGAAACTATTTTTTTATTTAGGTGGTTATTTATGTTGTTATGTCACTGATGGATATATCCCTACTTTTAAATATTATTTATATATATAAATTTATTATGTTTATCTATTTTATATTATTCATTATTTATTTATTCTATGATATCTTCTGGTGTGTGCTTTCCCATACTGATAATCTAAGCCAGCAACTTTTTATTTTTTTCCTTTCCCTAGGATACCTATAAGGGATCTATAAATAATTTCAGAGTTATGATAGAATGAATTATAATCTTCTTATTATAATTTTGTGTTTTTTCATATTTTAAAATGTAATGTGAGAATTATGTACAAATCTAATCTCTCAAGACATCCAAAACTATTTCATCCTTTAAGATTAAATTTCATATATCATTAAAATTTTAGTATGATAACCATATGTTTTGGGTTACAAAATTCAGGATGTTACAATTGGTATAAAATGATGTTTAGTATTCATATTGGGAACTAGATTCAGGAAAAAAAAATAGGAACGTAAACATATTATATATTTTAGGGATAAGTCTAAGTATAGGATTATATCATGAGGTTTTGGTAAAGTCGACCCCTATGTAGACAGTGGAATGTGTATACAGGTATATAATAGATACACCTAGGGGAGAAACCCCTAGAAAAGTCTAGTTGGGTATTAAATTGATCTTCACTAGAAACACGATAATTGTGCCTAAAACTAAACACCATGATAGATGCTCATGTGGGATATTATTTAGTTGATTCAATCAATCTTTAAAAACCATTATGAAATATTTGTAAATAATTTTATGACATTAATATATTCTCAATGATACTAAATTGGTGATTCAACTATAATATATGATAAAATTTAATATTTATGTAAAAATTTATATACTAATTCAAAATTTATAATTTTATGATCTAATTCTATATATTCCACTATTTAGAAATGGTTCCTCATAGAAGTAATTTAAACTGTATCGATTTACATATTCTATATAGTTATTTCTATTAGGTAATATCAATTAATATTAATCTAGATACGAATAAATCATAACAATTTCATTTAATTAATCTCCTATTAAAACCAAAAATATTTCTTTTATAGAGAATCTTGCTGGTTCACAATTTGGCACAACAATTTTGGACTACTTCATGTGACATCAAGCACCATTATTCAATGGGTAACTAATCTATTACATTTTGAGAAATCGATGAAGTCCATGATTATTATATTTATTTCTCTGGGAAGTAGTTAATGATAAAAAGTAACTATGAAAAATTATCATTTTATGATATACAATGACCAATATTTTTAACTGATCAATAATAGTAAAAATTCAAAGGAAATGAATTTTATGGATTGGAATGAATTTAAGGATATATTAATAAAATTATACATTAATCATGAGAAATGGCTAGATATTGAGAGTTAATTGATTAATTTAAGGAAAAAGGCTGTAGAAAATGATTCAGAAAATAAAGTTATATATACTAGTTTAGAAACACATGATGTAGATTATGTACATAATCCAAGAAGTGTTATTGATCACTTATTTTATAGGATAAATAATAATCTTCTACGGTAATTAGTATCTTAGTCATTTTTAGTATATGATGATATAGTATAATGTTTCATCCATACAAATTACTAATTCTCAATATCTTCTTTTGTCTAGATAAAAAAAGAAGAGAAACGGGTATCTAAGCACAATAAAAAAATAAATACTAAAAAAGTGAAGAAGGATGTGTGGAATTTATACCTTCTAATAATTTTTTAATTAAATATCATGGTATGTTTTTCTTTATAGGGTATTTTTCATCATTAATGGAGAGAAAGTCCAATAGTCTCACCGTTTCAAGGTAATGAAGGAATATTTTAGTGTAATATGATTTCTCATTATGAAGATGGTGCACTATTCGAATGAATTTCTCATGTGTTAGGGTAACTTTCCTAAAAAAGTCCATGGGAAAAAACTAATGATATATGATCACTATAACTATGGTTAATGTTACTAAAAATGTGGTGGTATATAATTTATCAATACCTCAAATATACCTAATTCATTATTTGATTCTGGATCTTCGAACCCTTTTATATCTTCCATGAATTATAATAAAATATAAAATTTCCCTATAACCTTATGAAGGTAGTTTTCAATCAAAACTAATAGTGGAAATCATATTGAAACTATGATATGTTAGTAAGTTACCATTAAGAAACATAAATATAGCCTATTTAAAAATATAATTATTATAAATTTAACTGAATTTGATATAATCCTAGGTATGAATTTTTTTTATATTGAAACATTTCATGAAAAATGAAGTAGATTTTGATTCATAATATGGATTTGGAATACCATGTCTTCATAGGGGAGTAAAAATCATAGGAATCATTGGTGGATCAACCTAATGTAACATTAAATAATGAAAATCATGGAGAATAATAGTAAAAACAACCTATGAATGGGAAATGTACTCTATTAATAGAGGATATACTTTTATAGGGGGCTACGTTGATGCATTTCACAATGAACTACCTATAAATCCACCTAATCATGAGTTTGTGATTCTATTATAGAGAAATATATTGGTTTATTATAAAAATAAAGTATATACATACAAGAAATGATGACGTTTTTATCATTAAGGTGGTCAATATTTTTCAAATAATAATATTCTTTCAGAGTATTGTAGACTGAAAATATAGAATGATGATATTTCAATCATGAAATTTTTCATTGGGTATAGAAATTATGAATTTATACCAATGGCCCTTTGATTGACTAATTTACCCACTAATTTTATTAATTTTATCATCATGATATTCAAGGATTATCATGATAATGTAATTTTGTAATATATTGATGATATCATGGCATTCTATAAAGTATTTTATAGCATAAGAGTCATTTCTGAACCATTCTTGAGACACTTATAGAAGAAGAGTTATATGGAAATTATAGAAAATATGAGTTTTTTATTTAGGAAGTTTCATTTCATAGCCATCTTATCAATAATAATGGAATGTCACTTGATCCCTCATAGTCAAAGGTTGTGATATAATGACCAATGATGATGAATATAGAATAGGTATGTAGTTTCATTAGATTATATTATTTATATTGAGGATTTGTTCAAAATTGTGATATTTTAGGTATCTTGTTAACCAATTAGATATGTAAAGTTGTTATGTTTATGTTTTTAGAATAATGTAATAAAATTTATAAATAATTAAATAAGACATTGGTTAATAAAATTATTTTGACATTATGATTGGGAAGGGATGCATTTTTGATATTGTTATGCTTCAAACAACGTACTTGGATGTATATTTATGAAAACAATTGAGTTGTTGCATATGCATATTGAAAGATAAAAATTTATGAGCATTATTATACAAAAAATGATCCTGATATGGAATCCCTAAAATTTTAAATAACGATATGGTGGAGTTACCTTTATATAAAAATATCTAAAATATATAAAAATCATTAATTTTTTAAATAAATATTATCATGGGAAGAGCTCAACATGAGGCAAAGGATATGGATAGAACTGCTAATGGATTATCATTTATCAATATAAAAACCCCATATGAAGGTAAATCAGGTGGTTGATGCATTGATTATAAAGTATCATGGGTTAATGAATAAAATGTGGTTTTAAAAGGATCTAATATTAATACATTTAGTAAATTTAGATTTTAGAATCATAATGGAAGGGGAAACATCACATCTATTCCAATTTTGGTTTTCAAAACATCCTTTTTGAAAAAAAAAATATTTTCCCAACACGATTAAAAGGATATTAAAAATAAAATAATTTTTTTGAATAATGGGATGTTGGTAGATTTTATTTATGAAGATGGTATATTGAAATTTAGATAAAGGCTATGTGTTTCATATATGGCCTTGTTTAAAATAGATTTATTACATGAATATAGTAGATAGAATTTTTCTATACACCGTGATTTTTTCGAAATGTATCAGGATTTGAATGAAATGTTTTGGATGGATAACATGAAGTAGATAATTGTAGAATATGTATCAAGATTCTTAGTTTTTCAATATATAAATGAAATGAGAAGACAACATGAAGGATAATGAAACCATTGTCTAAACCTATGTGGAAATGAGATTATATATCATTGGACATTATAATTGGATTTCAAAAAACTCTTAATGATGATTTAAAATTGGTTTTTGTTGAAAACTTTACCAAGTAAACACATTTCCTCTCTATAAGGGATTATCTTCCTATTGAGTACCTCATACATATCTATATTAATGAAGTAATGAGACTCCATGGTTAACCACTTTCGATTGTATTTGATTGTGACCCAAAATTTGCATCAAAATTCTGAAAGATTCATTTGAAGGATATTAACATCAAGATACATCTGATAACATCCTATCATCCTAAAATGATGGACAATATGTAGGTAATTTTATTATATTGTAAGACATGTTGAGTTCATGATAACAAGACATTCAACTTATGTAGGATAATTATTTTCATTAAGTGGATTTATCATATAATAATACCTTCCATTAAACCGTTATAATGACACCATGGGAAGCATTTCATAGGAAAATATATCATATACCATATTATTGGGATATAGATGGCTAAATGAAGCTTTTAGGCCCAGAACATATCGAGGGGAAAATGAAAAAATGGGAATTATTCACAATTATATTAAAGAAACTCAATGTTGAAAAAGATCAATGCTTATAATTGATGTATTTTTAATTTAATGTGGGAAATATTGTATTCTTGAAGGTAGGTCCGTGGAAGTGTTTATAAAGTTCAATAAGAAAGGGAAACAATGTTCTATGTATATCAATCCTTTTGGAGCCATGGATTCTTATTAGGTAATGCAATCTAGACTCTTTATATTTAATGATTTTCTCTATATATATTCATTGAAAAAGTACATCGCTGAACATATTCATGTAACCTATGTAGAAATGTAAGTAGAACAATATTTACCATACTATGAAGATATTATCTTGATTCTTGATACTGGATAATAAGGGATGTGAAATCAGACAACTCGATTAGTGAAGGTACTTTGGAAAATAAAAAATTGAAGAGGAAACATGGGAACCTGAAGAATTATTTAGAACGAACTACACACATTTATTCATGTGGTGATATTCTAAATTTTTTTTAAGACGAACGTTTTGAAGGATCTAAGAATGTAACACAAGAGATTTAAATACAGTATGTAATCATTTCATTCTAATGAAACAATATTGCAAGACACACATCATTATTTATAGATGTGATTAAAAACATAATTCCAAAATTATTTAAATTTAATTTAATTAAATGAATGTGAATTTTGAATTTAGAGTTTTAAAATTAGCTTAGAGTCAATTTTTGATATTTTTCATAAATATTTGATTTTTGGTGGAATAATGAAAAATACTGATTTAACAAAAAACATTAACATTTATAACATTATGATCATAAATGAATAACTTGATTGTAAATGAAAACATTATTTTAGAAGAAAAATATATCTAAAAATTAATATATTTCACAAATATAATTTAATGTTCAATTTATTAATTTATGTTTTACATTTTCAAAATATATGTAATGTTTTTATTTGAATAATAAATTGTTCTGCCATGTAAATAAATTATTTATAAGATTCATTTTAGTTTTAAATTTTTTTGAAATAGAGTTATCCATTTAATTAATATTATACAATTAATTCCATTGAGAAAACATTCTATTTATTTTTTATGTAAAATCAATTATTTCATTAAAAATATATTTCTAGAAATTCATTTGAGAGTGATTTATTAATATATTTTTAGATTAATGTTTACCCCCAACAGAATTTAATATTTCAAACAGAATTAAATATTTTTAATCATTAAAATAAATAAAATGTAACAAGATTAACTTATTTTTTTGTCATAATGTATGGAAACGATGGTAAATATTTATCACATTGGTTAAAGAAAAAATCAGATAATGGTTTAAACTAAGCGTATAAGGATTCAAGATAAAATAAAAATATATTTAAACATATTTTTTTAAATTTATTACTTTAACATTTTTATAATTAATGAAATAACAATTTTAATCTACTTTACATGTGTAAGAATTATATTATATGACAATTTTCCAAGTATTTACATGTACTTCACCCACATCACATATAAAAAGTAAATCCATCTCCTCTCTTCCCTATGATACTTAGAATATCCATAGTCACACTCTTCCAAAACCTATGATAGAAAAAATCATTTTTATTTTTTATTTGATATCAATAATTGTGACCTAATTTAGACACCCAAAATAGACAATGTCAAACTGATTTATTTGTTCACTAATATTCACAAGGACCATTTTTGTTTAAAGTTTTGTAGAATTAGTAAAACCTATTATATTAAAATACACTTCATCAAGTGATCACTTTTACTAACATAAATATCTTTTCTTATTTCACAATAATTCATTAACATATCCCATAAACTTAATCACACATGAAACCTTCTTAGATATTATCAATTTAGCATCATTCTTCATTTCATAGTTAAATATTAAACATAATAAGGGTTAGATAAATTTATTATTAAGGGTAAATATAATAACTATCAATTTAATGTTATCATTGAGAATAATATGAGTATAATGGTGAGATGAAATAATAAAAAGATCATTACAATAACATAATATAATTTATACTCACCAAAATGTGGATCGTAAATCATTACGCATGGAATAAAGCTTTCAAATAAGTTAATATTTATATAATATGATAATAATTAGATATTTTAAAATAGTATTTGAGAAAAGGATCCATTATTACTCATAGAAGTCATGGATTTTTTTTTATCTTGGACGTTCAAAAAATTCATCATTGAATCCCTTAATAAAATCATTAAAATATCTCTTTGGAGTAACTTATAATTGGTAAACTAGATCATCTATTAGTATTAAATTATAATTATTTAAATTTATCTTATCGTAAGGTTAATATAAATCTATCATTTTTTAGGTGTAACATTCTTTGAGATAATTCTATCTCATTAACCAATGAATTGGAGGGCTATAAGACACCCAACCACCACATATCATACAATGTATCTTAAGGATTTGAGTTCACTCCAAAATCCTTCATTTATAAAAACAAATTATGTACTATATCATGAATTAAAACGTGTGGATACTTTATTTTCATCAAAAAATTTATATCTTCATTTACCCCTGAAAATGATATGGGTATCCTGACAATATTATTAAAACATTATAAAATACCATTTAGAGAAATGAAGGGAATGGAATAATTTGATAATATACCTAGTGAATCTTATGAATCATTAAACAGTATTAATAAATATAAAAATACCTTTAAACTAAAATTTAAGAGTTTCTATGAAAACAGTAGAAAATACCTTCCTTAGATCCGATTAATAAAATTCATTAAATATTCAGAATATATTGTTTTTTGAAAATATTAATTGAAAATCTTAGAGGAATCGTTAAATAAAATACCTGGAATAATGATGGGAAAATCAACTCATCTGATATATGTTAAAATAGAAAAGTCCTTTCAATAATCACTCACTCAATCTATCAATTATTTGGTTCATTTGGAAGAAAGTCCACTTCCAATATTCATCAATGACCAATTTCACTATTAGAAATTATATGGGTCTCCAGGCCCATGGAAGCTGTGTGTTTCCCCCCTCTGAATCACATAGGTATAATTATTCATTTTTGGCAATTATTAATCCCAATATTAAAGAGGTTGATGGGGAAAATTTGATTCGGTTATCTAGTTTTTAAAATGTCATGAATGCATGCCCTTAAAATTCTCTTTATTTTATTATTTAGAATTACATTGTGTTAATTTATCTAGAATAAATTTTTAAATAGAAAATTAATAAAAATTTCAGTATGGGGGGAGGTGAAATTTTATTCTCCATTATTAATTATATTTGGGACATTTTTAAATTGAGGATTATATTGAATAACCTATTAGACATAAACACATAGGGGAATGTCATTATTGGTAAGGGAAGTTTCCACACTATCCTTGAGGAGTGTGAGAAGAATATTGGGGAAATTTTCATTCAGTGTAATGGACAACTTTTGAAAATTCATTTCTATCAATAGGTTCTTTGATTTGGGTTTTTTTGGTGATAAATTTACATGGTGTAATTATCACTAGGGATGATAGAGGATTTTGAGTAGACTTGTCCTCTATTTATATGACTTACAATGTATTGATTTTTTTCTCCATCACATCTATGAAACACTTTACTAGTTCATTGTCTGATCACAATAAATTATTTGTTAGTTTAATGAGAGAAAATAGGGCCGATAATCATTTCATCTTTTAATCTACTTCAGCATGGGAGGATTGATTTATGAAAACTGATAGTGACACATTGAGTAAACCTATAATTATTTATTTGTGTATGGGCCTTTCAGATCATCTTAAGTTCCTGAAAAGATTCCTTCATGATTGGTATGGTAAAAATAATATTTTTCTAACTATAATTAAATAGATTAAATTGAATATTTATATGGTAGAATATAATCTTTAAAATGTATAGAATGATTAGGCTTTCATCCTCCTGGGTCAAAAAAATTTTCTTGGTGAAAAAATGTTTTAGATTGAGAGAAATTCAACAGTGATATCGAGGATCCATTGGATTGGGGAGGGTGATCAAAACTCTACCTACTATCTGAAATGCCTGAAAAAATATTATGAAGGAAGAATATCAGGCCATGTAAAAGATCATACATGGATGAAGTGAACGTGGATAGGAATCTATAGTTATGTCACTTTTAATATCTCTTGGATGGTCCTATGGATTCCAAGGGAAGGATCTTTCATGGTGATATTTTTTTGGAGAACATAATTATGAATATCCCTTCCTAGGTAGGAGACCTGGATAATTGGTAAATAGAAGATGTTATACAGGAAAAATAGATTTAGAATGGGGTTACTAGTTTGAGTTTGGAAATTTAACTTGGGTCTGATTGGGATTCCTAGTTAACTAAATGGGGTGGAATGGGATATCATCAAATCCCATGTGGTTGAGGAATTCAAATACATTTTAAATAAATTGAGCTTCCTAGACTAGTGTGTACATCGATAGTGTTCCAAATTTCCAAGGTGAATGATATAGAATCTCTCAATAAATATTTGTTGATTATTCTTTTTAAAATATATTATAAATAATTTTATAACATTCTGAATAGTAGATTTTAATGAATCTACTCAGACTCATTTCTGAGGAGTAGCATAGTTTTATTCAAAGAAATAACATTCAAAGAGTGGTCATAATTGTGAATGAATTGTTGAATGATATCGATATTATAACTTTTTGATGGAATGTAATGATCAAGGATGACATTGAAATGGATTATGATTTCCTATAGTGGAGATTCATTTTGAAGTTTATGAGATGCCTTGGATTTATGGAATGGACTTGTTACTTATTTTTCTGGTCCATTATTTCTCTATATAATACTATTTCATTGATGGGATGTGGTATTGGGTTCTTCAGGATGGTGTGTGGGATTCATAAAAGAGATCATGTGCCACCTATCCTATTTATAAGGTAAGATGATTCACTCTATAGAAAAATTATATGAATTATCAATGAAGTATATCTCTTTAATTTCATATATACAACATGATTAGGTACTATGTTCCATATAATGATTAGAGATAACATGTAATTTTTTATTAATGGGTAGAATAATTTAATTAATAGTTTCATTAAATTCATTGGGGGTGTGGGTCTTGGAGTGGAAATAAAATTAATACTATAAAATTACCATGTATATCACAAAAATATGTTAGTTTAGATATGGTAAGGAAATAAAGGATAAACTATGTATTTAAAAATGTAACATTCTGATGGAGTATCATGGATCCCCCATTTACAATGGTAGGATCATGAAGGCCTTCCCCAATAGTATTACTAATAGAGTTATAATATGGAATCAAAATTGGAATAATAATTTTATATCCTTTATATGAATAATTTCTATTTTAACATCTTACTCACTTACATCCCCTCGCATACTCTTTCAGTGATCAAGAAATCTAAGGGGACCATAAAATAGTTCAAAAAATCATGATAAAATTCATTTAGGATGAAAATAAAATAGGGAAACTACATTGGGACTCTAGGTAAAGGATATTCGGACCTATAATGGAAGTGTATTGGTCTATAGAGTGTTTAAGAGTCCACAAAATGAATGAAAGTGAGACTAGAATAGGATATTATTAATGTAAATTATTTATGAGATAAATTTATCAATGATTAGTATGGAATAGATTATACATGGTGTAATACCAAATTTGGATGGAAATATATTTTTGATTGGTTCATATTTCCCATTGGGATATTATAAGGAGAATATGTAGTGGATGGTGGGGTGTTGAGACATCAATTTTTTGAATGATTATTGGTTGGGATATTAGTTATACTATATAGATCCCCAATTATTGATTAGATGATTTTTGAAGCTTTTAATTATCTAGATTTCATTAATTCAATATTAATTGAGGAAAATTTCTATATATTTGGGAAAAATAACGTGGTTGTGGATCAGGAAGTCTCACTCTTGCAATGTCTTTGACTGTATTTTTCAATAGTTAGGATTTTCATGTATGGATAAATTTATATAACAAGTGGGATAAGTGGTCTAGTAGACTCTAGTGTAAGGAGATCCTAGTTGAGATGAATTTCCATGTTTTTTTATATGTAATAATGATATTCCCACCAATGAAAATTTTCAAAGGAAGCGTATTTATCTTGTGTCATGTTGTATATGTTGCTATAAATATGGTTATGAAATATAGTGAAATATTTTCTTCAAAGGGGAATGAGCCTATAGAATCCGGTATTAAACTCATTGATGCATGGGTTAATCAGTAGTGTTGGACTCGTTGAGATATTTTTTGAGGCATGGTTTCAAGGGGTGGATCAGAATTAAAAGGAATGTAAAACTCATGGAATTGTATTTACTATTGTATTTTAAATTTTGTGGGAGGACATGAAAAAAGTGAGATATTTCCACTAATGATCATTCATGTATATTCAGGTCAGTGTAAGTATTCATGGTTTTTAATTGGAATCCTTGATTCTAATTGTAATGTGATCTCTTTTTCTTAAGAAGCTTCTTATGCGGCATACACATTCCGTTTTGTAAATGTGATCTGGTTCTCTAGGAATTTGGGATTATTGGGTTCCCCCGTCCATTGGGTTTAAACAGAATATTGATGGTTCCTATGTTGTGGGTGTGATGCAATGAAGGGGCTGGATAAGGTTGACATGGGCTTAGTGCTTCTTCAGTTTAGTGTTTTTTATGGGATATGTAATTATATTTTGGAAAAGGCTCAATAATTTTGTTGTGGGATCAACCTGTTCAACTAGAATGGAACTATTATTTCCACTATGGAATCTGACTCTTGAATGATGGTTGATGTTCTATAGTAAATAATAATAATTTCAGGGGACATGATTTTCATTATTACGAAATGTAGGTCCATTTTGGAGTTTTGCATTGAGGTGGATAAAATGTGGAGTGAATAGAATTTTTATCTTGATACATTATTCACCAATGGTGGGTTTTCTAATAAAATCATTATTTATAATTGCATTATATCTCTACCGTAGGATTGTAACTTGTTTTTCAAGGGTGTTGCACATGGTTTGTGTCACATAAAACCTCTTTCAAATTCATTCATTTTCTCCTATTCTCATGTTCTTTTCATTTTGGAATAAAACATTATTTTTCACTCATTCAATTGATGGGATAGTAAATAAACCAAACAAATATATCATGGTTCATGATGTGAAACATGTCTTATGAAATTGATCATGAGAAAAAGTATACACTTTTAAATATCATAACTTCTGAAATGATAATCAATCTATTAATTGATTATGTGAAAGTATGTAAATCCACAAAAAACAGGTTAATGAACATTATAAAAAATATAGTGATTAGTTAACACATTATAATGGAATTACAAATTTAATGAATAAATGTTATAACCCAATGAAAAATAAATTGTGTTATGGTAACTCTTACCTCGAGTCCTATCATTTTACGAAAATTATTTATTTTCTTTATAATAAACGAATGTTAATAATTTAATTTTTTGATAAATTTATCTACATATATTTCATTTTCATTGAAAAATTTATTTCTATTATTTTATTTACTTTCTTAATAACATAATTAGTTAACTCCATATAAAGGGTTTTGAGGATGATCGGTTCACAATTATTGGATGAATTTAGTTTGTTCAACATGGAAAAATGAACCATTACTAAATCATATACATAATAAAAATCATGAAATAGGTATAATTTTTTAAAAATTAATACAATTTTATAATATCCCATTATATAAGGACTTGGAAAATTAACCACATCACTTCGTGAAAGCGGTATTCCACACATACGCACATGCGACGTTATCATTTATTAACCAGTAAACGGGTAAGAATGTGTGTAAAATATTATATTTTTAGAATAATAATTATTTTATTAATACTATTTCTATTTAATAAATATATCATAATAACCATCCCTGTAAGATAGGGATGAAAAACAAAACACATCAATGTATCAAGAAATTAGTTCATATGTAGGCACAAATGATGTATTCCTTCACCATAGGATGGAAAAGAAAATTAATAAGTTTATTATATTAATATAATTAAATATCATTATATGGTTGATAATAATGTTATTTTATTGTAATGTTTAATAATGAATTTAATGGGGTAGAATAAGAATTAGAGTAAAAATACTCGGTTAAGATGATTACCTCTTCTCGGAAGAACCATCCTTGGATCTCTCCATAAGGTTAATAGGTATGATATTGTAATAATACCAACACCTCTAAAATGTATCTAATAATGTTAATAAAATGTTTCGGTAGGGATTTGTCAAACTGAGTGTCTTAATAAGATTGATGAAGAGAGGAGAGGTATTGTACTTATATAAGAGAGGGGAGGGAACCCTTGGATTTACATAAAGTATTATGTAAATCTAAATTAATATTCAGGTTAAATATATACCAAATTGATATATTTTAATCTATTATTACTATCAAACAAACAAATTATACATTTGTAGCTGATTGTTTCACCATTATATCATTTCTTTAACCCCATGTTAACCCTTTTAATGAATATTGTGATTTCAATGTTTTTTATTATATAGGAGTCAATAAAGTTACTATAAATTAAAAAGTTATTCATAAATGGAAAATAGTTGATATTATAGAAAATTTTATATTATTTCTACCACTAAAAATATTATTATGAATTATAAATAATTATAAAAAATATTATATAACATAATATACCATTAAAGTGATTTGATACAACTTTCACATAGTTTGAATTTAATTAAATAAAGATAGTAATATATTTTTAATATAAACATTTAATACATAAATAATGTATTATATTTATATTAAAAAATTTACACACAATAATTAACCCGATTTTTTATATAATTTGTTAAAAGGATTTACTTGATTATTATCTAGCCATAACAAGCTTTGTGTCATTCTAGATTATGAATTTAAGGTAATTATTTGATCAATAAAAATTTAAAAAAATATTATCATGATAAAGAATCATTTATATTTCAAATAACCATTTATAATCCAACAAAACACCATTTTATCCTTATGAAATAATATTATAGATATTAAAATGATGCACCCGATTTGTGTATACATTTTCATATACTCTATTAAAAAATAAGAACAAGTTTTCAGGAATTACCTACTTCTTAGGGAACAAATACTTTTCTTTTGGTGATCTTGTTCATTTCCAAGAGGATTATGTCCAAATACACAAAATGGGGAAGAATTGAGAAAAATTTACACCTACACTGTACGTACATATATACACTCCATGTACATTCAAGTTAAGGCACATGTTGACCAGGAAAAGTACATGACCAAGTAACCAGAAGCCAGTGTACACTGTGTTCCCACTATACACGTCGTGTATACTATTCTAGATGTATTTGGTGGATGAGAAGAGTCTACACGCTCTTGTTCCTGGCTGAAGGGGACATGTTGTATTCCACTGATACACGTCGTGTATACAATTATAAAAGAGGTTAGTGGCAAGGAAATAAGACAACACACTATGTATGGTATCGCTACACATCATGTACATTCACCTACCAGGAGGCGTCTTGTTCCAAGTCAAAGAAGGTGTGTTAGGCCACCTACCAGTGGAGAAAAAGAAGGCATAACCTGTTGACAAAAGTACACGTCATTTACTTGGTCCACACATTGTGTACTTATTTTTTCTATTACTGGAGTCCTTGTCCTTTGGACCAGGAGGAGGGGCGATGTAGTGTTGTCTGCAGAAAATGGCTAATGTTCTAGAGGAGAGACGTTCTACTATCAAACTATCGTCATTACACCATCTATCGAAGAATCATTTCCACCTGGACGATTCAAGCATGATCACATCAGGTATCACAATTCTTGCATTTTTCTTAACCTACATGTGCAACTATACACCCAGTGTGTTGGGGTTGTGGGAAATGATGAGTTTTAATTTGAATTAATTTTTTATGAATGTTTCTGTTCTAATATACTCTTCTTATTCTTATTATATCACTTCATCATATCACTATAAATTTCGTACCATACCAAGGGTATAATTTTCCGAGATTCAAAAGAAGAATACTGAAAAATAATTTCATGACCATTAGAAGTATTCTTCGAATCAAAATTTACTATGCCAAATAAAGATCTATTAAACACTAACTACCAGACCAAGGAGTTAGTTTCTTCAACTCTAAATATAATGTTTATGAGACCGAGGAAGCATTATTACAAATTGACCCAGAATGTTGGGTTATCATGAAAAACACAACCTCATAAAAAAATTTATTTAATAATAAAACTTCTCATAAATCCATAACTCCAACGAATTTCTTTATTTATTTACATAAAAACCAATTTTCCAAAATTTTACTTTTATTCTGTTAAGAAATTTTAAAAAATAAACACAAAACAGTTATGCTTTTTGTATCCAAAACAATCATAAAAATAGACTCTAAATTCAACAGCCTTCACTAAAACAAAAATACAAACTATGTTAAAGAAAGATAAAATAACTTCTTAATTCCCTATCGATTAATCCCTAACTGGTGATATATATGTTAGGTTAAAAAACATTGGGACACCAAAAAAATACCTTTGGTGAAATGACTCACAAAATATAGGTGTTTTTGTCATTGAAATTAGAGTTATTTTTATTCTTGTTTTATTAAATTTGTATCAAATTTTAGTGAAAATAAAATTATTAAATTCGAAAAAAATCTCTTTTCTATTTTCTTTTCTATTTATCTTTATTTTTTATCATTTACTATTGGTGTTTTGTTTGGTTTTGTGCAGACCGTTAGGTGTATGAGCGGTTACCTCATGTGTTCCAAGAACACTAAGTCATCATGGTTTTTCCCAACTGACCCGGAGATCGAACAGACTTTTTTTGAGTTTCCAATGAGCACTCATGCCTACACAGAAACAAACAACTCCAATGGTGTAGAATGATGATGGAAATCTTACTTTTGTCCAAATAGATGGAAAATAGTTAAGACTGGATGACAACTGGAACCCTCAACAGCTCCAACAATTCCAACAAGAATGGATTTCATATTTCAACCACGTTCAGGGGTCATTCTATGCCCCTCTGGACTAACTATTCATGCTGATTCCCCTTCCTAAAGAGCCACCTCCACATCATACTATCATGGATTATGACCTGCCATCGATTCATGGAGCTGACATGGGCATCTTCCACCAACTGGTGCAGGCACAACACTTTGAGATCAATCCTTCTATCATGAAGTTGATCCAAACCACTATTCAATTCAGCAGCCTAACTAGTGAGGATCCAAAAGCCCATCTCTCCAATTTTATGGATGTATGTGACACGTTCTGCTGCAATAGAGTGTCCAGAGAAGTCATCTATCTTTTCCTCTTCCCCTTCCCTCTAAGGGATAAGTTGAAAGACTGGATTACAGGAATTCTGAAAAGATCCATCCTCACCTGGGAGGAGCTAGATGATCCATTCCTATCCAAATAATTCCTACCCGCAAAGACAGTGACACAGCAGAACGAGATCCACAACGTTCAGCAGCATGACACAGAATCATTATACGAATCATGGGAGAGCTTCAAAGAGATGTTGTGAAAATGAACACACCACGGACTCCCACTTTGGATTTAGGTCCAAACCTTCTATAGATGGTTGAAAACAAATACCAAGTCCATGGTGGATGATGCCTCTAGAGATAAGGTAATGAGAAATTCCTCTGAAGAAATCTTCAAACTCATAGAAGACATACTTTCCAAAATATTTCAGTGGCATTCCAAGTGCGGCACACAGAAATGAATTATGCATAACATTGATGTCAATACTGTCTTAGCTTCCCAGTTGGACGTTGTGTCAAAGAAGATCAACGCACTCAATCTGAAGGGAACGTCCCAAGTACATGCAAAAAACCATCTATCATGTAGTAAATATGGTGATAACCACATCATGAGAGAATACCCAGCTTCTCCTACAGGCCCTCAGACATATGAGGTATGTTATGTATCACAAAATCAAGGGCCCAAATAGTACCAGTAGTATTAGAATCCAGCATTGCGTGATCAAAAAAATCAATGTTAAGGCCAAATAGAACCTAATTTTTCTCCCCAGTGACCACCCATATACAACTGGACTCCTTATCAGAACCAATACCAGAGGTAGTAACAACCGCAACAGGACCCTTATTAGCAAAATGGGATCAGAACCCCCACCCACAGTAACCACGGCAGCCACCAACTCCAGCAGCTCAACAACTACCTCAGTAGGAGAACACATCAAGGTTATATTATCTCATAATTAAATTTATATCTACTGTTGAAACCAGGTTTAAAAATCAAGAGGCTTCAATTAGAGGCATAGAGAACTAGATTGGCCTCTTGGAAAAAAAAACTCTTGGAAAGGTAACCTGGTACTTTACTGAGAAAAAAAATGAAAAACCGGAGGGAGGATCCCCATGTTGTCATTCACCCAAGAGGAAAAAAGCTCCAATAGAACCAACCAAAACATTAGATGTATCCACACACTATGTTGATGAATAAGGTACCAATACTAAACCCTCCTCATCCAAAATCCCATAGAAGGAGGCTTATGAAAATAAAGGGAAGGATGTTTTCAAACCCTTTGAACCTACCATACCCATCCTAGAGAGATTGAAGCAGTAAAAGCTGGACCACCAGTTTAGAAAATTCATGGACGTATTTAAAAACCATCACATAAATATTCGATTTATAGAGGCACTGATGTAGATTCCCACTTATGCAAAATTCATGAAGGAAATAATCTCCATTAGAAAAAATGGAAGATCTTGGCACTATTTCCCTATCAAAGGAGTGTTTTGTAGTCGTCCAACATTCAATTCCTCCCAAACATCAAGATCAAGGCAGTTTCACTATTACCTATACCATTGGACCATGAAATATTGGGAAGGACCTCTACGTCTTAAGGGCCATAATGAACCCCATGCCCCTTGGAGTTTTCAAGAATATAGTGCTCATTGACTTGAAGCCTACCCGAGTAGCCCTTCAATTTTCTGATCGATACATCAAAAATCCAAGGGGACTACTGGAGGAAGTTATAGTCAAGGTAGGTAGTTTGATCCATCCTGCAAATTTCATTATCCTTGATATGGAAGGTGACCAAGAAGAACCAGTCATTTTGGGAAGGCTTTTTTGGAAACTGGGAAGGCACTCATTGGCGTACACCAAGGGGAGCTAATTGTTTGGGTAGGAGAAGAGAGAGTCTCCTACAATGCCCTCAAGGCTGTCAAGCATGCATCATTGCCCAATCACGAGGGGTGTTATATGGTAACTACAGTGGATGATCGCTTAGGGGATAATTTGGTATGTTCTATTATAACTGATAGCTTTATCATTCTAGAAATTCTAGTGGATTAAGAGACAGAGGACCTACAATTCCTATAAGGCCAAGGCAGAAACTATTGGAACATTTATCCAATATAGTTCTTAGGTAAAAAAGTTAAGCAGGTCGAGTCAACAACCTAAAATAAAGGAAATTCTGGGGAAGAAACAAATAGGATGCACGTCGTGAACCACCTATAGACACGTCGTGTCCTTTTTTCCTTTTATTTTTTCTTGTTATTATAAATATATAGATTATAAATCTAATAAAAAGGTATGATGCAGGTTTTGATGTTAAGGTCACTGATGTTTATAAGTCTTCCTCGGTTTGAATCCTCTCGGCCTACCTTCGGCACAGGGTTCATCCTTTTTATATTTCATTAAACAACGTGTGTGGTAGTTTTTCAAACACACACACACAAATATATATATATATTCTTATAATAAAACCCATGTTGGGGATGGATCGGTTAGCCAAGATCGTAACCCGGCTCTAAAAGATCTGGGTTTGAATCCTAACAACCAGCCCATTTCCATCATTTACCATTTTAATAAAACCACATAGCTTGTCCTACGATATACATCATGTGTTCCATATTTCTCCATACTAGATTGAAAACCTTTTCATATAAAGTAATTCATGCGGGTGAAGATGGCAGATTGGAAAAGTCTCAGACCTTGTTCCAAAAGACCTGACTTCAACCTTGGCTAATATCCATGCTTCATCCTCTTATTTTATAATTATAAACCACACACCATGCATTTTCATCTTCCCGTGTAGTATAGTATATATACAATAAATATATACAAATGATAAATTAGAGCATCATTACAAACTTCACTTCAGGGGTTGAGGGCTTCCCTTCGGAATGGATGGTCGCTGGTTCGAACCACACCCCTAGCACCAGACCAAAGGTTGTACTTCTCTTTTTACAATTTTACCACACACAACGTGTATTTACCGATACATTACGTGTATTTTTTTATTTTTAAAATTATGTATATACATATATATATATATATATTTAATTTTACTATTTTAATTATTAATATTAATTAATATATTTTTTATTATAATAATTAAATAAATATATATAAATATATATAATTTATAAAAAATATGAGATACGTGGTGTGTAGTCTATATGTACAGGCCATGTACCTTGGCTATATATGCCATGGCCACCTGGCTTCAGGAAATGTTGAGCAGAGCCTCCCTTCTTCCCATTTTCTTCCCCCATATGATACCCTTCCCCCTTAGCTCAAATCCATCAATTTTGTTTGTTTCATGTTCTAGTTTCTCTTGAATTTTGATCCTCGGTCCAGGTACTCCCTTCTACACCATATCTTTCATGTTATTAAAAGAGTTTAGGGTGATTTTGGGATCAGGCAACCGTTCGGCTTCAATGATACATGGCCACGAAATTATGAACACATGTTGTGTTATTTTGTACACATCCACACACTAAAATGCTTCGCAAATTGAATATACATGGTGTCTACGTTCAGTACACACCGTGTAACATTCCCTATCGTTCCTGAGTATCCTCTACACATGGCCCCACACACCGTTTTCCTCAAAACGAGGTGTGTGTTTGGTACACACTGTGTATGCCATTTCTTTTGGCCTATCCATGTGTAAGAACTTCACACGTCCTCATAGACCATGTTCATATACACTGTGTATGTGTTTGGTACACGCTGTGTATGACATTTCATTCGGCCAGCCCATGCCTAACCCCCCACAGGGCCATGTTCTTATTATGATTAACACGCTATGTCGGATACGTACATGGCATGTCCATTATTATTAGAATGGTTAAAATCATGGATGTGTCTTTTCTAAATACATTACCATGTCCACATTGCATAAACCTTACATGTATGTTCGGTACACTCCGTGTACACCTTTATATTCTACCTTCAGCTCCCTCGGCGTGTTTATTTAGAGAACAAGCGATGCTACTCAAGTTTCACTACATGTCGTGTACTATGGATGTACACGCTGTGTTATTTTTATTAGTTTACTCAAATTTTGTTTGTTTTCTTTTCTATTCATTATATTTTGTTTGGTTTTTCTATCTATTTCAGGTTATGGTAGTCCGAGATCCTTCCCTTGGGAAGCGGCCCACCTCAACCACTGAGGGAGGGTGGCCCATTTACCATCAGATACGACTCCGACCTGCGATGCAGCAAGACCCAGATGTTTCGGGGTACGTGCTCCCACCATTGGCCATCCTTCCACCACTCACTCCTTCAGCAAAGGGAGGTTCTTGTAGTGTAACAACTCCACCACCACATACCGACCTTCTGAGCACCATCTTCACTTCTCTACAAGCTTCCGCACTTCCTGTTCCTACTCCAGTAGTTATTTTCCCCACATCGACCACTTCATCCTATGGTCCTCCATCTACATCAGCACATCCACACCTAGAGCCAGTTCTTGCTCCTACACCTCCACCTGGACCGGGACCTGTAGGTGTTCCCCACCCTTGTAGGTTTTTCTCAGTCACCTACTTGGTACACAATAGGATCTGGCACTTCTCTCACCGCTCAATTCTATTGAGTGGATGGTACCTGCACAGCGGCGTCCCACAATATCTCGGTATTTGGTGGGATTTGGAGGGTGTTCTCATCCACACTCCCTTATTTTCGATCTTCCTAGTCACCAATATTATTTTTCTCGATTTATTTTTGGAGTTTGTTTCCTTGTTCGAGTTCGATGGGACCGAGTACTGGGAGACACCTAGTGATGCAGTACATGTGGTTTGGTTTTACCTGGGTGGCCGAAGGGTTCCCCTTACCATGACTGAGTTCGAATGATGGTGTGGTTTCAATCATAATCACATTAGCCCACCCTTTGTTTCTACCCTAACCAGTCCCTAGTTCTCTATGATCCTTTCTATGTGGCAGTATATTGTTGGGTCTGACCACCGCTACACTCCTACCTCACATGAGAGCACCCTTATCACTAGCCTCATCCTCCGTTTTACCCACCAGTGCTTTAGCCCCATTATTTTCCCCTCCATGAGGATATGGGGGTCATGATCGATCGTGACATGGATATCCATACCTTTATCATCCAACAGAACTACCTGGACCTCCCTTACCTCACCGCCTCTTACTTCCAAGCCATGTTTACAGGCCGTCAGGGCAACCTGAACAGCGGGTTTTATGACACTCTCCATGCCGACCACCTCGGGGTTTTTGAGCCTTCTCTACCCCATGAACTGTTAGGTTCACCCCAGTGAAGGGACTATCTCATACTTATTCTCATGGTATTTTTCTGGAAGTAGGGGGGTCTACTTCCTTGCCCAGGCTCTACCCCACCATCCTGCTAACCCTCTTCCACCTACTGATGCACCTCCCCCTCCTTCTCTACCCCCACCAGCTTCCCCACCTCACCCCCCATTCTACTGACCCCACTTCTTCTATCCTTCCTTAATCTATCCCACCACCATCCCCAACTACACCCACACCCCCATTCATTCTTTCTCTTTCCCTCCACCTCTACACGTTGGAGCAGCACTCAGTTCGTATCGGCAGTCGCTAGGACCGCCTGGAGCAGATGTTGGGGCATATTCTTCAACATCTTGGTATTCTGCTACCCATTCCACTTGACTCTACATTGATTCCTAGCCCTTCTACTATAGCTCCACTGCCCTTTACTGCAGTGGCCACAAATTTTATTATTTTATCCCTTATGGGCCCAGCTACTGCTTCTACTGATTCTGCCACTACTGCCAGTCTAGGAGGGATGCCGAGAATCCTTTACCAAGTCTATTCCACGAAGCTCATACATCCCCAGCTTCCCTTCTAGGTGATGTTTTGTGCCTCCAGTTCCTGTCACTCCTGAGACTTCTCTCCCGGTTGGTTCTGTACTTGATGATGCCTCTTATAAGGAGACCCCATGACTAGTTTTTGGGACACTTTATTTCATTGTATATATATATTTGTGCTATCTTGTTCCTGTGTCTATTGTATATGCTTGTAATGTTCTCTTTCTTCCCCCCCCCCCACACATGTACATTGGCACGTTTTGGGCTTCACTTTTACATCACATTTCGTTTTTCATCTCCTAGACATGATGAGAGTAATTTTTTCCCATTTTTTACTTTTCGTTCTTAGTTTACTTATTTCCTTACTTCCCCACGTTCTGGTCCACTATTGTGTCCCCGCATTTCCTTGTTCCTATTTTTAGGAACATGGTGAACCAAGTGCAGTATTAAGTATATGGGTGCGTCTTTCGAACACTTTTTTCTTTTCCCTTTTTACCATTCTAGGAGAGATAATTTTTCAGAAGATATATTTTAATATTTGAGGACATTTTTTGTTAATCATATTTTTCAAAAATAATATGAAAGCAGAAATGTTTTAAAAAAATATTTCATGCTTATTTTTGTTCTTTAAGTATTATAACATGATTTCTTTTATAATTTAAATTTCAACTTGTAATCCTTGGATAACTACATAGATTAGACTAATCACTTATTTTCATGTCATGACATAGTTGTCTCTTTATTTGTTTTTCGAACTCCCAAGAATTATTCTAAAAATATTTTTATATTATTTATAATGCCCACTTTCTTGAGAGATTCTTAGAATATACATAACTACCAAAATTTTTATGTTTTCTTTTCCAAACATGATGAATATTTTAGGTACATTAAAGTGATTGAGGAATTTTATTGTTTAAACCTCTTTATCTTGAGACCTACTCTACATTTTATCTTAGTGAAGCCCTTAGAGACCATGAATAGCCTTTATATAAATCCATAATACAATCCTATTTCCCTTCCTACCCTAATTTTTTTTATTATTTTTCATGATTTTTCATTTAAGATCAAAAGAAGGGATTAAAATCACATGGTATAATTTCGTTAATTGTCAAGAAATTAAGAATGGGGGAATACCACTTGATCATTCGGGGCAAAAGGGTTCCAAACCTCCATTCATGGAAATTATGATAGGTCCCCTTTGTTATGAAATAAAGGTACAAACAAAGTGACCTTATACTCACTTATTGGTTTGGGAACCCAACCAACTCAACTAAAGGAGATGGTGGGATAATTTGAGCTTGTTGAAGACGTTATTACATTAAGTTTATTTTCTAATATCATGCATTATTATTTAAAAACTTTAGCCTCCTATTTCAAGCCTAAAAGTTATGTTCAAATATTTACCTACT
This sequence comes from Viscum album, assembly GCA_963277665.1. Lineage (NCBI taxonomy): Eukaryota > Viridiplantae > Streptophyta > Magnoliopsida > Santalales > Viscaceae > Viscum > Viscum album. The sequence continues at coordinate 689,752,569 of OY728134.1, read as the reverse complement.
AACCTTAATCCAAAGAAACACTTGACCCTTATTGAAAAGCCCTCATGATTTTTGTAAGACATTTTTTCTGAAGTAGATAACTAGATATCTTGAAAACATATGGATAGAGTGTATATATCATTGATTAGGCATAACTCTGATTAAAATTATCTTGACTATGTGTAAGTTATTGGGGAGGTAATTTATCAAGTGGATTGATTATTTCTGAAAGGTTGAAACTTGAGTAAAAAGTTGATGAAGGTAGTTAATTTGAAATTATATACGAGGCATGATCAGAGTATCTCTTGGATTGAAACTATTTGGTATTCTTTTTAATTATTTATCCTATAACTTATTACTTACATTTATGATTAACATAATTCATTCCTTTTAAAATATAGACTCTATTAATTAGATGTTGAGATTTTCGTGAGGGAATGAAAATGGAAAAGTATGAGGGAGATTGATACACACGATTTTTATATACATTTTCATATACTCTATTGAAAAATAAGAACAATTTTTCTTTAGTTACCTAATGCTTAGGGAAAAAATACTTTTATTTTTGTTGAACATGATCATTTATAGGAGGTTTATGGCCAAATACATAAAACGTGGAAGAATTGGGAAAATTTTTACCACTACACGGTGTGTACTTATATACACGCTACATACATTCAAGTTCAGACATGGGTTGACCAGGACAAGTACATGACCAAGTAACCAGAAGCCGGTAAATGTCGTGTTCCCACTATACACATCATGTATACTATTTTAGAAGTAGTTGGGGGATGAGAAGAGTCTACACGCCCATGCGACCAGCTTAAGGGAGCACGTCATCTTCCACTAATACATGCAGAGTATACCTTTCTAATAAAGGATGGTGGTAAAAAAATAAGACTACATGCCATGTATGGTGGGGCTACACACCGTGTATGTGCACCTACTAGGTAGTGGTTTGTCCCATGTCAGAGACGGCATGTTAGGTCGCCTACTGATGTAGAAAATGAAGGCAAAAATTCATTGACAAAAGTACACAGAGTGTACTTTGTCCACACATCGGGTACTTATTTTTTATATAAAAGGAGGCATTGGCCTCCGGAGCAAAAGTAGGGGTGTTGTAGTGTTGTGTGGAGAAAAGGGTTGAAGTTCCCGAGGGGAGATGCGCTGTCGTCCTTCTACCATCATTCCACTGTATACCGAATATTCATTTCCACCTCGAGGTTTCAAGAACGATCATATCAGGTATCAAGAGATTTTTATTTTTTTTACCTACATTTGTAACTAAACACCTAATGTGTTGGGGTTGTGAGAGATAATGCGTTTTAATTTGAATTATGTTGCTTGAATTTTTTTTGTTCTAATAAATTTTTCTTATTCTTCATAAATCACATCATCTTGTCACTGGAAATTAGGTACCAGACGAAGGGAAGAATTTTCAGGGATTCAAAATAAGAATATTGACAAATAATTTCATGACCATTGGATGTATATATCGTCTCGAAATGGACTAAGTGAAATAAATATCTATTAAACACTAACTACTGAACCAAGGAGTTTGTTTCCTCACTTATAAATATAATGTTTACCGGACCATGGAAACTTTTTTAGAAATTGAACCCAGAGTATTGGGTAATCATGAACAACACAAACTCATACGAAATTTGATTTAATAATTTAACTTCTCATAAATCCATAACCCCAATGCATTTATTTTTTTATTTACATCAAACCCAATTTTCTCATATTTTACATTTATTTTGTTAAGAAAATTGTTAAAAGAATATTAAAACCAATTATTCTTTTTGTATCCAAAACAATAAACAAAAATCGACTCTAAATTCAGTAGCATTTGAAAAAACAAAAAAAAACATAGTTAAGCAAGTTAAATAACCTCTTAATTCCCTATGGATCAACCCCTTACTAGTGCTATAAATGTTAGGGTAAAAATAATTTGGGACATCCAAAACATACATTTGGTGAAACGGTTGTCCATAAAAAAAGAGGGTGAAATTATATATTCATTGTTTAATTAAAATAATATTATGGTCATTATCAACGAAAAATGGTACCAATTTTCCATATCCCAAATTATTAGATGATCATCTTAGAACTAAATTCATAAAATAGAACGATGTAAGTTCTTAGATAGTTTTTCAATCCTTATCATAATTTTTATCTATAATTACATAATTTACACATACCAAGGTTACCAGTATTTTCCAAAATTACTATTTATAATGATCGAAAATAATATGGACCTATTAAACGAATTATTAAATTAAAATTCCAAAACATTAATCACATTTATCAAATATTGACCCTATAAATTGAAAAAAATACATTAAAAATAAACTCATAAAACATGGTGAAATATTGTGTCACAAAAAAATGCATTATATGCATAAAAATTTTTCATAATGAAATTAAGCATAATCTCAATTCCAATAAATTTATTTGGATTATTTTTAATATAAATTAACTAGCTTAATTTGAAAATCAATTAATAAAAAAATTGTAAATTTAAAATACATAAACAGAAAAGATTGGTTTATATAAATTCCATATTTTTCACTACTCTTTGAGAAAGTAATAATTTTTAGTAATTTTTTAAAAAAAAATAATATAAAGTATGTTTTAAATGCTGATTTAATAAATAATATCATTTTTTTAAAATATAATTTCTAAAACTGGAAAAAAATTAATATAATATTTTCTGACAAAAAACAATAAAACCATTTTTATGAGAAATTATTATTGAAGGAAAAAATGACGATACTAAAAATTAAGTGCTTAATTTTATAATAATTAAAAAATAAGAATATTTTAAGTTCGAAAATTATTCATTTATTTCAGAATTTAGTTATTAGAAATCATATTATCTAATTAAATAGATTTATTAAATTGGTCATCATAGAAATCATATTATTTCATGTTTTATTTATGTTTGGTGGTGTATGTCTTGTACACTATTGGACATAGTTTTATTTTGAAATATCAGTGTATTACACTACTCATTCCACTTATGGTAATGTCCCCTAATTCATAACTCTCTCATGTGACTGAAAAGGGCTGGTTATGAGACCTCATGCACACCTCCCTGTATGCCATAGGCTTCTAACATGTAGTATGGGTATGTATTTTATAGTGTGGAGACTATAAATAATATTATGAAGTGTCATTTAGGTATAAAAAATCATAAAAAATTGAAAAATAAACATTGTATACATGTAGTGGAAGAAGAAAATTAAAGGTAACTGAATAATAAAATAAGTAATAAAGGAATAATTTGATGACGTGATAGAATTGAACTAAATTTCATTCTCAAAAAATAAAAGATAAAGGCTAGAAGTATGCTGTTCCTGATTCCTAATCCCCATGCTGGTCCCATCTCCAGACTCCTTCCCAACTACAAATAATCAATCTTATGTACGGTCTATTTCTTATATCCAAACCTACCTCCAAATAATTTGATGGTGGTATCGAACGGTGTCATATATATGGAGTGAGTATAAATTAGAAGGTCAATAAAACCATGTGAAAACAAAACCAGTCATATAATAAGGGTATGATATAAAGAAATTATTAGGTGTATTAATTAATTAAATAATTAAATAGCACAACAACCTTCTTCTGCTCGATGCTATAATATCGTTGATCCTGTCTTAGAACCATTCCATCCAAGTCATATAACCAAGGTATGATAAGAAACTTCATCTCCATGAAAGAATATATCAGGGCATGTAATGCGACCATGATAACCACCACTATATAACAAAGGTAAGATAACTTACATTGGTGCAATACTAGAATATATCATCATGTATTTTGACGAGGCCAACCACCACCATAAAACCATGGTAACTTTTCAAAAATCTATGTAAATTACCTATAAAAATTCCAATATTTTGTAATTAAATCCCTATGAGAATTATACCATGGGTATATACATTAGCTCATGTCTATAATCATTACAACATGAATTGGGTTGATCCCTCAATATCAACATTACAACATATAAGTGTGAAAGTTCCAGAGTTGAGCCTGATATATAGGCATTATAAGATGGAACACAATTCATGTAATATAGAATGTGTATCATAATATCACATCACAAATATCAATGGTTAATTAAGTGAATTACCATTCATATTTTATATGCCACCATTAGTTCAATTCCAAATGGATTAAAAACTACATCAGTTAAAAAATTTCCAAATTTTCAGATTCTATAAAAAGAAATACTGGTAGGTCAGATGTCATTCAAAACATACTTTAATCCATTATCAAATTAAAATAAATTTTAAAGTAATGGAATTAAAGGAATAACCTCATTCAATTTTTTAATTTATTCATACACAAACAATGATTACATAATAAAAATATTATATAAACATAGAAATTATCAAATCAAATTGTTATGATTTAGACACCCATCCATTAACTGATGATCGAAGGAATCATCCAATGGCCAAATACCACAAGAAAAATGGATTTGATTAATATAAAGATTTTCCTATATCATAATTGATCATGATCAAAACCAGTAGCACAATCAACCAATGTATTTCACCGCAATGATTATAGAACCAAAGGGATGAAAGATGAAACATTACCAGAGGATCATATGAGGTATTAAAAAAGAAAAATGAACATTGAAACTGGATGTTAGCATTCTGAAATATCTTATAGAATAAGTTGGGGACAATTGGAAAGATGTTATAGTAAAATAGAATAAATTTCAAATAAATATTATGTTTAAAATATTAGTTCAGGTATTTACACAGCTTGCATTATGGTTACATGTAATGTAATTGTTTTTATGTAATTATCTAAAATACTTATTGCATCAGATTTAATTTATTAAAACCCTATAATAGTTACACAATTATTAATCACTTTACATGATGTGTAAATTTTCAATAGTTTTTTTCAGTCTATTTTTCTTTTAAATAAACTGAACAATCATTAAATCTCTCAACATACCAAGAAAACATTTTAACACATAGTACCATTTATATCTTGAATCCATTAATTCAAAAAAGTACTCATTCTTGAAATTTAACTAAATTTCTCTAATAAAGTATCTTTCTCTCTAAATATGACTCATCCACTAAAGTTCAAATGATAAACATTGTGTAAAACCTACATGAAAAAAGAAATGATCTTATAACCTCCCCACCTTATAACACTCAAACCCCTGATTATCTAATAATCACAGTGATTTCTAAGTGGAAATGTATCCCCGTGGTGATTTCATATCAAAATATATATCTTAGGTTTCCTCTTGAACTCATCCATGCTGGTGCTACCCTCGAACCAACAATATAATCCGACTATGAAGATATTTTTTTCACTATGATCCACAACCCATATTAGATGCTCTTCAAAAAATGCATAAGCGAAAATCTTGATATCTTCTATTTATATCACATGGTATGGGAATCAATGATACATTTATAGTTGTGAAAAATTTAATAAGTCGAAAATGGCCCCATATAAATATGGAAAGAATATATGGTATGCCACCGGACTTACCTTTTCTACTATTTCAAATGGGAAGAAAAACATAGGTGCTGGATTTCATTATTTTATGATATGTAGTTGACATAATCTATGAAACACCTAAAAAACATGATAACCATTCATGAATTCCATAAGACAGAAATGATGGTGGTCATATGATTTTTTCTTTTTTCATGGTCACCAACTGATGTCTGAAAAACTAATCCTCTTTAGTTGTCTCGTGCATGATACTATGCACAACTAGTATTAACTCTCCAGCTTCTATCCAAAAAAGAGGTGACAAATGTAATATAAAACAATACCACAAAATTTTTCATTTGGATTGATTTATGTAAGATATTATTTTATGAAAACTCCATGAGTGCCATTTGTTTCTCCGATGAACCACATAAATCCAAAACATATCCTTATAACATATCCACCAGAACATGATTAGCGAACTCAGATTGACTATAAGTCTATAGAGGATAAGTTTTTTTTAATTTCAAATGATCTTATGGATTTCTGCTGACAATTCCCGAAACATGATGTGAAATGAGGATCTTTTTCTGAAACGACACTCCTTGGGAGACCTTTTAATCGAAACACCTCATTATTGTCATGATTTCTCAGATCCGAAAGTGTGATAGTTTCCCTATTTGGTATGAAGTGGGATACCACAATCATTGGATCCACAAAAACCCATTAAATATCATTTTTATGGGTCTTCATGGGTAATCTGATCACAAATTCTATCATGACATCATCCCATTTCCACACAAGAATGTTTAAAGGCTACAGAAACCTATAATTCCTCTATTGCGTAAATTTTCCCAGATAAAAAGTGATGCAACTAGCCACAAATCATTCCACCTAATTCTTCATTCCTGAAAATCAATATTGTATATGGAGATCATGATATATATTTGTTAAATCCTGATGTACCTAAAATCTAAAATCATGAAACCCCCTCATCATCTTCTCATGCCTGCCCATATACACCCATAATCATCTATGGAAAACAATGGAGTTTTCACTACTGAGAGAAAATCCTAATGAAAATCCATCACTATATAATTTGTCTTTTTAGACCGATCCCTCCAGATCATACAATCACTCTTTCTTAATTCAGTAAAAAATCACATGTAAAATAGATATCGAAGATAGAGATACTTGTCCATGATATTCCTAAATATCCTGATTCATACCTACAAAAGGGATATTATATACCACTCATCAAAAGACACTAATAATGCCTCTTTATATGACTTTTATCTCATGTATTTGGCAATTCCAATTCCCTTTCCTATTGTATAATACAATTCAATGTTAATATATTATAGATACTTTACCCAACTCCTCTATCAAAGGTCGTGGTCTCATTGAAAAAATATTTACCTAACGCTCTTGTAATACAAGTATCCCACAAAAATCAGACCCATGTGATAGTGTATCCAACATCTCATGGCATGTAACACTACCACTAACACAAAATCATGAGTTGGGTAATTCCTCTCATGGGGTATCAAATTCATGGAGCCACATGCATCCACAAAATCCTCCAACATTAGAACTACTCAGATTCCATCATTTGATGTGTTATGGTACATTAAATATACATTATACAACATAGGTAATATGAGGACAGCTACTGGGGTCATCCTTCACATCATCTCTTCAAAACACTATCACAAAAATCATAGAAAACAAGGTTCATCCCTTTCTTGATCAACACAAACATTGGTGAATCCAAACAAGATAAATCTTAGATATAATGCCCGCAATAACCTACTAATCCTTAAATTCTATAAATTCTAAATACATACTTGGGTTATTACCTATATCCCATTGTTATGACTTTCTCTAGGTCCACTAACAATCCATCCTTTGAGATAACATGGCCCAAAAATTTCTCTCCATTTATCAAGACACTGGAATTGGTTAGCTCGGGGTAATGCTGATTCACTCTCAATGTACTCTGGGAGATGCCAATATCTTTATCGATCCAATAAGGACTTGGATTACAGTAATATATACTAAAGAAAACCCACCAATAACTGATGAAGAAAATATTAAATATCTTATTCACTATATCTGTGAATACTACATGCACATTAGTCATCACAAACCATATCACTATGAATTTATACATGTCATACCTAGTCTTAAAATTAGAATTCTGTATGTCTGATAGTATCACACTTAACTAATGATATCTTTTTATAAATTCAATCATGTTTACTATTGTTAAAAATCTCAACTAATTTAAATGATCATCAATGTGGGGAAGAGGGCATTGGTTCCTGTACATCATCTGGTTCAATATCCAATAATCCACATATATGTAAAAACATCAATCATCAATATTTGTGAAGGGAATTGGAGAACCCCAAGGAGATGTACTATGCCATATAAAGCCTTTAGATTATTGATATTCCAACTAATACATAAAATCCCAAATCTTGGATGGATCCATTCAGAAATGTGGGGTATAAATTGGCAATACTCTTAGGGGAAACTCAATCAAGAACTCAATATATTTCTTGAGTGGTAAGTTTTAGAAATCATCTGGAAATACATCTTAAAAATTGCTTGACATCAAAGGAAATGAATTCTTCTACATTACACCATTATCTAGTGAAAGACGGACAATTTGAGCCTTCAGAAAATACAATCTACACTAAATTGATCCCACGTGACTTGCATGAAGATCCCAATCACCCTCGTTAGAATAATTAATTCCTTATTGAGATAGAAACGTAAATATACTCCTATAATATTTGATATGATCCTGATATAGAACTAACATATCCATATTACGAATCATGTCATGGCCTATCATTTCTAGTAAGAACGACCCCCAAAAGAAAGGGTTACCATTAATCGATAGAGAACATTCCTTGAAATGTTTGATATTTTCAAACTGCACTCCCAATTGTGTGTTGATGGTCAAAACACCATATACAATTTACATATAAAAGATCAAACCATTTTAAAATAGAGTTAATAGAAAATAATGTGATACTCCTATATAAAAAAACATACGCTAAGGTAGATTACAAAAGTATCATACCTCTAATGGCAGGTGATACTGCATCAATGTTAGCCAAAATAGACTACATAACATTCAACTAGCTTATCAATTTTCCGTAGGTTTCATTTTACTACCCAAATATAATTACATTTCATGGTATTTGTTTCATGCACTGTGGTACCACCTCCCCTACCTCATCTTGAACAACATGTGGAACTCCAACAACAGCCTACTGAGGGGTAGATGAGCCCCTTCAAAACATAAGTTGTTTTTCTAATCATATTCCATTAGTATGGAATATAATTTTCACATAAAACCTCTCAATATGACCAATATATCATAGATTCAACACATGAATGTGGGATATGGACATTGTGGGGGCTTGTGGTCAAAATTTTCACATTGATAGCATTAGAACAAAACATTATATTTACATGATAATCCATTACCATGACTACTCTTCCCACTATTAATTTGGTAGAATGTTTCAAAAAAGAGCTTCTTATCACTTGAAGAAGACATCTAGATCACCCTGATGAAATAGATAGACCACAACTTAGGTATTCTCTCGTATTCCAATCAGTGATGCGTTCTTGATCCATTGGATATTCAATTATTAATAAATAAAAAACGTTTTCCAATGACCTGATCTCATCAAAAGGACCATCCTTTAAATATCTCTTTCTGGAGATATCCTCATATTCCAATGATAGAGAGCATTGTATTTTAGTAAAATTTCAGTCATAGTCCAACATTAATAAACCCTCTTACATTAAATACATGAACTCAAATGCCTTTTCAACTCTCATGGTTTCAGGAAATAAATGAATTAGGAACATCATATTTATTTCCTTCCAATAGAGCACCTCCCATTTCCCATCTTCATCTAGATTATCTCACCAAAATTTGGAATGTCCATAAAGTATATACATAACAAGGTTCACCCTCCTATCCATGAGTGTCTCAAGATGCTTCATGATTTTCTAGACTAAATCGATTCATAAATAGACTACTTGGGGTCACCCTTACCATGACAACATAGGCAGATGCTGAAGCATAAACTCTCCTTTCATCTCTGACATCAAAGGAATGGTATGAACAGTCTCCCTCTCCATGGATCACATGACCTTTAAAAAGTTGTTTTAATGATGAACATCCATCTATTCCACAGTAAATACATGAATTTTTTGTTTGTCAATGTTAATATAATGTGTATTTACACTCTTCTAATTCTCATGTCCAAGAAGACGAGGAGTAATTTTCTCTACGAGATAATCACACACCATAGTGAACTGGATTGTAACAAGGTCAACCCAACAGATGAATGAAATAAAGAAATGATAACTATTGGTCTCTCTGTAAATGGATTATAAATATGTCATCTTGAAATGACAACTCATTTAATCTGAATAGTGAAATTTATTTCTTATATTACAGTTCTATAAGAAAGTATATATCACAGTAAAAAATAGGCATGCTCCTTTAATGAACAATTTAGGTCAGTATATCTTTTTTTGCCAATTATAATTCTTTATTCACATCTAGAACCATACTGGGCCACAAGTACAAATTTCAAGAAACAATAACATAATAAAATAATAACGTCACACATCATGTGATTCACTCAAGGTGAAATAACACCAAATGTGAGAAGCAGACAACATAAACAACTATCCCATCCATGGGAAAAAGGATTTCCTGCCATACATGGGTTCACTACTCTAATGCAAATGATAATTACAATGTTTAGACACATCCAAGTCTACTTTCTACCATTCCAAAATAGTAATTCAAAATAAAATAAAACCTAGTCCTCTAATACCACTTTTTAACATCCCCCAATCTAACACTCCTACATATGGACATAAAGGGTTTGTTATGAGACATCAACCACACCTCTCTATATGCCAAAGGCTTCCGACTAGTATTGGTGGTTTGTATATAATATTGTGGAAATTATACTCTCCGTTATGAAGTGTCTTACTAGTAGAAAAAATTAATAATAAGAGAAAAAATAATAAAAGTATACACGTTACAGAAGAAACAAATCAAAGATATCTGAATAAACTAAAAAATAATAAAGGATTAATTTAATGATGTTTTGGAATGTAAGTAAATGTAATTCGATAACAATATAATAAAAATTAAAAATAAAATAAATTAATGAGAAACTGTCCTGATTCACCAACCCATCATGAGTTTCATCTCCAATCTCAATCTCTACATCAAACAAGAATTAATATGAAAGGTAATTTTACCTTATCCAAAACTGCATCCAAATTATCTTCTCTGGTACCAAATTACAGATCGAATTGTGTGTGATTATAACTCAGTGGGATGACACCACCATGTATCAACAAAAAAATTTTGATAATATTTTTATACAATAAAAATATAAACATTTGTATTAATTAATTCTACAATTAAATAGATATGACAACAATCCTTGGTTCCGTATAAAAATAGCTATGAGAATTTATTACAACCACGCCAATCACAATCATATAACCAAGGTAAGATACGTTTCTTCGGTTCCATGCTAGAATATATCTGACCATGCCTTATGACAATACCAACCAATAATATATAACCAAGGTTAGATGACTTCCTTTACCACCAATGTTGAAATATCTTGGTACATGTCTTATGACCATTCCAACCACCACCATAAAAAATGGTGTAGTCACAACAACCCATGTCAAATCCCTATTTGTATTAAAACATTTCTAGGTCAAATCCCTATAATAATTACAGCATGGGACTTCGCGTAGACCACTCTATAAGCATAGCAGCAATGATTGGGCCTAGGCCGCTCAATAACATCATTATAATATATGTGTCTGGATTTACCATTGTGGAGCATGATATATAACCATTACCAGATGGAACAAAATTAATATCATATATCGACGATATCACAATATCAAATAACAAGTTTAAAAAGTTAATTATGAGAATCACCATTTTTTTTATATTCCACTTGCAATTCAATTCAAAATTGATTAAAAATTATATCAATGTGGAAATGTAAAAATTTAGGGATTCCATAACAATATATAACCCTAGGTCACATTTCATTATGAATAATGTTTAATCAATTTTCTAATTAAAATCTATTTTACACCAATGGAATTTAAGGAACAACATCATTCAATTATTTAATTGATTCAGACTCACACAATGATGGTACAATAACCATATTGAATAAACCTAGAAAATATCAAACTTTAGGGTTAATAATTAGGCCACATACCTTTAATATACAATCAAAAAAATTCTTCCACTAGTTAATTTCAATGAGCAAGAAGTTTCTGAGGATAAGAAATAGGTTATTATATCAAAACTAATCAAGTTCAAAACCAATAGTGACATCATCCAAAGGATTTCATTGCAATGGTTGGAGAACCAAATGTATGAAAGAAGAAACATAATCAATGAAACATACTATGGATTAAAAACAAAAAAAAAGTTTAGAAGAATGATTAGAACTACAAAATCACCTATAGAATTACATTGGTTTGAGAGGAGTGTATCTGCACTAAAATTGAATGCATTTAATTCTCATAGCATGTTTAGAAGAAATATTAGAACTCCACCTCAATGTTTCAAGCATTAACACATCAGGTATGAAGATTCTTTCATTATTCATTACCTATAAGCATAACTATACACCTAGTGTGTAGGGGTTGTGGGAGATGATGAGTTTTAATTTGAATTATGTTGTTATGATTGTTTTTTATCTAATAAACTCTTCTTATTCTTATTAAATCACCTCATCTTATCACAGTAAATTTTGTACTAGACCACGGGCAGAATTTTCAAGGATTCAAAAGAAGAATACTGACAAATAATTTCATGACCATTTGAAGTATTCTTCGACTCTAAATGTACTATGCTAAATAAAGATCTATTAAATAGTAACTACCAGACCAAGGAGTTAGTTTCTTCATCTCTAAATATATTGTTTACCAGACCTAGGAATATTTATTACAAATTGAACCCATAGTGTTGGGTTATCACGAAATACCCATCCTCATAATAAATTTTATTAAATAATCAAAATTCTCTTAAATCCACAACACCAATGAATTTCTTTCATTATTTACCTCAAAACCAATTTTCCCATATTTTAATTTTATTCTATTAAATATTTCATAAAAGAAACTTAAAACCAACTATTATTTATTTATCCAAAACAATCAACACAAATCGACTCTAAATTCATCAGCCTTCACTAAAACAATAATACAAACTATGTTAAGAAAGATAAAATAACATCTTAATTCCCTATGGATCGACCCCTTACTGGTGATATACTTGTTAGGATAAAAAAATTAGGGACACCAAAAAAATACCTTTGGTGAAACGACTCTCCAAATATTGGTGTTGTTATCGGGGAACATAGATTTATATTTACTATTGTTTTAATTAAATTTGTATCAAATTTTAGTGAAAATAAAAATCAACAATTAGAAAACTATATTTTCTATTCTCCTTTATATTTATCTTTATATTTCCTCGTTTACGATTGGTGTTTTGTTTTGTTTTGTGTAGAACATTAGGTGTATGAGAGGTCACCTAATCTATTCCAAGAACATTGAGTCATCATGGTTTTTCCCATCTGACCTGGAGATCGAACGAACATTTTTGAGGCACCAATGAGAACTCAAGGATGAATAGAACCAAACCACTACAATGGCGTAGAACAATGAAGGAAATCCAGCTGCTGTCCAAGGAGATGGAAAATAGTTAAGACTAGATACAATCTGAACCCTCAACAGCTCTAAAAATTCCATCCAGAGTGGATTTCATATTTCCACCAAGTTCAGGGGCTATTCTATGCCCCTATGGACCAACGATTCATGCAGAATCCCCTTTCCTCAGGAGCCACCTCCACGTCGTACTGTCATGGAGTACGACCTTCCATCGATTCGTGGAGCTGACACGGGCATCATCCATCCACTAGTGTTGGTCCAACACTTTGAGATCAATCCTGCTATAATGATGTTGGTCCAGAACACTATTCAATTTGGCAGCCTACCCAGTGAGGATCCCAATGCGAATCTCTCTAATTGTTTTGAGGTCTGCGACACGTTTTTCTACCACAGAGTGTCCACAGAAGTCATTTATCTTTTGCTGTTCCCCTTACCTCTAATGGATAAGGTGAAAGACTGGATTAAAGGCTTTCCGAAAGGATCCATCCTCACCTATGATGAGCTAGCCGATGAATTCCTATCAAAATACTTCCCACCATCAAAGAAAGTGACACTGCAGAAGGTGATCCACAACGTTCATTAGCATGAAGAAGAATCTTTATACGAATCATGGTAGAGCTTCAAAGAGATGTTGTGAAAATGGACACACCAAGTACTCCCATTGGGGATTTAGGTCCAAACATTCTACGGAGGGATGAAAACAAATACCAAGTCCATGGTGGATGATTCTTCTGGAGGTAAGGTAACGAGGAAGTCCCACAAAGAACTCTTCGAACATTTAGAAGACATGTTTTCCAATAGCTTCTAGTGGCATTCCAAGTGTGGCACAACGAAATGAAGTATGACTTACATTGATTCCACTACCATGCTAGTTTCCCTGTTGGACGTTGTGTCCAATATGTTCGACGTACTCAATCTGAAGGGCACGTCCCAAGTACAGGCTGCAAACCATCTATCATGTAGTGAATGTGGTGATAACCACATCATGGGAGAATACCCAGCTTCTACTGGAGGCCCTTAGAAAAGAGAGTTAAGTAATGTTTTACAAAATCAAGGTCCCAAATAGTACCATCAATTTTATAATACAGCATGGTGTGATCCATAAAATACATGTTGGGGCTAAAAACAAGAGATTTTTTTCCCTAGTGACTGCCCATCTAGAACTAGCCTCTTTATCTGAACCAATACCAGGGGTAGTAACAGATGCAACCGGGACTTTATCAGCAAGAAGGGTATCAGAACCCTCTCCCATAGTAACCACGACAGACACCACCTCCACCATCTCAACAACCACCTCAGTAGGAGAACACCTCAAGGTTATAGGATCTTATGACCAAATTTATATCTACTATGGAGACCAGGTTAAAAAATCATGATGATTCAATTAGAGGCATAGATAACTAGATTGGCCAATTGTAAAACCAACTCTTTGGAAGGAAACCCAGTACTCTACCAGGAAACAAAAAAAAAGAACCAGAGGGAGGAGGCCCATACTGTCATGCTTCGGAGTGGAAAAGAGCTCCAACATAACCAACCAATACAGTCTGGTCTATCCACACACCATGTTGATGAATAAGGTACCAATACTAACCCCTCCTCATCCAAAATCCAATAGAAGGAGGCTTCACAGAATAAAGGGAAGGAGGTTGTCAAACACATTGAACCTGCCTTACCCTTCCCAGAGAGATTGAAGCAGAGAATGCAGGACCACCAGTTTAGAAAATTCATGGACTTATTTAAAAAGCTTCACATAAATATACCATCTGTACAGGCACTGACACAGATGCCCACTTATGCAAAATTCATGAAGGAAATACTCTCCAATAGATGAAAAATGTAATATCTGGGAACCATTGCCCTATCCAATGAGTGTTCTGAAGTAATCCAGCATTCAATTCCTCCCAAACATCAGGATCAAGGCTGTTTGACTATTCCTTGTACCATTAGACCATGCGAGATTGGGAAGGCCCTCTACGACTTAGGGGCCATCATGAACCTCATGCCCCTTAGAGTTTTCAAGAATCTTGGTCTCAATAACTTAAAACCTACCCGAGTATCCCTATAACATGTTGATCGATCCATCAAACATTTGAAGGGACTGCTGAAGGATGTTCTGGTCAAGGTAAGTAGGATGATCCTTCCTACAAATTTCATCATCCTTGATATTGAAGGCAGCCAAGAGGCAACAATCATTTTGGGATTGCCTTTCATGGAAACTGGAAATGCACTTATTAACATACACCAAGGGGAGATAATTTTCCGTGTAGGAGAAGAGAGAGTCTCCTCCAATGTCCTCAAGGCTGTAAACCATGCATCATTTCCCCATCATGAGGGATGTTATGTGGTAACTACCGTGGATGATCACTGAGTGGAAAATATGGTATGTTCTTTTATTACTCATAAGTTCATCATTCTATAAATTATAGTGGAATAAGATCCAGAGGACCTCCAATTCCTAGAATTCCAAGGTGGATACTATTGGAACCATTATCCCTAATAGTGCTCAGGTAAAAAAGGTAAGAAGGTCGAGTCAACGAACTAATAAAAAGGCGCTTATGGTGAGGCAACCCAGAGGATACACGTCGTGAACCACCTATACACACGGAGTGTCCTTTTTTCCTTTTCATTTTTCTAGTTATTATAAATATATAGAATAACAAAGTAATAAACATGGATGATTTAGGTGTTTATGGTAAGGTCACTGATGTTTATCTGAGCATCCACGGTTCAAATCCTCATGGCCTACCATTGGAACGAGGTTCATCATTTTTATATTTCCTTAAACAGCATCTGTGGTAGTTTTTCACACACAGTCACATACACACACATATATCTTTTCTTATAATAAATCCCATGGTGGGGATGGATCAGTTGGCCATGATCGTAACCTGGCTCCAAAAGACATGGGTTCAAATCAAGACAACCACCCAATTTCCATCATTTACCGTTTTAATTAAACCACATGGTGTGTATTTCGATATTGGTCATGTGTGCCATATTATTCCATATAAAATTAAAAACTTTTTCATATAAAGTAATTCATGCTGGTGAAGTTGGCAGATTGGAAAATTCTCAGCCCTGGATCGAAAAGACTAGACTTCGACCTCGACTAATATCCCTACTTCATCACCTTCATGTATAATTAAAAACCACATGCCATGCATTTTCTTCTTCCCATGTTGTATAGTCTTTATATAATAAATATATATAAATGATAAATTAGAGCTGCAGTACAACCTTCACTCCAGTGGTTGAGGGCTTCCCTTCGGAATAGTCAATCGCCGGTTCGAACCACGCCCCTAGCACTAGACCAAAGGTTGTACTTCTCTTTTTACAATTTTATAACACATGACATGTATTTACCAATACATTATGTGTATAGTTTTATTTTTAATATTATGTGTATATATTTATATATTTAACTTTACTATTTTAATTATTAATATTAATTGTTAAATATTTTATTATAATAATTATATATATATATATGATTTATAAAAAAAATGAGATACAAGGTGTGTAGTCTGTATGTACACGCCGTGTACCTTGGCTATATATTCCACGGCCACCCAGCTTTAGTCCATGTCGAGCGGAGCCTCCCTTCTTCCCATTTTCTTCCCCCATATGATAATCATCCCCCTTAGCTCAAATCCATCTATTTTGTTCATTTATTGTTCAGATTTCTCTTGAAATGTGATCCTCGGTTTAGGTACTCCCTTCTACACCATCTCTTTCAAGTTATTAAAAGCGTTAGGGTCATTTTAGGATCAGGTGACTGTTCGGATTCTCTGATACAAGGCCACGAAATGAAGAACAAAACACCGTGTACTTTTGTACACAACCACACGCTAAAATTCTTCACAATTTGAATTAACACGGTGTTTATGATCAGTACACACGGTGTAACTTTCCCTATTGTGCCTGACTATCCTTTGCACATGGCCTCACACACCATTTTCCTCAACATGAGGTGTGTGTTCGATACATTCCGTGTATGCCATTTCTTTTGTCCCATCCATGTGTAAGTTCTTCACACGGCCTCGCAGACCATGTTAATACACACACTGTTTGTCCTTGGTACATTCCATGTATGACATTTCTTTTTTCCAGCCCGTGCCTAACCCCCCCCCCCCCCCCACACGACCGTGTTCTTCTTGTGATTAACACACCATATCTGATACATACATGGCGTGTCCTTTATTATTAGAATGGTTAAAAGCGTAGTTGTGTCTTTTCTAAATGCACCACCATGTCCACTTTTCTTGAACACGACATGTATGTTCGGTACACACCACCTACCACTTTATAGTCTACCTTCGGCTCACTCGGCGTGTTTATCTAGATAACAAGGGATGCTACTCAAGTTTCACTACATGTCGTGTACTGTGGATGTACACACAGTGTTCTTTTTTTCTGTTTTCTCACATTTTCTTTGTTTTTTTCATTTCCTTATCTTTTGTTGGGTTTTTCATTCTGTTTCAAGATTTTCCAGACCGAGATCCTTCTCTTGGGAAGCAGCCCGCCTCTACCACTGAGGGCGAGAGGCCCATTTATCATCAGATGTGACTCCAACATACAATGTAGATAGACCCAGATGCTTCGGTGTACGTGATCCCTCCATTGAACATCCTTCCACACCTCACTCCTTCATCCAAGGCTAGTTCTAATAGCACTGTTACTCCACCACCCCATACTGAGCTTCCGAGAACCATAGTTACTTCTCCACTGAATACCTCACTTCTTGTGCCCTCTCTAGTGGCTATTGGCGCCACATCGACCACTTCATCCTATGGGCCTCCATGTACTTCAACAGATCCACCCCCAGAGCCAGCTCCTATTCCTACACCTCTACCTAGACAGGGACCTGTAGGTGTTCCCCACCCGTGCATGCTATTCTCGGTCAACAACTTGGCACATAGAAGGATCTGTCACTTCTCTGACCGCCCGATTCCATTGAGTGGATGCTACCTCTATAGCAGCATCCCACAATAGCTCGGTATCTGAGGGGAGTTGGATGATCTTCTCAGCCATACTCCCTTATTTTCGATCTTCCAGGTCAACAATAAAATTTTTCGCGATTTATTTTTGGAGTTTGTTTCCTCGTTCTAGTTCGATGGTGCCATGTACTAGGAGACACCTCGTGATTCAGAAGCAGTGGTTCAGTTCCGCCTGGGCGGCTGAAGATTTTCCCTTACCATGACCATGTTTTAATGAGGGTGCAGTTTCAACCCTCATCCTATCAACCCACCCTATGGTTTAACCCTAAATAGGCCCTAGTTCTATGAGCTCCTTTCTATGTGTTAGTAGATTTCTGGGTTTGACCACTGCTACACCCCTACCTCGTAAGAGATCACCCTTATCACATACCACATCCTCTATTTTACCCACCGGTGATTTAGGGACATTTTTTCCCCGTCCATGAGGATATGGGGGTTATAACCGATCGTAACATGGATCTCCTTACCTGTGTCATCCAGCAAGACAACCCAAACCTCCCTTTCCTCAACGCCTCCTACTTCTATGACATGTTTACCAGCGGTCAAGGCAACCTGAACGGCGGGTTTTACACTAATCTCCATGCCCACCACCTAGGGGTTTTTGAGCCCTCTCTACCCTATGACCTGTTAGGTTCACCCTAGTGGATGGACTATCTCATATTTATTCTCAATGTATTGGTCCAGAAGTAGGGGGTGCCAACCTCCTTGCGCAGGCTCCACCCCGCCCACCTATTGACCCTCTTTCTCCTGCTTATGCACCTCCTCCTCCTTCTCTACCCCCAACAGCTTCTTCATCCCACCCACCCCCCCATTCTACTGACCCCACTTCTTCTAGACTTCCTTTATCTATCCCACCAATATCTCCACCTACACCTACACCCTCGATTGGTCCTTCCCTTTCCCTCCACCTTGATACGTTAGAGCAACACTTGGTTTGTATCGACAGTCGCCAGGACTACCTGAAGCAGATGTTGGGGCCTATTCTTCAGCATCATGGTATTCCCCTACCCCCGAAACTTTCCACTTCCTTGGTTCCTGGCCCTTCTACTGAAGCTCCACTTCCCTTTACTGTGCTGGCCACAAATTTTGTTCTCCTATTCCCTGTGAGCCCAACTGCAGCTTCTTCTGATGCCACCACTACTTCCAATCCAGGGGGATGCCGATCATCATTTACTGAGTCTAGTCCATGTGTATCCTACTTCTCTAGCTTCCCTTCCTAGTGAAGATTCTATGCCTCCAGTTTTTGTGGCTCCAGAGACTTCTCTCCCTGTTGGTTCTGTACTAGATGATGCTTCTTCTTAGGAGAACCCATGACTGGTTTTTCGGACACTTTCTTTTCCTTGTATATATATTTTGGTTCTATCTTGTTCCTGTGTCTATTGTGTATGCTTGCAATGTTCTCTTTATTCCCCCCTCATAGGTACTTTGGCACGTTTTGGGATGTACTTTTACATCACATTTCGTTTATCTTCGCCTAGACATGATGGGAGTACTTTTTTCCACTATTTACTTTTCATTCATAGTTTTATTCTTCCCATACTTCCCCTCGGTCTGGTCCACTATTATGTCCCCACATTTCCTTGTTACTCTTTTTCAGCACTTAGTGGACCGCGTGCGTTATTATGTATATGGGGGTGTCTTTCAACCACTTTTGTATTTTCCCTTTTTACCATTCTAGGAGACATAATTTTTAAGAAGATATATATTAATATGCGAGGAAATTTTTGGTGAAACATATTTTTCAATAATAAGCTGAGAGGGGAAATTTTTAAAACAAAATGTAATGCTAATTTAGGTTCTTAAAGTATTCTAACTTGATTTCATATATAATTTGAATTGAAACTTGTAATCCTTGGATGATTACATCAATTATAATAATCACTTATTTTTAAGTCATGACCTAATTGTCTCTTTATTTGTTTTTCCCACTCCCTTGAGGTATTCTAAAGCCATTTTTATATTCTTTCTAATTCCCTCTTTCATGAGATATTCTTAGAATATACATAACTACCAAAATTTGTATGTTTTATTTTCAAAACATGATGAATTTTTGAGGTACAATAAAATTATTGGGGCATTTGATTGTTTAAACCTCTTTATCAGGAGACCTACACTACATTTTATCTTCTTGAATCCCTTAGAGACCATGAATAACCTTTATATAAACCCTATATACTAGCCTATTTACCATCCTACACTATTGTTTTTTTAATTTTCATGATTATTCATGTAAGCTCAAAAGAAGGGATTGAAAACACATTGTATAATTTTTTGAGTTGTCAAGAAATTATGAATGGGGGAACGCCTCTTTATCATTCAGGGAAAAAGGGTTCCAAACCACCATTGGGGGAAATTGTGAGAGGTCCCATTTGTTATGAAAAAAGGTACAAACAACGTTACCTTATACACACTTATTGGTTTGTGAACCAAACCTACTCAACTAAAGGATATGGTGAGATCATTTGAGCTTCTTTAAGACGCTTTTACATTGAACGTAAATTTGAATATCATGCATTATTATTTACAAAATTTAGCCTCCTCTTTCAAGCCGTGGATTTATTTTCAAATCTTTACCTACCAACCATTATCCACGGAAACACTTGACCCTTATTGAAAGGCCCTCATGATTTTTAAGTCAATTTTTCTGAAGTGGAGAACTATATATCTTGAAAACACATGGATAGAGTGTATATATCATTGATTGAGCATAAATCTGATTAAAAGCATCTTGAGTGTGTGTATGATATTGGTGAGGTAATCCATCATGTGGATTTCTTATTTTTGAAAGGTTGAAACATGTGTAAAAAGTGGATGAAAGTAGTTAATTTGAAATTATATACGAGGCATGATTGGAATATCTCGTGGATTGAAACTATTTTGTAAACTTCTTAATTATTTCTCCTGTAACTTATTATTTACATTTTCAATTAACTAAATTCATTCCTTTTAAAATATAGACTCTTTTAATTAGATGTTGATATTTTCTTGAGGGAAAAAATGTCTATGTTTGGGGGAGTTTGATGCACCTGGTTTGGGTATACATATTCATATACTCTATTGAAAAATAAGAACAATTGTTCAGCAATTACCTAATTCTTAGGAAACAAATACTTTGTTTTTGGTGATATAGTTTAATTATTGGAGGTTTATGGACAAATACATAAAAACAAGATGAATTGAGAAAAATTTTATCACTACACTACGTCTACTTATATACACTCTATGTACATTCATGTTCATACCCGGGTTGACTAGGACAATAATATGACCAAGTAACCAGATGCTGGTACATGTTGTGCTCCCAATATACATTTCGTATATACTTTTTTAGATGTAGTTGGTGGATGACAAGAGTCTACACACCCATGTAACCGGCTGAAGGGGGCACACTTTGTTCCAATGATACACACAGTGTATACCTTTATAGAAGATGTTGGTGGCCGAAAAATAAGACTACACGCCGTGTATGGTGGCTCTACACACCTTGTACGTTCACCTACTTGGCGTCACTATGTTCCAAGTCAAAGAAGGCATATTAGGCCACCTACCAGTGTAGAAAGAGAAGGAAAAAATGCATTGGAAAACATACATGGAGTGTACTTTGTCCACATGGAGTGTACTTATTTTTTATATAAAAGGTGGCCTTGGCCTCTGGACTAAGAAGAGGGGTGTTGTAGTGTTGTGTGGAGAAATGGTTGAAGTTCTGGAGGGGAGATTCTCTACCGTCGTACTACCATCATTCCACTCTCTACAGAAGAATCATTTCCACCCCAGTGTTTCAAGAATTATCATAACACGTATCAAGAGTCTTGAATTTTTCTTTACCTACATGTGTAACTAAACAACCAGTGTGTTGGGGTTGTAAGAGATGATGAGTTTTAATTTGAATTATGTTTCTATGAATCTGTTTGTTCTAATAAACTCTTCTTATTCATCTTAAATCACTTCATATTGTCACTGGAAATTTTGTACCATACCAAGGGAAGAATTTTCAGTGATTCAAAATAAGAATATAGACAAATAATTTCATGACCATTGGAAGTATTCATCGACTCAAAATGGACTAAGCCAAATAAAGATCTGTTAAACATTAAATACCGAACCAAGGATTTTGTTTCATCATCTGTAAATATAATGTTTACCGGACCACGGAAACATTATATTAAATTGAACCCATAGTGTTGGGTAATCATGAACAACACAAACTCATAAGAAATTTGATTTAATAGTCCAACTTCTCATAAATCCATAACGCCATCCCATTTTATCATTATTTACATCAAAACAAATTTTCTCATATTTTAATTTTATTTTGTTAAGCAATTTGTTAAAAGAATCTTAAAACCAAGTATTCTTTTTGTATCCAAAATAATCAACAATAATCGAATCTTAATTAAGTAGACTTTTCTAAAACAAAAAAACAGACTTAGTTAAGCAAGACAAAATAACTTCTCAGTTCCCTATGGATCGACCCCTTACTAGTGCTATACTTGTTAGGGTAAAAATAATTTGGGAAAACGAAAACATACCTTCGATGAAATGACTCTCCATAAAACAAAGAGAGTGAAATTTTATATTCATTATTTAATTAAAATAATGTTATAGTCATTATCAATGAAAAATGGTAGCAATTTTACATATCCCAAATTATTAGATGATCATCTTAGAATTAAAATCATAAAATAGAATGAAGGATGTTTTTAGAAAATTTTTTCTATCCTTATCATATTTATTATCTATAATTACCTAATTTACCCAAACCAAGGTGACCAATATTTTCTACAATTACTATTTAAAATGATTGAAAATAAAATGGACCTATTTAACGAATTATTAAATTATAATTCAAAAAATGGAATCAATTTTATCAAATAATATCCCTATAATTTGAAAAAAATACATTTAAAATAATCTCATAAAACATGATGAAATTTATTATTCCAAAAAATGAATTATATGCATAAAAAATTTTCATATTGAAATTTATCATAATTTCAATACAAAAAAATTTATTTGGATTATTTTTAATATAAATTATCTAATTAAATATTAAAATCAATTCAAAACAAAATGGTACTTTTTAAATACATAAACGGAAAAGATGAGTTTATATAAAATCCATATTTCTCACTACTCTTTGAGAAATTAATCATTTTTAGTAAAATTAAAAAACATTACCTTGATGTAATTTTTATACGATGATTTAATAAATAATATAATTTTTATAAAATATAATTTCCCAAACTAGAAAAAAATTAAATATAATATTTTCTCACAAAATACAATAAACCCATTTTTGAAGAGAACTGATTATTGAAGCCAAAAATCACGTTACTAAAAATTAATTTCTTAATTTTATAATAATTAATAAATAAAAATGTTTTGAGTTGGAAAATTGTTCATTTATTTTATAATTTAGTTATTAAAAATCATATTATCTTATTAAATAGCTTTTTTATATTGGTCATCATCGAAATAATATTATTTCATGTTTTAGTTCGGTGGTGTGTGTCTTGTACACTATTGAACATAGAATTATTTTGAAATATAATTGTATTACACTACTCAATCCACTTATGGTAACGTCCCCTAATTCATAACTCTCTCATGTGACCGAAAAGGGTTGGTTATGAGACCTCATGCACACCTCCCCGTATGTCAGAGGCATATAACTTATAGTATGGGTTTGTATTTTATGGTGTTGAGACTATAACTAATATTATGGAGTTCTATATAGGTATAAAAAATCAAAAACAATTGGAAAAATAACCAGTGTATACACATAGATGAAGATGAAAATAAAAGGTAACTAAGAAATAAAATAAATAATAAAAGAATAATGCAATTACATGATGGAATTGAACTAAATTTCATTCACAAAAAATAAAATAAAAAGGATAGAAGTATGAAGTTCTTGATTCCTAAATCCCATTCTTATCACATCTCCAAACTCCTTCCCAACTAAAAATAATCACTCTTTTGTAAGGCCTATTTCCTAAATAAAAACCTACATCTACATATGTTTCGCACGGAATCTGGGGATGACCTCCTGGACGGGAGATTCAAACGTTCCGATCGGTTTATAATGGGTTTGTTCGTATAACCGGAAACATCCAATGATTCCACATCCATTTGGACCTACTTTCCAAAGGCAGGCGCTCATTATCTTGTGGACTAATGAGACTTAGGAATTTTCATTGGTCGAGAGGATGGGAGGTCGGACTCATCAAACCTTTTTGAGGGGAATTATTGTCTACTCCGGGACTCTATTTATAGATTTAAGTTATGTTCGTGAATCCTTATTACATTACCAAGTATAAAATGTGCTTTCCTTTAGTTTTAACAATCAATGATAAAATATGCAAGAAATTTAGAGAATATTTTATATGTATTCGAGGTTCTTCATCAACAGAGAATCATCTATATCTGTTTAGAGATTCTTGGTCATTGGTATCCTTCAAAACATTTATATAAAAGTCTCTTGGTCATTATGATGACCAGGCTGGTTTTAAAGCCACTCAGTGGGGCACTTGAAGTTTATCGTCATTCAGAAGGACATAAATTATTTCAAAGTTGGGATCGAACCCATAAATGGGCTACCTACGTATCCTTTCTTTTGGAAAAGGAATCAGAACCCACGTAGTTCGAGGAATGGGTATGATGTTTATGATTGATGGCTCAATGATGAATGTCATAATTACTTTTACACTCTAAGCTCACGTGAGTCATGCTCGGTGTGAGAAACAAGAGGTATTGATAAAATTTAGACAATTGTGCCATAAAAGATGCAATCATAAGAATTTGTTTGGGGCTTCTGTATAGATGACTGCCCAGATAGATGAAGGTTTAGGATTTACTTTTAGGGAGAAAATCCATGAACAGGGTCCATAAAGTTATATGTGCTTCATGGAGATTTGAATACTCTAATCTTGGGGCTTACTCATAAGGAGGATGCCCAATTTAGGAGGGGACTTATGATTGGGTTTCATTCCTGAAAAGGAAACCCAAATCAAAGGTCAATTATGACTGGTTAAGAGAAGTTTAAGGGGACTTGGGGCTAATTCCTGAAAAGGAGGCCCAAGGTTATGACTGAGTCTTATTCCTGAAAAAGGAGACCCAGGTTAGGGATTAAGGTTTGGGGCTTACTCCTGAGGAGGATTCCCATATTTGAGGTTGGGGATTATTCTTAAGAAAGATGCCCAAGATTAAAGGACTTGATTGGGGCTTACTCCTGAGGAGGATGCCCAAGATTGGGAACTTTAAGAATTTGGGGCTTACTCCTGAGGAAGATGCCCAGATTAAAGGTTTTATCACTGGGGATTATTCCTGAAAAGGAGACCCAAGTTAGGATTCTCTCATCTTAAAGGATGAGGTTGAATGAATGAACTCCCCGTATTTTAGTTAAATAAGGATATTTACATCACTAGACTTTAAGAGAGATTCCACAGAATTCCTTTCAGATAGGAAAGTCAAATCAAGAAATCATGCCATAAATGGCTTTGAAGAGTGTCTTGAAGACTCAATCTTGAAAAGGAAAGGTGAAATAGCTTAAGAGGGGTAAAATGGGCAAGATGGGCACCCAAAAAGATAGGGGCGCGCAAGTCTTGAAAGACGCGCAAGTCCTTCGGTGGCGCGGAAGTATTGGCCGCGCAAGTATACTTGCGCGACACATGGTGTACTTGCGCGATTTTCAATCAGAATTTGAAATACTTGAGCGACTCTTGATAAAACCCTTTAGAATCCCCTTGAGGTTCTTCCAAAAAAGGGACACGCAAGTTATATTGAAGGAATTAAGTCGGCACGCAAGTGTTTGATAAGTTTCAACACTTAGGCCTTCCTTCTTCTCTTTAGATCTTCCATTCTATGTAAGAAATTACCTTAGAAGTGTTTCGGAAGCTTTGAGAAGAGACTTGGGCGTCGGGAGCTTCAATCCGAGTTTCTGGAAAAAGATCCTCTCGAATGGGGGGCCCACAGGGTCTATTTATAGGCAAAAGAAGACCCAGGGCCGTTACCGGGCGGTTACCATTTAGGTCGCGCAAGTCACCTGCGCGACCAAGGTAGCCGCGCAAGTATACTTGCACGGCAGTGGTATAACTTGCGCGGTGGATTTGCTGTTGATACTTTGTTCATGCCTTTGTCGATTTTTCATGTTTTCTTCAAAGGATGAATCACTTTCAGCTGAGATATTCCCTTTTCCAATCTTTAGATTCTGTGACGAAAGGAGCGTCAACAAAAGTCCCCCCTCAGAGTTGGATCCGGAGAGAAATGAGGATTTGAATCTGAGGAAATCGAATCCCTCCAAAGGAAAAGGGAGGGCGCGCAAGTCTTTCAGTGCGCAGAGGGCAGCGCGCAAGTCTGCGTCGCGCAGGCCTTAAGCGCTCTGGGTGTGGCACGCAGGTAGGCTTCCTGGCCTATAAATACATGGCCTCACCTCCGTTACATGCATCTAGATTTCCGGATTTCTCGAGCTCTCGCCGCGCAAGTCTTCCTCGCCGCGCAAGTCTCTTGTTTTCACTGTTTCCTCGCTGCCGCGCTACTCTCAAGGAAATAGGGCTTGCACGGTAATACTTGCGCGACAAAAACTTGCGCGGCACATGTATTACTTTCGCGATATCTCCATACATGCGCGCCTTAATGCCTTAGCCATTTTTTCGAATTCTTTCAAAAAATTTATGAAAAAATAAACTCATTTAAGAGTTAAATTTATTCAACTCCTGTGCAGATTCAATGGCTCTTAGACCTGTATTAATTGATGAACTGGCTAGCAAGAAGATAGATGATATGATGGATATCATTGGCCCTGATTACTATACTGTCAAAGACAGTACTCTTCCAGATTTGGCTAAGTATCTAAAGAAATATCATCGCGACTTTCCTCACTGCACTTATATACCTTTGTATGGTCATGGTCATCTGCAAGAAGTCATTATTCCAGAAGTAAAGAATTATCTTCCATTTTCGTGGTTTCAGAATTATACCAATTTTGCTTCAGCAAATATCTCAGGCGGAGGAGTATTTCAAACTGCTGGAACAGTGGAGAAGGCTTATGTGATGCATCATAGCCCTTGCACACCAGATCTGAAAAAACATACACCTGAGCTTCAACCACATTGTCATCCTTCAATCTTCCGAAATGCTCAGATGGATCAATCCAAAGGCTGGAAGAAAAGTTGGGATTTCCTTCCTGGGGGAGGTGTGAAGCCAACTTGGATGTGGGTATACTGGGTGCGACAGACTTGCGCAGAGTTTATTGAGGATCTGAAGAGAGCTGCAATATATGAGGTTGTTTGGGTTGGGAAAACATATATTTACAGACATGATAACTTCGTCCCAGAGATACTCAGCCACTGGAGCCCAGCGACTAATTCTTTCCATTTGACTCATAGAGAAGTAGGTATCAGTTTGTGGGATGTCCACAAGATTTCAGGAGCTCCAATCTTGGGTGATATGTATGATGAATTCATTCCTCCCAAGGTGACATGGAATGATCCAGAGAAGACTCTTGTTTTGGCTCGAGAATTATTTAAAATCTTTCACAGGCTCAAGAGTTCAGAGACCTCATTAACTCATTTAAGAAAAGATATTAATCTGGAAGAATGGATGAATGTGTTTCTTACTGAGAAGAAAGGGATAGAGCCAAAAGAAAAAGGATCCAAGAAAAAGAAATCCAAGGATACCCGGCCCAGATGTCCTACCACTTGTCCAAAACCTGAGAAGAGAGGATCTCCTGGCACATTCTGGCCAACTCTAGAAGCAGGAGAGTTTGAAAAATGGGGATATGAAGTGAATCAAAGAATTCCAAAGAAAACTCGTCTGGCGGGTTTCTTGGCAATGTGGCTCAGTGATTATCTCTTGCCGGTCAGGGATTCGAAGGGAGGCGTTAGGCCAGGGACCTTCGTCATTGCGGCCAAGTTGGCTGAGGGAAAAATGGTTGGGTTAGCTACCCCCATTTTAGCAAAGAATCACAGGAGTTTACTTCACGTCTTCTAGGGTAAATCTCTTTTAAGAATAGTGGAACCATTCCAGGTTTTGTGGGGATGGATCGCCACTCACTTCAGGACTTACAATGTACAGAATGGATTACAAATTCCTGGAAGCTCTTTCAGACCGTCAGTGCAAGAATTCTCTGGAATTGCTCCATTAGATGTCAATGGTTATGACATGAAAGTAAGACTAAGCATGTATAAGTAATTCAACTTCTTTCCTTATGGAAGTCCGCCATCCGGGCGGTTTGTTGATGATGGGAAAGCCCATTTGGATTTGAGGGCATACATGCTAGCTTGCAGGGATGGCGTGTTAGTAGCCAGGATTGATGGAGAAATCATATGCGAGGCCTATGCTCCATATAGATTTGCACGCCAATTCAAATGTTTGCAACAGATTGTTGTATCCCCTCCAGTACATGTCAGGTTAGAGCAACATCCGATGGTTGCTCGACAACTATGGTTGCTGACATCAAGAGAGAAGACTGGGGCAGCATTTGATCTACCAGTTGAAAAAGCGGCACATTATCTGACTACATTTTATGCCGAACACTGGATAGCATCATACACTAAAGGGATATTGAATCACCCAGTATATCAAGTGGGAAAGAGGAATAAGACTGTAGAGAAAGAAACTCTTCCTCATGAAGGTGATGCTTCTCCACCTGAAATAGGTTCAACATACTCCTCTTCTAGAACTGATTCATCGGATTATCACGATGGGGATGATGAGGCACAACCGGCAGAAAAGCGGTTTCGTGCCCGATATAATCCTCCGGCCAGAGTTAAAAGACCCACTCCATCAGCTCCTGGTGAGTTATTTGATTGTAATAACTTCAATCACTGCTACTTTATAAAGTAATAAGCCTTAATTTCTTATTCTCTATATGTAGTTGCAGGAGTCGGGAAGAAATTAAAATAAAAAATTGTAGGACCTTCCTCACAGCCTTTATATCTAAGACCAGAGGCTGTTCAGCTATGGCGGAGCTTATACTGTGATACTGAGACCGCCTGGCTGGATTTGTGTGAGGGCCTACAACTTCCTGGGATAGGATATCTTCTAGCTTCTAAAGACCTTCAATACGGAGATAACCCCAATGAAGTGCGAGCTTACATCAGAGAGCTGGAAATGCTCATATATGCCACTGATAATTCGGTTCCTATCACTAGGCGGGTGAAGGAAATGATTGATCGTGGCACCACTAAGGGGGCTGGTGGTTCTGGAGATGAGGAATGGCAAGAGTACGTGGCTCCTAAAGATGTAAGTTTTCTTTCCTTATTTTCTTTGCAACTTGATTTTAGTTGAATCTTTGTTACTTAAGGAAGTTATTTTCTTCATCTTGCAGCTTGCAAAGAAAGGAACCGGGGTTCCTTCGCCACAATATAGCCCTGGTGGTACTGCTATCGGGGCTGCTGCTGATTCTCCTCGCGAACCAGGCGAGATATCTCCAGGCCAGCAGGCCATGAATGAGGAACTGGACATAGCCTTTCATTCGCCAATCCAAGTGCCAATAAGGGAGACTACTGATACTCCGAAAAAACAAAAGAAGACAAGGCAACGAAGGAGGAAATCCATAGCTAAACGTTTCATTAGTAGTGGTAAGTCCTTCGAACAATCATGAGTTTATACCCATAATCATATGGTTACTCATATTTCTGAGGATTGCAGGGGCTTCTTCAATTTCCCCCTTGAGGGAAGGGACTGATCCTTCTTCAAAGGTCGTGGAAGGTGCTGTAGAACAATCACAGACCCAGGCTGACTTGGTTGCTCCTGGAGAAGAGCTACCATCCATTCCCAGTATCCCTCTTATTACTGAAGATGCTGTCCAGGGTCAGGGGTTGCAGGACATAAGTCGGCAAGAAGATGTAGCAAATGTTCCCACTGGTGAGACTAACCAAGATTCTGAAGTATCATTGGATGAAATGATGAATCAAGGAATGACTTTTGAAGAATTTTATGATCATGCTATGTTGTCATGTGATTTAGAAGACCTTGGGCGTGAGTTCTACCCTTCACCCAATTTTTTTTTAAAAAATATACTTCTAACCATGATGGAAAATAATATGCAGTTTCTTCCGTAGAAGCCGCTGAACTGCCAATGCCCGAAGAGGGTGTGGACACTGATGTCAACCCTATCATTGCAGAAACATTAGCTCAAGTAGAGCTAAATCCAATAAACTCTCCTGAGAACCATCTTGAAAATCCTGTTGAAACTGGGAAAGATAAGGAGAAGTCTTCTCAGGTTGCTGAACCACCATTGGGTAATGGATAACAATATTTGTGATTGTACTTTATTCGCAAGACAATCCATTCTTTTGTTATCCTTTGAAGCTGACTAAACCTTTCAATTAATCATGCAGGACCATAAACTGCAATGACTAGACCCGAAGATGAGGCCTCAGCCTCTGCCCCAACGGGAATTGAAAGTGAAGAAGCACAAGTCAGGGGGGAAAGGGCAGGACAAGGCACCTCCCTAAGTGCGCTAATTCCAGATTACATACCCCCTTCTGATGATGATATTGAATCAGATCCAGATATGCTTAAAGCATTCAGTTTTTCACGACGTAAGGCATGGAATAACATATGGAACATCATATCGGGGGTACCTTTAGAAGAGCTACCATCAAAAATTTCCCGATTGTCATCCCAATTTGTTATAATGGGACTTGGTGTTTTTGGGTCTGAAAAGATCCATGCTGCGGTGAAACAGATCATTTTCAGGAGGGAGCAAGTGCAGACAAGTCGCGAAGATTTGACCAGAGTGAAATTGTCAGTCAACATAGGTGAATTTGAGGCTGCGATATCCCAGGCTGAAGCTGATTATGCTGTCAAGATGAAGGATCTGAAGCAAAAAATCAAAGAAAAGGTCATCCAACAGGTGCAACTCCAGCAAAAGTTAGATGCTGTTACTGGAGAACTTGATCAGCTTAATAAATCATTGGATGAAACTCATATGAATGGCATGAAATCCATCGCAGATGCTAAGAAGGCACTTCAGCAAGCTGAAAAGAGTGAAGCTGGTCAAGTGCACGAGCTTCAAGTAACTGTTGATAAGGCTCAGGATGCTATACATCAAATGAAGACTTATGTTGACAATCTTCTGTAATTTCTTGAAAGAGAGAAGAGACTCCAGTCTGTGGATGTCCTTCTAACTCTTGTGTATCAATGAAAAAAAACACTTTTGTCTTCAATCATTTTTACCTGCATTTTTTCATTACCTACTTCAAATTTACTTAAGCCAATGGGCTTAGTAATCATAGTTTGATTTTTTACTAGGATTATTACAAATAACCCTACAAACTTTGAATCTTTTAACTGCTCAATATTACCTAAATCATACAAAAAATGTATATTTAGTGAGCTGGAACTTGACTTTTATTCAGAGTTACTTTGTCTTTTGTGTGGGAAGTTCAAAGTCATGCACGCCGGACATAAAGGGGCTAATGTTTAAGGTCGAAATAGCTTTGACCGAAAATGGATTAAAAATGGGTTCAATTCCTTGACAACTTATATGAAAACATATTACCATACTCAAGTATGAGAGAAAAAATGTAAACTATGGCTTAAGAATATTTGAATCTGATGAATGATATGAAAAATAGCTAAAAGGCATTATAAGAAGTAGTTCCCAAGAATGAAGTTACTATTATTTAACAAAACCCGTTAGGGGGTTGAAATATGCAGGGCCACCTATGGGCATTGGCTGCATAGTCAAATAATATAGCATCTTTTGGCTGACAAGTCTGTTATGTGGACTGTTTATGCAAGGCCACCTATGGGCACGTGCTGCATAGGCAGGCAAAAGAACTCCCAGAAATTTACTTTCCTAGTGCTAAAAGCCAGTGAAAGTTTATGGAGATTCAAATTTTCTAAAGCATAGAGTTTGTTGTATGGGAAGAGGTACTTGAATATGGAGAAGATATTTCCAAATAAGAATATCGAAGAACTGGATGAATATCACTCCTACGAAGATCTGACCCAAACATAGGGAAGAAGAATAAACCATAGACTTGAATACTTTCAGATCATGAAAATGGATATGGGACAAATATGTTAAGGATGGCTATATTTTTTTCGCGGATCCCTACATATTGTTGTTTAAGACAAATAAGGACAAAAGAGGCATTCTTCCCAAGAATGAAGTTACTATTATTTAACAAAACCCATTAGGGGGTTGAAATATGCAGGGCCACCTATGGGCATTTGCTGCATGGTCAAATGAATAGCATCTTTTGGCTGACAAGTCTTTTATGTGGACTGTTTATGCAAGGCCACCTATGGGCACGTGCTGCATAGTCAGGCAAAAGAATTCTCAGAAGTTTGACATTTTTGTGACTAGAAGTCATGAAAAGGGTTATGAAGATCTGAAAATATTTAATGTTAGGATTATAATACATAAAGATGGGTATTTTCCAATGTATATAGAGATACATGGGTCAATGAAAACCATAATCATGTTGTGGCGGGGTCCTGAATTGAAACTTGGACTTCACTACGTATCTCATAAGAATGAGAATCAAGCCATACGTAGTTCTTGAAATGCAGTTTAACGTCGTGCAGGACGAAAGTATGAGTGATCTTAGTTTAGGGTCATAGAATTCAGACCATAATAATGAATACACAGTGTGTGTTTTCATGAGGACTTTTCAGCCAAGGGACTGAAAGTGAAATTTGGGGTTAGGCCCAAAAGACTTGGGACTGGATTCGAGGGACACTCGAATGTTCCTACGTATCCCATAAGGATGGGAATCAAGTCCACGTAGTTCTAGAACTACCCTTTGTACAAATTTGGTTCGTACAAGTGAAGGGTGAAAGGGGACTTTAGTGCAATGATGGTTTAACCTGAGATAAAAAGTTTAGGCATTACCATGTATGCACGTAGTCTTTTGAAATGAAACATGAATGAAAAAATCAATGTCAATAATGGTTCCTTCTCAAATGAGGAAATCAAAAAAAATTGTAGTTTATTGTCGTATCGGACAAAAGTTTTGTATATTTTAACGTCATATAACAAGTACAAAAGTGAATCAATGTAAAGATATTGATTCCAGGGGCGGTTTCACAAATCAACATCATATGAGGTTGTGGTGAACTGATGTGAAGAGATTGTTTTTTTGGGCTTGAACCCTGGGAGGTTGCCTACATACCCAGCCTGGAGGGAAAGAATCAAAGTTCGTGTAGTTCAATTAAAGAATGAATCAATGATCAAGTTGTTCTTGTGGACAATGATCTAATAAAAAATTTTGTTGGGACTTACACATGTTTAGTGGCCCAAAGGGAGTGTTATGGTTGATGTTCGCTCTAAGCTCACGTGAGTCATACTCGGTGTGAGAAAAAAGAGGTAATAACAACCTTAACGATGTACAGTTTAATGTCATGTAGGACATAAAAAGGGGACTATGTAGTTTAAAGGCTTGTAGTTAGGACTATTGGTGCTGCACAGTTTAGTGTCATGTAGCAGGGACAAAATACAGTTTAATGTCATGTAGGACATATCAAGGATTTTCTGTACAGTTTAGCGTCATGTAGTTAGGACGATGGGGATAAAATAGTTTAACGTCATATTGGATGAAAGGGGGACTGTGCAGTTTAATGTCATGCAGTAAGGACAAAAGAGTGTACCATTTTAACGTCATGTCGGACGAAGGTGCGAAATGGTTTAAGGTAATATGCATGGACCGTGAATGGTGCAGTTTAATGTCATACTGGACATTTGAGATTATATAGTTTAACGTCTTTCCGGACGTGAGGGACTTTTATACAGTTTAGCATCATGTAATTTAGGATTTCACAGTTTAACGTCTTGCTGGACATAAGGGATTTGCAAATAGTTTATAGTCATATACATGGACCAGGGATGATGCAGTTTAAGGTCATGCTGGACGGTTTAGGGAACTTTTTCACCGTTTAATGTCGTGTGGGACGAAGCTGCATTTTAAAGTCATACTGGACCATTACTGTATAGTTTAACGTCATATAGCAAGGACGAACTGGTGCTGTACAGTTTAAAGTCATGTAGCTAGGACTAAGGTGAACCAATATGAGGATATCAGTTCTGGGGACTTTTTACAGTTTAACGTCATGCTGGACGATGAAAGTGCCACACAGTTTAATGTCATGTTGCTAGGACACAATATAGTTTAATGTCATCTCGGACAAAATATAGTTTAATGTCATCTCGGACAAAATATAGTTTAATGTCATCTCGGACATTGAAGGTGACACAGTTTAACGTCATGTTGGATGAAGTTGCAGTTTAATTTCATACTGGACCATTGCTGTATGAACCAATTGTAAGAGTCTTGGTTCTGGAAACAATATTTTGTGTTTATACAAAATACTTCTTCAGAAATTTGGCATTAGTTGGAGTCGTGATGTGTTCTCCATCCATTGAGATCAGAGAATACGCTCCATTGGAGTAGACCTTATGTATTGAATAAGGTCCTTCCCATTTTGGATCATGCTTGGGAGGTTTCTTTCATGGTATCATTGGTTCTCTGAGAACCAATACCAATTCTCCCTGAATGAATGAACGAAGACGAACTTTTTTGTTAAAAGCTCGTGCTATCCGATTCTGATAGATTTCTAAGTGGTGCAAAGTGCACAATTTTTTCTCATCTAACTGTTCCAATTCATTCAACCGCTTTTGGGATTGCTCATCTGTTGACAACTGATCACAAATGGCTATTCTGAGTGAGGGCAATTGAACTTCAATTGGCAAGACTTCTTCTGTTCCATATACCAATGAATATGGAGTAGACCGCGTTGCATTGCGAGTGGTAGTCCGATAATCCCATAAAGCATGAAAGAGTTTATCAGGCCATGACCTCTTATCTTTATCCACCATCTTTTGCAGTATGTTTGAAAGAGTATTGTTGAAGGCCTCTATCTGGCCATTAGCCGCTACATGATATCGAGATGAATGGTTGGACTTAATGTTGTATTCTTGATACAATTTCTTTACCTCAGAAGAACAGAAGTTGGTGCCGTTGTCCGTCAATATGGTATGAGGGACACCAAATCTAGTAATGATGTTAGACTTGATGAAGCTAACAATGCATTTAGAACTGACTTCTTTGAGAGGTACTTCCTCTGCCCATTTGTAAAAGAAATCAGTAGCAGTAAGAATGTACTTAAACTGCTTGGCCGTAGCTGAAGGGTAAGGTCCCACCACATCCATTCCCCATGTGGAAAATGGCCATGAGTATTTAGCTGCATGAAGCAACTCTGGAGGTTGATGAATGAAGTTGGCATATACTTGGCATGAATGACACTTCTTTGTGAAATTAACACAATCTTGTATCATTGAAGGCCAGAAGTATCCAAGCCTTCGAATATGATCAGACAGTCTATGTCCAGACTGGTGGGCACCACAGACTCCTACATGCACTTCTTTTATGATAGCCATTGTCTCTTCACCATCAATACATCTGAAGAGAACTCCATCAAAACCACGTTTGTAGAGAATTTTCTCGAGGTGGTTTGGACCATCATAAAGAGTAAAATTGACCACACGTCGCCAAATTTGTTCTTTCTTGGCTCTATCAGGTGGAAGTGTTCCATTTTGAAGGTATTCCCTGATAGGTGACATCCATCCTGTAGTATGACCATACGGTTCAGGAATGGGACTAATTTCATTAATTTCCTCTGTTCTGACTTGAACATAAGGTGAAATTGCACGACGGTGGGCAATACAGATGGTTGTCTCGTCCCGATTTGGATCTGCTAAAGTTGTGTCTATATTAGCCAGTGCATCAGCTTGAGCATTTTGTGATCTTGGGACATAAGAAAATGTCGGTTCTGAAGGGAATTCCGACATTAACTCTCTGACGTAATCATACAAAGGGATTAATTCTTCTTTTCTGATGGCATAATCCCCATTGACTTGTTTGATTACCAGGTCTGAATCACCTTTCACCTTTAAGTGATTCACTTGTGCTTGAAGTGCTAACTCCAAGCCTGTAATGAGAGCTTGGTATTCAGCTTCATTATTGGTACCACCTTCCCACAACAAAAAGGAATAAGGTAACACTGCCTTATCTGGAGAAATGAGCACAATTCCTAAACCAACTTTGTTGAATTTAGGATTTTCCATTTTCATCCCTGTTGGACTTCTAGAAGCACCATCAAAATACATTTCCCATGTTTGAGGACTCTCTTGAATAGAGAAAACTTCCCCATCAGGGAGTTCGATATCTGAATACGTGTCTTCCACTGAAGGATGTTCAGCCAGGAAATCAGCCAGAGCTTGGCCCTTAATTGCCTTTTGAGACACATACTGGATGTCGAACTGCTGTAGAATAACCGCCCACCTTGCCAGACGTCCTGTAAGCATTGGACGACTAAGGATGAATTTGAGTGGATTATTACGAGATACCAATTGGACCTCGTGATGTTGCAGGTAGTGTCTCAGTTTCTGAACTGTAAAGATTAATGCTAGGCAGCACTTTTCAATACTCGAATACCGGGTTTCTGCTTCAAGCATAGTTCTACTGAGATAGTAGAGACTATTTTCATTCCCAACATCATTCTTTTGAGCGAGAAAGGCACCCAATGATCGCTCTAAAGCTGTCACATAGAGGATAAGAGGCCTACCCTCAACAGGTGGAATGAGTACTGGTGGACTCAAGAGTTATTTCTTGAGAACATCAAATGCTTCTTGACATTCTTCAGTCCACTGGTAAGTGACTCCTTTCTTCAATAATTTGGTAAAGGGTAAACTTTTGCCTGCAAAATTGGCGATGAAACGCCGAATATAGGCTAAGTGTCCTTGAAGTCCTCTTAATTCTTTCAAATTCTGAGGAGGTAACATACCAAGGATTGATTTGGTCTTCTCAGGATCGACTTCAATACCATGATGCCGTACAACAAAGCCGAGGAATTTTCCTGAGGTTACCCCAAAAGCACACTTTAAGGGGTTCATCTTCAAATTATGTTGTCGAAGCATGTGGAATACGACTTCCAAATCATCCAAGTGATCAAAACGTTGTTTGGATTTAACCACCAAATCATCTACATAGCATTCAACAAATTTCCCTAAAAGAGGTTTGAAGATACGATGCATGGCGCGTTGATATGTTGCACCTGCATTCTTTAAACCAAAGGGAATCACCCGGTAACAAAACACACCTTGAGGAGCTCTGAAGGCTGTATATTCCTCATCTTCTGGGGCCATTCAGATCTGATTATATCCAGAATATCCATCCATGAAAGAAAGTACTTCATAGCCAGCTGTCGCATCAATTAAGAGTTCTGTAATCGGAACTGGGAAATCATCTTTAGGACAATACCGATTAAGATCTCTGAAATCGATGCAAACCCTAATTTGTCCGTTCTTCTTCTTTACAGGGACAATATTAGCCAACCACTTGGGATATTTAACTTCTCTGACGAAGTTATCTTTGATAAGCTTATCCACTTCAGCCTCGATTTTGGAAGCATAGGTTGGGTGTGTTCTTCTCGCGGCTTGCTTGAATCCTCGATGTTCTTTTGGAAAACCCAAATGATGGTGGAAACATCAGGATCAAGGCCAGGCATCTCTGTATAATTCCAAGAAAAAATATCTTTATTTTGATTTAGAAAAGAAATATAAATCTCTTGTTCTTCAAGGGTCATGGACGCACTAATTAATGTGGGGCGTGGATCTTTCTCTGTACCCAGATTTACTTCTCTGAGTTCATCCACAGTGGTAGAGATACCCTCTTCAAATGCTGGAGGAGCATCTCTAAGATCTTCCTCTTCCTCTTCATCATGTGTTATTTCTTCTGTTTCTACTTGAAAAGTAGATGAAAAAACGAAATTCTCATGATCATAAGAGATGTCAAAATTTTCACATTTTGAAGAAGAAGCTTCCATTTCCGACCATATTGATGAAAAAGGGTCTTCTTTGGGAAATAAAGAGGAGATGATGGATTGAGAATCGACATCAATATTCACCTCTGGTGTTGCTATAACTTCTTCTGGCCTGATTAGCGAAGTATAGACTTGTTGGATTTCAGCAGACGAAATGAAAACATCACCACTTATGCTTTCATCACTGCTTGGTAAGTTACCAATTTCTCCCATGTTGTCTGGCTCGATTGCCGTAATTGACATTATGGATCTTTCCATAAGAGTATTCTGATTTGGGCCTATTTTTTCAATTTGACTGATAGTTAACACATAATCTGTACTCACATGTGAAAATGGATTTATTGGAATTTTTTCCAAACCATATGGAGCATTAACTTTGGTAATTTCCTTCATTTTAGATTTTTCTCTTCCCTTCATGTGATAAAATTCCGCCTCAATGTATTGAGACTCACATGTCTTGAACGGGGCCTTATCACCATACAATGTTCCAACTTGACCATCGAAACAGTATTTGAGACATTGATGGTATGATGACGGAATAGCTGCATGCTGATGTAGCCAGGGTCTTCCAAGCAAGATATTGAAAGCTGAGTCTTGATCAACAATCATGAAATCCGAATTGGAAACAAGATATCCAAACTGAGTTCTGAGCGTAACTTTTCCCATTGGTTCTTGTTCATTTTTATCATATCCTTGAAACATCATGGTAGAAAGAGATAAATCAGATTCCGTGAGGCCCAATCGACGATGTGTGCGAATGGGTATGAGGTTGACTCCTGAACCATTGTCAATAAAAGCTCTTTGAACATCTATACCATTGACTTTGCCAGATAAGTACAAAGGTTTTATGTGCCCATGCACAACATCATATTTATCTTTATCAGTAAAAGATATCACTGCATGGCATTCTGCAGGATTATTCTCTATGTGATAAATTTCAGCTGTAGAAATTTCAGCTTCAAACTCCTGAGGACTTGACAAAGCTTCGATGAGTGCTTCCCGAAGATCTCTTGATTGATTCAAGGCATCCAAAATTGATAATTTGGCAGGTACATGGGCCAAGTGTTTCAATATATCATACTTTTGATCTAGAGGTCTGCATTTCCCAATAGGACTATGCGGTTTAGCAGGTACCTTGGAAGAAGATGCTTTGGAAGCTGAGGCATCTTGTATTGAAGTTGGCAACATCTTTGGTTTTGGAAAATTATACTGATTAGATCCATTTACTTGCTGAGATAAAGAAGATGGAACCTTTAATCGGTCTTCCAAAATAACTGTGTCGAAGCTGAGTTGGCCATTGGCAGAAGAACTTGCTTGTTCTTTTTGAGCTCGCTGAAGGGCTCTACCACGAGTTTCTGCTCATATACAGTGATAGCAGGGGTAGAATTAGAGTAATGGCTTCGGAAAGATCCACGTCTTCCCCTATATCCTGAACCTCTAGAACTTCCTCGGGTTCCCTTTATTTGATACAGGGAATTCAGGCTCATCATGACTGGAATATGAATCTGTTAATTGAATCATATTAACAGAACCAAAGATTAACTCTTCGTCTGATAAAGACTCTGCCTGGTTAGTCTGTTTAGGCTGTGCCGTTTGGTGGGACGGTGCCCGTGGCTTTGAAGTAGATGGCATGAAATCTGCCAGAGTCAAAGACAATTTAGGATTTGATGCATACTCATCTTCTCCTGATTCCTCTTTCTTCTTTGAATTGCGCTGCCCTTTTGAGGATTTGTCTTTTGATGGAGGCTTTACTGCAGCTTTTGTAGGAGACACAATTGGATTATTAAATTGTGTTCGCAAAATGGAATGGGTCCGATTGATTGTCTTTCTGACCATCCAATCATCATATTTTTTCGCAGTTTTGCTTTTGACTTCCTGCCACTCGCCTCCTTCTTCAGGATCTGTAGCGGTAATACACGCTACATGAGCTGAAGAACCCTTCAATTTGACTTGTGCCAAGTCGACCATCTTTTGCAGGAGGTCTTTAAAGACAAAACACTCCTGGATGGGATGCCCCAACATTTGATGAAAGGGATAATAATTGGGACGGTCTTCATCTCCTTCCTTGTTTGGCCTCTTCGGCACTGGTAATTGAACCAAATTATTTTCCAGAGCTGAAATGAAGTAACCAGGAACTTGATCACTTCGGAAAGAGTATGTTTTACTCTTCATATCCTCAAATTGTTTTCGTAGATGATCTTTTTGATCATTTGGACGAAACAACCTTTGTTGTTGGCGTTCAGGAGGTGGAGCCCTTCGAGAAGATGAAGGTTGTGAAGTAGAAATAGGTACAGGTGCCTGTTTAAGCATAACTGTAGCAGTTTCTGCTATACCCATTCTTCTTCCTGGAGCTGATGGAATTACACGAGATATAACCTTAGCCTGTATAAGGGAATCTTCAATCTGTTGAGCGATTGAAGTAAGGTCTCGAAACCCTCCTGTGTATTTCACAGGTATCAATGGCGTGCGTAATTCGTCACGCAAATTTTCCACACAGATTGGCAACAATTCCTCCTAAGGGAGTGCTAAACTCAAGGAATATGTTAATCCCTTCCAACGAGCAATGAAATCAGAGACTCTTTCATTCTCCCTTTGCTTGTAGTTTGTAAGATCGAAAACTGTCGTTTTTGGCAAAGTTGAGCTAAACTGAAGAAGGAATTTTTGACGAAGATCCTCCAATCCGATGACTGACCGGGATTGCAAGTTTGTATACCGGACAAAAGCTGGTCCTTGCAAGGTTCGCACGAAGCATCTGAGTTTCACTACTTCTTGCTGCTCTGGAGTTCCCATCATAGGATCACAACAAGACACGTAATGCGTCAAATGTTGTTCAGGGTCGCCTGATCCATTGAAAGTAGGGAAAATAGGGTTTCCAAAACTGGATGGAGGAGAAATTGAGTCTACCCATTCAGGGTAAACTTTCTTTTCAGGTTGAACTTGCTCCCGTTTCCCTTCCATAGTTTCTAACCGAGCTGTTAATGACTCAATAGTAGTTATTAACTTTTGGGAAACGTCAGGTTGAACTTGGTTTTGGGTAGGTGCAATGAATGGAGCTTGGACAGACGTGGTGGTTGGTGCTGCAGCTGATGGTAGTGCTGCCAACCGTTGTTGCGTTTGACCCGTAGGATTAGACCTCTGTGGGTGTACTGATAAAGGAGGATATTCTTGATCCATCTCAGTAGTTACAACAAATTCCTTCGGTCGTCGGACTTCAGCATTCTTAAGAAGAAGACTACTCTGAAGTAGTTCTGTATTCTACCTTCTTAATTCTTTCATTTCTTCCTCCTGTTGTGAAAACCTTTGCTCTAATGAGAGCGATTGAACTCCTTCAGAGGAAGGGTGAGAAGTAACCTGTTTCTTTCCTTTCCCCTTATTGGATCCTTTTCAGAGAGGGGGAAGTGGGTTACTTGAAGGAATACGCAGATTTTGGGTAAGCCTTTGATTACGTGTGCGCACACCTTCTTCATTTAGGTCTGTGTGCGCAACTTCTTGAGCAGGAACCTCTTCGTCTGATCCTTCTGATTGAGCCTCATCTGGTGAATCAGCAGCAACGACATTGATGACATTAATGGATGCATATTGCATGGAATCCTTTCTATCAGCATTTCTGTGATATTGTCTCCTTCTATGTCCATGATGAGACATGACATTCCGTTGACTTGATCCCTTAGGAATTTCATGGAGAACCATCACTTGGAGAGAATCTCCTGACAGCTTGGCTCTTCGTTCCTATTGAGGCTTATTCCCTAATCGAGAGAATACTGACTTTCTCTGAGGGAAGGATTGAAGATTTGAAAAAGTCCCCAGTCCGGTGGACTGGGGATGTTCCTGCTGCTTCCGCTCAACTCCTCGAATCCCATTCGTTGATTCTGAGGGTTGGGTTAGAGAAGTCCCCAATCTGGCAAGCTGGGGTGTCTCTTGACATGCTATGTCTGAGATCTTCTTAAAATCTCTCTTGATCTTGCGAATCATAGTTCGGAAATTAGTTGGATGTATTAACCTGTATCCACTTTTATCACCTGGTTCAACAGACCGTTGGATGATTTCCGAAACTTCTGTCATTTGATGACGTGTTTTCTCCAGACGAGAGGCTTGTGCAATATTCTCGCCTTCTTGATGTAGGAGCAATTCAACAACCTGTTCTCTATATACTTGATTTTGAGAGGAACTAGTTGAAGCTTGTTCTTGAGCAACCTTTTGATTATGAACAAAGCCCATTGACTGTGGCCGGCCATGGGAAATAACATTGCATGAGACCATTTTCGGCGGGATTTGCTGACCGGAAAGCACTGTGAAATGTAGTGCTCCGTGAACACCCCATCCTCTGATATGAACATCAGATGGAGCATTGGCAATTAACTGACGCAATCTTCTTAGTGCGCCATGGCATGAACGTTGAAGGGTTCTCTGTTGCTTTTCGGCCTTTGGATACCGAGAGACTGATAGAGATGCCAAATCAATCTGGCGTTGTAACCCTTCTATTATCTTAAGATGATTTTCATATTCATCGTAAGATAATACCTTCTTCTTTAATTGTCAAAGAGTTTTCCATATGTTGAGACGAATATCATGGATTCCATCATCCGTCAACATCTTTGGAATGTCGTACTGGGAGTCAGCCAAAGGCCAAAACATGACTGGTACTTCACCTTTTTCCAGTTTTTTCCTCATGTTCAGCATTTCCTCTTTATCATTAAATGAAGATTCTTCTACCTGTTTGGACCAGAGTTGGTGTTTCCTTGTTGCTTCATCGGATTCAACAAGATTGGTAGAGAAATCACTATTCATGCTGGAAGATGAATGACCCAGGGAAGGTTCGGAGAATAACCTGAACCCCAGGCTATCTTCTGATGGAGAAAGAGTTTCACCTGCCGATAGTAAAGCATCAGACATGACTTGTTTTACGTTTGCAAGTTCCTAGAGATAGGAGGGCTTTCTCGTCACTACATTGCCTTCTGAAGAATTTTCGAGACAATGTGAATCACTACTGCGGAGAGGACTTTCGCAGCGAAGTTCATCACCATGAGGAGGACCGTCATGATGGGTTACAGCAAAAGATGAAATCTCTTGCTCCTTGGTCTTTTGACCACACAGAGGGTTCCTAGGGCTCTCATCTGAAGAAGAAACTTCAAGATTGACCGAATTTTCATGAAGCAAGTCTTCATGAGGAAGTGTCTGTTGAAGACCTTCAGAATTAATGTTCCAGTTATTGGGAACTGAGGGAGTAGAATCTTGAATTCCGACAGATAAATGTCTGAGGGCTTCAAGAACTCCAGCATCGAGTAAGGCCTTGTTGCAGATTGGCCTTTGATCTCCTGACTGTGCTGGGTGGATCTTTTTCTTAGATGCCTTCTTACTCGCTTTAGAAACCACTTGATGACGAAAGTGATTGCTCTGAGCAGGTGTATGTGCCTGATCAGGAAAGATGGTCAGGTTAGGCTGACGATATCCACTCAAATCAGGTGTATGTGCCTGACTTGGTTGTCCGTATGATATGGGGGAGTATGCTCTATAACCCTCTTGGACTGGAACAGATGTGTGTGTCTGTTCCGGAGTGAATCGTTGATGTGTCACTCCATTGCTAGGGATAGATTTATGTGTCCGTCCTTGAGATGATGCTGAAGCTGTTATGATATCCTGGCAAGCATCCAGAATATGAGCAGGAATTTGCTTCTTCTCTTTCACCATTGACAAAATATGTTTGGTGACTTCAGCCGCCGGAACGGGGATATACGTCCATTCCGGGCTTGGAGTAGGTGTAAGTGCCTGCTCCTGTCCTCCTTTTCCTGTCAGTGAATCCTGACAGTACTCAAGTGTGGAGGCAGAGAGTTGAGTCTGCCCCCTGTTTGTCGTCGGGACTTTCCGACTGACTTCTCCGGGTGCTACCAAGCGAGACTGTTGGTAGGCCTGATTAGTATTAGCAGGTGTATGTGCCTGCTGATTACACTTCGCCAAACGCGGTTGACGAGATCCATCATATTTAGTCAGACGAGTTTGCTGACTAACTGGTGATGTATAAGAAGGTGTATGTTCCTGCCTATGGTACTCCACCGGAATTGCCTAGCGGGATCGGCTTGATGCTGCCAGACGAGTCTGCTGGATAGCTGAATTAAAATGGGCAGGTGTGTATGCATGCTCGTTGTTTTCCACCAAGTTAGGTTGGTGGACTTCTCCGGAGATGGTAGGGATGACAACCTGCCTATTGTTAACCGGATTCCGTCTCTGGCGGTTCATCTTGCCTGCTCGGGTTCGAGGAACCTGAGCTGAAT
The DNA here is from genome assembly GCA_963277665.1 of Viscum album. Taxonomy (NCBI): domain Eukaryota; kingdom Viridiplantae; phylum Streptophyta; class Magnoliopsida; order Santalales; family Viscaceae; genus Viscum; species Viscum album. The sequence continues at coordinate 689,708,234 of OY728134.1, read as the reverse complement.
GCCTGGAGTCGGTACCCTCATCATGTTGAGGGCGCACTACCGCACGAGTCTGGCGGAGATTGTTGATGGGAACCCTCGGGAAGGACTCCTATCTTTTTGAATTAAGACCCCGAGGGACCTGCTCATTCACTTCCTCGGAGTAAGGGAATGAATGGAAATTGTGTTTCGGGGATAACGACCCGAAACGGTTGGAGACGGTAGTCAGCCCCGCCTGCTTCTTGATTGATGGCCGCCGTTGTTCGGACGACCAAGTAGAGTTGTTAACTTGGAGGGCTTGACGAGAGGCCTCCAGAGTTGGGATAGTACCGTTGCGACGGTACTCCTTAACCAGTGCATTAGAAACACAGTGTTGAAGACGCTGAGTTGGTGATGTCATCCTCAGAGCGGATGACGTTCCAGCAGGAGTAGCAGCATTGGTTTTCACAGTAGCAGACCTCATAGTAGAGGTGTTCACAGCAGTAGTATTCACAGGGGTGAATTTAAGGAAAGCCATTTTTGCAGAAGATCTTGAGAAAAGAGTTCCTTTTCCATGTAACAGACATAATCAAGATGAATCCGGCCACTGCATCTTTTGGATGAGCATATGTCAATGATTGCCTTGTTGGCCCAAGGGGCCTAACAAATAAGAAGAATATCACTTTCACTTGGTTAAGGATTCACGTCGGGTTCACCATTTTTGTTTCGCATGGAATCCGGGGATGACCTCCTGGACGGGAGATTCAAAAGTTCCGATCGGTTTCTAAAGTGTTTGTTTGTAGAACCGGAAACATCTAATGATTCCACATCCGTTTGGACCTACTTTCCAATGGCAGGTGCTCATTAGCATGTGGACTAATGAGACTTAGGAATTTGCATTGGTCGAGAGGTTGGGAGGTCGGACTCATCACACCTTTTTGAGGGGAATTATTGTCTACTCCGGGACCCTCTTTATAGATTTAAGTTATGTTCGTGAATCCTTATTACATTACCAAGTATAAAATGTGCTTTCCTTTAGTTTTAACAATCAATGATAAAATATGCAAGAAATATAGAGAATCTTTTATATGTATTCGAGGTTCTTCATCAATAGAGAATCATCTATATCTGTTTAGAGATTCTTGGTCAACGGTATCCTTCAAAACATTTATATAAAAGTCTCTTGGTCATTATGATGACCAGGCTGGTTTTAAAGCCACTCAGTGGGGAACTTGAAGTTTATCGTCATTCAGAAGGACATAGATTATTTCAAAGTTGGGATCGAACCCATAAATGGGCTACCTACGTATCCTTTCTTTTGGAAAAGGAATCAGAACCCACGTAGTTCGAGGAATGGGGTATGATGTTTATGATTGATGGCTCAAAGATGAATGTCATAATTACTTTTACACTCTAAGCTCACGTGAGTCATGCTCGGTGTGAGAAACAAGAGGTATTGATAAAATTTAGACAATTGTGCCATAAAATATGCAATCATAAGAATTTGTTTGGGGATTATGTATAGATGAATTCCCAGATAGATGAAGGTTTAGGATTTAATTTTAGGGAGAAAATCCATGAACAGGGTCCATAAAGTTATATGTGCTTCATGGAGATTTGAATACTCTAATCATTGGGCTTACTCCTACGGAGGATGCCCAAGTTAGGAGGGGACTTATGATTGGGTTTTATTCCTGAAAAGGAAACCCAAATCAATGGTAAATTATGACTGGTTAAGAGAAGTTTAAGGGGACTTGGGGCTAATTCCTGAAAAGGAGGCCCAAGGTTATGACTGAGTCTTATTCCTGAAAAAGGAGACCCAGGTTAGTGATTAAGGTTTGGGGCTTACTCCTGAGGAGGATGCCCATATTTGAGGTTGGGGCTTATTCTTAAGAAAGATTCTCAAGATTAAAGGACTTGATTGGGGCTTACTCTTGAGGAGGATGCCCAAGATTGGGAACATTAAGAATTTGGGGCTTACTCCTGAGGAAGATGCCCAGATTAAAGGTTTTATCAATGGGGATTATTCCTGAAAAGGAGACCCAAGTTAGGATTCTCTCATCTTAAAGGATGAGGTTGAATGAATGAACTCTCCGTATTTTAGTGACATAAGGATATTTACATCACTAGACTTTAAGAGAGATTCCACAGAATTGCTTTCAGATAGGAAAGTCAAATCAAGAAATCATGCCATAAATGGCTTTGAAGAGTGTCTTGAAGACTGAATCTTGAAAAGGAAAGGTGAAATGGCTTAAGAGGGGTAAAATGGGCAAGATGGGCACCCAAAAAGATAGGGGCGCGCAAGTCTTGAAAGACGCGCAAGTCCTGCGGCGGCGCGCAAGTATTGGCCGCGCAAGTATACTTGCGCGACACATGGTGTACTTGCGCGATTTTCAATCAGAATTTGAAATACTTGAGCGACTCTTGATAAAACCCTTTAGAATCCCCTTGAGGTTCTTCCAAAAAAGGGATGCGCAAGTTATATTGAAGGAATTAAGTCGGCGCACAAGTGTTTGATAAGTTTCAACACTTAGGCCTTCCTTCTTCTCTTTAGATCTTCCGTTCTAGGTAAGAAATTACCTTAGAAGTGTTTTGGAAGCTTTGAGAAGAGACTTGGGCGTCGGGAGCTTCAATCCGAGTTTCTGGAAAAAGATCCTCTCGAATGGGGGGCCCACAGGGTCTATTTATAGGCAAAAGAAGACCCAGGGCGGTTACCGGGCGGTTACCATTTAGGTCGCGCAAGTCACCTACGCGACCAAGGTAGCCGCACAAATATACTTGCGCGGCAGTGGTATAACTTGCGCGGTGGATTTGCTGTTGATACTTTGTTCATGCCTTTGTCGATTTTTCATGTTTTCTTCAAAGGATGAATCACTTTCAGCTGAGATATTCCCTTTTTCCGATCTTTAGATTCTGTGACGAAAGGAGCGTCAACAACATAATATGATTTTGGTACCGAACGGTGTCGTATATATGGTGTGATTATAGATCAGAAGGTCAAACCCACCATGTCTAAACAAAAACAGACATATAATATGGGTATGATATAATGAAATTATTAGGTGTATTAAACAATTCAATAATTAAATAGGTACAACGACCTTCTTCTGCTCGATGCTAGAATATCTTTGAGCATGTCTTACCAAAATTCCATTCAAGTCATATAACCAAGGTATGATAAGCAAGTTCTGCAATATGAAAAAAAATATTAGAGCATGTAATGAGACTATGTGAACCAAAACTATATAACCAAGATATGATAACCTACATAGGCGCAATTCTAGAATATATCTTCTTGTATTTTGACAATGCCAACCACCGCCATAAAACCATGGTAAAGTCACAGAAATCTAGTTAAATTACCTATAATAATTTCAATATTTTGGGGTTAAGTCCCTATAATAGTTATACCATTGGTATATACATTTCCTCATATCAATAATCATTACAACATTAATTTGGTTGATCCCTCCATATCAACATTACAACATATAAGTGTGAATGTTTTAGGGTTGAGCCCGATATATAAGCATTATAGTATAGAACACAATTCATGTGATATAGAATGCAATTAATAATATCCTATCACAATTATCAATGGATAATTAGGTTCATTACCATTTATATTTCATATGCCATAGTTAGTTCAATTCCAAATTGATTAAAAACTAGATCTGTGGAAAAAAAGTCTAAATTTGCAGATTCAATAAAAAGAAATACTCATAGGTCACATGTCATTCAAAACATACATTAAGACATTATCCAATTAAAATCCATTTTAAACTAATATAATAAAGGAATAACCTCATTCAGTTTTCTAATTTATTCATACACCCTCAATGATTGCTCAATAAAAATATTGAATAAACATAGAAATTATCAAATCAAATTTTTATGATTTATCCACCCTACCATTAACCGATGATCCAAGGAAATTTCCAGTGTCCAAATACCTAGATGACAATAAAGATGTTTTTATATCAATACTGATCATGATCAAAACCAACAACACAATAAGCCAATGTATTTCACTGCAATGATTCTAGAACCAAAGGGATGAAAGAAGACACCTAACTAGATGAACATATGAGATATTGAAGAAGAAAAATGAACCACCAAAAGGGAATTTAGAAATCCAAAATTTATTGGAGAATTACATGGGGTCAATAGGAGAGAAGTTATAGTAAAATAGAATGAATTTCAACTGATTATATGTTTAAAATAGTAGTTTGGTTATTTACTCGGCGTGTGTTGTGGTTACATGTAATGTAATTGTTTTTAATATAATTCTCTATAAAAATAATTTCCTCATATCTAATTTATTAAAACCCTATAATAGTTACATAGTGTTTAATCACTTTACATGATGTGTAAATTTTCGATAGTTTTTTTCAGTCCATATTTCTTTTAAATAACCTGAAAATACATTAAATCTCTCAACATATCTAGAAACCATTTTAACACTCAGTAACATTTATATATTGAATCCATTAACTCAAAAAATTACTCATCCCTCCAATTTAATTTAATTTCTCCAATAATGTATCATTCTCTCTAAATATGACTCATCCGCTAAGGCTCAAATGATAAACATAGAGTGAAACCTGCATGAAAAAATAAATGATCTTACAACCTCCCCAAATTATAACACTCACAACCCTAATTTTCCACAACTCACAGTGATTTATAAGTGGAAAATTAATTCAATGGGGTTTTCATATCAAACTCTATATCATAGGTTTCCTCTTGAACTCATCCACATTGGTGCTACACTATAACCAACTATATAGTCTGAACATGAAGATATTTTTTTCACTATGATCCAAAACCCATATTGGATGCTCTTCAGAGGATGCATAAGTGAAAATGTCGACATATTCTATTTATATCACATGGGATGGGAATCAATGATATATTTATAGATGTGACATATTGAATATGTCATAAATGTCACCATATCAATATGGAAGGGATAGATGGTACGCCACTGGACTGACCTTTTCCACTATTTCAAATGGCCCAACAAACCTCGGCGCTAGCTTTCTTTATTTTCTGATATGACATTGACATAATCTAGGAAACACCTAAAAAAACATGACAACCATTCATGAATTCCATAACACGTAAATGATGGTCGTTATATGATATTTTCTTTTTTTCATGGTCACCAACTGATGTCTGAAAAACTAATCCTCTTTAGATGTCTCATGCATGAGACTATGCACAACAAGTATTAACTCACCTGCTTCCAACCAAAAAAGTGGTGAGAAATGTCATACAAGAAAATACCAAAAAAGTTTTCATTTGGATTGATTCATTTAAGATATTATTATATGAAAACTCCATGAGTTCCATTTGTTTCTCCCATGAACCACAAAAATCCAAAACATAGGCTTCTAACATATCCACCAAAACATGAATAGCCAACTCAGATTGACTATATGTCTATGGAGGATAAGTTTTTAAAAAAATTACACATTATATTAGGGATTTATGATGACAATTCCTGAAACATGATGTGCAATAAGGATCCTTATTTGAAACTATACTCCTTGGGACATCGTTTAATCGAAACACCTCATTCTTGTTAGGATTTGTCAGATCTTAAAGTGTGATAGTTTCCCTAATTGGTAAAAAGGGGGCTACCACAGTCATTGGATCCACAAAAACCCATTCAAAGTCATTCTTATGGGTCTTCATGGGTAATCCGATCACAAATTCCATCATTATATCATCCCATTTCCACTCAAGAATGTGTAAAGTCTACAGAAACCTATAATTCCTCTTATGCTTAGATTTCACTAGTAGAAAAGTGAAGCATCTAGCCACAAATCATTCCACGTAATTATTCATTAATTAAAATAAATATTGTATATGGAGATCATGATACATCATTGTAAAATCATGATGTACCTACAATATAGAAGATTGAAACCCCCTCACATCTCCTCATGCTTTCCCGTATGAACCCATAATCATCTATGGAAAAAAGGGAATTTTCACTACTAAGAGAAAATCCTAAAGGTCAAATCACTACTATATAATTGGTATTTTTAGACCGATCCCTCAAGATCATACAATCACTCTGTCTTAATTCAGTAAAAAATCACATGTAAAATAGATATCGAAGATAGAGCTATTTGTCCATGATATTTCTAAATAGCATGATACATACCTAAAAAAAGGGATATTATCCACCACTCAATAAAAGACTCCAATAATGCCTCTTTCTATGTCTTCCAGATCATGTATTTGTTAATTACATTTCCATTCCCTATTGTATAATCCAATTCAATGTCAATAGATTATATATACTTGACCCAACTCCTCTATCAAAGGCCATGGTCTCATTGAGAAAATATATACCTAAGGCTCTTATAATACATGTACCCCAAAAAAATCAGACCCATTTGATAGTGTCTCTAACATCTCATGTCATGTACCACTACCACTAACACCAAATCATGATTTGGGTAATTCCTCTCATGGGATAACAACTTCCTGGAGCTACATGGATCCTCATGATCCTCTAGCATTAGAACTACTCAGAGTCCATCACTGTATGTGTTAGAGTAAATGAAATATACATAAAACAACATAGGTAAAATAAGTACAGCTACTGGGGTTATCCTTCCCTTTATCTCTTCAATACACTATAACAAAAATCAAAGAAAAGAAGCTTTACCCCTTTCTTGATCAACCCAAGCATTGGTGAATCCAAACAAGATAGATCATAGATATAACACCATCAATAACCTACTAATCCATGAATTCTCTAAATTATAAATATATTCTTTGGTCATACCCCAGATCCCTTGTTTATGAATTTATCTATGTCCACTGATACTCCATCCTTTTAGATAACATGGCCCAATAATTTCACTCCCTTTATCAAGACACTTGAATTGGTTAGCTCAGAGTAAAGCCGATTTGCTCTCAATGTACTCTGGGTGATGCCATGATGTTTCTTTATCTAATAAGAATGTGGATTACACTAATATATATTATATAAAACCCACCAAAAACTGGCGATGACAAGATTAAATATCTTATTCACTATATCCATGAATACTACATGCACATTAGTCGTCCAAAACAATATCACTATGAATTTATACATGTCATACCTAGTCCAAAAATTATCCCGTTGTATGTCTGATAGTCTCGAACTTAACAAATGATATCTTCATATGACTCAACTAATGTTTAATATCATGAAAAATCTCACCTAATTTAAATGATCATCAAGGTGGGGAAGAGGATATTGGTTCCTAGACATCATCTGGATCAACATCCAATAATCGACATATATGTAAAATGTTCGATCATCAATATTTGTGAAGATAATTAGAGAACTATAAGGTGATGTACTAGGCCATATGAAGCTTTTAGATTATAGATCATCCAACTGATTCTTAAAATCCCAAACCTCAGAAGGATCCATTCAGAAATGTGGGGTATAAATTTTATTTACTCTTAGGGCCAACTCAATCAAGAACCCAATATTATTCTCTAGTGGTAATCAATAGAAATCATTATGTAATACATCATAAAAATTTTCTAACATCAATGGAAATGAATGCTTCTACATTAATCCATCACTTAGTGCAAGACGGGTAATTTGAGCCTTGAGAAAATCCAATCTACACTAAATTGTTCCCACATGACCAGCATGAAGATCCCAATCACCCTCGTGAGAATAATTTATTCCATATTGAGATAGAAACGTAAATATCCTCCTATAATATTTCATATGATTCTTATTTAGAACTAAAAAATCCATAATAATAATATTGTCAAAGCCTGTCATTTATAGAAGGAAATCCCCCCAAAAGAAATGGTTACCATTAATCTATAGTGAACAGGCCTTGAAAGGTTTGATATTTTCTACCTGCACTCCCAATAATATGTTGATGGTTAAAAAACCATATAAAATTTCTATATAAAAGATCAATCCATTTTAAAAGAGTTAATAGAAAATAATGTGATACTCTTATATCAAAAAAAACATAAGCTAAGGTAGATGATAGAGGTATCATACCTCTAATGGCAGGTGGCACTACATCCACGTTAGCCAAATTAGACTACATAACATGCAACTAATTTATCACTTTTCCGTAGGTTTCATTCTAACTACCTAAACATAATTACATTTCTTGGTATTGTTTCTTATTCACTATGGTACCACGTCCCCTACCTCGTCTTCAACAACATGTAGAACTCCAACAACTACCTGCTTAGGTGTAGGTGAGCCCCTTCCAAACATCGATTGTTTTTCTAATCATATTCCATTAGTATGATATAGAATTTTCACATAATACCTCTCAACATGACCAGTATATAATAGATTCAACACATGAATGTGGGCTAAGGACAAAGAGGGGTCATGTGGAAAAACTTTTCACACTAATAGAATTATAACGAAACATGATCTTGACATGATATTCCATTACAATGAACTCTCTTCCCACTATTAATATCGTGGAATGTTTCAAAAAGGCACTTATTATCACTTTAAGAAGACTTCTAGATCCCCTTGATGAAATAGACAGACCACTGCTTAGGGATTCTCTCATATTTCAATTTGTGATGCATTCTTGATTCATCCCATATTCAAATATTAATAAATGAAAAACGTTTTCCTAGGACTAGATCTTATCAAAAGGACCATTTAATAAATATCTCTTGCTGGAGATCTCCTCATCTACCAAAGATAGAGAGCATTATATTTTAGTAAAATGTCTAGCATAGTCCAACAATAAGAAACCCTCTTACATTAAATACATGAACTCACATTCCAGTTAAACTCTCATGGTTTTACGATAGAAATGGATTTGGAACATCATATTTATTTACTTCTAACAGAGCACCTCCAATTTCCTAGCTTCATCTAGATTATTGCCCCATAATTTGCATGTCTATATAGGATATACACAAAAAGATTCATCATCCTATACATGAGTGTCTCGAGATGCTTCATGATTTTCTAGACTGAATCGATTAATAAATCGACTTCTTGGGATCACCCTTACCATTAAAACATAGGTGGATGTAGATGAAGAAAATCTATTTTCCACTCTGACATCAAAGTAATTGTATGAGAAGTCTCCCTCTCCATGGATCACATGACCCTTAATAAGTTGTTTTAGTGATGAAAATCCATCTATTAAACAGTAAATAAATGAATTTCTTGTTCATCTATGTTAATATAATGTATTTTTTCACTTTTCTAATTCTCATGTCCATGAAGTCGAGGATTAGTTTTCCATACAAGATAAACACACACCTTACAGAACTGGATAGTAACAAGGTCAACCCAACAGATGAGTGAAATTGATAAATGCTAACTATTTGTCTCTCTATAAATGGATTATAAATATTTCATCTTGACAGGAAAACTAATTTAATTTTAATAGTGAAATTGATATCTTATATTACAGTTCTATAAGAAGGTATATATCACAAAACAAAATAGGCATGCCCCTATAATGAACAATTTAGGTCATTATATATTTTTGTGCCAATTATAATTCATGTATTACCATATAGAACTATATTGGGCCACAAGTAATAAATTTCAATAAACAATAACATAATAAAATAATAACCACACGCAACATGTGAGTCACTCAAGGTGAAATAACACCAAATGTGAGAAGCACACAACATAAACAACTATCCCATCCGTGGGAAATATGATTTCCCCCCATAGATGGGTTTGCTACTCTAATGAACATGTTAATTACCATGTTTTGACACATCCAAGTATACGTTCAATCTTTCCAAAATAGTAATTCAAAATAAAATAAAACCTATTCCTCTAATACCACTTTGTAACATCACCCAATCTAACACTCCTACAGATGGACATAAAGGGTATGTTATTAGACATCAAGTGCCCCTCCCCAATGCTAAAGGCATACGACTAGTAGTGGGGGTGTGTATATAATATTTTAGAAACTATACTCTTTGGTATAAAGTGTCATACTAGTAGAAACAATAAATAATAAGAGTATAAATAATCACGGTATAAATGTTACGTAAGACAGCTATCAAAGAAAACTGAATACACTAATAAATAATAATGGGTTAATGTAATGATGTGTGGGAATGTAACTAAATTTCATTCTAGAACAATACAAGAAAAATTCAAAATAAAATAAATTAATGAGAAAGTGTCCCGAGTCCAATAACCAACATGAGTTTCATCTCAAATCTCAATCTCAACATCCAACAAGAATTCATCTAAAAGGTCCTTTTCCCCTATCCAAACCAACATCCAAATTATCTTGGAATTATCAAACCATAGGGTTAATAATTAGGCAAAATACATATAATATAAAATCTAAAAATGATTCCACTAGTTAACTTCAATGAGGAAGAAGCATGTGATGATTAAAAATGGGTTATTATATCAAAACTAATCAAGTTCCAAACCAATAGTGAAATCATCCAAAGGATTTCACTGCAATTTTTGGCGAACCAAATGTATTAATGAAGAAACCTGATCAAGTAAACCTACTAGGGATATAAAAAGAATAATGTTTAGAAGAAAGATTAGAACTCCAAAATCATATGTAGAATTCCATTGATTTTAGAAGCGAGTATCTGCAGTAAAATTGAATGAATTTAATTTGCATAGCATGTTTAAAACAATAGGTTCGTAATTTACATGATGTGTAATCTCGTTACATATAGTGTAAATGTAGTTAATGGAATTATATGAAGAACCTTTCACATAAAATTTAATTTATTAAAACCCTTCAATAATAACAAGATGTGTAATCACCTTACATGATGTGTAAATGACCCGCAATTGATTTTTTAACCCATTTTTCTATTAAACAACCCAAACACATTTTAAAACATCTCAAAAAATAAATAAACCACTTTAAAAAATTTTATAATTTATTTTCAGATTCAATTATCTCATAATAACATTAATACCCTTAATTTATTTCATTTTCTCCAACAAATGTGCTCTATCTCTAAATAGGACTCGCCCACCAAGGCTCAAATGAAAAAGTCATAAAGAAACATATGTGATAAATAGATGACATATTAAACTTTTCATGAAAAATAAAAACACAAATACCTTCCAAAAATACATCCCCATATCATGGAGTTCCTATTTTCAGAACAATACATATTCAAGATGGATTAGTTTGTATACCAATGGAGGTTACCAAAAGAATAGATATATGTTATTACAAAGATATTTCATGTTTATTTAATCTTAAAACTAAAAAATATATTCAATAACCTCCTTAAAATAATTACATAAGTATATTAAATATACATAAATGTTGTTATGTTAATGTTAAATCCATTTTATTTTCCCTTTCCATCCCATTGAAAATGATAATATCTCTTGTGTGTGTGTACAACTTATCATCTCCACGTAGAGGTGTAATCATTTTTATCTTACAAATTTTTTTTGGATTGTGATAAAGATGAAAATAATGAATATATATGATATTTATAACATTATTATTATTCTGTTAATATAATATATCATATACCTTCTTACCCTTCCTCCTTTTGGAAATTTATAATGTTGTTTGTGCATATGTTTGTACTACCACCTCCAGGAAGTAATGTGATCTGTTTTTCTGTTACCAAAATTTATAGATGATTCTAAAATTTCAAAAAATTATATTCAAGACATTATTAACATTTTGGATGTTATTAAAATATTTCATTACACCTTTTACTATGATCAACATACTAGTGTAATTTTGGAAAATTTGGTAGAACTGCATTATGTGGTAAATGTAAATAGGCACTATTAAATGAATGAATATTAAATATATAAAAACAGACCATTAAAATAAAATATATACAAAATTATTATTAAGAAAATATTTAATATTTTAAAATTTATTATTCAGGAGGATATAATTCATCAGTCCAAGTATAATTTTGGGGTAAGGGCTTATTCTATAACCACATTTTTATTTAGGATTGTTTATATTTAAACATACATTTAAATAAATTAGATGCTCTTTATATTTTAAATTCTATTTATTGTATCATGCTATATTTTTTATAAAATTTTCATATTTTCCTTTCATTTTCCTATCTTTGGTAGTTAATATGACTAAGATAATGTTTTTATTAAAATTCATCCGTATGTCTTATTTGGTTGATATTTTTTTATTCCATGTCATGATTATATTTTTTTTTAGAAAATATTTTTAAATGATAAAATAATTATTTAGATTCATTTTCAATAATATTTGGATAGATTTATAGAGGATTAAAATAAATATTATTTTCATTGACTTAATAAGTTATATTTATATATTATCAAAAGTGTGAAATGAATATTTGTCTAAACATTTATTGAATAAATGGGTTTTCCCACTATCATAAAAACTATTTTCATTAGATATTCTGTGAAAAATTTACATGGTTATTTTAAAACATCTTAATATTCTAGAAATTTCTATATAAAATTTTCTTAAATGAAATGAATTTTTTCTCCTGTTTTCATAGAATTATATAAATAATTTGAAATGAATTTTCATTTACTTCAATATCCATTGATGCTTTTTATACCTTATAAGGGATATAATCTAATGATATCATCTAGATAAGTCATCATAAGTTTGTTATATTTATGGAATGGGAACATTATTTACATTTCTTATGTTATTTATTCTATAAAAATATTTATATTTATTATGGATAGTGTTTTTTTTCATTTCATTCATATGATGAATATATCGGTCATAGTAAGTGATAGGTAGAGCCTATTATATCCCCAAGATGCAACAGTTTTTCTCATGAGATAAACTCATTTGGGTATTTGGAATACACCCTACCTATTTATATATGGTATCATGGAATGAGGTATTGACCATATGATTATGGTGTTCGGAAATATGTATTTTGTCATTATTAAACATGTTATTATTATCATTGTAATTATTTAAGTTGTTATGTCATCCATTTATATATTCCCCTTTTAAGATATTTTTTATACAGAATATTTGATAATTTTGTTTCCTATCATATAATTAATGCTTTAATAATTCTATAACAGTTTTTGTTGTATGATTTTAAGTACTGAGCATCATGTGCACACACATTAATATAATTTCCATTATCTAGGGAACAAAAAAGTGATCTTTGTATGATTTTAGGGATATACTAGAAGAAATGATAAATTTATCAATAGAATTTTAAGATCCAGTTCATGTTTTTATCTATAATGTGGGATTCATGTTTTTATCTAATCTCCCAAGACTGTTACTCTATTTGGTCATTAAAATGTGATATTTTGTATCATTTTATAATGTGGTAAGATAAACGGTGTTTCTCTGTTACTAGAGTCAGTTTTTTAAACCATGTACATGGGAATTTACACATTATGTTCTCTATAGGTACATGAAGTGGGTTGTTATTTGAGGTTACATATCATGTACATGATATTTATGTCATATAACTCCTCATTTTAATCATTTTTTTTGTTTTCTCTCTATTGAGTCAAAATTAGACTACAATTACTACATTACGGTTCTCTTCCATTAAAAAAAAACAGATTTTGGAATCCTTTCAGTGTTTATTTTTCTTGTGGATGGTTTTTTGTACTGTGTGAGTTTTAGTGTGAATATTTCCTTGAGGATTCAATTTAAAATCCTCTAGCATGTTGGTTAATGGGATACATGTAGTGATAGATCAATGTGATCTATATGCTAATAATTGATTGAGATCTCTAAGGTGATCAACATGGGGTTATTTTGGAATTCAACTAAATATTGAAAATTATGATGTCTTGGATAATGCCTTTAAACCAGTTTCATGAGGTTTAAGTGGTCGATGTTCTAGGAAAGTCGTAAGAGGTTTTAGATCTAATGTTTGAGGACATCTTCTACTAGAGTTTTCCGGCTAGGATGACACCATTAGTTTTCAATAATGGATTATTTTAAATGATGGAATATTTTGAAAGGGATGGGGAACAAGTTATTGATTCCCTTAGTAGAAATATAACACCTAAGGATGGGTTATATCTTAGGTTGGACAATTAATCTTTTATTTTGATAGGACTTAGTAGATTTTCTCTCATATGGGAGGTTCCTAAATTGGGTATAATAGTCTTGATAAGGTCAGGTGGACCATTGTGAATTCCAATTCTAGTGTGTTGATGCTTTTCGATTCCCTTACATGAAAAGTAGTAGTTTAGGATCAATATTTTTTTGTTGATGGCCTCGGGGTTTTGTTTTTCATACTAGTATTTTCTAATGATTTGAATGTAATAAAGGAACCACTTGTACGATATCTTTAACTATCATTGTGTATACCCTTGTGAACATGTTAAAATTCATGGACGTTTTGGTGTTTTGTTTTACTTTTTTATTTCATGTATTGTACAAGGCATGTGGAATCATATAGATTTGATCCAATGGACTTTTTCAGGCCCATGATTTGGCTGACCGAGTGAGGAGAGGGTAATTTCTTAGTATTTGAGACTTCAGTTGTCCCATAATAACCTATAGATCATAAGTGACAGCATATAGTGGGTTTATGGTGTTTCAAAAAAATATATGGGAGACCCAATATATATTGAATGTGATTTTTTGGGGCTAATGTTTCATTAATTGGATAATGGGTCAGATAATTGATCAACCTCGTTGTTTGTGTCTAATGGTTGAGGATGTTTGAGGTAGTTTCTGCTGATGGCCTTTCTGTAGGAAGATGAATTTTCTAAGACTTTGGACTAGGAATTAGAAAAAAATCCTTATCTAGTCACCTTATTTGATGGATTTATATTTTCATATAGGCTTGGGAAGCAAATCGGTGATTAGAAGGATGCAGTCCTCCCTGAGGCCATTTTATACATAACCTATTAGTGTTTGGGAGTTTGTGGTCCAGAACACTTTTATAGACATGGGTTGGGGTCTATACCTTTCCCTAAAAATATTTTTTATATCTAATCATTTCTAAAAAACAATAATTATTTTGATACATTATATCAATGGAAGTAGATTTCATTCCACTAGTTAAAATTAGGCATATAGAGTCATAAAACCTGGTAAAAATTTTCTTTACTTTTTTGGATGCATATGATTATACCTTTGGAATTGACATTCATACTTGTTATATTTTAGATAACTTATATCTCTAGTGTATATACAGTTTATGTTCCTAATTTCTTGTGGTTGGGTGATACAATTTTTATAAATCCTCAAGTGTGGACAAAAGTGAGAGTATATTTACCTCAAGTGTCAAAATTGAACCTACGGTTATCCACATTATGTTTTTATTATTATTCATCCACCTTACTATTTATTTAATACAACATATTAATAGTTTTTTATTAGTCTGTGAATATTACGAGTGCATGAAGCTATTATGAAAGAAGATTAAAGGGTCTCTATTGGGCGTGTTTGGAAAAAATCCCTATAGGCATCATCTCGGTGTTTTTGGGTGTGATTGTGGTTGTTGACAATGAATTATGAGAGAAAATTAGTATGATTTTTTTCCAAAGTAGGTTTTTATTCTGGAATTTTTTCCTAGTGTTTTCCAAAAATTTTGGCATAAAAATAGACGTTGGTTTTTGGAAATGGATGATTTTCCACAGAAATGTATATAGTGGGCAGACCAAAAAAGATAGTTCATGGACCAAAAAAGGTGGTATGTGTAATGGGTTTGGGAAATTGGAAAAGGAAGGATTTCTCATAGCAGTTCTATGCTGACAACAAAGCACATTATGTAGATTTCATAGGGAAAATGGTACGCAGTAAGGCTTGTGGTTCACGTGAGGAAAGCAGGTCATGTAAGGTTTGCAATACATAGACTGGATCATTGTTCACAAAAATGAGGTTGTAATCTATGGATGAATGAAGGGATTCATTAATGAAATAGATCAGCCACCATGGAGAAATGAAGATGGTATACAGAACACGAAGAGAAATAGTTCATCTAAGGAGCTCAATACATGGTGATTTTTGTACCATATCGACGACTTAAGTAAAATAGATGAGTGAATTGGTAGAGATATTCTAATTTATATGAACCTCTAATACTAGTATTACTAAGAGTAGTTTTGATTAGAAAACTAATTCACTCCAAGAATAAATTTATCTATGTATAAAAAAGTTGGAGGGGTGATATAATCAGAGAAATGGTTTTCCAGGAGGAATCCGCATAAAAAGAAAGAGTACATATGAACAATTTGTGAAAGTGTTTTGGGTGACACTGAAGAATAAAAACGAAGTGGTCTGTGAAAGAGAAAATGATTCATGGAATAAGAAGTAGTCCATAGGGAGAAGTAGACCATGAAAGAAGAGGTAGTACGCAGAGGCTATACATAGAGGCAATACGTGGAGGCAGTACATGGATATAGTACACAGAGGCTTCTTGTAGAGGCGGTATGCGAAAGTTTAATAGAATTAAGTATACGAAAGAGGTGATCCAAAAACCTTACATGATAGGCGGTGAAGAGTATTATTCATTGGAATAAGGTTGTTTGTGAATGTACATAAAAAGTTTTTGAAATAGATTTCTTCTAACTAACTGTATGTGTAAAATTCAATTTCATCTGTTGGATAAAAGGGGATTCAATATAGCATCTTCATACCTTGGAGAATGAATTACATAGAAATAATGAAAGTACATAGGAATAAATAAACTTTGAGTGGATCCCTTCCATGATTAGTGAAAAAAGGAAGAAGAAATTGGTGATCCTTTCAAAAGGTAGAGATATAAAGAAAGAGACATAACGAGTTACCCTTAGGAATGCGGTGAAAATATCATAAATCATCTAAAAGTAATGATACTAGTATTATAAGTGATCTATCCCATACTATGTAATTTGGTAGTGATCTATAGTGGATTTGGTACAATCAGAATATTTACATTGTATTCTCTTTTGATTTTTCCCTGTGAGGGGGAACCTAGTAAAAATTGGCGTGTCTCATACATTATTTCAATTATATTCATATGTTTATATGGTAATATGATAGAATAGTGTTTTTTAATAAAGAGACGTTATTGGAAAGGGATGTAGAATTAATCCATCACACCCAAATTAACCCCCCTCTTGGGGTATTTAACCTAATTGGGATAACAAGGATGACCTACTGAGATTTATTTTCCAGAACCTATATGAGAACCACAATGTGATTGTTGACCTTATGCATTTTTTCAGGATGATAAAATGATGAACAATGGGACATTGGAGGAATATAATTTCCTGACTTATTAGAGATTCTCGTGAGGAGTTTTTGTTTGAGCTACTATAGTTCAAACATTATGGAGACTTGGTATGTGGTTTATCTCAACCTTAAAAGTATATCAATTTGGGTTTTATTTTCCTTAATTATTTTTTATATGTGATTCGGCCAGTGGGAAACTAGTTTTGGTGTTATAAGAATATTTGAGTCTATATGATTGTATTCTTCATTTATTTTATTAAACCATGATACTCCATATAGTTATTTATTGTGTACTCCGATGTTTGTGTTGTATATTTTTCTTCTTATTTATTAATTTATTGTAATCTGTAAGAGTGTATAGTCTTCCAACAATATATTTTTGGACACTCAGCTCTAGTAAACAGCATTTGGAATTCAAGGATGTTCACTTTAGGATTTATGGAGATCTGAATCGTGTGACGTGTCAATTCATCCCAATCAAGTTTATTAACAAATAATATCAAATTTTATATTGTTTCCCTAATTTATGAATTCGATAAATAGGTGGTTTTTGGATGTTTCATAGATTATGATGAATATAATTATAGTATTTAAAATACAGATTTTATTATATGAATTCTATGATACCAGGAATGGTATTACTATTTTTGGTTTTTATTTTTATAGATCTATGTTTCAACTTTTGTGATGAACTTGCGTTCATTGATTTATGGATTATTGCATTTTTGGATCATGTCCTAATGGTATGAGGATAATGTTCAGGAATAATTATAAAAACATTGGATTGACATGAAATATTCCCATTTGTGTATGATTTCACTGAAGTTGAACATTCAGTTATTTAATTTTTCATAATGACCTATATGGTTTTATCACGTATAGCTCCTTAAATACATTATACTGATCTAAACACTATTTTTTTATTTTCTTCTAATGATGGTCCATTCGAATTTGATTTCGTGAAATTTACCTAGGATGTAGGTTTAATTCCTTCATCAAGGGATGCATGCAGACAATTGTTGGTTAGTACGAGTGTTATATTCCCTTCTATTATAATTGGTGGCTCGATAAGGGAATGGATGACTAAGATATGTTTTGAAATATATTTTTTTCACTAATTTTATGGTTCTCCATAAATTCCGAGGATTGTGTATATTGGGATGGAATATATTCTTTCTATGTATTATATTTTGGGAATTGCAATGGGGCTTATGTTTCTACAGTCAAAGAGGCCTTTTGAGATCCTTGTTTTTCATTCATACTGTTGGAACAGTTGATTTATGATATCACCTGGGGTTTATTAAGAATTATGTTTTCTTGAACTACTCATTTTTGGTTTCACATTAGTGGAATAGTAAGAGCATGAATAGATTCTCATGGATTTGGATGACTCACAAATGGGGGTGGTCATGTGGTTGATCTTAGTGGGAGGGAAATGGCTCAATTTTTTATGATGGTTATTAAGGGTGATCTATGTATTTTTAGTATCCAATATGGGGAGAATGTTTGTTGATTTATGTGTGTTATCCTAGGTTGAATGAATCTTTGATCATGCGAGTGTATCCCTATTGTGAATTCTGGTGTGAGAGAGCCTGTAAGAGTATCATAGTGAATAAATCAATGTTTATAAGTGGAATGGATGATAGAACACCTTTTGATAATAAATTTTTCTTGTGTGAAGATATGTGTTCATGGTTTATGTAATGTTATATTTCATTCACGATTTGGTTGTTTGGTCATGTTTTCATCTGTCGAGAATTGTTTAGGTCTTGATGAAACATGAGTGTTATATCCCTGGAGGACCTATTTTGGTTGACACAAAAGAAGAAGTGTAGTAAAATTTGTATGGTGAGGAATGTATAATAGGTAATTAGAGGATTTGATCCTCATCATAAGTTATTTTCTAGCATGAATTTTGTCAATCCTAGTGGTTGGGGATGGGGAGTTGTTATATATTCCATGTTGGTCCCCAAGTGTGTGTGAGTTTTTCATATACTGTCTTTCCATTTAGTAGGGTTTAGAGAATGATTCATCGAGTTTGGTATTTTGGTTGTGTGGTGATGATAAGGAATCCTTTATAGGTGGAGTATCAATTAAAATAAAGTTGAATGTATCTCATGTTTGGAGAGTTGTGGAAACTATGAGGTTGTTTGATGGATGGTCGAGATAATATGTGTTGCATCTATTATGGAGATGAGAGAACAATATCTAGTTAACGATCAAGGATACTTAGTGGAGAGAAGTGTTTGGCTGGATATTTTTTATTGACCCTTAATTTTATGAGTTGGGATAAATCAAGATAAATTTAAAATTTTTATTCATATATTATTCTTAGAGGAAAATGGTAATTTATCATGTCATATGGTCTTGGTTAATATTCCAAAAATATTGGTCTTGATGTAGGGTGTTTACCTAATAATAGATGTTTGGTTTAGTTTTGATCTATTTAAATTTTGAATTTTTTTTTATTATTTATCTATTTTAATATCAAATTATTAATTCTTGTTAGAATAGTGATATATTTTGTTTAGAGTGTTTGATTGATTTGTCTATTTTCAGTTGAGTCCAAGATTAGGGGTTTTGTTTAAGAGAGTCATAAAATCTTATTTGGAACATGGGTTGATCCTGATACCCTTTTATATTTTTTTTCTATTTTTTCCTTTTAATTTTCCTTTATTCCTCCCTCGGATTCCCACATATTCTGCACCCCTCTATGGGTTGTCTGTGTCCAAGATGAGACAAAGGTAGAGGTAGAGGTATAATGAAATTGTGAAATTGATATATGGAGATAGAGATAGATGAAGGTGGGTTAAAGAGGGGTATATGTGGTTTTCAATTGACTATGAATCAATGTTCAGTTGTTGTGGAGATAAAATGTGGATGAAGTTTTTGATTTTTCCACCTAAAGTAGGTATATTATTATTTTTTATCCATAAAAACATATATTTGTTTTTAATGTTTTTAGATAGCTTTTTTGGTTTTTTGGTACACCTTAAAATCCAATATATTGTTTTTGAAAAAGATATTGTTGTCCAAGGACAAACTCAAATGGTTTTCATATGGAAAACATTTCTATATTAAAATGATTTAGAGAAAACATGTTTTGTGTTTTTTATTTTTTGTGAGGAAAAAGAAGATTTGGTTACACAGTGGGTATTTTTTTGTGGGGGTGTATGTTTTGGAAACACCACAAGGGATGATTAGGGTTTTTCTTAGGTCAAAACCATACACCACATGTCAGTTCCCATGGTCATGTGGGGTACAATGATATACCCGCTGTGAGGTATGGCTAGTGACTATCATTGGTATTTGGTCCGACCCCATGTGGATTACATAGCCAAGAACAATCCTAGAAACACAACATGGGTGAAATGCTATGCGAGGATAGTAAAAACCATATATTTTGGAAGGAACACCATAGGTTGGCCAGAGGTACACGTCCTAGGATGATGTTTTTGGGGTACACGTCTTTTACATGAGGTTCATGAAATGTACTTACCATTTTTTTTAAAATCTATTTTTCACCAAGGAGTCAAAATTAGAGTTATGAGTAGGCTATTCTCAATTATCTTAACATAGATCATGATTGTGGAATCCTTGAATTCTCTATATACCATATGGTTGGTGTTTTCAATTGGGTAATTTTTTACGGTGGATTTCCTTTAGGTGTTGATTTGTAACCCTCATACGAGCTAGGTCATGAGATTTGGGGACCTAGATTGGGTCATATGTGTTGTGATCATCCATGATTGAGAATTCCAATGAGATCTATTTGAGGTTATTTTGAAAAATGTTTAGATATGGGATTTGGTGATGTCTTGGATGAGTATTTTGGATCAGTTTCTTGAGATTTGAGTGGTTATGGTTCAAGGGAGATCGCTTGAGGTATTTTATATAATGTTTTAAGGATTTGTTTTTATATTTTGGTCTAGGATAAAAATGTAGGGTGTATATTATATCTACATAATATTGAGTATATTCTAAAATTGGACTGATGGACTTTTGTTGGATTCCCTTATGCGAGAAATAATACTTGATGGTCGGTTATTAACATAGGACTTCGACAGAGGAATTCTTACAACAGAATTTTCGAAATTTTTCACCCATTATAAAGGAAATAGTGGTGGGGTGTATTTATCTTGATAATGGAATGAGTACTTTTTATAATTCACTTACTATTGTGTTGATGTTTTTTGATTCCCCTGTGAGGACATTATTGACTGAGGATCAGTGGTTGGACATTGAGGGATTCTTTTTATTGTTTTTATTATTAGGATTGTCATTCAATTTGGATGAAAAGGGGGATCCACCCATCGGTTTCCCTATAATCTATATTTTTGATTCCCTTATATGAATTTTATTAGTTTTGGATGGATTGAGTTTTGTTCCATCATTTTGTATTTTTTTAATGATCGTGGCATGTGGATTCAGATGGGTATAACACAATGGACCGTGGGAGACCCATGATTAGGTTTTACAAGTGCGATTTTAGTATTTACTCATCATTAATGAGGTCAGGTGTCCCTTTATAACCCAAATTCCAATAGTGAGATCCTATAGTGGTTTTTTTAGTTTTCTAATTCCCCTTGGGTGACCTATGATTTGTTCACCATGATATTTTCACTACTAATTCTTTTGAATTTGTAAAATGGGTTTCATATTTTATCAAAAAATTATTCTATAGCCAACGGATGAGGATTCATGTGACAATTTTTAATCAGGATTATGATGTATGAGGACTCCTTTAGGATATCATTGGACTGGGTGTTTTCTTGGATATTTATTTGGATGTCTCCTCTATTTTATGACTATATTTAGATGGTAATTGAGAGCTAATATATGATCTAAAATATTGAATCACATCCCAAGGTCAATGGATAAAAATACAATAGGTTTTGTGTATTCATTTTCTTAGGTGAATTCATAGACCCGTGTTCTAGGTAATTCAATTCCATTATATTAGTTTATGGATCTATTTTTTTTAGGACTATAATGCTTTGGGAAGTTTCTATCAATATTAATAACGTTCTTATCACTATTTCAAATCATACAATTAGACTCTTAGATCCTATTAGAGTTTTTTCATTATCATTTAGATGCCTATGTTTATATATTGGGGTCTTTTATTCATGTTTGTTTCATTCTAGATGTATTGGATATCTGATGTTGATCTGAAGGATGCATCTATAGTTGTGTTCTGAGCTGATCTATAAGAAATAAATCATATAGCGTGGGCTAGAGAGGGTGTATATTTTTATTGGTTGTTAGACTAGATACCATGAATGGCTATTTTTTTCTATTTATCCCCGTTATTATTCATTTTGTGCGAGTATTTATAATTTTTTAGGGTGGTCATATCATGTGTGAATACATTTATTATGGAAACATATTACAAAATCACCATTAGGGGTGGATTAGTATGATTTATTTATCAAACCTAGTACATGAACCATTGTGTGCATTGCGAAAAAATTTCTATTTTTTGAATTACAACATGATGCACAATATATTGGTAGAGGCCAGGTGTGTCATGATTGATTAGAGTTTCTCATGTGGAGATGAGGTCTGAGTTTGTGCAGTTCAATCATTGTGGAGACCGTTTATGTGATTCAGATCAGTGTTGACATTAGTAACTTGTTAATTTTCTTTCTACTTATATTTTAATCAAGATGCACTTATTGACTACCCATTATATCTTTTAGATCCTCTCTACTAGTAGACAATGTATGCTATATAAGGAGGTCATGATGATTCCTTTTTGAATGTTGAATTAGACTATGTGTCAGTTAAACTAGTACTGGTTCATTACACGGTCTAATTCACATGTATTGTTGAGAATAAAATTATTAAATCTCTCTAGGATTATAATATATTACATAATTTGAGTTGTAAATATGTAATAATATAATAATTAGTAGGTTATATATTATATTTAAAAAAATTTCTTTTACTTTATTAGTGTTGTTAGGGTGTACACCAACATCACATCAGATGAAAAACAAACACCAAAAATTTCACCCTAAAGGAATTTTACAACTAAAGGGTTTTTGGAAAACTAAGGAATTTTAGAACACCAATCAAAATATTTTAAACAGTCTTACCCAAATGATTTTTTAGTCTCACACTATCTCACCATTTTATCATACCACTGATCATCATAAATAAGATTCACCACTTGATATCTACAACTAGGAAGTATTTTTATAAATAGATCCATAATTTATCTATTTACACAACATTGTTAATTCTTTTATTCACCAACATTGATATTTTTAGTCAATTCACCCAATATTCTAAAAATATGATATATCGTTCCTAGTTCTCACTCAAAGAGGTTATATCTAGGTCATCCGTATTCCCTTATTCCATGTGGGATGCATATTGAGGAATATCCCAACTCAAAAACATGTCAATCTTTAATTCTAAATAATTTACTCTTGTATCCTTTAAAAAAATAAAACACGTCTTTCCTTAAAAAAAATTTAAACTCATTGCTGTTTCTATAACCTTGTTCATACCTCTACAACAAATAATCACTTTCATTTTCGTCATTTATTTAATCAAACTCAATGATTACCACACCTATATTTAATAACTGGTGTACAATTATTTCATGAATATTTTTTGGTTTTGAGTTTTCACTGTGTCCCATTCATCAAGAACGAGGAATTCACATGAACCAAATTTAATGTTTATTTTATAAAAATTAATTTTGTGATGATATTATCATATTATTTTGAAAAATAATACAATTGATTAAAATCATTACCATATTATTCTATATTAATAGATATCTCATTACCATTTTCACCTATCATTACCAGCATCAAATATAGATTCATCATAATTTTGATGAGCTCATTTATATATATATATAGTAAATCTCAAATATCCAATATTCTCAAATAATAGAATAATTGTTATATATAAATGATTTTTAATTGATTTTTATTTATTCATTCTATTATGCTTCACCTATATCTCCCATGGAACTATCATATTCATCACCTCCCATTTTGTAAACCATATGAATTCATCCGAATTCATCTGAATTTATCTTATTTAACTCTTTATAATATACATTCAATAATCATGATTCATATTTGTTGGATTATTCTATTTTTTCACCCCTTCAATCACCCTCTTATCATGAGTAAAAATATTATTTACCCATTATTTATATATAGTAAAATCATTTTCCATTAGATTTATTGAATAAGAAAGATTACCTTTGGCATTAATCACGCAAAAACAATCAAAGAAAATTAATAGTGTACCCCACTATAATCTCTATTCTTGATGAAATAACATTATCAGCCCTGGGAAAAATATACTTGTGAAATGATATTTCTATAATCCCTATGGAAAATAGAAGTAGGACTTTAAAATGAATAAGAAATCATGTATGTTGGTTTTCTAACAGGTAAAAAATCTCTATTGTGGAGGAATAAATAACATAGTTAACATTCAAAAAATACACGAACAAAAACATTCTATAGAATTAAGGTTAGTTATTGAAGATGAGTTAAATGTGAATAATTGAAAAAACTATATGAAACCACACCTAAATATTCTTTTATCACTTCTATTGACATCATATATGTGATAAGTTTCATCCTCCAAGGACATAACTCAACAACACGAGAGATCGAATATATGGGTTTCATTGTGATAACTATTTGGAAACCAGTTCATGCCATTGGTTTTTCACTACTAACGACTAAATACATTTTGGACTCAATTCCCTTGGACCTCTTCTTGTTTATCGCTCTGGCCATGCCTACACAAACATCCCTAAAATCAATACACCTAAAAAATATTACCACATAATTTTATAAAGACACTATGTATATATCTAATTAATGAAATACACATTTCCATTTCCAATCCATTAATTTTACTAAAATATCTCCATTTTATGTTGAAAAAAATTCAATTATTAATTTATAGAAAATAACTCCCTAATTAAAATTTTCTCTCTCAAAATACAGGTTGATCTCTAACACGAGTAATGATAAAATTTTTATTTTTTTGAGACCTGATGATTTCGATTTCATATAAATGTAATGATGAATTAAAAATGAAACACTAACATTTTTTAAAATTATGTTATTATCTTTTAATATTATTTATTTCAACCTCTCCCCAAAAATATTATAAATTCATTGAAAAATGTTAGTCATGAATTATTTTCTCATTAAATCAACTAAAATTTAAAATAATATATTATTTTTATATTGAAAAAATATAAATGTTTGATTGAAAAAATAATTATTGAAATTTTAGGAGTAAGAAAATTTTTATTTGTTCATATTGAAATTAATGTCCAAACATAATATTAATGTTGAACAATGGAGTGAGAGTGAGTGATTGAGTTTGACTTTGATCAATTGTCATATGTATGTCCAATTTCATAATTTTTTTAGTTTCCCATAAATATTATATAGTAAAATTTTAAATTTATTTCATTTACATTGAATATAAAAAATTTCATTATTAAAAGGATTAATTTTCCCAATTAGTGGGGCTTATAACCCATTTTAAATTATATTGGGGTGATTATATAAAACTTTAACTAAACCAACCACTTACGTCGATGGGTGAAATTGTTTGGTAAAATTTAATATATTAAAAATATAAATAGTTGTTACAAAATTATCTATAATAGAATTTGAAACATATATTTGGTAACAAGGAATGATAATTTTTTGAAATAAAAAATAATTGTTTTTTAAGCTGCCACTAATTTATGAAAAATATATATAATATATTTTTCTTCAAATGACATCTCTACCCTAAAATATTATTCTAGGATAGATTTATACCCTATCCCCTACAATTAGGTCGATCCCTTATCCCCTAGTTATGCTATTTTGACCTTGTTCCACACCCTCATACAGGACCCCAAATCCACCGATCATAGTGAACATTCTGTTCTCACCCACAAATCCCTTGAGTCACACAGCCATCCTCTGACTCGTGCACCCTCCTACATCCTCAAACCATGCACCCTATTCCCCACCAAAAAAGATTCTTAAATTTTTTCTAGGAATGATTTGGTAATATGGTCATGGACATATGGAGAAGAAGTCAAACAAATATTCGAAGATCTTACCTTTTTTATATTATGGTTTCATTATCTCAATATTAATATAAATTACATATATTTACAAATTCACATACACTCACACTCACACACAAAAATTATTATATATATACATTTAAGTTTATATTTTCATATACATTTTTATATAATATTATTAAAAAAACATATATATAATATATTTATTATATATAAAATATATTAAATTCATATAATGTATTTATAATATATATGTACAGTAAAATAAATTGGAACCGAGCACACAAATAAAATCAAAAAATAGGGTTATTTTGAAATTATTTTATCTATGTTGATGTAATAACATAATCCATAGTGAAACTGTTACCGATTTCAACTAGAGGTTCTTGTATGTATTTAACTAAACACAAAATAAAAATGAACCATTACCTCATTTGATTTTTATAAAACATTATTGTTTTTTTTCATTGTCAATAATTACTACTGGAATGGATAATTTTTGGATACCTCTAAATCATCCAAATATTAACCACATGCTTATGGTAATGCTAATTACTAATTTCTATATGAAACCACAAATAAAAATTGATTTCATTGAAATTAGGTAGATCGTGCAAAAAAAAGTTTTTAATCAAGGATATAAGCATGGATAAAAGTCAAGTGATTACTAATTTCCCTTTATTGAAATCAAGATATCCGAGAGTTGGGTTATAAAAATCTTTTATTTAATAATAAACATAAATAGTGGCTTTAGTTCCCTTAAATATGTGGGGTTCATTAATGAAAATATTACTTTTTACATTTTATAAATGAAACCCTTTAAATCAAACCTAATTCACTATGTATGATTTAGTGAACTTTTCATGAATTTCATAAATATTTTTCTCTACTATTTGTAAAATCAAATTTATGTCACATGATAAAATACATTTAATTAACATAACCCATCTCTACCAATAAATTTCACGAACCATGAATAAAAAATAATATTTACTAAAATAATATTTTCCATATTCACTAAACACTTGTAATAAATCTTCAAAACTAAATTCAATTACTATTATTATAATAATTAATAATAATGCATTAATTTATTTCTAATGATCCATCACACTAAGACATATCTCAACACCCATCATGGGACCCATCATTTCCTAAACTCCAACTCACTTTAATTTATGAATCATAGAAAAATCATTGTGTATGGACCTACAAGACATTATCATGATAGTACTGACTCATACCCATAAAAAAGGACAATAATCTATTAGTATATCATGGCCTATACCTAGATACAGTTTAGTTATAGCAAAAAAATGTCTCTTATAAAGGCAATTTGGGTAGTCTAATCACTTTGCCTCATGTTATGTTATTAAGAAAGATGCACACATCATGTCGTCATCCATTCATACATTATATAATATTAACATTCATATAAAAACTTTTATTCTTCTACCATGGACCTGGACATAATGAAGGTACTGCAATTCTATTCAACTGGCCTCAAGATATCTAATTATTTTTTATGTAACAAACCCTTTATTGATCATTTAATCAATTACATACAACCAATGGAACAGCCAATACATGTTTCCCTACCACAAAATCAATTCAATTGTTTTCATATGGCATCAAAGTATATGATCAATCAATACACATTAATAAAGATTTCATTTCAAGAGGTCAATACAAATTCACATAGCTAGGAATAACCAACGTCACATGCATCTTATGGTATTCCTATTAGTATGTTAGTCCTCATATTCTCATTTAATCAAGATCACCTTGTGAGAAAATCAAGATAATATTTACCAAAGTCATATGGGTATTTATTAAAATAATCAAATTAAATTTAGTTTTGAAAATAAAAAATACCCTCATGTTATAATATATTTAATGTGAGGTTTTTTTATCTATTTATTATACATAACAAAAATATTATAATAATAATTCTATAGAAAAAATGAATGACTATGTTTTTTATCTAAAACAAATGAATTGGATTTACATGCACATTATTAGTGAATATATTGCTTCATTAGAAGTTTTTAGGTATTTTAGATTTTTTCAGATGATAAAGAAACTGCTTTTGGTGCTATTAGGAATAATCCCAAAGTATATAGAATTAGGCCATTATAGATTTTCGTATAAATAGGACCAGAAAATCAATGACAAGAACAATTATGAAATAATATAAAATCTCATATTCTCTTGAAGTCTTCAACATCATGTGATTTTTTGAGTGATTCTAATTGTATGTGTATTTTGAGTATAGTTCTACAAGTTTCATGGTGAGGATTTCACTATAAATATCTTATCATTTTTTCACCTATAATCACTATTTTTTTATCCTTCATGACCTAGAGATTTTGTGGATAGAAGATAAATATGAACATATGATTTTTAAAATCGTGCTAATTGAGGGATTTGTTTTGGAAGATACATATGATATTCCAGTTTGTAGAAACAGATTAAGAACTAATGATGAGTTATGTTGAGGGATAATATGGAATTTGAAGATATTCATTTATATTGGTTAATGTAAATGATATTTTGAATAAATTTATGTTTCTCGTTATTATTTATGTTAAAATAGTGATTTATAACATCCTTTTGATGGGTACTGGATTTTGGAAGCTGTTCTCAGTTTTTTCCTTATTTATGTTGTTCATAATATATTAAACAGTTATGTTTTACTTCCATTGTGTATCTAAATTTTTCAATGGTTTATTAAATTCATGAAATTTTAATTACATCTATGTATACATAATATTACTCAAATATATTGTGGTTTTATTATTTGTGGGTTAAAGTGATCTTCATGTTATTGTGAGTTTTATTATTTGATCTGGTGAAAAAATAGAATCCATGATTAGGCTATAATTCACCCCCTTTTTTTGTTTACCTACTATAGAAGCATCAGAAAAAAATGGTATCACAAAAGGTCTCAATATTTGATACTGAAATGATATTACCCATTACAATCTTTTATTATTTTTCTCTAATTTTATATCTCATTTTACTTAAACTTAAAAGTGTAGTAGAGAAATGATTTTATTTACTGGAATGTGTTATGCATTTTGGTAGTTTGGTTAACCTCAATCCAAACATTCCCCTATTATTGATGGGAATGACCATGAATAATAATGAGATCAAATAGATAATTTCATTTTCAATATTGGTGTAGAAAATTTCATTATTCTCACTTGCAGTTATAAAATTATAGAGAAATAAATTACTAAATTTTAAAGAGATAAAGAAATATTAAATAATATTATCTTTTAGTTAAAAATAAATTTTTCTTTGACATCCATTAGAATATATAGAGTCAAATATATTCTATTAGATCTATATATGGGATTTGTAAAATGATAAAAGGTACACATTTGGTAAATTCAAATGTTCTTTGGAATAATATTGATATGAATAAAGAGGACTATCTTGAAATAGATTTTATATCTTCCGAACTCATTGAACAAATTCCTTAGAGGATATTGAAAAATTTAATAGTTTATAATATCATTGAGAAAGATAATTTTTTGATGATCAATTTGTTGAAAACCCCTTGAAATTTTACCTCATGGGGAGAGAATCTAAGAGAACATATATTTATAACATGAATCATATTAATAAGTTATGTATTGGTGAATTGATCATAAATTTAGTTTGGTAGAATGATAAAGTAAATATATATATTGATAATGAATAAATAATATTTTTTCCTTTGCATCAACATCTGATGCTTTTAACTCCATATATAATATTTCTAGAAGAGGATATAGTAATGGTTTTACAGTTACAGTGAAACTAATAAGGTTGAAAATGAAACAATGGGATGAATATTGTTCAAGAATCTATATTTTTGAAGATTTTATCTAAAATAAAGAAATTATGGAGAAGATAAATGTTATAATATTGATTCGTCAAAGGATATTTGTTATAAGTGTAGAATGTCTCATCACATTAGACCAGACTATCCTGAGCTTAATAAAAGTGACATATAGTATTAAACAAAAACCAAAAAGAGGAACGATAAGAATAGTCTGAATAAAATAATATGTAGAGTTCTAATGAAGGATATTCTAATTATAATAGTAATCAAAATATAGTGATGAAAATAGAAAGATTACTAGTTTTTATGCTAATGATCTGAGGAGTGAAATATATTTAATGGAAACTTTAACTACCACAAATCATAAAATATTAAATCTTTAATAAAAAATAGTTTATACTTATTAAGATGAAAGTAATGATAATAGTTAATATTATTACAACTTTTAAGAAGACCATCCTCAAAGATATAATGAATTGAATGAAAATGTTACAGAATGTGAATATATGTATCAAAAAATTATAAGAATTATTCACATCATAAAAGTGAAGTTGTATGGATAGAGAGAATATTTATTTTGACTGTTGATAAGAAAACAAATGTTGTGAAGGGAAATATTAACGCAATATTATAATTTTTTAAATTGAAATGTAAAAAAATATAACTTATTGAATTAAATGAATATTATAGTTTCTATGGAAAATGAGACTGAAAAATAGGTTGGAATTGTGAAAGAGAATAATATACTCTTGAGTTAGGTGAGTGATAATAAAAAGGAAAGCAACAAAATTTCTGCTAAAATGAAGTGTATGAAGATAGTAAAATCAACGAAAGGGGTGACTGAGAACATATAGATCTAATATGTTTACATATATTGTTACATAATTTTTAATATAAATTTCCAATAAATATAGCCTAATGGTTGAGAGGCCTAGAGTTATTATACTGCTATGTACATAAAAATTCAAGTTGAATATAAAATATAACATCTATATTTTAATCTCTTAAATAAAGTCTTAAATTTTTATGAGCTCTTAAATCATCAAAGGATAATATATGGAATAAATAAACAATGAGGTGAGAGAAATAAATAAGTATTGGTACAAAAATTTCAATGAAGCATATTATATGATTTAATACACAAAACATGTTATTAAAAAATAAAATTATCATGAATAATAATATGAGAGAATAACTTATATATCATGGAATTATAAAACTTGGGAAACAAAGGAATGAGACAACAACATGAAACATGAAATAAGTATACACTAAGATTAACTACCAGGAGAAAATAAAATGGTGGAAAGAGTCCCATCATGGATTATCTTAACTCCATAATCTCATACATATCATCTCATGAGACCTAAAAAATACCCAATCCCTTGGAGAACTTCAATGTACCACCCATCCTAACATGGACATGTTTATGTGTTCCATAAATTGAAATCAAACGTAATGTAAAAACATAAGAGATACACATGGAATGAAATGGTTTTCAATATATTCACTTATATGAAAATAAATGGATATTACAAAATGATTCCAAATATAATTAGGAATTTAATAATTTTCATGTTTATATCTGGAAACAAATATGCATAGTACTCAAATTTATTGTTCATTTAAAAAATCATGATAAATGGAATAGAATTTTGTGTAAAAGGATGATTAAAATTGGTGTTTTATATAATCCTTTAAAAATATTAATGAAATAGTAAACATGGAATTTTATTTAAAACCTGAAGTTAATCCAAAATTGTTTTACATAAAATATTCAATTATGTAATGAAATCATTACTGGGAAGAATTAATTTAATAGAGTATTATATAAAAAGATTAAGGTAGATAAAATTCTCCTTTATTAAAGTATGATTTTAAAGAAGGCAGCTGAGAGAAGATAATTTATTATGTATAACACCAATAAGATAATGTAAGATAATCTAGAGAGGTTTATATATAATTTAAATATATATATTATTTAATATCATTCTATAAAACCAAAGAGAGATATAGAGAGAGAAAATTAGTTAAAGTGATAATAGTCATTACCCTACAAAAACATTGTGGTTAATGTTACACCCATAATTTATAAAATAAGACCATTTTATTTTACAACATGTGTTAGATGCAACACAAAACCTAAATAATCCAAAAAAATATATATTCATAAATTTAATATCTTTCATAGAATGTGGAGCATGAAACTTGATTCTAAATGAATAATGATATAATATACCTTTACATCCTCACCATTAAATATTTTTTTATGAATTATAATAAATAAAATATGTAAATTTTGTAAATATATTGATTAGAAATAAAATAAGAATAATTTAAGAGGAAATAAGAAATGATTTATTAATAATTTTATTTTTCTAAAAGATGGATTAGTCATGTTTTTTGACACAAAATTTAAAATTAATTTGTATTAATTTTAGGTAATTTATTTAATAAAATAATCTTAAATGTTTCAATAATAGTATAAAATTTATATTTGGGTAATTATTTTTATTATTTGAAAAGCATCATTTTTGTATGAATAATGAAAAATAATGAATTTTAATTGAAAACTGCATTTTTTCAATTATTTAGAATTTTATATTACATTTAAAAAAAATTTAAATAAAAAAAATTCAATTATATATCATATAAAAAAATTCATGTCATTGTAATCATTTTGATATTGAACATTTGTATAAAAACATTTTAATGTTTGGATCATTTTCTCTTGAAAATCCACATTTTCATCACCTCTAATGAATGAACATAAAATTTAATTTTTCAATGATGTGAATCAAATATGGAAATATATATTAAATATTTTTAATTATAAAAATTTAAATTATCCAATAAGGTAAAATTAATTTTTTTCTAACATGAATAGTGACAATCGTAAAACCATTTACCATGGCTAAGGTAAAAATAGATTTAGTAGGGGTTAAACAAAGACTATATGGTTAAAAATTAAATTAAACATGTATAAAAACTATTTTTTTGGTAATATTTCAACTTTATAACTTCTCGGATCGATAATGGACAATTATTGGAGCCTTCTGACTTGAAAAAAACATTGATGAAATTCATTCTCTTGAAAAATTACAAGTGTGCCGCTCACCTCACTCATAAAAGGCCACCCACTATCCTCTCAAATTCACACCATAAAAAATTTTTAGTTTGGACAATGGTAATAAAAATAACTTAACAAATTCTTTAATATCTTCATATAATTCTTATACTGTGAAAAAATTCCAACTTATAAAGGATTTTGTGAAAAACTATCGAGGTTACCCAAAGAATAGGTAACGTTCTTCAATCAGTGACTTTATATTATTTCTCCATCCACCTCATTAAATTCTTATTAACAAATTATTTTATAATAACTTAAATATCATCCACATACATGGAATACTTCATTTTAATTTAATTACATACAACTATCCCCACTTCTATCAAATTGGTTACAAAATCATCATTCTTGTTCATGATACTTCTACAAAACAGGTCTTTAATTGTGCTGGTATTTATCAGTACTAGAAGAAAATGCAGATAAATAGAACATTTAATAATGTTAATAAATGTGTAGAATTTTTTTTACCTTTTTTCAGCAAATTTTTCATCGATAAATGTTACAATTTTCAGCTCTTTCTTTTAGTGTTGATAACGGGAATCCTTTATCAGTGCTTTATTTGTTGCACTGATAAGGGGTACCCTTTTCCTGAACATTATTTTTTAGCATTGATGACGTGTACACTTTATCCACACTTTATTTTTAGTTCTGATAAATATTTATTTAATCACATCATTTTTTGGGCTAATAATGGTCCGAATAAATATAATGAAAAAAATTGGTTATGAAAAAAATTTACAAATTGTACTAATTAAATGATTATTGATATAAATGAAAAGATTGATTATACATTATTACATATTAATATTTGTATTAATTACATAATAATGATAATTAATGTTATAAAATTATATATATTAAATATATATGTATATTAATGTATATAAATATGATTTGTATATTAAAAAATAATGATGCGCTCTACATTACATAGTTATATATTCATTGAATACTGGTTTATAATTAAAAATTAATTTGAACTAAAAATAATGACTAATTGCATAGTACTCACCATATAATTGAATTTCATTTTATTTTTCATTTTAATATAGAACAATTTTTTGTCAAAATGATTTCAAATATACGTAATCAATGTATTTTCAAATATTATAATGCACACACACACAACATATCAAATTTTTCAATATTTTTATAGTTTTCTTATTATGAATATATTCAATTTAACTTATTTTGAACATATTTACAAGCATATAAAATTTTATAATCATTAATAATGTAAAAAACCTATTTTTTAAAAAAATATTTATAAATAAATGTATTTATAAATCTATATTTACAACATTTATAAATTTTGTTATTTATAATTATAAATATTATTTAAATTATTTATATAATAATAATGAAATAATTATATATATTTTAATAATTATTAAATTTATATTAAAATTACTTAAATAATTAATATATATAATATATATATATATTAAATATATATATTTATAATTAAATAAATATATATAATGATATAAATACTTTTTTATAAAATTATTTCTATATTTATAAATAAATAATTATAAAATAATAAAATATATATTTTCAATGGAATAAATGTACTATATTTATATTTATATGTATTTATTAAATATATATAAATATTTAAAATAAATTATTTATAATTATAATTATAAATACTTTATCAGCACATCAATAATAAGAACTAATCAGAATAGGGTTTATTCGCACTAAAGAAAGCCCTGATAAAAAAAATATTTATCCGTACTATAACATTGGTGATGATAAGGATTTATTTTAATGTTTCTTTTTTAGAATTGATAAAGACCTAACGTTATCACTGTTAATTTGTAAGCACGGATAAAAGTGTCGTGATCTATTTTAAAACCCATAACAATTTCATATCCCCCTTGCGATATAGAGTCATTCTGGGGAAGCCACACACTACCAGTGCATCCCCTTGGTGAATATAAGGTCTAATTACACCACTTGACTTCCTATAGTTTCTCAAACATCACATTCAACATCCGATGTTTGATTGCAGTTGGGGTTTCCGAACAACATCTATGATTTTATATCTCATAGCCAGGAAGGCCTTCCTATTTTCATTGTTTATTTTTTCTTTTGTTTTTTATTTATTCTTCTATTATTTTTATTATAATCCATTGTTTATGATTTTTTTGTGATTATTAGTTTATGGAATGACTTGTGGTTAGATGTTTTCATTAACTTTTGATGTATGATATGATGTTTATATCTAACTTTGAACCTTTGATTTATTAATTGTTGTTTTACTATTATGTTTTTTATCTTCTTCCTAAATAGATTTTTCATATATGTATATAAATGTGTAGAGATATTAAAGTATATTTTAAAAAAAATTGTGTACAACCTCGAAAGCTGCATACAACTCAATAAAGAAAATATATGTAAATCACTGGCTTGGGGACTTGAACCCGCAACCACGCCCCAAACTCCTCCCCACCCTTACCACCATAGCCATGCACAAGGGGGGATTTAGTTGATATTTTTGAATATTATGTGCTAATTTTAGGCACATTGTTGGTTCCCTAATGATTATATATGTGATGAAACCTTTCATTGACACCTCAGTGGACATGTAGTTTAAGATGCTATTTTTCAGGAACCAAGTGTGTGGAGTGGTGTATGTTCCTATATTTTTTTTATGAGGTGGTCCCTCAGTCAAATACCAAGGCACAGTTTATTGTATAATGAAAAACAGTTACAAAAGTTTGAAAGTCGGAAAATTATTACAATCCTTATTAAATAATGGGATAAAATCATCAGGCAAGAGATCCAACCAGGTAATGGCCTGATAAACCCCCGTGTTGGCAAGACTATCGGCAACCATGTTTTTCTCGCAGAACACATGAGTGGAAATGTAGTCGAGGTTCCTGAGCAATGTAAGAAATTCCAACAATTGAGAAGTGAGCGGCCAAGAAAGGTGCACCACGCCCTTCAAAATAGATTGAACAACAGTGGTTGAATCACATTCAATCCACAGGTTGTTCAAATCCCTCTATATGGCAAAGTCCACCGCATGAATGACTCCCAAAATTTTCGCTTCCAGAGTCGAGGACGTGCCACAAATTCCGAAGAAGAAGCCAAGTCATTTGCTATGGAAGTCTCTGAAAATGGCACCACAGCCTTCCGGACCTGGGTTACCTCAAGAAGAATCGTCAACATTTACTTTAATCCATCCTGGCAGTGGGGCTTGCCCGAAGCCCTCAAAGGTGAGATGGGGTAGCCTGTATGATCCAGCAATTCTAAGATGATGAAGGATCTCAAAATCACCAACAGAGTTGTCACAATGATCCTTCTGAAGAGAGGCAGCATCCTTTATAGCAATGAGGATACACATTTTACCTGCATTGAGACTGAACGAACATTTATTATGAATAAAATTATTTCTGTCATACCAGATCACATGCAGGAGCTCAGTGACCGTAGCAAGAAAAATATTCCTGACTTGTTTAGAAGAATCTGAATTCACACAAAGCTGAAGATGAGTGCTAATAGAATCAATAAGAGACCATCTGCAACCAAAAATGACAGAAATGTAATTCCAAAGAGCAGCAGTTGTAGCACAAGATAATAAAAAATGATTAGCATCTTCATGATGTTGGTTACAAAAATGACATCTAAAACAAAGAGTAATCCTGAAATATTGGAGACACACATTATTGGGGATCCTATTATGAGAAATACGCCAAATGAGAATAAATCATGAGGGTTTGATCCAAGGTTTGTTAAAGGCTTTCAACCAGACAAAGTTGGAATTAGAGCTACTGAAATTATTATTGTAGAAAGTTTTAGAATCTAGGACACCATTAAAGGAAGGTTCCCAAATAAGGAAATCATTAGTATCAGAAAAATGGAAATTTTCGACAATATGACTAATGTTGTCTGGAAGGATGATGCGATGGGAGTTAACCACATCACGAATTGTGGAAGTGGTGTTCTCAGAACTAGTGATGGACATAAGCATAGATATTAAAGGGGTACCAGTCTAGTTGTCCAGCAAGAAATTCAAAGAGGGATCAGTGCTAACCATCCATCTAGCATTGTTCATGATAGCGAGGAAAGAATTTCTAATGGAAGGCCATATAGAATAAGTAATGTAACCATAATTACCATTCCGAAGCCTATTAACGAAAATTTTCCTATGAAAATCCAAGGAATCAGAGTTACTATTAATAATATTCCAGGTCATTCTGGATTTAAGAGCTTCATTAAATATCTTAAGGTTTTTAATACAAATTCCACCCCTATCCAGTGGTTTACAAAAAGTGACCCAATGTATGGTGAAAAGATTTATTTCAATCGTACTACCAGTCTAGAAAAATTTCTTAATGCTGCTGTTGATTCTTCTAAGAAGACTGGCAGGCCATTTGTCAACCATCATAGAGTAAACCATCTTGGAAACAATTGTAGAATTGATAAGGCAAACCCTTCCAGCCATAGAAAGAGATTTACCGTTCCAAGAAGAGAGTTGATTGATCATTAGATCGACAATGTTGTGAAAATATTTTGATTTTGGTCTACCCCAAAAGATAGGGACCCCTAAGTAAGTAAAAGGGTAGGAGCCTTCTTTAATTCCTAATTAGTCAATGATGTGATTTTTTCTGTTGGGGGGGGAAGTGTTTCCCAAAGAAAACTAAGGATTTGTTCCAACTAATAGCTTGACCCGAAATGTCTTCGTAATTTTCCAGGGAACATTTTAGGTTTTTGATGTTCCGAATATCTCCCTTAAGGAATAAAATTATATCATCAGCGTATAAAAGATGAGTAGGAACATATAAATTTCTAGCAGCTTGAATAGGGGTTACTTTCTTTTGATTCACAAGGCTCGTGATGAGTCTACATAAATAATCCTCGGCAATAGAGAAAATAATGGCAGAGAGGGGATCACCATGCCTAACCCCCTTGGTACATTTGAAAAAACCTTTATGGGAACAATTGACCAGCACAGAGATGGAAGCTGAATTAAATATTGCGCATATCATGGAAATAAAAGAGTCATTAAACCCAAAGATCCTAAGAACCATAAAAATAAAATTCCAGTCCATAGTGTCAAAGGCTTTCTTGATGTCTAATTTAATGGCAACACTGCCTCCTTTAGTGACTTTATTAAGCGTATTAGTACATTCCGAGGCCAGGTAGATACAATATTGAATAGTTCTTCCTGTTATAAAGCCAAATTGGTTCGATGAAATAATTCTATTCATGATGGAGGTGAAATGATTAGCAAGGTGTTTTGTAATAACCTTATAGAGGTTGTTGATGAGAGCAATGGGACAAAAAAGATGAATCTCATCAGCATTATCCACATTAGGTATGAGAGAAAGGAACTGGGCATTTATCCCATGTGGTAGGACAGCATTGGAGAAAAATGATTTAACCATTTTTCAAACATCCATAAGAATAATATCCAAGTATTGGTGAAAGAAACCATTGTTGAACCCATATGGTCCCGGGGCACTGTCAGGGTTAAGGCTGAAAATAGTGTCCTTGATTTCATGATCCATAGGAATGCTTAGAAGATGATCATTGTCCTTAGCAGTGACTATATTGGGAATGCTGTCAGGGAGGAGATCCTTATTAACATCCGGACCATTAAACAGATTATGGAAGTAATGAACAACGTGATTAGCAATGTTATCCTTAGTGTCAAGAAGAGTATCATCAACTTTAAGAATGGAAAGGGGCTTACTGATTTTCCTGATTCGTTGAAGTGAATTATATAATTTCGTATTTTGTTCACCATCTGATAGCCATTTAGTTTTAAAGATTTGCTTGCGCATGTTATCTTTGTGTTTCAGAAGAGAGTTATGCATTGAAGGTATATCAACCTCAGCTTGAGGGTCTAGAAAAAAATAAGAACATGTATTTGAGCTTTGGATACGAATAAGGTCATTTTCCAAAGAGGATATGTCCGCATCGATCTGCTTTGTTTTAGAGAAACACCACCCTTTGAGATGTTTTGTTTCAGAAGATTTAGTTTGGCAGTGTAAGCAAGATAGTCACTTTGATGCCTCATGCCATCCCAGATTTCTTTAATCATGTTGAGACATTCTGGGACTGCAGTCTAAGAATTGTTAAATTTAAAGGGGAGAGGCGATTTTGAACCCCTAGAGTCGAATCTAACAAAAATGGGGTGATGATCAGAGTTGTTCTTGGGTAAAGTAATGATGGATATGGAGTCCCAATTTTCTAGAGCAGCAGTATTAGTGAAAGCTCTATCAAGTTTTCTAGCAACAATATTATTGAGGGACTTTCTATACCAGGTGTACTTGGGACCAGTAAGATTGATTTCACAAAGATCACAATCCTCAATAGAGGCTTTAAATTCTCTAGTAGATATGGGAGAGTGAGACGGGCCAATATTTTCACTTGGGAGAAGAATATCATTGAAATCACCGATCACCATCCAAGGATCTTGAACAGAGGAAGACAGGGAAAGGAGGTCAATCCAGAGAGATCTACGATCTTGATGCATATTTTTAGCATATATCATAGTACAGACCGTATGAACACCAGCGTAAGAGAAAGCACAAGTAAACATTTGGTCAGAAATTTTAACAATATTAACAGACTGCAAAGAACAGTGATGAAAAATCCAGAGAGTTTCAGTAGAGGATCCCTCTTTACAAGCACCTAGAAAATTAAAACCAAAAAAGCACAAGTGTAAATATTTTGGATAAAAATTAATTTTAGGCTCAGAAATGGCAAATAAAATAGGTTTGTGAGTCAAAATAAATCTCTTGAGCACAATAAAATTGTCAAAGTTAGCTATTCCCTGACAATTCCAAAATAAACAATTCATTTGAACCTACGTTTGGATCTAGAGCTCCCTTTTTTTATCCACCCGAACCCTTGTTCCTTGTTGACCTTCTTGGATCATTAGAGGAAGATGGGTTGGATTGTTTCCCATTCTTTCTCTTGGAAGAGACAAAAGAGATATTAAAATCTATTTTAAAATCACAATTATTTTTTTTTTATTCAAGGAGATTGAAGACCCAACCGGAGTTGCTAGGAGATCTAATGAAGCCAAAGCAGGGGTGCAAGCATTTGAAAACCCTGCGGAGGCAGTCACAGTGTCCATAGAACCTACTGCCACTGTCTGCTCACTGGAACCTACCACCTCAATGGTGCAAGGATTTTCATTATATACCTGTACTAGGTCTGAATTGTCAATACCGTTTTTGTCATAAATATTGCCCGAATTCAGATCCAAATGAGTCTCTGTTGAGAGAGATGCAGGCTGGCCGGGCTGCTTATTGGTACCGTTTAAATGGTCAATATTAGCATTGGGATGTGAACCCACTGCAGTTATGTTATTCTTATCAACATGGAAAAAGGAGGGTGACGAGGTACCTGCAGCCGCACCCTAGAATTTTGTTTGACCTTTGGAACTAGTTGTTTCTATCGGGGGGACCTCCCATTTATTGTTTTTAACCATGTTTTTAAAAACTCTATTACAGACATTGAGGTTTGTTAAGAGTTATAAGACCATATGACATGGTGTTGTTTGGGTAATTTAGGCATAGGTCATTACACTATCCATCTTCCAGTTTATACCTATAAAGTTTAGTGATAATATCATTAATTATCTGCCTTTACCTCCCACTATTTTTTCAAATTCCAACAAAAATTCTTGTTGGAATTGGGAAATCAAGGAACTCAGATATTCTAGTAGAAATGAATCATATTTCCCTTATTTTAATTGTCTATCACTTTCACTTTTGATAATGAATATATTATGTGTATTTTTTTATTTATTGTATAAAAGTAATCTTTTATCCACCTAATAGGGTGTATTTGAATAAAAAATGGTCACGAACTAATTTTTTAACAAACACACATGATTATTAAGTTAAAGAGTTTATCGTTTTATTCGGAGAGCATGCATACAACCCTTTTAGTATCCTCTATATGTGTTTACGTTGTTGTTATTCAAAAAAATTATTTTAGAAGAGTTAGAAGAACATTTTATTTATTATTGAAAAGATAAAAGCTATAAATTTTAGACAAAACAAAAGAAAAACTAAATGTCGACATTGATTGGGATGATACAACTCTTTATGATTCATTTGATATGAATACCTTTCTAAAATATGATGGAGATCACATCAAAGAAATTATAATGGGAATTGAAGCTGAAAATCATGATTATACAAAGTTATTTGAGGAGTTAAATAGTTGTTCCAATAAACCGTTGTATACTAGTTATACTAAACGCACAACATTTATAGTTGTATTGAAGTTATATAATTTTAATGCTCGAAGTGGATGGAGTGACACCAACATTAAACAACTACTTGATCCTATAAAAGATATACTTCAAGAAGAAAATGAACAACCATGACAATCATATGACACTAAATGTGTAATTCCCTGACCCTAGTTACCCAGAGTCAGTGCATTATTACAAAACATTGGCATGATAATAAGGAAATCATGTCATGAAAGAGAGATCAGTTTAGTATTATTGGAAACAAGATTCATACATAAGTTCAACTTTACAACATGAAAATAAATACAACACAAATATATTTTATTAGAAACATCCAAGCCTCCTAGATTATGCATACTGTTCACTAATAACTAACATCTTCATATCCTGGTAAAATGAAACATAAGAAAGGGGTGAGCTCAAACGGTCAGTAAGGGTAGGTTATACAACGGAAAATGACATCAATATTAAGCATGGTAAATAATTGAAACCACATGCCTTTAAACAAGAATAATTTTATGGTAAGAATATGAGCTGAGTAAATAATGCCATAATAAAACATAATCATGGGCATTCTACTAGTCGAATGACCACATGAACCATCAATATTATTTCCAAAAAGAGGGAATGTATAATGTCGTACATTCTGAAACATTTTGTCAAGGTCTCGGCCAAGACATTGGAAAATGATTAAGGCCATAGCCAAAACCATAAATCAAATTTGGAAAGGGCCTCAACCAATTCCACGTCTAGTTTTATAATGAGACCTACCGATGTATCGAGGAGATATAGCGGGCTTCACCCATCACTTACTAAGTCCAATACATTCCTCATATGAAAAGGTTTAAACAAATCATAATCATTCATATTAAAACTAGAATAAGAAATGTCAATACATTACCCATAAATCATGAATGGTATAAAAATAGCACATCCACAATCAAACATATCAGAAAACCTTCAATACAATATGGTTGTTTTGTATAATAATAAATAAACTCCAAATGAACATAAAATCCTTCAAATGATGTTGACATAGATGAAATAGAAAATATTTTTATAGAATAATATCATTCTTATTTTGAAATCATTTAAGAGTCATATAATTATAAATTAAAACATTTACTTTGAAAATATTCTTATGAGATTTTAATTGAAGCTTCTACGAGTTTATAACTGCAGAAAATAGCCTCACCTGCCGTATAAGTTAAAAAAAGACATTCTTACCTTAATTTTGTCGAAAAGGTTAAAAAGGACCTTGTTTGGAAAACAGTAGAACGATTCCTTTATAAACATATTATAAAAAGACAAACAAAGGTATAAATGACCTTAACCCATATTGTATAAAATATTATGAGTGATTTGAAATACATTTTTAAGTAACATGGATGTTGATGATAAAGAGGTCCCAGTAGATAATTATGTATAAACAACCTCGGATAATGAAGAGATTGTGAAATAAACCCTTACATTGTACATTTAATTGGATGAGTGTGGGTTAATCTCCTTTATAATGGTGAAATAATTGTTATTAAATTATAAAAGAATCATATAAATTAATATGATATCATATATCATCTTTTAACACTGATTCGTTTATAATATCATAGTATTATCATCGTTTTGGGTGTCAACTTACTCGTTTTATTTTATATGTTTTGTTACATAAGATGTGTTTGTTATGGATATGTTGTATCTTATTCATATATAGAATGATATCATGTCCTTAAAAATTATTTTTAACCATCAAATGAAAATTATTTTTGAATGGATAAGATGTGGAATGAATCTCATCGCGTTCATGGAGACGGTATTCCGTACATACGCACGAGCGACAATATCATTATTTTGATATTAAAATAATATATAATTGGATATTATATCATATATACAGAATAATTATCATGTTATATTTCTTATTTACCTGAATTACACATCATTATTATACCCATCCAAAAAATAATGTATTGAATAACAATTACACCACGACGTGGAGACGGTAGGCCATACGTACACACGTATGGTGACATGTCATTTAAAGGGTGGATAGTATAATGAATATGGTTGTAACATATATATAATAACAACAAAATATAGAGAATATATTGGATTTATTATTTTATAATGGGATTAACAAAGAAAGAAGAAGTTAAAGAATAAAGGAACTTGAAAGAGGGTGATGAAAACATTACCTCTTTTTCGGGTTCTTCCTTTTTATTTGATCAAAAGGGCTACATAGGTTGGCTTTAAGACTAATTTAAGGCCTCTAGGATGAAGTTATTATAGTTTATATTGTATTTGGGAATAGTTTAGTCAGACCAAAATAAGTTGAAGGTGTGAATAATTGGTTAGAAGTGGTGTCCTTTTATAAGTGGGAGGAGGGTCTCTTTATGAAAAACTTAATGTATTATTTCATAATAAATTCATATTCGGTTTATAATGCTTCCAAAGTGGATTATTAAAATTATATGGTGGGTATAGGTATAAATCCTTTCAACCAATATATTTTAGACAGGTTTGGATCATTATATTATCCTTATTTTTTAGTTTTAACTCTTAGTTAATTAGTTTGACATTAACAGGTCATTGTGTATTTTTATATTATATAGTTAATAAACATACTATATATATCCAAGTGACCCCCAAGTGGTCCATTAATGATAAACTTGTCATGATATAAGTTCTTTGGCAGAAACATAGATTTTTAGGAATATAATTTAATTTAATAATATAATATTTGTTTTAAAAACACTTTTATGTCAATTTTGACCCTATTTAATAATTGATTTTTGATAAAGTCTTAACAATATTATTAATCCTAAAAAAATTCATTTAATAAATCCTAACATTTCATAATAAATCATTAAAATTCTTATATGGCATAAAAACATTAAAATTATATTTATTTTAATATTTATAATACCAATTATTTTATTCTCTCTTTAATAAGGAAAATACTACATCATTATTTTGTCATAATGAAATTTAATTATTCAATGTATAAAAATTATAAATATAATACTATTATGTAGTAAATCGTTTTATATTTCTAATTAATATTCATAGTCGAAAATATAATATATATAACCCTATGTAAAAAATTGTTTTTCTAAAAGATATATGATTTTTTCATTTTTTTATTTACTTTAACTCAACTAATATAAAGGATGATTATCACTTACATGTGGATCCATGGGGTCCCAAAATTGACCCAACGATGCCCATGGTTGGACATGTATCAACCAATAGGGTTAGGACATTTCTTAGGGTATATTATTATAATTATAATATTATTTTTTTACCCTTATATACCGGATTTACCCTTTAACCGTGGTAAATAAAATAGTTAACAAAGTAATTATTAAAAATTTCTAAAAATAGAAGTTACCTATTTACACAATTTGGACCTATTGATTCCAAATATTGAATCCATATTTCTAAAATCAAAACAAAGAAGTAGTAGAAATTAATTATAAATTA
The DNA here is from genome assembly GCA_963277665.1 of Viscum album. Classification (NCBI taxonomy): domain Eukaryota; kingdom Viridiplantae; phylum Streptophyta; class Magnoliopsida; order Santalales; family Viscaceae; genus Viscum; species Viscum album. The sequence goes on along the minus strand of OY728134.1, from coordinate 689,663,363 downwards.
ATTCCCGTTGTTAAAACAAAAAGCATGTTTTTAAGAGATAATAACTATCAAAAGATTGACAGTTGTTCATGTCTGGTTTAAATGTGAAATTATGTCCAATGAACAACATTTTACTATATGTTAAAAATATATTCTAAATATACTTTAAAACCACTCAAATTCATAATTTATCACTATTACATATTTTTTATTAAAAAGGTTGTTTTTAAATAAAATTTTGTAATTTTCACTATTCATCAAAATATAAAACTTATCGGAAAAGTTGCAAAATTTTACCATAGGCTAATTTCGATATTCTGAATCCAAAAATAAAGTCCATTTTGAGAGAAAATATTTATATAATTTCAAAAAGTGGGTATTATTATTCATAACGGCTAGTTTGATTGGTTGTGGTCTGTGTTAGAACTCGAAGTTGCATACAACACATGCTACTGTAATATTAAAAGATAACTATACCATGGAAGCTTGGGGTGTTACATTATCACCTCCTTCAAATAATTTTTTCCTCGAAATTTCTAGAATACTATCATGTGAAAAGACTTGGGTGGTTTTTCATCATGAGTTTGTCGGGTTCCCACATTGCCTCTTCCATCTTATGGTTTCTCTATTTCTGATGCTTTTACGTCATGGTGCGTGTGTGAATCCATAACGCATGGTAGGACGCATGGCTTGTTGCCCCGCATTCCTGCTTTCCAAAGGCTGGCGGCATCCGTTCCTTGTTCAGGGACGTCTACTCCATGATCAAAACTGGGATGATGGGATGTAGGTTCTTCCTTACGTGGATTCTTCCTCGGAGCTCGTCACCTAGTTCGGGTCTCCCTCAAAGATTTAAGGTGAGTTCGTGAAGCTCATTCACGGTGGCATATCTGCATGGATGCGACTTAATTATGATGCTTCTGTCGAGACGCTCCAAGGGGTCTTGTTGGGGCAGCAACCTTCGGTGAGGAGAATGGTCACATTGGGGTGTCGTTGGCATGTCTTGACACTGGGGATTGGCATGTCATTCTTCTATCCCTTATTAGAGGGCTTTTCGAGGGCGCGGAATCCCGAGGCATCCCACATCGAACGCAGGGAATTGTGTACCATCTGAGGTTTCCCACATCTTCCCATGTTTAACACGGGGTATTCCATGAGTTTAACATCTTGCAGAGATGGATCAAACTGATCAGAACACTAAGAGTGGATCAGATTGAAAGACCCCCTAGGGGGAACACCGATGTTGGGGCCAGCACGTGGGCGGCTTCCCGGCTACCATGGAGTGGGATGGGGTGGCCTGATCTCAGCGGGATGTGGCGGCCCGGGTAAGGATCAGGATAGATGATGGAGGGACGAGCTTGAACCTCGTGGAGGCTACCTACGTATCCCCATGGTAGGGAATCAGAGTCCGTGTAGTTCGGTGGTACGGTCGGACACCTGAAGAGGCGACCCATGAGAATGGACGCATGGATTAGATCCTGGGGGAAGTAAGATCTATGGGCTAGGGCATGAGCTCCCTAAGGAACGTGGGCTCGAGGGGGAAGTCAGGATGAGACGTGGGTGTGAGGCATGGGGATTATGCTTTGAGACTGTCTAAGAGAGGGAATAAGGGGATTACGCTCTGAGGTGGCCCATAATGGTGCTGGTGAACCGACGCGAAGGGTTCGGAACAACTGAGTGATGGGCTTGAACCTCGTGGAGGCTTCCTATGTACCATGTGTTGGCACAGATCAAAGCCCATGTAGTTCAGGGCATACTATTTAACGTCATGCGGGACAATGGTGTTTGGGGCTTACGCTCTGAGGCGGACCAGAGTGGATATGGGGCTTACGCTCTAAGGAGGCCCATGGTGGTCGGGGAACCGACGTGGAGAGGTCGGAACGACCGGGGTGGTGGGCTTGAACCTCATGGAGGCTTCCTACATACCATGAGTTATCATGGATCAAAGTTCACGTAGTTCACTGGGATGGGGCTTACGCTCTTAGGTGGCCCATAAGAGGATGTCATGGTCAATGCGCGCTCTAAGCCCACGTGAGTCATGCTCGGTGTGAGAAACAAGAGGCAGCAGGGACCAGACGATCACGTCTCGAAGGGTGCGTCTGTGAGAAGAGGAAAGGGGCTTACGTGTTGAGCGGACCAAAGAGGAAACACGGGCTTATGCATGGTTAGAGGCCCTGGGAGCTAGGGCTTACTCCAGGATGGAGGCCCGTGGTGCGAAAAAGAACAGTGGGAAAGGGACTCCACTGGCCTTGGCAGGGGGAAGTACGGAGGTGCATGGGGGAAACCTTCCATAAGAGAGGCTAGGGGTTTACGTTCTGAGGAAGCCCTTCCCCTGTGGACAAAGGCCACTCCGACAAGGAGGATCTCATTCCATGCGAGGAATATTCCATTCCTGTGGAGTCGAGAGGTGTAAAGAATATCTGAGATGGGGGGACCCTGCATGCGAAGCACGGGGTCGGACCACAGTTTAACGTCATGCGTTAAGAACGAGGTGCTTAGCAATTTAACGACTGGCAGCTTGGACGAGGTGTGTTCGCTCCACACCCCTAGGGCTTACATGCCCAATTCCATAAACCTCTTGTTGTAGGGAAGGAATTGGCAAGGCCGCAGTGAAGGGGGTCCACAAGGTGAACCATTGAGGGGTCCACGTTAGCGTGGTAATTCGAAGAACCAATAGCCGTTAGTGTGCCTATGCAGAGAAGCATAAGGAAAAGCAACGCAACGGGAAACACCGCCCAAGGGACCACGAGGTTACTTCGTACGAGCCTGTAAGGTTGTACGGGAAAACAACTCATGGCACACATGCCCGGCAGGGAAGAAATCAGGTGTCGGCGTGGAGAGGAAGCCAAGGGGCGTCCAGGTAAAGGGTCCTGGGTGTTGCACGCAAAGAAAAGGTTTGCATGCAAAACATCGGGATGGCATGTTGTAGGACTAGCGGATTGCGCAGATATGTGATTGCATGCAAAGTATTGGGATTGCGTGCACAGAAGGGGGTTGGGTGCATGGGGCAAGGATCGCGCGCAAGGGATGAACCTGGAGGAGTGAAAAAATTCACATAAACTAGTGTAGTTTCGCGCAAAGGCGAACCCCGGGGCAAGGTTGTGCTAAAAGAGGAATTACCAAGAAGTCATATTAAGCGCGGGGGAGTCCGAATTGCGCGAATGGGAGCTGTTCTGGATTCCGCAACCCAAACCCGTTTGGGGTCGCCTTCTATTTATAGGCATTGGCCGGCATGGAATCCAGGTGGCGTGTGAAATTTTTTACACCGGGAATCGTCGGCGTGCAAAGCGTCACTGCGAGGAACATGGGCGCACAAAATTGCTTTCCTCACTTGCTAAATTACGCAAATCTCGGGGATGCTTCGTGCACATAGCATTATTTCGCACAAGGCCTACTTTATTTCACGCACCACATCCCGGGGCTCCGGGCCGGGCCTCCGATTCTGAATAAAACTTTGCTTTGTCATTTCGAAACATCCTCTGGGAGTTACGAACATTTTCGGCATCTAAAAATGACCCCACGCCCCTCGAAATTGGAACGGCGAGAGGTCGCAACGTTCGGATTCCGAGGGAAATTCCGAAACGCCGAAGCAAGGCCACTACTGGGCACTGACCGCGCAAACAACCAACGCGGCGTGCAAAACGACGGATCCGCGTGGAATGCTCTTTCCTCGCGGCACGAAACCCTAGCCTCGCATATAAAAAGGGGTGTTGGGCCCCAAATCCATACTCAAGATTTTCCGTGTGATAATCTTACCACTCTCGTGTGTGAAATTTCTCCCACGGCTGCGCGTAAAAATGCTCTGGTAGCACGTAATTCCTTCTGAATTTTGGTCGTCCTTGTGCACCTACTCGGGATATTTCGCACCTAGCATGCCGATTGCGCGCCCATCTCCTGGATATCGCACCGCCACTTCAGATTTTGCACAGCACCATCTGATTCGGGGCACTACATCCTGGTTTCATGCAACTCCCGAGATATTCGAGATGGCCGCAAACTGAGTTGATGAGGGGGAAGTCGTCGCTCGTAGGATCGAAATGGAAGCTAACGAGGGGTTTATGGCGCCATGGTGATCGTTTCAAACAACCTAAGCTTGTTCAATCTGCTGACTCCAGCCTAGAAGACGTATCCCCTATCTGACAACCTCCCGCTCTGGAATTTTGGCATCCTGGAGGAGGTGCCCGTTTCGGGCTTCGAGGTGGACACACTGCGGTCGTGGGTGACCCGAGAGGATGAGCTTCCTCGCTACAACATCACCAACAACGGTCGTCCTGCCAGGGAAACCAGACATGTGGATGTATATGTCATGAACCCAAGGACCAGGACCATTACCTCGTACGAGCCTGTCACAGATAAATCTCCGACCCTCTACACGAGAACGTTCCGTTAGAGGATCCCGGATGACACGAAGGGCTGGATGAAGGATTGGGAAATACGGTCTGGGGGAAACTTTACCAGTGAGTGGGCCTGGGCGTTCTGGGTTCACTATACTAGTGACCAGTTTGGGGATGAACTGTGGCATATTGGCATATTCGAGGCGGTATGGATGTCGCAGTTCCACTTCCACCGTCAACCTGAGCTCAGGCCGGAGCTATTCACCCGGTGGTCTCCTGATAACAACACATTACACCTTCACTATGGGGAAGTTGGAATCATTAATTGGGTCGTTCACTGTATCGGAGGTATCCCACTGGAGGGCTACCAATACGATGAGTTTTTTCCTCCAAAGAACACCTGGGATGACAGGTCACGAACACCCATACTGACGTGGCACCTATTGGAGATGGCCAAAGAAATGCTGGGGGTCAAGGAATTCTTGATGGACATTTCCTCCAAGGGATGGTTCTGCCAGTTCCTTGAGATGGATCTGGATATCATGATGCCGATACGGGTTAAACGGTGCCCAACCGCGGCTCAGATGAATAGGGACGGGACATACTGGAGGACAAAAAATGCAGGGAAATACCAATCATGGGGCTACCACATCATTGAGTACAAGGACCCAAACGTCTCGTACATCATGTTCCTTGCCGCCTTCTTGAGTGGTTGGCTCCTACCGATGCAGAACGCGAGGATGGGCATCCGTCCAGCAACACTAGTGATGGCGGGCACCATGGCCGCCAAAAAACAGTTTAACATGGGGTCCCCATTCTGGCCAAGCTGTATGCCATCCTGGGATACATCTCACGAGGGGGGTCGCCTCAGAGAGTATTTTGCCCCTTCCAGATCTTCCACGGATGGGTGGCGACTCATCTCGGCTGGTACACTTTCCCAAACGCCATCCATCCTCCGGGCAATGGCCTGCGACCGTCCCTACTGAACATCACTAGGGTGGCGCCAATTACACTCAATGGGGAGGGCATGAGAATTTGCATTGGTAACTACAACAAATTCCACTTAATCTCGTTCCCCACCTCATTCGGCTAGATGGTGGATAATGGGTGAGGCTATTTGGGACAGCAGGAGTATTTCCAGAGCATTCGGGGCGGGGTGCTCAGGGCTCGGATCGACGGGAAGGTGATCTGCTAGCCTACGTGCCATCGCGATTCTCCAGGAAATTCGGGTCCATCCAACGAATGCCGAAGAATGTATTCACGGCTTTCTGGCAGGAGAAGAATCTCGGCGTTCTGCGCCATATGTGGTTGATGTTTACCACTTTCGGCTCCAGTGACATCATTACTCTTCCTCCCATCAGGGTTGATGTTGTCCTAACAACCGAGTATGCCAACCACTGGACCATCGCGTACTGTGAGGGGATTTTATGCAAGTGAGTCCGGAAACTCGAGGCTACTCGCGCAACAACCGGGCGACGGGGAAGACGGCAAGGTGCTGCTGGAAGGGGGGAACCAGGGGTGCCTCAGGCAGTGAGGCCCGCGCAGGCCGGGACGTTAGCAGTAGGAACTTCACACTACGCCGCCGCGACCTCTTTTCCCGTAGGGGGTCACGTGGGGCGGCCAGGTAGATGCCCAGGAAGTATATAAGATACCTTCTCGAACCTTCACAAGATGCAATTCTCTCAGAACTGTGTTCGACTTGGATGACCCTACTGCAATCGCTGAGCGTTGAAGCCATCTGGCAGAATATAATGCCAAACAGGATCCAGCTTCCAGAGGTCCGGCTCATTCGAGTTACCGACCGGGTAAATTTCTATCGGCGACATTCTTATCTGACGGCCATGGACACATACGCGCACCAAAGGGGTCGGCGTGCGGAGCCACCTTTCCTAGTGAATGTGATGCTCAGTCAAGAGAATGATCCAGAAGTGATGCTGCTGGGAGAAGGCGATAGTGATGAGGAGTCGAAGGGGGAGGAGGAGACCGTAGAAGACGAAGGAGAAGGAGAAGATGAAGACTAAGGAGAAACCAAATGTTAGGGGTCATAGGAGGCAACATACCAAGGGAGTATCTGAGAGAGCGGCAGGATTGTCGTCTCTGATCTTGACATAACTGAGATACTCAAGGTCTCTCTCTATCTTCATTCATTTTCCTTCTTCATCCATTCTCCTTTCCAATTTCCAAACCATATCTCTACCTCACTCAGGAGCGTCTGAGTGTTGGACGGGCGTCCCCACTAGAGGAGGGAGGAGAGGAACCAGTGGGATAGGATGGGGATCCGACACCCATCATTGAATTGACAAGCGCAGAGGGTTCTCCCATCATGGCGGCTCCTACAGCGGTCGGAACACTGGAGACCGACGCTCTGGACTCCTGTAAGTCTCATGCTTCATTACGGGCACTTATTATCAAAAGATCCCAACTAATCAGCATACTCCATGCGCAGTTATCTCAACATTGGAGGCTCATCCGGATACGGATCCTAGGCCATCCATGAGTGGACCAGTGGCAGACATACCACCTCATTCAGAACATGCTCCCTACATTGAGTCGGCCCCGACAATTGGTGAGCAGGGGGCAGCGGACATCAGTAGCACTGTTCTTGAGGTGAGGCTGGAATCTGACGGAGGCACCATCACTGCTGGGTTGAGAGAGGAAGGTCACCCGGACGTCGAGGATCATATTCCTCATGAAGACATCTCTGGGGAATATCCTGCTGCCGATCTGCTGGCTGCCTTCCATATTTACTGACCCGCTGACCCTGAGAAGATAGATGACTTAGACTCAGAGGAAGCCGAGGAGAGCCGGATGACATGGCACAAAGGGTGGAAGTGTATCCAGCGCTTTCTTAGACAGCTCTGGTCAGATTAGCTGAGGCAGATGGGATCACTCCAGACCTGGCTCCGTTTCCTGTGTGCTATAGGGGCTGCCACTCAGCGCCTTCATCTGACGGTTCGTGTTTACATGGCCGAGAAGATACTCAAAAGCATCCGGTGCACTGACATTGCCCAATGTCAGGAAAGATCGGCGAGCTCCCAAGCGTTGCTGAGGGCAGAGCGGGAGGTCCGGCACCTCGAAGGGAAGGCAGCAGATAAGGAGGCTTTAATTGGAACATTCTCTGAGCTTGTGGATCAACTGACGGCCCATCTGGCTGATGCGCAGGATCCATTGATAGAGGCAAGTCACTAGATGACTGTAATTTGAACCGAGCGGGCACAGGCACAAGCTAGGATTGGCGAGATGCGCTCTGTGGCGACTGATGAGGAGAGAGTCTTCAAGGAGCAAGAACTGGTCCTGGAGGCTACCAACCAAAGGGTAGCAGCGCTGGAATGATTGATTCAACACGCTGGTCGTTAAGGGCTTTGTTTTGGCCATCTCATGAACTTCTTTCTTGTACTTCTCAACATCTCAATCAAATACATGGAAAAATAAATTTATTTGTACCTTTGGTTTAATATGCTCAACCATAATTCCGATATGAATAACAAATCACCCCTAAGATTTTGTGGGCCGCACCCAACGCGAGAAACAAAGGATACTCGTGCTATCATTTCGTCCAACTGTGGGGAATTAACCAAGCTTCAAACATCTGAAATTGGGCCTAGATATCTAAGGAGAAGACCTCAGACCGATTGATATATCACCTTCTCAATGTGCTCTAAAACACAAGCGGGGAAATTATAGGGGCAATGAAATCCATCCGAACATAGGGAGATGGAAATGAAATGTTAATCATGCTACCCGAATTCAGAACCCTCTAGGGCGCGACGATGGAGGATAACTGTTAACCGTGACGGAAACGCAGCATCCATATCGTGTTGGCCCGGCATGGGGCCAATAAATGAGGGCTGGCCGCTGACCATGTTCGCAACACAGTTCCTAACTCAAATATCGCCGATCAGTTTTCCGGAACGTTGGCCCAGGATTGCAAGCGGACTATAGGTCTATCATCCATATTACTACAATAGGCAGACCAAAGGGCTATCATACATATTGTTGCATCAGGCGGCCCAAAGTCTATCATCCATACTGTCAGGGGGTCCTGTCAAACATGACCAGTCCTCCGGAACGTTGGCCCAGGACAGTAGGCGGACCATAGGTCTATCATCCATACTGTTAGGGGGTCCCGACGAACATGAAAGAGAATGAGGATCTGAATAAAGGGGCATGAAAAGCGTGTAAAGTGGAGTGGTGGTTTGTTCAAATAGAGTCCAACACTCCAGAAATTGTGCTACCGTGGTGGAGGCGCATTAGGCGGACGTACCAACCTGATCACGGATCGTCCCAATTTTCAGGCAGGACCTATCTGGTAAGAGAACTGCCACTTCCTATTATTACTATGGGGCATCTCGAACTTATTCGGGGTAGATGTCACGATTACACCACTTCCCAACAGGTCAGGCCGAGGGGCCAGATTTGGTAATCCCTAGGGCTGGAGCCAAGAAGAAATGTCCGGGCATTCCTACGTATCTAATTTGGATGAGAATCAAGCCACACATAGTTATAGAAGCACATTTTAACGTCATGTGGGATGAAATATAGTTTAACGTCGTGTGGGACGGGGGACACATATCATATGAGGATATGGATGACACGGCGAGTAATCTGACGCGAATGAGGACATAATCCCGCACCACACCATACGATCCCACAAGAGAGACCGAGTCGCGGAAAGCAAATGAAAGGATCTTAGTTTTAGGTCTTAGAACACTGACCAAAGGAGAAGGGGAATGGGATACACATGGTAAAGAGGTTGCAAAACCCAACCTGAATGGGGCAAAGCCCTGCTCACTATGTGCTCCCAGGAGTGCATTTTGTCTGAGAGACCGAACACGAAAATTTAGGTAGGGCCTGTGGGGAAATTCACAGGCACTCCTACGTATCTCATAAGGATGAGAATCAAGCCATACATAGTTCTTTAAAGGCAGCATGGCGTGATATGGTGCATGCGTAAAGGACAAAGGAGACGTGCGTGTCTAGCCCTCGCACCAAAATAGCGGCATTTGATATATCTTGTTTTTTCATGAAGGTAAATGGTTTTTCTTTTGTGGGGAGACTGACCTAGGGTATAAATTTCTGGTGTCCCCATAATAATCAATCCATAAAAGGCGTTTACAAGCGGTATGGAAATCGACCAATACCTGGTGTGATGTCCCCCATGGGGAGGTCATCATAATGCAGTGCCAGCTTGCGTCGTGCGACCAGGACGATATAATCACAGTTTAGGGTCATGTGGTAGGACCAATAGCACAGTTTAAGGTCATATGGTTTGGACCTACAACATAGTTTAAGGTTATATGGTTTGGACCTGGGGGAACACGCACGATGCGATAAAGCATACCTGATGCAGGTGAGGGAATAATCCCATACCATCATTGTGAGCGATTCCGAGAGAGGATCCTCAGGCCAAAGGTGCTACGAGGGTTCAACAATCAGGGGGGACATGAGATGTTAGCTCCCAACTATGTTGGGCCTGAAACGCAATGTCCGGGCGACTCCTCGTTCTGCATGGGGATGAGGGTCAAGCTGCATACAACCTGTAAAGAAGAAGCGCCAGCACATATTCTAGAGCTTAGACCACGTGAGCCCCGAGGGACACCGTTACGCAGCATGGTCTGTCTGACGTGTAGGGGTGTACTGAGGGTTTGTACAAGGAGTGTCGAGATTACACCCTGACACGGTGGGGCGGAACATAATGTGAATCATGCAACCAACATTCAGGGCCCGAGGAAGCCAGCGTGACGACTGGGGATTACTGCTGACCATGTTCGCAACACAGCATCTTGTCGCGTTAGCCTAGAGGTAGGGTCAAACAAATGAGCATCAACCACTGGCCACATTCGCAAGACGAAATTTTTATCAATTTGTTGCCCGAAACCCTCGGGGGTGTTGGCCCGTGATGGTTAGAGAGCCCTTGGGTGTTGTATCCAGGCCGTTCTTGGGGGTCCCTATGGGTGTGACAGATGGTGGGATCTGAATGAAGGGGAACACGAAGCCTGACAAGTGGATAAAAACTTGCCTAAGTCGAATCTTACATTACGGGTCCTAGACCAGAGTACCCTGAACACATTAGTAGACCACTGGAAAGGGTCTAAGGGCACTGTCTGAGAGCGGCCAAAACATGGCGGATTCCCAAGGGAAGGGTGGGCCAAAAGACCAAGGCAACCAGGAGATCGTGGGATCTCTTAAGAGATGGGGAAGGACCTGAAATCTTAATGTTCAAGTGGTCCTACGTATCCCGTAAAGATGGGAATCAAGCCACAAGTAGTTTTAGAAGCCCAGTTTAACGTCATGTAGGACGAAATAAGGATCTTAGTTTTAGGTCTTAGAACACTGTCCAAGGTGCCTATATGTAGGGAAAAATGTAGTTTAAGGTTATGTTGGACCGTGCAAATATCTTAGTTTTAGGTCTTAGAACTCGGACCAAGGTGCAGTTTAGGGTCGTGCGGGACCGTACAGTTTAAGGTCACGCATGACAAAGGATCCCTTAATAAAAGTACTGCTTGAGGAACCTGGAATTGGTGGGAGGAGTTACGTGCTCACCATCCATAGTCACCAGGGAATACGCGCCATTGGGATAGACCTTATAGACAATGAAAGGCCCCACCCATTTGGGCTCCAACTTGTGTGGTTTCCTGCCGGGAATCATTGGCGCTCTGAGAACCATCACCAGGTCACCTTGCAGGAAGGAGCGGAGGAGAATCTTCTTATTGAAAGCTCGAGCCATCCTGCTATCATGCCTTTCCAAGTTATGTAAAGCGCAAAGCCTACTTTCGTCCAGCGCTTCCAATTCGGCTATACGGATTTTGGCGACTATATCCAGCACTTTTTGTTCGTAGACCGCTGTGATCAATGAGGGAAACTAGATCTCGATGGGCAGGACGGCCTCAGCTTCGTATACTAGGGAATACAGAGTCACTTCTGTGGAGTTACGAGTCATCGTCCTATAAGCCCAGAGGAAGTTGGGGAGCTTGTCCGGACAACGTTTCTTTTTCTGACCAACCATATTTTGCAGAATGTTATAGAGGGTATTGTTAAGCGCCTCGATCTGTCCATTCACCTGCGTATGATAGCAGATGGTGTGGTTAGAGCGAATTTTGTACTTAGCGTAAAATTTCTTCAGCTAGGCTACTCGGAAGTTGGTTCTGTTATCCGTGAGGATAGCGTGAGGTACTCCAAACTAGTAGATGATATTGGAGCTCATGAAGTCAGTGATAGAATAGGCCTTGACTTACCTGAGTGGTATTTTCTCTGCCCACTTTGAGAAGAAGTATGTAGCGGTCAAGATGAACTGACACTGGCAGGCCGTCGCCGGCGGGTAAGGCCCTACGACATCCAACCCCCAGACTGCAAAGGGCCAAGAATACTTGGTAGTATGGAGAGGATATGGTGACCAATGCACAAAGTTAGCATGAACTTGGAACACATGGAACCTCTTGGAATACACGATGTAGTCGTAGATCATGGAGGTCCAGAAGTATCCCAGCCTCCGAATCTGGTGGGACAACTTCGACCCGGCCTGGTAGGCGCCATAGGAACCAACATGCACTTCTTGTATGACCTGTGGGATCTCGACTCCTTGAAGGTAACAGAGGAGAAAACCAAAAAATCCGTGCCTGTAAAGGAGCTTCTCAAGGCTGGGACCACTTTGAAGGGTGAACTACGGCGCACAGTATCAGATTCACTCTTGCTCGGCTCGGTCTGGCGGAAGATTGTCGTGATGGAGATATTCATCCAAGGGCATCCTCCAGTCAGAAGCTGTCTCGATTACCACACCTGAAGCACCCTGGGATCCTTACGTAGGGGCACCATCAGTGGGATGGTTCACTCACAGGCCACGATTGCCATCCGGAATAACCGGATAAATGAATCTCTGGTGCGCCACGTGGAAAATTACTTCATCCTGTTCGGGCTCCGCAAGTGATGTGGCTAGGCTGGCCAAAGCATCTGCTCGACTGTTCTGCGACTGGGGAATGTGAACGAACTCTGGCCGAGAGGGGAACATAGCCATTAGACGGAGGGTGCACTCCAGCAATGGCACGAGTTCTGGCTTTCTGACAGCATAGTCACCATTGACCTACTTGATGACTAGCTCGGAGTCCCCTTTTACATACAGATGGGGTACATCAATCTCGAGAGCCAACTCGAGGCCGGTGATGAGGGCATGATACTCTACCTCATTGTTGGTGTAGCCTTCTGACAACATGAATGAATACTACCTAACAACTTGCTCCAGGTTGATGAAGACGATACCCAGGCCCACTCTGTTGAGCCTGGGATTATTGAGCCTTCTACTGGTAGGGCTCCAGGAGGCACCGTCAAAGTGCATATTCCACCATGGGGTGGCGTGATCGACTGAGAGGACTGACTCATCAGGAAAGCTTAGATCCAGTGGCTGGTCCGCATAGGTTGGGTGGGCAGCTAAGAATTCTTCCAACGCCTGTCCTTTGATGGACTTCTGAGGTACGAACCTAATGTCGAACTGCTGGAGGATCACCACCCAGTGCGCAAATCATCCAGTCAACATAGGTTGGTTCAGTATGTATTTCAACGGGTATATGCGAGAGACCCGTTGTACCACGTGGTGCTGCAAGTAGTGCCATAATTTTTGCACGGCAAATATGAGTGCCAAGCATCTCTTCTCAATGGGAGAATATCTAATTTCTACGTCGAGGAGCATGTGGCTGAGGTAGTATAGGCTATTCTCTGTTCCCTCTTTGTTCTTCTGGGTGAGAAGATCACCGAGGGATCGCTCCAGGGCGGTCACATAACGGACCGGTGGATTTCCGGAAATGGGTGGAATCAAGACCAGAGGTTGGAGCAGATACTGCTTGATTTCCTCAAAAGTGATCTGACACTATTCGTCCCATTCATAGGTGGCGCCTTTCTTCTTGAGCCGAGAAAAAGGATTACACTTGCCGTCCATATTCGCAATGAATCGTAGTATATAGGCCAAGTGGACTTGGAGGCCTCGAATCTCCCGAATATCATTCGGGTGGGCATCTGACTGATGGCCTTGATCTTCTCTGGGTCGATCTCGATGCCTAGATACCTAACAATGAAGCCAAGAATCTTTTCGGAGGTGACCCCGAAAGAACACATCAACGGGTTCATCTTCAAGTGGCGAGAACGGAGGTAGCCGAACACTTTCTCAATGTCTTTTAGATGGTCGTGGAACTGATGATATTTAACCACCAGGTCATCCACGTAGCACTCCACCAGTGTACCGAGGATTGGCATGAACAGGCGATGCATATCCCATTGATATGTGGCGCCCACATTCTTCAGGATGAAGGGCATAACCTGGTAGCAGAAAGTACCCAAGGGGGCCCTGAAGGCTGTGAACTCTTCATCCTCGGGGGCCGTCCAGATCTGGTTGTACCTGGAGTACCAATCCATGAGTGAGAGGGATTGGAACCCAGATGTGACAACGATCAACAACATTGTCATGGGAAGGGGAAAATCATCATTCTGACAGTGGTAATTGAGATCGTGGAAGTCGATACAGACCATGATCTTCCCATTCTTCTTCCTGACTGGCACAATGTTGGCTAGCCACCTGGGGTACTGGACTTCCATGATGAAGTTGGATTTGGTGATCTTATCAACATCAGCCACAACCATGGCACCATGAGAGGGGTGCATCTTTCTGGGCGGCTGCTTGAACCCACGATGGTTGCTGAAAGGCCAAGGCGGTGGAAAGCTACTTGGGATCTTGTCCTGGCATCTCGTAATAACTTTAGGCGAACACATCACGATGCTTTCTGAGGAAGTCCACGTACTTTTTTCATTCCTCGGGGGACATAGCGGCTCTGACCAATGTGGGTCTCAGGTCTGCCTTGCTACCGAGGTTCACCTGCACCAACTCGTCGACCGTGGTGGGGACACCCTCCTCAAAGGCAGGAGGCGAATCTTCCATGTCCTCCTCTCTGCTTTTGGAGGGATCATACATGGGGGAGCCGTTTCGGGGCTGCCAGACCCTGATTGGAGGCTAGTGCTGGCTTGGGCGGCAGAGGTCGTCATGTCAGGAGACTCATGCACTATGGAGACCATGGTAACAAAGGCAGTTGATCCAATCCCATTTGGACTTCGACCCAAGGGGCATGCTTTATGACATCAAAGCAGTAGTGGCGCGCTGGCTTGAGCCAGTCAATTCCGGCCCGGCGAAACAGACACGTAAGACGTACTATCGTTTCCATGTGCCTAACGTCCCGATATAATACAGGGGTCGGGGGCTCAGGGATCACATGATCCTTGTTGCTGTAAGAGTACGAGATGATTTCCCACCGTCACTGGAACCCAGAAATATGCCTTCCTCTGGTACATGAAACAACAAAGCACTACCCCATGTCGGGGGTCGGGGCCTCCAACCGATGGATTGGGAATACGTATGCATCGTCAAAACCTGCCTAGGGATCACTAGTGAGAGTGGCGGGCTCATCCTCACCTGCCACGACTTGCTTGTCCTTGCTCTTGTAATAGTCAGCGTCCAGATAACGGGCTTCACAAGAGGCAAAAGGAGACTCATCTCCTTGGAGCACGACCACTCGACCCTTAAGGGAGTATTTGAGGCCCTTGTGATATAATGAGGGGACCGATGCATGAAGGTGGAGCCACTTCCTTCCCATCAACGCATTGTAGGTGGTGTCTTGAGATACAACCATTAATTCATTAGTGGCAATTAGGCCGCCGAACTGGGTCTTCAAACGAATCGTGTCGAGTGGAGTTTTATCGCTCCTGTCATACCCCTGGATCCTGAGGTCGGAGGGAGTTGGATCATCCTCACATAGGCCCATATTCTGCAGCGTCTGAGTTAGGATTAGGGTAATCCCAGAACCCGTGTGAACAAGACAACGGCGGACTTCGATGCCATTGAACTGGCCGGTGATATACAATGGGCGAATGTGCTCCTGTATAAGAAGGTGTAATGTCCCAAAATTTTATTAATGAAAAATCCCTCTTGATCTAGTTAAATGTCTATTTATGAAAAATATTTTTTATAAGATGTCAAATTCTTTTGTTTTATGTTAAGAATTTTGATCATTGTTAATATATACATTGCACAGTGATCACTTGATTAGTATAAATATAGGACTTTAACAAATCCAATTTACTCAAACAAAAGAAGTGATGGCCTCATCCAGTAGAATTGCCCCATACGAATCCCATTTGTCAGAGCTCGGAAAAGAAGCGGCATCTTTGGGCTTCGCCCGTGACGAAGCCCAATCTGAGCTTCATCATGTCAAGCTCGACCGTGACCGTCTATGCGAAATTTTGATGTTGATTGAAATTACCACTAGAGCGATGTTATCCGAGCCACCCCAAGAGTCTATCACCATCGCACACCTTACCCTTATGTCTTATAAGGCTTTTTTAAGGGGATATGTAACAAATATGTAGTACTATGTTCATGTACATTATTATTTTATATAATAAAGAATATAATTTCTAGTCATTTTTGATACTTTGTAAATAGTTTTAAAGTACAAATGGGGTTTTTAGTTATTATTTAATTAAGAAATCTATTTTATTAAATTAAGTGATTTTTGAATTACATAATTTTTTAATAAAATAATAATATTATTATTAAATTAATTTTTATTAAATATAATTGATCTTATAATTTTATGAATGCAATTAATATTTATATTATGGTTTGACAGCCATATTTGTCAAAACCCGTGATTTTTCGATAAATGTCGGTTTTTATTTTAAAAGTGAAAATTAACATTTTTATAAAATTATTTAGATAAAATAAATGTTATTTTTGGAATCAGGACGTCAAAATTATCCATCGGTGAATTTTTCATAATTTTTTCAGACAGTCAAATTTTTGGGTAAAAATTAAATACCGTTAATATATATAATGTATTTTATGACATCATAATGACCCAATAGTGATGTAATAAAATACTATAATCTTTATGTTCGTCCAATATATATTTTACCATTAAAATAATGTGATTTTGGGTTTGTTTGTCTTACTGTTCAAAGCATTAATGGACCCCTCAGTACATATTCAACACCTTGCCTTTTTAAATTAAATCCCATGGGAGTGTGACTCACCCCACATAAGAAACCTCATTATTTTAAGAAGTTCGTACCTTGGCCTTATAAAATTATGTTTTCCTCTTCCCTTTTCCAAAAACCATGGGCAAAAACCATGATATGGTTTGTGTTTTGGATTAATTTAATATAAGGGGTCCCAAACCTAAATAATAAAGAATTCTCTCACCTTTCCTATATAAACCCACCGAAGCTCCCACTTCCTCCTCACTAAAAACCCTTGAAGTTCACCCAAACTCTTCCCTAATTTCTCTATAATCCTCCCAAGGTTCCCCAATATCCCAAGAAGCCTCTCACAAGCCTCTATCTAGCCTTTGGAAGCACACTTCCAAGTAAGGGGTTTTTCTTCCTTTCTCATTTTTGTAAATTTTCATTAAGTTGTATTGCCCTTTTAATTTCAATTATGAATAATGGGGTATGGTTTAGCACCTCCCCATACTTCCCTCTTTTTTTTAATTATGGGAGACCCCTTTCACTCTCATTAAATGCCTCCCATGTACACCCGTTACTATGCCAAAATTCCGAAAGGAACTTCTCTCTCTTCTTTTACATTCAAGAAATAATTTTGTATCATGATTCTAAATTCCATTAAAATTGTTGGGAAATATATCTATATAACATCCCTACTGTCTGTTACAAATAAATATGATGCGGAACCCCTTTCTCTCTCATCACCCTTTTTTATGAATTCTTATGTCACGCCGTTACACTGCCAAAATCGCACCGATTTTCTATGCCAATGCCATTGTGTAGTGGATACTATGACCATTTCTACATCAAGGTTATCCACCTTTATGAACCTTTACATATTGATTACAATGTTTCAGGTATGAATTCCACATTAATTTATCATGGAATAATTTTTTATGTTTTATGAATCCATGTTTTATGATCCATGTGGGACACTTATGCATGAAATGAAATGTTTAAGAAGGGTGTGCCCTTATAGCGCTCCAATGCATTGGGTAAAGTATAGTATCATGATACATCATGTGAAATGAGTGTTGACTTATGCTAATTGAAGTGCAATGAGGGTTTACTCGTTCTTTATGTGGAATGAGGATTTAATCATGCTCCATGTGCAATGGGCTTTCGCTCATGCTAATTCCATCTGAAGTGTTGTTGCCACATTTCCATGTTATGATTATCATGATTTATCATTCCTTTATTATCATGTTTCTTTTATTCCCAATTGATATTCCTATTGTATAACATGTATTGTACTCCTCATGTTATTCCATGTGTACTCCCTTATTGGGCTTTATAGCTCACCCTTTTCTTATGCATGTCCTCAGGTTATCTCATGCAATGCTAAGTACGACAGAATGTAGTGGTCATGTAAAGGAAGTTTTCAATAAAGATGTTTTATTTCATGTTTCATGTTTTTATATAATGATCCTAAGCCACAAAGACACTGATTGTCTCGATATTCTTTTCTATATCAAGTGATGTTTTATGTAATACATCATGTTTAAGATTGTAATAAAAGTAGGGTTGTCATAGTTGGTATCAGAGGATTGGTTTAGTTATTTTTGGGATTAGGAAACCCTATTAAAGACTTAGATACAAGACTAAGTATAATAAACACATACCTAAGTTTTGGTAAGTACTGAGTAAGTTGTTTATCAATAAAAAACATCGATGTCTGGATACGAGCAGGTAGAGGCAGCTCTGGCACAGATGTATCCTAGGGGTAACACACAAAAACACCGCTTTGAGCAAGACTCGAACGGGAACTGGTGCACGACAATGGGTCTTGCTGCAATCTTGGTTACGACACTCTCAGGGGATATGTTTTGATAAATTCAGAAGCTTAGTTTGAACCCTTATTAATGGAATTAAAAAAATGCCGCTAAGAATATATGTTAGAAAGTATATCATGAAAAGCCTAGATTGAAGCCTATAGACTCATGAGTAAGGAAATAAAAGATTATTTATAACTCATCAACTTTTGTCTTTGGATTACCATTTATGTGTTACCCCTAACTTTCCTTTTATTCCAGTCAATGGATGGTAATAGGGGCACTCGAGCTAACAACCATTGTGAAGATTAGGGTGATAACTGTACTAATGAGATGCCAAATCCAATGGGAGTGGAAATCGAGAACATTGTCACGCTTCTCTCTCAGATAACTCATGTTTTGAATAGAAACATGGGTCAAGAGGAATTTTCACCCCCCCCCCCAAGAAAGAACAAGTCACTATCGAGTGCTTCATGAGAAAAAGGCCCCCTACTTTTAGTTGATCATCTGATCCCACGATCACTGAACAATGGATCAACTCCATTGAAAAGATATTCTCTATCCTCCAATGTTATGACAAGAGAATGTTCTCCTGGAGGCTTATCGTATGGAGGGTGAAGCTGATCAGTGGTAGAAGTTGATAAAATATATGAAGCCTGAGGAGGATATCGATGCTTTGGAATGGAAGGAATTCTGAAAGATGTTTTTCGATAAATATTTTCCGTGAACCCTCCGGTATAAGATGGAAAGGGACTTCCTTTCCCTCAAGCAAAAAGATGAAGAATCTGTTGGATCGTACGAGGAAAACCTCACAAGGCTTGCACGATACGCTTTCAGCTTTGTCGTTACCCCCAAATGCAAGGTTGAGGGCTTCTTTGGGGGGCTGAAGCCTAGCTTGCAGAAAGCATTAGTGATCCGTGACTTTGACAGCTATGAGGAAATTGTCTGATGTTCCCTCAAGGTTGAAATGGAGATCGGGGAATCACAGGGGTATCATGGGGACAAGAAGCGTAAGGTGGAATTCAATGCTGGTGGTCCGATGGATAAATCCAATGGTGCTAAGGAGATCCAGCACCCCACTTTCCAAAAGTGTGGAAAGAAGAACCCTGGAAATTTCCTTAAGGAGACGAGAAAATGATTTAGGTGGGGAAGAGAAGGGAACCTAGCTGTTAACTGTCGGCAAGAAGGACCCGAAGCTACGACAGAGGAGAGGAACGCTCCGTTCGAACCTCAACGCATAGTTCAATGCTTCAAATTCAATTAACCAGGTCATTTTGCAAATCAATTCCCTAATACAAGGGCTTTCGGAGGCAACCAACAACCTCCAAGGCAGCAAGGAAGAGATTTTTCCATCACTTCTACCTAAGTGAACCCCGACAATGAAGTGGTGATAGGTATGCTAGTTATTCATTCAAGAATAGTGAACATACTTTTTGATTCAGGTTCTACACATTCTTTTATATCTCGGAACTTTAGTAGAACAATCTCATCACCGCCACAAATCATGGAAGTAAAGATGTTGGTGAGTATGGAAAATTGGGAAATCATTGCATCCCATGAATATAATTCCTCCCCTATTATAGTCTGTGGATTTAATTTCCCGGAGAACCTCATCATACTCCCTCTGGTGGAATTTGATGCAATTCTTGGCATGGATCGGCTTTAATTATATAGAGCCCACATAAATTGACGGGAGAGGGAAATCACACTCCATATGGAGAATCGACCCCCGGTTCTTTACAAGTGTCAGGAGGAAGATGAATCTCTCTTAGCTCCATCATCTCAAGAATTTATATTACTTCCCTATGAGCACGCGTATCTGGATCAGATGATTGAGTCCATGGAAGAAACCACACTTGAAGAAATGCCTATTGTGAGGGAATTCACTGAAGTGTTTCCTGATGAACTTTCGGGTCTTCCTCCTAGAAGAGATGTTGAGTTCTCAATTGAACATATACCTGGGGCTCTACAAATATCTAAGACTCCATATAGAATGGCAGTTTTTGAGCTTGAAGAGCTAAAGAAACAACTACTGGAGAATCTGGATAAAGGGTTTATACACCCAAGTGCTTCACCATGCGGTGCACCAGTCCTCTCCGTCAAGAAGAAGGATGGGTCAATGCAGCTTTGCATCGATTATCGTGAACTTTACAAAATCACTATAAAGAACAAGTATCCTATCCCAAGAATCGATGACTTGTTTGATCAGCTGTGTGGAGCACAATACTTCTCCAAGGTGGATTTTCGGTCGGGATATTATCAAGTAAGGGTGAAGAAGGATGATGTCCCCAAGAATTATTTTGGTACAAGGTACGGGCACTATGATTTCAGAGTAATTCCTTTCTGACTCACCAATGCTCCAGCAATATTAGTGGACATGATGAATAGAGTCTTTAGAGGTTACCTTGTAAAATTTGCGGTAGTCTTTATAGATGATATTCTAATATACTCCAAAACCATGGAGGATCATGAGGACAATTTAAGAACTATACTAGAGAATATTTGCAAGGAGAAGATCTATGAAAAGTATAGAAAGTGTGAGTTATAGTTGAAGGAGGTCTCATTCTTGGGCCATATCATCACAAGCAATGGGATATCTGTGGACGCCTCCAAAATAGATGCAATTGAGGGATAGTCGAGGCCAACATCGGTAATGGATATTTGTAGCTTCTTGGGGTTAGCTGGATATTATCGACGATTTGTGAGAAATTTCTCATGATTTTCCAACCCTCTTACCAAGTAAACTCGAAAGGGGGTAAAGTTTTCTTGGAGTTATGAATGCGAATAAAGCTTCAAGGAATTGAAAATGAGGCTTCTCACTGCGCCCATGCTCACTTTACCCATAAGTGGGGAACTTTTTGTGGTATTCAGTGATGCTTCAAAGATGGTCTTTGGATGTGTGCTGATATAGAATGATTAAGTAATATCCTATGCCTCAAGGCCGTTGAAAATCAATGAGCAAAACTATCCAACACATTATCTAGAGTTGGTGGCTGTGATCATTGCCTTGAAAATCTAGTGGCATTATCTCTATGGAGAGAAATGTGAGATATATACTGACCAAAAGAGTCTTAAATATAAATTCACACTGAAAGCACTTAATATGCGCCATAGAATATGGATAGTGCTCATCAAGGATTATGACTGTTCAATACATTACCACCTGGGGAAAGCGAACAAGGTGGAAGATACCCTAAGTAGAAAGGATCCACCGATTCTATCAATGATGAGAATTGAGAAGGATCCAATATTCTTAGACTTGATGAAGATGGACATGGGAATCATAGAGAAGGGAACATCATCAATCCTTTCACAAATGATAGCTCAACCATCTTTTCTGGAAAGGTTAAAGGATGCTCAAAAGGATGATCTGGGAATTCCGGAAAAAGTGGATGCTATCAAAAAGGGGAAATCCTCATAGTTTAATGTTAATGAAGAAGGAATTGTGTGTTATGGGAAAATACTATGTGTTCCATCAAGTTTAGAGCTGAAGAAGGAAGTTTTGGATGATGCACATAGTTCAAATTTATCTATTCACCCAGGGAGTAGAAAGATGTATCAAGATCTCTGAGAAAACTTTTGGTGGCATAATATGAAGAAGGAGATCGCTGAATATACATCAATGTTCCTAGTGTGTCAACAAGTGAAGGCAGAGAGGCAGAAGTCTAAGTGGATGATGTAACCATTGCCCATACTAAAATGGAAATAGAAGAACATCACCATGGACTTTGTCACCGGACATCCAAGGACATCCAAAGGCAACAAAGCAATCTGGGTTATTGTGGATCGTCTAACAAAGACTGCAAACTTCATTGCTATTCGAGAGGATTTCTCATTGGATCAACTGACATGGATATATATCAGGGATGTGGTAAGGTTTCATGGAGTACCACTATCTATTGTGTCTGACTAAGATCCAAGATTCCCATCTATGTTTTGGAAGAGTCTTCAACATGCTTTGAATACTGAACTGAACTTCAGAATGACCTATCATCCTCAAATTGATGGTCAATCCGAGCGGACTATCCAAACACTTGAGGATATGCTGAGAGCGTGCTCAATAGACTTTAAAGGAGGATGGGATCAACATCTTCTTCTGGTCGAGTTCTCTTATAATAACAGTTTCCACTCGAGCATCCAAACGACACCATATGAAGCCCTATATGGGAAAAGGTTAATAACACCGGCATGTTGGGATGAGGTCAGTGAACATGAGCTGCTTGGACTAGAAATGGTCTAGGAAATGGTGGAGAAGGTGAAAAACATTTAGCAGCATATCAAGGCATCCCAGAGTTGACAAAAGAGTTATGCAGATAATCATTGACGAGACCTTGAGTTTAAAGTTGGAGACATGGTGTTTCTACACATATCTCCGTGGAAGAAGTTCATGAGGTTTGGAAAGAAAGGGAAGTTAATTCCAAGGTACATCGGCCCCTTCGAGATTCTTGATCGTGTCAGGGTGTGGCCTATCGACTAGCACTTCTACATATCATGGCCAAAGTACATGATGTCTTTCATGTATCCCTCTTAAGGAAGTACATACCATACCCTTCACATGTACACTCTTCTCAGGTGGTACAATTGGAAGATGATCTTTCTTATGAGGAACAAAAAGTGATGATATTAGATCATATAGAAAAAGTTTTATGAAATAAGGCAATTCCCCTTGTCAAGGTGTTGTGGAGAAACCACATGTCGGAAGAAGCAACTTGGGAATCAGAGGATATGATGAAGCTGAGTTACCCACATTTGTTTTAGTGTGGGAAAAGGAAAATTTAGAGGGAGAAATTTCTTAAGGGGGGAATATTGTAACGACCCAAAATTTCATTAATGGAAAATCCCTTTTGATCTAGTAAAATGTCTCTTTATGAAAAATATTTTTTATAAGATGTCAACTCCTTTGGTTTTATGTTATGAATTTTCACCGTTGTTAATATAGCTGTTGAAGAGTGATCACATGATTAGTATAAATATAATACTTTAAAAAATCCAATTTACTTAGACAAAAGAAGCGATGGCCTCATCCAGTAGAATTGCCCCATAAGAAGCCCATTTTTCAGAGCTCGGAAAAGAGGTGGCATCATTGGTCATCTCCCTTGACCAAGCCCAAGCTGAGCTTCATCATGTCGAGCTTGAACGTGACCATCTACGGGAAAAGTGGATGTTGATTGAAATTACCACTCGAGCGATGTTATCCGAGCCACCCCAAGAGTCTGTCACCATCACACACCTTACCCTTAGGTCTTATGCGGCTGTTTTAAGGGGTTATGTAACAAATAAGTAGTACTATGTTCATGTACATTATTTTTGTATATAATAATGAATATAATTTGTAGTCATTTTTGATACATTGTAAATAGTTTTTAAAGTACAAATGGTGTTTTTAATTGTTATTTACTTAATAAATCTATTTTTTTAAATTAATGGATATTTGAATTAAATAAAATTTTAATAAAATAATATTATTATTATTAAATTAATTTTTATAAAATATAAATGATCTTATAATTTTATTAATGCAATTAAATTTTTTATTAAGGTTTGAAAGCCATTTTTGTCAAAACCCGTGAATTTTCGATAATTGTCGATTCTTATTTTAAAAGTGAAAATTAACATATTTAGAAAATTATTTGGATAAAATAAATGTTTTTTTGGAATAAGGATGTCGAAATTATCCAACGGTGAATTTTTCATAACTTTCTGAGACACTAAAATTTTTGGGTAAAATTTTAATACCGTTAAAATATATAATGTGTTTTATGACATCATAATGACCCAATAGTGATGTAATAAAATACTATAATCTTTATTTTCGGCCAATATATGTTTCACCATTAAAATAAAGTTATTTTGGGATTGTTTGACTTACTTTTCAAAGCATTAATGGACACCTCAAGACATATTGAAGACCATGCCTTTTTAAATTCATTTCCATGGGAGTGTGACTGACCTCCACATAAGCAACCTCATTATTTTAAGAAGTTAGGACCTTGGCCTTATAAAATTATATTTTCCTCTTCCCTTTTCAAAAAACCATGGGCAAAAACCAAGTGATGGTTTGTGTTTTGGATTAATTTAATATAAGGGGTCCCAAACCTAAATAATAAAGAATTCCCTCACCTTTCCTATATAAACCCACACAAGCTCATACTTCCTCCTCACTCAAAGCCCTTTAAGTTCTTTCAACATATTCCCTACTCTCTCTATAATCCTCACAAGGTTCCCTAATCTCCCAATAAGCCTCTCACAATCCTCTCTCTAGCCTTTTGAAGCACACTTCCAAGTAAGGGTTTTTTCTTCAATTCTCATTTTTTTCAATTTTCATTAAGTGGTATTTCCCTTTTAATTTCAATAATGAATTTTGGGGTATGGTTTCACAACACTCCCATACTTCCCTATTATTTTTTGAATTAAGGGATACCCCTTTCTCGCTCATTAAATGCATGCCATGTACACCCGTTACTATGTTGGAATTCCGAAAGGAACTTCTCTCTCTTCTATTACATTCAAGAAAAAATTTTGTATCCTGAATATAAATTCCATTACAATTTTTGGGATATGAATCTATATGACCTCCCTACTATCCATTACATATAAATATAATGAGGAACCCCTTTCTATTTCATCAACCTTTTTTATGAATTCGTATGTCACACCGTTACACTGCCAAAATCGCACCGATTTTCTAAACCAATGCCATTGTGTAGTGGATACCATGCCCATTTCTCCCTCAAGAGTATTCACCCTTATGCACCTTTACATATTGATTACAAAGTTTCATGTATTAATTCCACATTCCTTTATCGTGGATAAAATGTTTATGTTTTATGAATCCATGTATTATGATCCATGTGGAACACTTATACATGAAATGAAATGTTTAAGAAGGGTGCGCCCATATAGCACTCCAATGCATTGGGTAAAATATAGTATCATGATACGTCATGTGCAATGAGTGTTTAATCATGCTAATTCAAGTGCAATGAAGGTTTACTCATGCTTTATATTCAATGAGGATTTACTCATGCTCTATGTGCAATGGGATTTGGCTCATGCTAATTCCATGTTAAGTGTTGTTGCCACATTTCCATGTCATGATTATCATTATTTATCATGCCTTTATTCTCATGTTTCTCTTATGCTCTATTTATATGCCTATTGTCTAACATGTATTGTACTCCTCATGTTATTCCATGTGTACTCCCTTACTGGTCTTTATAGCTCACCCTTATCTTATGCATGACCCAGGTTATCCCATGCAATGCTAAGAACGAGGGAATGTAGTGGCATGTAATGGAAGTTTTCAATAAAGATGTTGTATTTCATGTTTCATGTTTTTATGTAATGATCATAATCCCCAAAGACACTGAACCTCTCATTCTTCTTTGTTGTATCAAGTGATGTTTTATATAATAAATCATGTTTTAGTTTGTAATAAGAGTAGGGTTGTGATAAAAGGTCTCCATATTCACCGGAAAATGAGTTAACTTCTTGACATTCGGCATCCTCAATCACCTCGGTGAGGAAGGCTTCTGCGGCCGCCACCTTCATCTCAAACTAGAGGGGGCTCCTGAGAGCCTCAGATAGTGCCTCACGCATTTCAGACGGAAGGCGAAGGGCCTCAAGGATAGAAATCCTTGCCGAATTCCAGCCAGGTGCTTCAAAACATCATTCTTTCGAGCCAAACGCGTGCTTCTGCATATAGGAGGCCACTCTGCAGTTGGAGGCATGACGGGCCCTGCTGACGGGACCAGTGACTGATTGGTACTAGGCACATCTCTCTGTTCACTAGTCGATGCCCGGGAGGTGGCTACCGTGTTAGGACAGGCAGGCTGTATTCAGCCGGTGGCAGGGTAGGGCTGGTTGTGACATGGATGAGGTGGTCCCGCCTGATCCAAAAACACAAACAGTGGTGGAGGCAAAGCTGTCGTCACCGGGTGAGGGGGCCACGTACGCTGATCTCTGTATCAGGCCTGCTTCATGCTCTCAGTAGCATGCATGACCTGACTGGAGGTGACGACTTTCGTGCCCCGGTGATTCACGTAGCCACGGCTCCGCCGACGTTGGCGATGGCTGGGGACAGTGGGGAGGTCCACCTGGCGTTCCTCATCGTCAGGAGTAAAAAAAGGATTTACCAACTCTACGGTGTTAACCGATTCATAGCCCGTACTTTCACTCGAGGAGTCATCCACTATCGAACGAAGTCTCCGAGGGATCTCCATCTCTGGGGACATAAAATCGCCAAGCGTACGGGAAGATGATGACATTGGCATGGCGTGTCCTTTCTTCTTTCACCGCCGATTGCTCCTCTGGGAAGAGGTAGGCCGGGACAACGATGCTAAAGCGGTGCTCGCAGATTCTGAGGGATCTGGCTAACTCAGGTGGGCACGGATGATGCCATGGACACAAGCGACCATTCTACGGGCCATCCAGTCGTTATACCTTCTGGATCCACGTTCGAAAACCTGTTTCCACTCATCCTCGTTGACACTGCTTCCATCTGATCTCACGAAGACACCTGCCACTTATGCTGGGGTCAGGCCCAACCTGAAAATGTTGTTGTCAATATGGTATTGGAGCCAGTCCTTGAACACATATCATCGCTGGATGGTGTGCCCTAGGATCTGGTGATAAGGGCAGTAGTTAGGGTGATCAGTGAGACACGCCTCTTCTGGCTTCCATCCCTCAGGTAGCCGCACGATCCTCTGCTCCATGGAGCTACAGAAATAACTGGGGACCTGGGCCTTGTCAAATGTGTAAGTATGATTCCTTTTGTCTGGAAGGGGGGTCTTGGAGGCTGACCATAACCAGGGTCCGGAAGAGCATGCCGAGGAGGTGAAGCCAGATTATCTTGCTTGGGTGGTGGCGGTGCGTTACACAGAGGTGCCTGCCGATTTTGAGGCGGTCGCTACTGGGACGGAGGCTGTGCCTGTGGGGGTGGACCCCTATGGGGCTACTGAGTTGGCCTTACTGATAGCAACTCTAGCTGTCTAGGGAATTCTATCTGGGCTCCAGCAACGGGCTCAGATGTGGTGCCTCTCCTTGCAGGGATTACAGGAGGCAGCGGGCATGCCCGACTGGCCTGTTACAGGTCTTCTT
Source organism: Viscum album (assembly GCA_963277665.1). Taxonomy (NCBI): domain Eukaryota; kingdom Viridiplantae; phylum Streptophyta; class Magnoliopsida; order Santalales; family Viscaceae; genus Viscum; species Viscum album. The sequence goes on along the minus strand of OY728134.1, from coordinate 689,636,146 downwards.
CGAGGCGCTGAGCCTTGTCTAAGAAGTCTCAAAACCCTTCGGGGTAATTCTTAGTGATCAGAGAAGGAACAAGCTCTTCCTTGAAGTTCCCTACAAACATTTTCAGTAATTTCTCATGAGTTAGTAGTTTGTCAAGGGAGTACCCGAGACCCTTCCACCAGGAGATGAAGTCCGCAACCCGCCCATCAGGCCTCTGTTTCCACCTGAATAGGTCTGCAATTTTCTTCTTCCGGGTTTTGGAACTAAACTGGTAGGGGAATTACCGGCAAAGGTCATCCCAACTGGCCACAGATCCAACAGGGAGCTGGCAGTACTAGACAAATGTTGGTCCTTCCAGTATCTGAATGAAGCAACGGAGCTTGGCGGCCTCCTACTATGCCGGAGTCCCTAACATAGGCCTTAACCTAAATTAGAAGTGGTCCAGGTGTTGTGGTGGGTCTTCGGTCCATTAATGGTGGAGAAAGTGGGGTTCCCAAATCCCGGAAGGGCCGACATATCATCCACCCACACTAGGTATGGCTTGCCATCCGGTGGGATTGCCACCTGCCGAGTTTCCAGGGCCTCCAAGCGGGCAATGAGTACTTCCATTAGATCGTCCGGACGCAGATTCATGTCATGGAAGGGATCTCAAACTCAAAGCACATTGTCAGGCTCTTCAATCCGGTAGTCAAGCTCAGCAGCTCGCGGGGCGGTTGGCGGAGCGACTCTCGGGGCAATGGGAGGAAACCGAGCAGGGCCCCCAAGGTGATTACGCTACTCAGGAGGATTTGGTGAAACATATCGCGCCCTATTGCCATGGGCTCCGGCCTCTCCCATGTCAGCGAACGAAAAATGGTCGCGGTTTCCTGGGGGAATCTTGACAAGGGGTAGGTGCTCCTGCCCCTGCTGTCCTGGCCTAGGTTTACCATAGTCTGGCCACCTCTCTGAAATGCGTTCAGTCAAGAGCTCATAAACCAGCCTCTATTGCTCAGCATTCTATTGGCGTAGCATGGCCTTCTTGAAGTCTTCCTCTTCCTTCTTCACCGAGGAAGATGGGTCGGCGAGTTTGACATCCCCGACTGCTCTTTACCCATGCCGATGTTTCTGCTCAGTGTTAATGCCTCCGTGGGTGTGGGGAGACCTAGGAGGCTCCTATGGTGGCGAGTAATCCTCCTAGATGGGTCCAGTAGCGGCTTTTCATCTGGGGGTGACTCTCCATAGAGGAGCTCCACACCGTTTCCCTCACCTAAAAGGACAGCCATGTTGACCGCCACTGCCTTTGGCGACATTCCCTTAGGGCCGCCCAGTGAATCAGGCTCTCTGCAGATCACACAGAAAAGAAGGGCAGTGTACTACCCCCATCCATGGACGTGCACGTGGGGGGTGGCTTCCTCGATAACCTTGCGGAGTAATTGAAAACTCTGGACGCATTTTTGCCAGAGGGCCCTGTGGTGGCCTAGTGACTCGGGGTGCCGAACCGCAGGGAGCGCAACAAGGTCAACCCGACGGAAATGCTCACCGATATCCTCAAGATGTGCTTTCCTCCTTGGATAAGGCGCTAGATGATGGAGAAGACGGTAGTGAGTCACCTGAAGAGTCTGGAAGAAACATTCAAACTCTCTCGGGGTGAGCGACTCTAGCATATCAAAATATGATCCTGTGACCAGCCAAAACTTCTCGTGGAAGTGGCCCGCTACGAGGACGGTCCATAAGCTCCATGAATCCGGTTCGGGGTTTGGACCTTGATGTCCCTGCTCGTCAACCGAGAATGGTTGGGGAGCTGGCAACAGCGCCGAGGCAGGCCGCCGGGCCGGTGGGCTGGCCGGTAGGGAATACGGCGTACATGCCGATTGGCCGCTGATCCCTGAGTCGTCCTCCAAGGGTCTCAGTACCCTGGTTGCCACGTCGCGATAGTATGGCCCAATGAATGGGCCTCCTGTCACAGCGTCGGTGCTCTCTGAGGGTGTTTCACCTTGTGACTCTTCTGTTGGTCCCCAGAAATGTTCCCCATGCTCCCTGACTGAGGTGGAAGGTGCTTCTGGTGAGGCCAGTGGTAACTACGGGTTTGACCCCTGGGGGTACACCAAGTCCTCTTCCTCCTGGATATACCTTCAGAGGGAGGAGTGAATCATACATATCTCGCATTCGGGGAGTATGAGACCGACGCGCTGCGTCCCCATCCCTTCCCTCGATTCAAAGGGTTGGGGGGAAGGTTCCATCATCGAGTTGTATTCCTCCTCAGATTCCAAGAAACGGACTGGTCTAATTTATGTCCGGACTCCCGTGAAATTCCTCTTACGGAACCAACACCCCACCTTCCTGCCCCTGGGTGGCTCCTCAAGGTATGGATGATTTCCGTCAAGGAGTCCCTTGGCCGAAATAGCGCTGGGGAAGAGGGGACTGAAGGCCGGGGTGTGATAAGCACCGGGATAGATGTTGTAAGAGACATGGGGAGGACCTCTATGTGAGTGAGCGACTGGATACGCAACTGCTCCATACTTGCGGCCACTGGTAGGGGGAGTGAACTCATACCCAGTGCAGTGGGTGCAAGAAAGAGTCATACCCAGAGTGCAGTTGTCGTGAAGAACCCTTCGTCTTTCTAGATCAGTGGCATGGAATTAGCCTTCACGGTGGGTGGCACTACCGTAGATTGGTCTGTGATGGCTATTGCTTGTGCCCGCGACTGGGAGAGTTGACCCAACCTGCCTGTAGGGCAGTCGGGGCCTCGATCCCAGTCGGGTATGTGACTGCCCCTGCTCAACTTGTGCGAAGGTCTGGTAACAGGAGTTAGCAGTGGCTCGGGCCACAGTGGTTGCTGACGCTGGTGGCCCAGGACGAGCATTCTCTTCCGCTCGTGCCCGACGCTGGCGTCAGGTCAGATGGGTTGGAGCCGGTGGTGCAGGCACGAATATTTCCTGGTCCTTAGCCTGGGGAGTCGGGCGATGATGTCGACATAGCCTGGCAGGGGTCCTTGCCGTTATCCCCTTGGGACAGGTCTCTTATCGGGTGGACCCGAACATCCCACACCTCATTGGCGTAGGGGAGGGATGTGTCAAGGCGCTCCGGGGATAGGCTCCCGAAGCAGTTGAACATCGGAGTGGGGAGGGGCGGCTCCATGCGCAGCCCTCGGGGGCGGCGATGATGGTGAGGCATAGCCGCCTCTAGATCCAAACCGGCCATGCCCCTGGTGGGGATGATCCCTTCATCATAATACCTACGGACTAGGTCATCGATCAGCCTTAGCTGGGTGATTTCTGTTGGGGAGAGGGGGCATGAGTGCCTGACAGTCGTGGCAATCGGAGCTGCAGTGACTGTGGAAAAGGCGGGACCAAGTGGGGTAGCCACGTCGGTACTTCCCCTACCCCTGCGTCGGTGGGAAGGTGGGGATCGAGCTCCAGATGCAGTGATCTGATTCATGGAAGCAGGGAGATGAACCCATTAGTACTAATAGGAAAAGAAATCGACAACCAATATCACATCATCATTCTGTCTTCTGTGGTCGGCGAGAGGGATCCATGCCAACGACGTCATAGAACGGAGTGCTCAACATCCTGACTGCCTCAACCTCTAGTGGGTTTCACATCCCGGTGATAGGTACCCAGACCTGGTGACATGTTAATCTTCCGACACCCTGAACGCTACCCATCTCCATATTGAGGAGAAGAGCTTCACATCGGGTTAACCATTTTCTGTTTCTGACGCTTTTACACCGAGACATGCGCGGGTGTTCGTTACGCATGGGTGGACGTGCGTCTTGATGCCCCGCATTCACGCTTTCCAAAGGAGGGCACCATTCATTCCTTGTTTAGGGACGTATACTCCTTGATCGAAATCGGGATGATGGGATTTCGGTTCTTCCTTCCATGGATTCCTCCTTGGAGCTCGTCACCTAGTCCGAATCTCCCTCATAGATTTAAGACGGGTTTGTGAAGCTCGTTCCCGGCGCCATATCTGCATAGACACCAGTAAATTACGCTGCTTCCGTCGAGACGTTCCAATGGGTCTTGTCGGGGCAGCAACCTTCAGTGAGGAGAATGGTCACATTTGGGTGTCATTGGCTTGTCTTGAGGCTGGGGATTGGCATGTATATCTTCTGTCCCTTATAAAAGGGCTTCTCGAGGGTGCGGAAGCCCGAGGCATCCCACATCAAACGGGGAGAATTGTGTACCATATGAGGTTTTCCTCAGCTTCCCATGTTTAACACAGGGTATTCCGTGAGTTTAACATCTTGCGGAGATGGATCAGACTGATCGGAACGCTGAGAGTGGATCAGATTCAAGGACCCCTAGGGGGAGCACCAATGATGGGTCCATCACGTGGGCGGCTTCCCAGTTACCATGGTGTGGATGGGGTAGCCTGATCTCACCGGGATGTGGCAGCCCGGGTAAGGATCAGGATGGATGATGGAGTGACGGACTTGAACCTCGTGGAGGCTTCTTACATATCCCCATGGAAAGGAATCAAAGTTCGCGTAGATCGGTGGTATGGTGGGACACCTGAAGAGGCGACCCGTGAGAATGAATGCATGGATCAGAGCCTAGAGGAAGTAAGATCTCTGGGCTAGGGCATGAGCTCCCCAAGGAATGTAGGCTCGTGGGGGAAGTCTGGATGAGACATGGGTGTGAGGCATAGGCCTTATGTTCTGAGATGGCCAAAGAGAAGGAATACAGGGCTTACGCTCTAAGGAGACCCATAATAGTGCTGGTGAACCGATGCGAAGGGGTCAGAACAACTGACTGATGGTCTTGAACCTCGTGGAGGCTTCCTACGTACCATGCATTGGCACTGATCAATGTCCACGTAGTTCAGGGCATACAGTTTATCGTCCTGCGGGACACGGGCGTTTTGGGCTTATGCTTTAAGGCAGCCCAGAGTGGATATGGGGCATACGCTCTGAGGCGGCCCATGGTGGTCGGGGAACCGACATGGAGAGGACGGAACGACCGGGTGGTGGGATGGAACCTCGTGGAGGCTTCATAAGTACCATGCGTTAGGACGGATCAAAGTCCACATAGTTCACTAGGATGGGGCTTATGCTATGAGGTGGACCATAAGAGGATTTCATAGTCGATGTGCACTACAAGCCAACGCGAGTCATGCTCGGTGAGAGAAAAAAGAGGTAGCAGGGACCAGATGATCACGTAGTAAAGGGTGCGTCCATGAGAAGCGGAAATGTGCTTACATGTTGAGCATCCCAAAAGAGAAACAGGGGCTTACGTGTGGTTAGCGGCCCTGGGTGCCGGAGCTTACTCCAGGATAGAGGCCCATGGTGTGACAATGCACAGTGGGAAAGGGACTCTACTGGCCTTGGAAGGGGGGAAGTACAGATGTTCATGGGTGCAACCTTCCGCAAGAGCGGCTAGGGGCTTACACTCTAAGGAAGCCCTTCCCCCACGGACAAACGCCACTCTGACAAGAAGGGTCTCATTCCATGCGAGGAATATTCCATTCCTGTGGAGACGAGAGGGGTAATGATTTTCGGAGACGGGGGGACCCTGCGTGCGAAGCATGGGGTCGGACCACAGTTTAACGTCATGTGTTAAGGACGATGTGCTTAGCAGTTTAATGTCCTACAGCTTGGATGGGGTGGGATCGCTCCACACCCCTAGGGCTTACATGCCCAATGCCCTCTACCCCTTATGGGAGGGAAGAAATCGGCAAGGCCGTAGTGAAGGGGGCTGTAGGGCGAACCATTGAGGGGTCCACGTTAGAGTGGATATGCGAAAGAGCAATAGCCGTTAGCATGCCTTTGCAGAGAAGCATAAGGCAAAGAAATGCAACAGGAAACACAGCCCAAGGGACCCTGAGGTTACTTTGTACGAGCCTGGAAGGCCGTATAGGAAAACAATGCATGGCGCGCATGCCCAGCATTGAAGACATCAGGTGCCAGCGTGGAGAGGCAGCCAAGGGGTGTCAAGGTAAAGGGTCTTGGGTGTTGCACGCAATGATAAGTTTTGCGCGTAAAACCCCAGGATGGCGCGCAATAGGACCAGAGGATTGCGAGGATAGGTGATTGTGTGCAATGTATTGGGATTGCGCGCACAGAAGGGGATTGCGCGCACAGGGAAAGGATCGCGTGCAAGGGAAGAACCCGGAAGAGTGGGAAAAATCACTTAAGCCAGTGGCGTTGCGCACAAAGGTGAACCTTGGGGTAATGTTTCGTGAAAAGAGGAATTACCTGGAAGTCATATTGCTCGAGGGGGAGTCCGAATTGCGCGCACGGGAGCCATTCTGAATTCTGCAACCCCAAATAGTTTGGGGTTGCCTTTTATTTATAGGCATCGGCCGGTGCGGAATCCAGGCTACACGCAAAATTTTCCGCGCTGGGAACCGTCGGCATGCAAAGATTCACCGCGAGGAACTGGGGAGCGTAAAATTGCGCCCCTCACCAGCTCGATTACACGAATCTCGGGGATGCTTTCCGCGCACAACATTATTTCGCGCAAGGCCTCCTTTATTTCGCGCACCTCTTTCCGGGCCTCCGGACCGGGCCTCTGATTCCGAATATGACTTCGCTTTGACATTTTGAAACTTCCTCTGGGAGTTACGGACTTTTTCGGCGTCTACATTCTCCATATGACTTTTACCAGACGAGTCGTCCAGTTTCTCAACACTTGTTATCTCGTATCAAGAATCTTGACATGCTCTATGTAATAAAACAGATCAGGTTCCTATTCTAATTCCTCATAGGTGAGGACATGTGTTGGGTCATGCAAGTATTTTCTCAATAGTGATATGTGGAACACATCATGAACATTAGAGAGACTTGGCGGCATTTCTAATTAGTAAGCTACAACCACAATTCATTCTAGAATTTCGAATGGTCCTATGTACCTGTGACTCAATTTACCCTTCTTACCAAAACGTATAACTCTCTTCCATGGAGATACCTTCATGAAAACAAGATCTCCTACCTAAAATTCCCAATCCTTCCTTCGGTTATCGACATAGCTATTCTACCTAATTTGGGCTTCTTTAATGTGATTTTGGATTAAATTCAACTTTTCCATCGTTTCCTCAACCAGTTCTGGGCCTATGAGTTTTCTCTCACCAACGTCATCCCAACAGGTTGGTGTGAGACATCTCTTTCTGTATAACACTTCATATAGTGCCATATGAATACCTGAATGGAAGCTATTTTTATTGGAAAAATGCACAAGAGGTAAATATTGATCCCACATACACTGAAAGTCAAGTGAGCATGATCTCAACATGTCTTATATGGTTTGAATAGTCCGTTCTGATTGTCCATCTGTTTGAGGTTGGTAGGCAGTGCTCAAACGAAGTTCAGTATCCAAGTCCTTGTCAAGACTTTTCCATAATCTTGAAATGAAACACAGATCACGATCAGAAACAATCAATTGGGGTTCTCTATGAATTCTAACAACATCATTAATATAAAGTCTTTCTAGAAGTTCATGTTGTAGATCCTATTTTATAGCCAGAAAATGTGATGACTTGGTAAGGATATCAATAATAACCCATATTGCATCCTTCCTTCTAAGAGTATTTGGAAGCCCCATGAAAAAGTACATCGTAATATTATCTCATTTCCACTCTTGTATGGGAAGAGGTTGCATGAATCTACCAAGCTATTGCCTACCAGCATTCACTTGTTGACAAACCAAACATCGTGACACAAAATAAGAAATCTCCCTCTTCATGCTTTCCCACTAAAAATGTTCTTTCAAATCTCCATACATTTTGGTGCTCCCAGGGTTTATAAAGAAATTGGAGCTATGGGAATCATCTAAAAATTCCCTTTTAAGATTAGGTATATCGGGAACACAATGTCTCTACCCAAATTTCAAAATTCCATCTTTATACACAAAGTCCCTCAATCTCCCATCATTCACAGCTATAATTTTTTTTTGAAACTCTTCATCACCAGTCTAAGAACACTTTATCCTTTCTAGTAAAGATGGTTTGGAAACCATTTGAAAATGTATCGATTTTTCACCTTACATGGTAATTCCCATAAGCAACTTCACTAGATCCATGAAAATAGGATCCCTTTCTATTCTCATCATGTTCAAAACTCAATGATCTTCTCTGCTCAAAGCATCTTCCACCTTATTTTCCTTCCCTGGGTGGTAGTGTATCGTACAATCACAATCCTTGAGTAGTTGAATCCCTATCCTTTACCTCTTATTTAGTTCTTTCTGTGAGAAAATATACTTCAAACTCTTGTGATTAGTATAAATCTCACATTTTTCACCATAGAGATAATGTCTTCATATCTTCAAAGAAAATATTACAGCAGCTAACTCAAGATCATGAGTAGAATAGTTTGGCTCAGGAATTTTCAGCTATTCTGATGCATATGCAATAACTCTATCATTCTGCATATGGACACAACCAAGTCATTTCTTCGATGCATCACTATAAATAACTAACCCATAATTCCTTGATGGTAGGGTAAATATAGAATCATTGACTAATCTTCTCTTTATTTCATCAAAACATTCTTCACCCTATTTTGTCCAAACAAATTTAACCCCATTACGTGGGAGCTTCATCAATGGGTTAGAGAATCAGGCAAAGTTCTATACGAAATGCTGATAATAACCTGTTAAGCCAATAAAACTACATACCTAGGTTATACACATCGGTTCATGCCATTCTTGGATTGATCTTGTATTAGAAGGATCAATAGAGATTCCATCTTTAGAGACAATATGGCCAAGAAAAGAAATCTCCTGAAGTCAGAATTCACCCTTGCTAAACTTCCCATATAATTAATGTCTTCTTAGAGTCTTCAGGATAATGCGCAAGTGATTTTCATGATCCTTGTAGCATTTAGAGTATACCAAGATATCATCAATAAATAACTCGAAAAAAATCATTGAGATATTCCTTGAAAACTCCATTAATTAGATGCATGAATACAGAGTGAGAACTAATCAATCCAAAAGGACTAACTGTAAACTCGTAATGCATGTACCTGGTTCGAAATGTTGTCTTCGGAATGTCTTCCTTCTTTATAAACAACTGATTGTATCTAGATCAAAGGTAAATCTTTGAAATGTAATGAGCTCCATGGAGTTGATCAACTAAATGATCAATGCGAGGAAGGGGATATGTGTTCTTTATTATTATAGCATTGATTTCACTGTAGTCGAAACATAACATCATAGATCCATCTTTCTTTTTATCAAAAAGGACAGGCGATCCCCATAGAGAAATAGTAGGATGAATAAATTCCTTATTACTAAATTCCTCTAGTTTTTTCTTTAGTTCAACTAATTACACAGTGTCCATTCTATAAGGGTTCTTCGATATAGGCCATGAACCAGGAATTAAATCAATAGATAACTCAATATCTCATTCTGGAGGATGTTCAGGTAAATCTTCTAAAAACACATCAAAATATTCTCTCACAATAGGTATATCCTCTATTTGAAGATTTCTTTCCTCACCCATAGTCAATTAATTCTATTTTTCCCTGATAATTGAATTTAGTTGAGCTATTGTGGCTGGATCTAGGTAAGAATTTGTGGGTGATGATTCCATTATAAAGATAAGTTGTTCCTTGTCATCATCATCAAAAATAGTAACCTCCTTCTTCTTACAATAAATATTTCCATCATGGTCCGAAATACAATCCATACTGGGGATTATATAATGTTCAATCATAGGTATGACAATGAGATCCGTAGATAAGGAACATTTATGTTCTCTAATGGGGACTGATTCACAAAACATTGTTTCAATGATACTTCCCTTAGGAGTTTTGACTGACAACTCCCTTGTTAAATCAAATTGTAAATATATAATTTTATTAGAAAACTGGTAAGATATGAAATAAAGCGATGATCTAGAATAAAATAAATCCTTTTCTAAACTTGAGGAAACGATTAAATTACCTACCACCAGATATTTTGGGGCTTCAACCTCAGCAGTAGTGATTGCATAAGCTTGTCCTTGGTCACTATTACTTTTCTGAGGTATGTTTACCTGAATCTTAAGAAATTCATTTTCATAATGTCCCATCTCTCTACAATTGGTGAATTGAACATTGGTAGAATCTTTATTTCCTTTACAATCACCAGCTAGATGGCCTTTCTGTCCACACTTATAGCATACTCTTTTTCCTTTTAGATAGGCACCAGGGTGATTCCATCCACAATTATCACAAGGTGGAAATTAAATTCTTCTCCTCTTCCCTGTTTCCTTTTTTCTTTTCCCATAGTGTTCAACAGATCTCTTCATCTCTTGCTTTGATTTAAAGTCATAAGACTTAGAGAATTCTTTTTCTGTCTTGAAAGCACATGAGACAATATCTTCGTATGACGAGAAGGATTGTGAGACCAATGCTCGACGAAAAAATGGTTTTAACCCATCAAATAAACGATCAATCTTGCATCTTGGGATACATATATAATCTACAGCATACCTTTCTAACCTTGTAATGTTAGCCTCATACTCTGCGACATTCTCATCCTCCTTTTATCTCAGACTCAGAAATTGCCTTTCCATATATGCTCGATGGTCACGAGGAAAGTATTTCTCTAAAAACATATCTTTGAACTCCCTCCATTCCATATTTGATACTTCACCATCTTCCTTTCTGTTTTTAATCAATGACCACCATTGATCAGCATCTCCAGTGAGGCGGTAAACTGCCATGATAACTTTTTCTCTTTCACTACTCCCCAAGGCATGGAATATTTTCTCTAAAGAATTTATCCATTGCTCAGCTACTAAAGGATTTTTTATTCCCATTGAATGTTGGTGGTCTTTTCCTCATGATTAAATATAACATTGATCCTCCATGATTTGGATCAGGGTACTCTATAAGGGTAATGTTATGATTCATAACCTGGGTGATTTGTCCCAGTGTGGTGATTAGCTGATCAGCTGCAGTTGCATCACCAACACCACTATAATTATCTTGAGCAGGATGGAAATCCCTACATGGAGTGCGTGAATTGATTCGGTTTCCATTTCATCCACTAGGATCCATTCATAAACAATGGCATAAACTAGATCAGTTTATGAACCAAAATACATAATTTCACACTTGTAAAACACATAACATAAAGTGGAATATTTATAGATATAATCCATAATCATAAAAATGTTTTCATTGAGGAATTATATACTCATAAACCCTTCATAATGGTTTGTAACGATCATGAGAATTATCCTAAGCATATCCACTGGGAGTGCCATAACCAAGAGCGTAGGAAGGACCATTGTCATGCACCAGTTCTCGTTAGAGTCTAGCTCAAAGTGGTGTTTTCCGGTTTTACCCCTAGGTACATCTGTGCCCGACCTGCCTCTACCTGCTCATATCTAGAAAGGGATGTATTTCTCAGAACACTCACAAAATTTCTTTAATACCAAAATTCTAAAAAGTTATTCTATACTAATCCTCAATGTCCATCTTAAGTCTATGTCCTCTAATCAGAGTTTATCTAAATATAGTTTTCAATGTTTGTACTAAATTTTCTCTGATACCAACTGTAACGCCCAGACCCCCATTACACAAGAGTCGGTGCATTATTAGATAACATTAGCATGATCATAAGGAAATAATGTCTTGAAATACCAATCAATTTGGTATTATTGGAATCAATATTCATACATAAGTTCAAATTTTACAACTTGAAAAGAAATAAAACACAAATATATTTCATTAGAAACATCCAAGCCTCCTAGATTATGCCTGGTAGTCTCTCATAACTGAATTCTTCATATCCTGGGAAAATGAAACATAAGAAAGGGGTGAGCTCAAAAACTCAATAAGGGTAAGTAAAACAGCGGAAAGTGACATAAATATTAAGCATGGTAAATAATTGAAACCACATGCCTTTAAACATGAATACTTTTATGGAAAGAATATGAGATGAGTAAATATTTTCATAATAAAACATAATCATGGGTATTATACTAGTAGAATGACCACATGAACCATCAATATTATTTCTATAATGATGGAATGTATAATGCCGGAGATTCTAAAACATTTTTTCAAGGCCTCAACCAAGACGTCTAAAAATGATTAAGGAATCGGCCAAGACCATAAATAAAATTTGGAAGGGGCCTCAGAAAATTCAAAATCTAGTTGTCTCATGAGACCTACCGATGCATGGGGGAGATATAGCGGGCTCCACCCGTCACTTACTAAGTCCAGTACATTCCTCATACGAAAAGGTTTAATCATATCATAAACATTCGTATTAAAACTAGCATACGAAATGTTAATACTTTAACCATAAATCATGAATGGTATAAAAATATCACATCCATAGTAAAACATATCACAATACCTTCAATGCAATAAAGAAGTTTTGTATCATAATAAATCAACTCCAAATAAACATAAAATCCATCAAAGGATGTTGACATAGACGAAATAAAAACTCTTTTTAGAGAAATATCTCCTTCTTATTTTGAAATAATTTAAGAGTCACATACTTTTAAAGTAAAACATTTACATTTAAAATATTATTATAATCTTTTAAGGGATGCTTCGGAAAGTTTATAATGGTAGAAAATAGCCGCACCCGCCGTATAAGTTAAAAATAGACATTCATACCTTAATTTTGTCGAAAAGGTTAAAAAAGACCTAGTTTGGAAAACAACAGAAAGATTACTTTGTAAACATCATATAAAAAGTAAAATAAGGGTATAAATGACTTTAACCCATATTCTGTAATATAGTAAGAATGATTTGAAATAAATTTTTAAGAAACATGGATGTGGATGTTAAAGAGGTCCCAATAGATAATTACGTATAAACAACCTCAGATAATGAGGAGATTGTGAATCAAACCCTTAACTTGTACTTTTCCATGGTTGAGGGTATGTTAAACTCCTGTATAATAGTGAAATAATTGTTATCAAATTATTCAATAATCATATAAATTAATATGATATCATATATGATCTTTAATCATTTCATTGTTAATAGTATCTTAGTATTATCGTCGTTTTAGGTGTTAACTTTCTCATTTTATTTTATATGTTTTGTTACATAATCAGTGTTTGTTATGCATAGGTTGTATATTATTCATATCCAGAATGATATCAAGTCATTAAATATTATTTTTAACCATCAAATTAAAATTATTCTTGAATGGATAATATGGGGAATGAATCTCATCGCATTCGTGGAGACGGTAGTGCGTACGTACGCATGAGCGACAATATCATTCTTTTGATATTAAAATAATATATAATTGGATGTTATATCATATATACAGAATCATTATCATGTGATATTTATTATTTACATGAATGAGACATCATTATTATACCCATCCAAATAATAATGTATTGAATAACAATTACACCACGACGTGGAGATGGTAGGTCGTATGTACACAAGTATGGTGAAATGTCATTCAAAGGGTGGATAAAATACTGAATATGCTTGTAGCATATTTATAATAACATCACAGTATATATAAGATACTGGAATTATTATTTTAGAATTGTAATAAAAAATAATGAATAAGTTGAAGAAAAAAATGATCTTGAAAGAGGTTGGTGAAAACATTACCTCTTCTTTGGGTTCTTCCTTTTGATTTGATCAAAATGGCTCTTTAGGTTGCCTTTATGACTAAAGGAAGGACTCTAGGATGAATGGATGATAGTTTATAGGGTATATGGGCAGAGGTTGGCTGATCCAAAATGATTTGATGGTGTGAAGAATTGGTTAGAAGTGGGGTCCTTTTATAAGTGGGAGGGGGGGGGGCTATTTAGGAAGAACTTAAAGTATAATTTTATAATAAATTCATATTCAGTTTCTAATAGCTTAAAAGTGTATTATTAAAAGTATAAGGTTGTTATGGGTCTAAATAATTTCAACCAATATATTTTAGACTATTTTGGGTCATTATATTGACCTTATCTTTTAGTTTTAACTCGTAGTTAATTAGTTTGACATTTACCATGTCACTTTATATTTTTATATTATATAGTTAATAAACATACTATATACATCCAATCGACCCTCAAGTAGTCCATTAATGATACACCTATCATGATATAAGTCCTCTGGCATAATGTAATATTTTTAGAAATAGAATATAAATTAATAATATAATATATGTTTTAAAAACTCTTTTATGTCAATTTTGACACTATTTAATAATTAACTTTTGCTAAATTTTTAACAACATTATTAATTATATAAAAATTCATTTAATAAATCCTAACATGTCATTTTAATAAATAAAATTCTTGGATGGAAACAAAAATTTCAAATTGTATTAATTTTAATATTTATAATACCAATTATTTGATTCTTTCATTAATAAGGAAAATAATGCATCATTTTTTTGTCATAAATAAATTTAATTATTCAATGTATAAATATTATAAATAAAATTAAATTATGTATTAAATATTTTTATATTTCTAATAAATATTTATATTCTAAAGTATAATATATATATAACCCTCTGTAAAAATTGTTTTTCTAAATGATTTATGATTATGTCATTTTTGTATTTACTTTAACTTAATTAATATAAAGTGTATTTATCACTTACAAGTGGATCCATGGGGTCCCAAAATCAACCCAAAGATGCCCATGGTCTGAAATGTATCTACCAATAGAGTTTGGACACGTTTTAGGGTAATCTAATATTAATTTGTTTATTATTTTTTTACCCTTATTTATCGAATTTACCCTTTAACATTGGTAAATATAATATTTAAAGATGTAATTATTCAAAATATCTAAAAATAATAGTTATCTAGTTACACAATTTTAACCTCCTGATTCCAAATATGGAATCAATATTTGTAAATTCAAAACACATAAGTGGAAGAAATTAATTAAAAATTAATTTCCGTTGTTAAAATAAAACGCGTGTTTTTAAGAGATAATAACTATCCGAAGATTGACAGTTTTTTATGACCGGTTAAAATGTGAAATTATGTCCAATGACCAAAATTTTATTAAATGGTAGAAATATATTATAAATATACTTTAAAACCACTGATATTCATAATTTATCACAATTAATTATTTTGATTAAAAATGTTGTTTTTAATAAAAATTTAATAATTTTCACTATTCATCAAAATATAAAAGTTATCTGAAAAGTTCTAGAATTTTACCCTTGGATAATTTCAATATTCTAAATCCAAAAATGAATTCCATTTTGATAGATAATATTTTTTAAAATTTCAAAAACTGGGTATTATTATACATAACGAATAGTTTGATTGGTTGGGGTGTGTGTTAGAACTCGAAGTTGCATACAACACATGCTACTGTATTATTCAAAGAGAAGCGTATCGTGGAAGATTTGGGTGTTACAAAATGAATGGAAGTTTCCATGGGAATGATCTCTGAAAAAATATATTCTTATCCAAATGAATAGATATTATTACACAGGCACCATGGATCACTAACAAAATTCCCTAAGTGTGGCGTAGATCGATAAAAGAAAAATGAATCAAGTAATTCAAAATTCATGTGGTAAATTCCTATAATTCCATGGTTTAAAAGACTATATATATGTTAGGAAAATATATGAATATTAACATTGTTCGCAGATACAAGAATTGTATATTGGATCCTACGTCATTCAAAAAAAATTCCATTGTTGAAGAAAATTGATTACAAGTTTCTGAAATTTGGAGATGAGCTGAGAAACATTATATCTTGTTTTGTCTACATATTGAATAAATACATTTTTTGTAAAGATTATTACACATTTTACTTCATCCATCATGTTGGTAAATTATAATATGCTTCCATGTTTATACATGAGGTGAAAATACATTATGTTTTCTCTGCTTGAATCTAGACCAAAGATGTCTGTTAATGATATTGATGTTTATTTGGCTCCATTGATCGAAGATCAGAAATTTATGTAGGATATAGGTGTTACTATGTATGATTCTCATATAAGTGAAGAATTGTCATTTTGTTCCATATTGTATGAAATGATAAATGAATTCCCCACTTCTGAAAATTTATCAGGCTAAAAAATTAATGAAATTGTAGGGTGTCCCATTTGTGAAAAATGTACATACACAGTTTAGTGGAAACATTACTTTAAGATTATGTTATTAGAACATCGATAATTTTTACCTTGATGAAACAAATACCGATCGTGGAAGACAACATTCAATGAGAATGTTGAACAAATTACAACACCTTCTCCAATAATGGGTGACCAACTACACAAAAAATTAAAAAAAAATTGACACGCTTTTGAATAAATTATTTTTTGAATAACCATAAAAAAATTATGTTGTATTACGAAATCAATTTCAATTGAATTAATATATTGCAATTGTTTGTATGTCCTAAATTTTTGATGATGTCATGCATGTAGAAAAAAATCATTTTGATATTGTTATTGGAACACTAATAAATGTTCCAGAAAAAATGAATGATGGCATCAAGGCTGGGTTCTACTTGATTAAAATGGGGATAATGGAAGATATGGAATCGATGAAGGGTAAAAGGCACAACTTTCTTCCTATAGTAGCATACAATCTATCTAGACATGAAATTTTCCAATTTTTACTTTTCATTACTAGTGTAACAGTTTTATAGGGTTATTCATCAAATATCAAGAATATAATTTCAATAACTATTTTGATTTTTTTGTGGAATGAAATCACACGAATCTCATGTTTAGAAGTAATATTTAATATATGTTTCTTTTTGTTTCACTCTTCCTCAAAATTTAATACCTACATTAACGATAATCTACTTATTTTTCAAATCAATATGATGTAATGGTATAGACAATGTGAAGTTTCCCATTATGAATAAAAAGATTTATTTCGTATTATAAGAGGTAGATATGATATTCCCATCATCACTCTTGGATGTAATGGACCACATTACTATTCACTTGGTCTGAGAGTTTCAATTTTGTGTTCCTTTACATTATTGATAGACGTACCTCATTGAATGATATATGATTAATTTCAAATGGTGGGTCAAAAATCTAAGTCAGTCAGAAGGTTATATTGAAAAACAATATATTATTGAAGAATCTATAGGATTACATACTGATTAACTATCATATATTGAAAGCATCGGTCTCGTAAAGTCTCATCATATCTAATTCCTTGTGGGTGAAGGGATTTTTAAAATGGATGTTGTTAAAATTTCCTTGATAGAGATGGAGATTGATCATATTTACATATTATATAATAGTGAATATGTTGATCCATACATTGAATCCCACAATGATATTTATTGAAATTTTAATCCATTAAGGGATGAAGGATGGGTATCAGATACACAAAATAAATAGTTGATAAGAAGGTTTATAGATCAAATTTAAAATGAGTTACTTGAAAATACAAATTCAAAAGCCGAACGACTTCAATGGATGTCCATAGGATCAAATTACAATGTTATATCTTAAAAAAGGATTGTAATCAATGTTAATGAATTATATAAAAAAGAACATGATGAATTCAGTACAATGAAAAATAGTAGTCTAAAGATTTTGGATGAAGTAATGCACATATTCGGTTCTATGTATAAAAATCCAATTTATGAAAATATGTAATATTTTGGAATTATCAAATAGATATATGAGTTGGATGATACAAAATTTCAGGTTGTGCTTTTCTATTTCAAATGTGTTGACAATATCAATGGAGTGAAAGTTGATGAAATGGGATTCGTGAAGGTGAATTCTAAAATAGAAGAGGAAAAAAGATGATTCATTCATAATGGGATCATAGGAAGTACATGTATTTTATATCTCTGATCCAACAAAAATTTATTTTTTTATTTTCCTACTGGCGACTAAGAAAAAGTTGTGTCAGATTAAAATTCAATAAAATATGATCATTTCAATGGGACATCACAATCAGTTCATGTTGGTCCCAATATAGGCAACATCTTGCACATTAGAGGGGGAATACAAATAGGGTATTTGGAATCTCAAAATGAGAACCAAATCCCTTAATCCTTTGAAAAATATATTGATAGTTAAATGTCATGGTTAAAGTTTTTTTAATATATTGTGATTTTTCTCATAATATTATATGGTTTGTAATAAAATAACATAATCTAAATGAAATGTGTGACTACTCATGATAACAAAGTGTTTTCCAAGTGATGATGTTTTCAATCACTCAAAATAACAAACTATAATGAAGAAACCCCATTGGATAGATGAAAATGTTATGATACAATATACCTTCTATATTTTACTGAAAAAATATATAATGGAACATTTATTTGTTTTTTATTATTCATTTTAGAGTTAATTTATTTTATAATTTTTTTTCCATATTTCATGAATTAGCAAGGAGATAAATGAGGTTGTCTCTACTCATTAACTGTAATGATGTTTTTATAGTAAAATAAATTTCCACATAATAAATTAATTCTTGTATATTTATGCTTACTTTTTTTATTTTTAGTATTACTCACATAATAAATAGTTTCTTATATAGGTGTATTCTTTTGTTAGATTTGTAGTGATCTATCCAATGTTCACGATTCTTCTCCCTTAAAATAATTTCACCCCTACAGTGGTGCATTTATAACTTTCGTTCATACTACCTCAACTACTGTTGCATGAAGAGAAACGAAACTTCCTATAATAAATTATGTAGGTAATCTTGATGTTTTCAAAGTAAAATCATTGTCTATAGAATTAATTTATTGTTTCGTATGTATGTTTAATTAATTAATTTTTTTATTACTCCCATATTAATTAATTTCATAAACATGTGGATTTTTTAGTTTGATTTGTGGTTATATATACATATTTCATCTCCTTCTACACCGAAACATCCACAAAACTCTTCTCCCACAAAACCTTCCACTCTTATAGTGTTGAGTTTTATGACTTCCCTTTATGTTCCCTCAATTAATTAAATATAGAGGTAATATTTATATTTTCATAGTACATTTATAATCCAAATAATTAATATATTATTTCAAATTTTTTATTAATTTATTATTTGATTGTATTATAAATAATAATTTTTCTCTTTTACAAGTGGACTCTTTTTTTGAGTTGAGGTTGTTTGTTCGAAATTACTCATGCAGTGCTGGCAGTTCGACAATGAAATTAAATAGAAATCAGGGAAACATTGATAGTTAGGATTGGTTTTGAATGTGTGTAATAATTTTTATTTTTTTAATTGTGTATTCCAATGTCTAAAATTTTTATAATATGGTGTTTTCTGGTATTTGTGTTGTAAATTTCAGATCATAAAAATGCTATATTAGAACATGTTTTTATTGATATCTTGTGTATTTATGGTGTTGTTGTGTGCTTTTTAAAAATACTATAGTGGTGCTGAAAAGTGCTATAACAGCATACTACAGTCTGGTCCTTTATGAGAACTGATAAAATTCATACACCTTTAACATCACTCACGTAATGATTGATTTTCTAGCACAGATTAATTCCATTTATATCATAGTTAAAGGCCCATTTTGTTATAGTTTGATAGATTACCTCCTCACAAACTGATTTCATCCATTTTTTCATTACCACCTCTCATGGTTGAGTGTGATTATGGAGATAAAGTATATATATAGTATTTATAACATAATTATAACTTTTGATTTATTATATCATATATATCTTTTTCAATTTCATTTCATTGGAGAAATGATAGTGTTGATCGAGTGTATGGCAGACTAATTCCCCACCATGCGATGTGATTTATATTTCACTAATGATTTACATGTTGGACAACCCAAACTGATATAATTAAATATTTTTTATTTATTCTGGATAATTCCCCTTTTATGGGTTGAGTGGGAACCCTTACATGGCTTGTAGGCCCGGTGGGACAAGGACCGTTAGATATCACGAAGACCCAAGACCCCATAAAATAAAGACTGACCCTCCATAACATAGACATCATTTATGGGGTCTACCTCCCCTCCTTTAATTGTTTATCAGCAAGAATTTATCCATGAAAAGTTACAAGGTTCATAGTACATATGAAAGTTATCATACCCTATGGTCCTTACAATATGGTTAGATCTACTCTGGTGGATTCTACTTGCCTTGAATATTCATGTGGGTCCAACTCATATGTGATATTTGTAGGATAATTTTGGTATTTTATATCATCAAGGCCATATGGATCTAAGGATGGGAGTGAACTGAAGGACTTACGACCTAAAGGCTTTTGGAGGCCCGAAGGTCCTAAGACCCATAAACCCAAACCTAGTGGCTTGATGGACAAAATCAGATGAATAAATTAGGCTCCTACATTCCTTCACAAGAACTACTGAAATACTACTATATTATCCCACAAATTCAACCCCACTCGTATTTGATCCTAGGTGTTATAGATTCCAACCAAGTTCTTATACCACTATGTTACTTGCCTTCTGGCTAATTTCACATTACATGGGATATAAAAAGGTGTATGTTTATTATTATAAGTGATATACATGACATAATTCTGAAATTCGTAACTTATTTATCATTCTAAAAATATAATATATATATTTTCATTTTTACCTTTTTACTGAATGAAAGATGATAGTGTCATTTTTGTACGAGTGGACTACCACCTTCATAGAATGATGTGACCCATGTTTCATCATCACACCACTTAGACTATATATATAAGTATATTTAATGAACTAATAGGGTATTTTTGATATTATGATCTTTATGTGAATATGGAATATTATATCCCTCTATTTTATAATGTTCATTGTAAAATAGAAATGCTATGCATGCATACGTACAATATACTATCTCCATGAGTGTAACATAGTAAATTTGTCCTAAATACATTTCGTAATTGTTTCAAAAAATATAATTTATGTTAAAACATGATAACTAATTAATTATTGTTATCTTAGAGATTGTATAATTATAAAATATGTGGAAGAACTAGTGTTTTCATGATGAAAAACACATGAGTAAATAATGAAATTAACATCTAAAATAATAAAAATTATGATAAATTATTAATGGAAGTTTGATAATATGATATAAAAGGATTATATATTATATTATAAATATCAATATGGTTTTTCTAGAAGTTAATAACATGTTTAAAAACACTAAATAAGAGTATAAATCATGTTCAACTAAGTGGAAGCATGGGGTAAAATATTTCATTACTCAATTTCCATTTTATTTAGTCAAATTGTACCACATTTCTTATATAATGATAAGATTATGTGTTCAATGAATGATTATTATTTTATGATGTATTTACAATTAATTTATTTGAATTAAAATTTTGTTTTATTAAATGGACGGTAACCAAATGAATCATGTTAGCATTGAATATGAAGGACCAGGTATTGTCCATGAGAAACCAAATGGGATGATTAATGGAGTGAAATATACTATGATTATTCATAATCATTATTCACGAAATATGATTAATTACATATAGATAAACCAATAATAAGAATCACCATAGAAGAGAAGTATGGATATTACTAAGATCACGAGTAGTGGATACCATGGAGGAATGAAGGCTATGTTTCCTTAATATAAAAAATTTGGAAAGTGAAACCCAAAAAAGTGTCTTAATGTAATGGGGAAATTCATTATGTGTGGAAAATCATGGCACAAATCAAATAATTTTGGAAGAAATAATAAAGAGTATGATAGAAGGAGATAAATCTCATTATAGTGATCCATTTATAATTTTTTCATAAACTGGGAGAACCTATGAATTATCATAGTCAATCCTAGACCAAGGGCGCATATATATTAAAATAAAATGAATAGTCTTTATATAATGTGATTCAAGAATATAATTGTAGAAGTATATTTCCAATGGTATTTTTCATGTAAGAATATTGAAATGTATAAGGATTATGTTCAATTTTATATGCATGTGTGACTTTATTAATTTAAGTGTTATGGATACCATCATGGGTTTACATGTGTATGGAGAATTATATGTTAAATGTCTTAAATACACCACTTTATGTTTTATGTGATTGGTATATAGAAAGAATATTAATATTTTGGGGGAAATTTATAGAAATAGTATGATTTAGTGGAAAAGTAATATATGTAATTATTACATTAAAATTCATGTATATAAGTTTAATGGTTTTAATAACAGTTAGGGTAAATATGAAAATTAATTAAATTGTAATAATTGTAAAAAATATATTATTAACCATTGTAGAATTTACATTCTAATGAAAACCTTAGTAAAAAGGTTATTTAATGATTAATTTTATTTCAAGTATATACATGATAATTTTTTATAGCATTACATAATTTATATTAATATAGTATATAAAATGACAACCAACATGATGGGTGACTACCCATCACATCTAAAATGGTCCCGAGTCTTTATTTCATGACCAATTAATAATTAGGTTTTAAATACTACCACTAGACTACATGATTTAGTGGTTAATATTTCATTATTTTAGTTAATTTATTTCAAAAAAATTAACGATTATCCAATTATGTTACTGTTTATGTTTATGTTTTTATGTTTCATGTTGGATAACTTGTTCTAACCATATTGAAATTGGAAAATACTTAGAGATGGAAATAAATACATTTCACTCTTTTACAGATCATAAAATCTATTTAAATGTAATTTTAGGTATTCATTAATAAAAAATTAATTTTTGGATATTCACTTCATGGTGTAAAGGAAGATTTGGAAATTTATTGATGCACATACAAAGGTGAAATTATGCTTATGAAATAGAAATATATCAAATAATTATGTTCCTTTATATTCATATAGAGTAAAATAAATACTATAATTTAGGTAAATTATATTTAAAAAACATTGTAATATTAAATTTATATCTGATGGATCATATGGTCTTTTAAATAAGCATAGATTTATGGTTTTTAGGCCCTTAACCTTCCGTTCCTAATTCACTTTCAAGTGATTAATGAGCTCAATAACTCTCTATAATTATTTACACTTTCCATCCATAAACATATCATCACATTAAACCAATGATATCCTACTTTGAAATATAGATATGTTTTATTCCATAGGATCATTTTTTTAATTAAATAACTCTATTATTGAGATGATATCTTATAAACCCTTGATGATGTTGGGTTTTCAACAATGGTATTTCCAAATGGTAATCCCTTTATTACCAAATTCAAATTTTAATTGTGAGGATATAATTTATTTAAGGTAGATAGAATGTGACACCCCAATATTATAAAATAATTGAATTTTATTTTATAGAATATGTGACATAAAACATCGAGCATAAATGTCCACAAAATATATTTCCTTAAATTTATTCCATTTACAAGATTGTGGAGTGCACAACATCGAGTCTAAATGATCTGTAATATAGTATACTATTATAAAAAAAACTGTGAAATTTCTAGATATTATTGTAAATAAATAAAATAGGGAATATATGGTTTTCTATAGGTTAGAAATAAAATAATAATCATTTCTAATAAATGATATGTTTTCTGAAAAAAAATATTTTATTGATGAATTAGTAGCACTTTGTGCTCAAAAATTAAAATAATATTTCACCAATTATTGAATATTTATTTGATAACATTATATTTTTTTAATAATAAAATAAATATCATCTTAGGGTAATTTTTCTGTAATTTTTGGGAAATTTAAATTTTTTGATGAATAGTTAAAAATAATGACTTTTAATTGAAAACTACTTTTTCATTCAAATAATTTATACTGATAATTTATTTCTAAAATTATATTTAAAGTAAAATTACTTCCATTATATATCAATTAATCCAATTTATTTCATTTATATAATTTTCATTATAAATTTTCATATAAAATTATTATAATACTTTTGAAAATTTTCTCTTTGAAAACTATTAGTCTCATCAGGTATACAGAAATAATTTCAATTTAAAATTTTACACATAGGTTAATGAAATTTGGAAATAATTATTCCCTATATGTAATAATAATAATATATATTATCAAATAAATGAGACATAAATTTTGACAATAATGAATACTGAAAACAGTAATAATTATTTACCACGGCTATAGTAAAAATTGATTTTTTTTCTTGGGTTTAATTTAATAAGACAAGGCCTAAAATGACCAAAATAACTATTATAAAATTAATTTAATGGCGTTAATTCAAGATTATAACATCATTAATAGATATGGGGAAATTATTTAAGCCTTTTTAATTTATAAAATTTTGGTGGAATTATTTCATTTCATCAAACACATCTATATTACTTACCTCACTTATAAAAGGCCACCCACTCTCCTCTCATATTAACATAGTAAAAATGCATTAATTAAGAAATTAAATGCACAAATAAGTCATTGTGTTCTATTATATAATACTATAATCCTTATTGTGGGAATAAATATATTATAGGATAGTTTTGGAGAAAATCTATGGAGGATACCCGAAGAAGAGAAAATGTTCTTCAATGAGAATCTATATTTTATTTCATCCTAAAACCCAATAATTTTTTATTATACCATGATGATATAATAATAAAATTATATGAAATAAACAAAAAAATTTATTATAATATAATTACCTACAATAATTCCAAATTTTATAAAATTGGTTGTGAAATAATCATTCATGTGTATGATGAATTATCACCTCGCAAAATGCTTTCAATAGTTTTTCGACTACCACCTATCACAGTAGAGTATAATAATGGATATAAAGTATATAAATTTTATTTTTAAAATATTTATACATCTACATTTATCATAATATATATATATATATTCCTTCCATTCCATTGGATATTTTGTAATGTCCTTCGTGTATATGGTAGACTACTGTCACAAAAAGCGTTGTGATTCATCGTTCACTAACGCTTTGCATGGAATGTAATAGGGATAAATATGATGATTATATTTGTTATAAATCATATAAGTTTTATATTAATTCCAAATTTATAATTCATAAAAGGTAATATATATCATTTTCATTATTACCTTTTCATTCAATGATAGTTGATAACTTTGTTTATATATGTGTGGAATACTGCCTTCACAAAATGATGTGACTCTCTTTTCATCACCAAACCACATGGATGGTATATATAATTATATTTAAATAAATAATAAGGTATTTATTATATAATTATAATTATTTAATGATATTATATCACTTATCTCCTTTTCACAATGATCATAGAAAAATTGAAACATTACTCATGAATACTTACGTCCTACAATCAACATGATTGTAACATAGTCCATTTATAAAAACCATATTTAATGTATTGATTTAGAATCATATTATATGTAATAATATAATAAATATTTCATTATTGTAATTATGGATATTATAAAACAATTTAATATTCATAAGAATCAGATCATTCATGATGAATCATGCCTTAGAGAACAAGGAAATTAACAAATGAAACAACAAAAATAATGAAATATTATTAAAAAAATTGTATTATGTTGTTGTAAAATGGTCCTATATAATATTATAAATATTAATATATTTATTTTATAAGTTAATAACTTGTTTAAAACCGCTCTACAATAAGTAAAATCACATTCATGTAAATGGAAGCATGATTTATGGTATTTATTAAATCAATTTCAATTCATTGGGTTAAATATCTACTTTATTTATAATGACTTGATATAATAATTTGTGTAATGAAATTTTATTATTTAATGTTTTATTTCCACTTATCTTTATATTTACATTTCATACGGATAATCTATTCATAGATCAATACCTACTTTAATGATAATATCTTTGTAAGGGACTTCATCTCAATTTACCTTCTTGATGCATACTGTAATGTCATGCCCCGATTTTTTTATTTGGTATGTATACTATTTTTTTGAAATTTAATATCATGGATAAATAATTCATTAGTTTATTTAATTTATTAATTATAATAAATAATCCATGTTGATTTTTCATTGAAATTACCAAGTTGTAGAAGTTGTTCTGTAATCATAATTTCTTTTGTGATTGTTAACATTATATTAAAAGAATAATATTTTTGGTAATACATTATCATTGAAAATAACATTTATATTAAATATAAATATTATTTTTTGATTTATATGATTATTTAAAAATCTTTATACCATTTTTACATACAGTTATTACTAAAAATTGTATTTGATTAGTTGGGAAAATATTGATAAATTTAAACCCCTTACTCAAAATAAATACTTCACGATAATGATAGTTGTTTTTGAATTAAATAAATTATTTGATATATGATTAATTATTTGGAAAATAAATGCATGGGTGGGTCCTAGTTATAGATATCCTCTTGATGCATCAGTAGTTTTATGAGTAAAAAAAATTTCCTAGCCTTAGTTAAATGGGTTTCTACACATCAGTTTTAAATGGTCTTGAGATTAGTTCTTGAATGTAGACATATAATGATCCTGATATATGAAGCCCAATAATTAATCATTTAACTGTTTTATAAATCTATTATTATTATCTATGAAATATTTACTACGATAGATTCTTTGGATGCATTTCATTCTATTTTTATTGATTAAATGTCATGTGTTTTTTGTTATTTACCATTTTATATTGATTATTTCTTATCCAATTATTTAAATTAAATGTTTTCTTAGTCATTAATCCTTCAATATTAAAAAATCCTCATGTTTTTTTAGTTATTTACCTTATTATATTAATTATTAATTATCAAATTATTTAAATGGAATTTTTTTTCAATTATTTACCATATTATACTTATTATTTATATTCCAATTGATGTATTGTCATATGTGTTTCTTAATTTAATATTACCATTTGATTATGATTATTATTTCATGATATATTTTTATATAGTTAAACATTACTTTTCATTTGAGATTAACATTATTTTTCTCATTTCTCTAGAATCGATTAGATTTATAATGATTTATATGAATATATATGCTAGAGGGAATAATGTTATTCTTAATGGAAAATATGTTATAATTTTTTTCAAATGTTATATGGGAATTAGATATGTATCTATTTTACCAAGACTAATAAATTATTCAGACTGTATAAATGTTACTCTATTTATCTTATGCCAATGTAATAACTAATACATTGAAATCAGGCTACTATGCTCTATATCAATGCAGTTCATAGAGATCCATAACCTTATGTTCAAGAATCATTCTTCAATTTCTTATAATTTCTTTAATAATCAAATTAGATTACGTAATTACTTAATTACGAAGCTTCTCCAATGAAAACCATGTTGAATTGACAGAGAAAACTTATGTGCATATTTTTTATCAAATAATGAGTAATTTTTAGTGTTTTTAGTGACAAACCACATGTATTTAAATGTTTTATTTAAATAATAGATAATTTTAATTTTATAATGAAAATGATCATCATTGTGAAAAAAGAAAAATTCTGGGTTTTTGATAGTTTTTTGCCTCAAGGGTGTTTCGATCATCTCATAAAAAAATACAATTCAAAATTGGGAGGATATTATTTTTTTTTTGGAATCATTATTTTATTTCCTTCAATATTGTATTTTAGACTAAGATATGATTCATCCATCTAAAGGGCTTAAATATCAATGAAGTTGACGATTTTTTCGGGCGGACTTCGTGGACCGCACCACTTTGATAGAACTATATCTCAGCCTACACAAATTCAATTGATGTGATTTCACCTGGGATAGAACTAGGAAATATTGGGATGACTCTGAAACCAAATTTGTGGAGTTTTTATGTCATTAATGATGCCATTGGATGTTATATTTTTGAAGGAAGCTTCCAAGAACCTGCGACCAAATAAAGTAACCGCGAATGAAAAAATCCTAACTCATTTATACGGTGTCCAAATGAGCATGAATTTCGAGGGTGAACATAAAAAACATTTATGAACAACTTTTATGAATGGTTATGTGGGTTCTTGTGCATTTAATGTTCCAACACCACGTAGTTTTTCTTATTAGTGAATTCTGCAATTAAAAGGAGGCCCTCGCCTCCTTCTCAAATCATCATCTCGACACCCACTACCAAGGAGGGATCCCACCAAGGCACAGAACACTACATCTCTCCTATCTTCCACTCTATATTATTATTTTAATTTTATTTCGATTTTAGTTTTTTTATATTTATTTTAAATTATACTTAAAATATAATTTAAATTAATCCATACATTTGTGTTTCTCTATCCACCCCTCAATTATTTTTATGAATTATCTAATTCTAATAATTAGTAATATCATCATTATTATTTGTATTAATATCAATATTATTTTAATTATTATTATTATAATTATCACATTCTTTTTAAGAAGATAATTTATTTTCTCCCTCTCATTTTTCAAAAAAAAATTTATTTATTATAATTATAATAATATTCATTTTTTTATTTTTATTTTTATATTTATTTTAACAAGAATTATAATTTATTTACTCATATTATCTCCCTCTCTCATATCTATCTCTCTTTCTCTCTCTCTCGTTCTC
The DNA here is from genome assembly GCA_963277665.1 of Viscum album. Classification (NCBI taxonomy): domain Eukaryota; kingdom Viridiplantae; phylum Streptophyta; class Magnoliopsida; order Santalales; family Viscaceae; genus Viscum; species Viscum album. The sequence continues at coordinate 689,607,823 of OY728134.1, read as the reverse complement.
TCTCGCTCCAATTCATCGACTGTTGTGATCTCCAACACTCGAAAATGAGTGGTTGACCCCGAGGTTTAGCCCGTTGGGAGGTCAAGGAGATCATGATTTCTCATTAACGTTCATTCTAAATTGGTTATATAATTGAGTAGTATGCTTGGCTGAGGCAAATGTATCGGATTTGCTGACAGTCCCCAACAACATGCAATTCATGAAATTTCTATTATGGAATAGAATACTGATTCAAATATGAGATTTAATGTTTGGGATATCAAACTAGAATCAAACATATAAATGAGAATAATTATTGTACCTAAGACTGAACCCCAAAACCATGTCTTTTCTTCTTAACATCATTCTATTTACATTATCATCGTAGAATAAATTTATAATTCTTCCTATATATTTAAAGGTATTAAATAATCAAAAAAATTATAGTTTAGGTGATACAGAAGAAGTAAGTTAACCAAATTGAAAGGATCCTCAATAGAGACAAACCCTGGTAAGCCACTATGATACACTATGAAAAATATAATTGTTTTTGTCCACGCCCTACAATATGTGTACGTCTAAAATAGATCCTTTATTTGGGAACCAATTAATTGTTGATTTAGTTTTCTTATTTTAATATATTATTTAGGATTCATTTCTTAAAAAAACTTTTATGATGTATTCAAATTCATAATATTTTGCATTGAAAAAATTCTCTCTGGAGAAACAAAAACAACAAAAAGAATATGATGATGATTTTAGAAGATCTCAGGTGAAGGAACTCAGAGAAATCATTGAATAACTAATGAGAAAGGCTGGTAGAGCTTTTTATAATGTTAGTGCATTAATGGGATAACCAACCCTGATCCGGAGCAAGAAAGTGACGTGGATAAAGGGGGACGATGTACCTGCAGTGCTACAACTGGGAGATCAAGAGGAAGTGGAGTTATTGTTGATAGAATTTGAGGAACTGCCTGATCTTCCCATACAATAAAAGGAAAATGATTCAGCACCAATGAAGGAAGAAACCACCAAAGTGGTGAGATTTTAATTCAACATAGTGGAGCCCGACTACCTACCATCATTCTCAAAGTGTCTACTCCAAGAGTCACTTACCACTAAGGCAGAGATTGAAGTTGAACCGACTAAGGGAGTTAAACCATTATTTTACTGCATATCTTATTAATTTCATTGAATATGAATTATAAATCACTCCATATGGTTTTTATTGTACAGAATCACACAATTCTCAGATATAACTTAGTGGATGAAGAATAACATGGATATGAACCTGTTAAGGAACATATGGTTCACCCTAGTTCTGTTGAATATTCTCTCAAGGAAAGTCATGAGGAGATTCCAGTGGATTTTTTCAAGGATAGTATTCAAATAGCTTCTTACATTTATGGGGAATAATTTTATCCTAATACATCATGTTTTAATTTTATTCATATTGAATTACACTCAGACTTTTCCATTTATAATTATTTTGATGCAACATACCATGAGAAACCACTGGATAAGGAAGACTATGTTCCACATGTAGCCACCAAGAATAAGGATGATTAATACATCCTCATACCCCCACCATGCTAGGTATACCTAATTTTTAAGGGGGAGGATATTATATACTCTATATATGGATCATTAGTTACCTAGAAGGATAATTAAAATGATGGGAAAAGCCAAATGTGTTGGTTCAAATCAAGGAAGCTTTATCCTCCATCAAACTTTGGATAACAGCTAGTATGACCCTCTAGAGGCAGTAAAAAATCAGGACCCACTAGGGGGATCATACCAAAATTTATCTCTACTTGATTTCTATTAATTTAGATTTCAATTTTGTTTCATAGAATTCGTGTAACATGCATCCCACACCCCTATATTTTTTATCTTGAATGATATGATACATATTCTTAATTGAGTTGTTTTCTTTTATAGGATCATAATATTAGAAGGAAGGCCCAAATGGTGGAAATGGAAGGACCAATCATTATGGAATAAGGGAGGTATATTTTATTATTTTATATTTTAAACTCTGTATATTTTTTTCCCACATCAGGATTTATGTTTTGAAGGTAAAATTTCATGCCAACACTTGAATTCATGTTTTACTTGACTTATCTTAGAACCATGAGTTTCATAGGAATCTTGTGATGCCATCTATTATTTTTAAATGTTGATATGATTGAATGAATGAAATGTAAAATTTAATATTTAATGTGAAGCATGAATATTTAAATAATGACTCAAGATTTGTAAAAATTAATTGATTTATGTATATGAAATTTCTCTACCATCATTCATGCTTTGAATTTATGAAGTTCATGTGAATTGATTTGTTATAGTAATTCATTCCATAAGTGACTTTCCAATGTTATATATCCTATTATTTAGAGTATTTCTAGACAAAATACTTCATATTTATTCTTGATCGTTGTACTTGAGTGATCTTGGAACATGTAACTGACCAGTACACGTATTGAATTTTTTCAAAGCAATGAATGTGCAAAAACTCATTTAAAATTATTAAGGCATGTTTTTAAAAGCTTATTTTCCTTAAAATAACAGTTTTATATAAATACTTATTTTATCCAATAGATACCATGAATGACCTTTATTGGAATCACCCATGTTTTATGACATTTTTATCCATTCATACCCTCATATGAGTATTTTCATAATATTTTAAAGATGAAGTCTTTGATTAAAAGGAATTATAGTGGATGATATAATATACATTGTAAGGAAGAATTGTGGGAGGTATATTGTGGAAATTGTAAAAGGTTGTTAAATAATTCATTTAACTCTATTGTTTTCCAATTTAAAATTAAAAAAATTATAAAAATGACAAAATGATCCCGAAAAATAAAAAAATTAGTTGTGAATTTAGAGAACCAATAATCACCATTTTTCAAACTGACGATCATATGATCATATGTGGTTAGGTGATGGATTTTAGGATTTATCTAACCATAACATTTAAAAAAATAAAAAAGGGAAAAAATAGAAAATACAATCATTAGGTATCATTATTCATAATTTGTCGATATCTTTTACTTTGAGTTTTGGGAATGTGGAGGTTGCTAAATTGGAGGGAAGAGTTTCATTACACATATTGATATCATGCGTTTTACATAAGAGATTGACCTACTCCCTGATCCTTAATTTAGAAATCATCAAATCCTACCAACATTAAGCCTCAGATTAATTTGATACATTATGCAGGTCCTCATGATTTAATGTGTATTTTGTCTTTTCAATGTGGAGAAAGTAGTTCATTTAAAAGCCTATGGATAAGTAGCATGTTATTTTTATATGATCAAAAATATACTTGAATTTAATCATGATTTATGAGAGAAAAGGATAAAAATTGAGGCAAATCATTATGTGGCATGATAAATAATAACGAATCATGGAGCATAAATAAATGAAAAGATATGTTCCATCAATTTTCCAAGCGGAAAAGTAAAATATGTGAATTATTTGTTTCTTGGAAAAAGAGAAATTCAATTGATATTTTTTACTGATTGATGAAAATTTGGTCTTACAATTAAAATTGATTGATTTTATTGCATTGAAATTTCAATATTGGTTGCATTGGTGTCTTAAAATTTCCATGTTGAGATTTTATGCTTGAGGAAAAACATGGATTAATTATAGAGGTATTTAAAAGGGAAAATATCTGAGCATATTTTAATCAAATAATGACTATTTTTTACAATTTTTAAATTATAAATCCTATGAATTTACATATATTATTAAATGAGTGGGTAATTTTAATTTTAGATTGGAAATGAACAAAATTGTGAAAAATGAATAATTCTGGGTTTTGGACAGATTTTGAACACAATGGTGTTTTTTTCAATTATGAATAAATATAATTCAAAATTGCATAAACATTATTTTTTTGGAATCCTTATAGTATTTCATTAAAAATCGTCTGTTGTACTAAGAGATTATTCGTCCATCTAAAGGGTTTAAAAAATAAATGAAGTTGAAGATTTTTCAGGGTAGACAACATGGACCCCACCACTGTAACAGAATAAAATCTCATTACACACACATTTAATTGAGGTTATTCAATATGGGATAGCATGAGGATAAATAGGGTCAGCTGTAAAAAAAATATGGTTGAGTTTTAAATTCATTAATGTTTCTATTTAATGTTATATTTTTGAAGGAAGATTTCTGGAAACTGCATCCAGATAAAGAAACTACCAAACAAATTAATATTTCATGTATCTGGTGTCCAAATGAGAGGAAATGTGTAGGGTGAATGGAAAAAACATTTATTAACAACTTTTATTAATGATTTCACACATGGAACGACCATTTAATGGGACAAAAAAGTACAAATATCAGAGTACCAAATTTTCTCTATAAAAGGAGGCACTCCCCTCCTTCCCATATCATTAGCTAGACACACACAACCAATGATGGATCCCACCAGGGCACGGGCCATGTCTTCTCTCCTCTCTTCCCCTCTCATTTATTCTTTTTATTTTATTTTCATTTTTGATATTTTAGTTTTAATTTAAATGGTAATTTGAATTTATTTTAAATTAATCCATACATTTTTGTTTCTTTATCCATCCCATAATTATTTTTCACAATTATCAAATTTTAATAATTAGAAATGTTATCATTATTATTAGTATTAATATTAATATTTTTATTATTATTATTATTATTTAATTATCATTATAATAATTATTACATTCTTAATTTGAATCTGTTTTATTTTCTCCTTCTCCTTTTTCAAAAACAATTTTCGTAATTATAATAATAATAATATAATAATTATATTAACAATAATTATAAATTATTTATTTTTATTATATACCTCTCTCTTCTCCCTCTCCCTCTTTCTCTCTCACTCCAATCTATCCACCATTGTGATATCCACCTCTCATAAATGAGAGGCTGACCCCGAAACATAGCCCGGGGGGATATCAAAAATTTATTGAGTTTTATTTAATGTTTATTTTAAATTTGTGATATACTTGAGTAGTATGCTTAGGATAGGTGAATTTCCCTGATTGGTTGACGGTCCCCAAGGCCTTGCAACGGAAACTATTTCTATTTTGGAAAACAATAGTGATTCAAACATGATATTTCGTGTTTGAGTAATCAAACTAGAATCAAATATATAAAAAAGAATAATAATTGAACCTAAGATAGATCCCCAAAACCAATTCCATTATTCCTATATTCATTCAATTTAGACTTCCATATTAGTTTAAATTTATAATTATTTTTTGACATTTCATTTTTTAAAAAATTCATAAACCCAAAAAATAGATAGTTTAGGAGATATAGAAAAGCTGGTGAAAAAAATGAAAGGGTCCTCAAGAGAGACAACCCTGGTCAGCCACTGTGCTGCACTAGAAAAAATATAATTGATTTTCTCCATGGCCGGCGATAGTCATGCGTCATGAATCCACATATCTGATAGCTGATGTGGAGGAGTTTTATTTCCATGGCCCAATGACGCGAGGGATATTTAAGAGGAATAATTAGAAAATGTTTTCTTGCATCACATAGTTATAGAACCAATGTATATAACCATTCATGTCTGGATGTAATGGTTATATTATCTCTCTTATTCAAGTATAAACATGTTGTTTTGATTTTGTCCTACATTGTTGCATTAACTTTAGAATCCTTTCTCATAAATAGATCCCAGAAATGTTTATTTGGATACCAAAGTCAAATCCAGTGGACTATAAACTCAGTGTCAAATCCATTAGGCTATGGGTCGAATGATATTTTCTAATTTCAAAAAATGTATAATTTACTATATCTTTTTTATATTAAGGGGATATGTTATGAAAAATATTTATGAATTTAGTGTATTTTACCATTTAATTTTTTATTTCCCTTGTCAATGAATACCCACCCCATGAAATTGGGTTCTCATTCATGGTTATGATATAAATATTATGCATTGTTTCTAATCATTTTTGTAGGATTTTTTTGATTGTCCATTTCTCTTGTTATTTCATTCCATATAAGTCTAATAATTGGATTGGAGATCCAAGATAACAGATTCCCATATTTTATGAGTAAACCCAAGTGCAGCATTATATAGATTGGCCATCACATCTATCACATTGGTGTGTTGAATAATTAGAATATCCAGATCCATATAGAGTTGTTTTAACAATTGTATCCAATGTCCATTCCAATCATCCCACACTTAGACATTACCTATATCCTTTATCCACCATCCTATGTCATGATGATCGATCCATCTCAAGAATCTCAAAATAGTAATTATCATAGATCATATTGACTATGGTATGAATCAAATCCCTTCATTTTCATTACCTATATCTTTTAACCTTATTATCTTTATATACTATCCACCAATTCAAAAAAACACAAAAAATTGTATTATCTTAAAAAAACCTTCATAATATGACTACATTGTAATGACTTGAAATATTTTACAATCAGTCAATTGTTCATTAATATTATTTTAAATTTTTATTTTATATATATTATTTGTTTCTGTAAAGAAAAAAAATATATTAACACATCATTTTGGTTTTTTCAAAACTAGACATGTTCTTAATTTGAGATATTTTTAAAAAATGTGAAAAATATACCATCACTTAATCATCAATTTTTCCTTTACATTATTAGTGATTTAAATTTCCATAAAAAACATTCTAAATTATATTACTTCATTACAAAATAAAATTTTTTTATATTCCTAATAATTTTTATATTCTAACATAATTGGGAAAAACACACACCCTATATTTCTCTTCTTTTCCACGGATTATCGAGATTTCTAACCTATTTTCCTTCATTTATTATTTTATTACCCTTTAACAATAAAAATATGTTTGTTTACCCATTCACATATCCCATGTAATATGTGTAAGAATTAACAACTCATGATATCCATAAATGGGGGTAATAGATTTTATAAGATATTGGGATTAAAATTAAGTATTGATAATAGAGAGAAATAATAAAAATGTTGAGTTTTAATCCTTGTTTGTGTGAGTGTGTATATATTGTGTGTCTGGTAGAGTTTTTATCCTTATTTTAGTGAGTTTGTATTCTTATATTCATGTGTGTTTAAATTTTTTTATTTGAGTATGTAAATTTTGTATGTGTGTGTGTCTTGTGTGAGTGTATATATCTTTATATGTGGGAGTTTGTATAATCACTTCTGTGGGTATGTGTTAATATTTGGGTATCAGAGTGTGTGTAAAATTATCTGTGTTTCTTCTTATGTGTATTTTTTTCTTATCATGGGAGAATATCATAGAAAGAAAATAATTAATACTCACAATGAAGTAAGATTATGTATATCTCTTGTACCTGATGTTACACAGCTCCAAATGAAGTATTTGGTGTGACATGATGAGAATATTGTTTATAATAAATTTAATGTTCTATATGATAGGATTTATAACGTGGAGAATAAATCAATCCATGGGATGATCTATGATAACTTATTGCATAATCTAGATCCACGTCTCTCCAATATTGGTGAAGAGTATATGGATTACATTGATTATGGTTTTGATGATATTCCAAAAAAGATGAGGTTCTTCCAATCACCTAGAAGAGGAAAAATGTGCCACGTGATATTGACATCCTTGGAGGCATTAAAATGAGTTCCCCCGCATTTGAAGTAATAAAGAGATATCGAAGCAAACATTGAGTGGGATATACGAATCGATATTGTAAATTCATGACAAAAAAATTATGAGGAGAAAATTTTCAAAATTACTTATATTTTTTGTAATTATTCTTACATTTTTTGGATAAAATTAAAATTTATAGGGATCAGTATGGTGAGTATCCCATCTACACCTGGGATGACATGATTTTTTTCATGATAATGTGGTTTTTCCCTTCACACTACCATAGATATCTCTATAACAAACATTAATAACTCACCTAAGGGGTAATAGTTTTGAATATTAAAACAAGGTGATAAATATTTCAATGACCAAATAAAACATTATGGGGTATTTAGAGGAAATCATGGAACGGTTTTTAACTGAGATCAATTGGGATATTTTTGGTCAATTTAAGAAGTTCTCCTGTATGAAAATATTATATATTTTCGACCTAGCCACCCAGATCGATAAAAAATAAAAAAAAGGCGAAACATGAAGAGTCCCACTACCCATTTCACTCTATGGAATGATTCATGTAATTAGATAGGAGAATCAAAAAATCTAAATGATTTGGTTTACTATAAAAATAAAAAAGTATTTCTTCCACCTATGAATCCAACTTTTGAGGATAAACAATCAAGGAATCATGATATTTAGCGCCTTAAATGTCAATAAGGGGTAAAATTCATAGTTAATTCTCAAAATGGTTCTCCAAGATAATAAACACGAATAGATAATGGGAAATATATGGAGATATCTTAGTGGAGGAATGAGAGGAATCTCTAGTAATTTATAATGGGGAATTTGTATAATATGGTTAGATTATTATCACTAAGAGTGTTCTAAGAGCACAAAGGACCATTTTAGGTAAAGATAATTGAAAAAAATTTATATTAATGGTAAAAGATCTTTTGGGAGGTATATGGAGTTATTATTATGGGAGTGATAAATAGTAATGTGTTAACCATGATTTTATTAGAGAGGTTGGACTTTCAACTATGAAGCACCACTATCTTTATAGGCTTAAATGGTTGAATAATTGTTAAGTGGTGAAGGTTACATAAAAGGTGATGTTACTATTCACCATAATAAAATATATGTATAAGGTATTTTTCAACATTGTTGTTTTGATGGAATTATATTTGTTTTCAGAATGATTGTGGTAGTATAATTGATATGTTACCCATGATGGTTTCTTAAAATATAATTCCTTTTGAATTTGAGAGAAACCAATAACCCTCAACCCCATTTCCCCAAAAAAAATTCAATAAGATCATATATTCAGAGAAAATTAAAGTTTGTGGGTAAAAATAAAATTATTCACAAAAAAAAGTTGTAAGAAAGAGAGAATAAAGAAACAAATTACTGTGGAAATAATGTGATGTGAGAAGAAAAGTAAAGATGGAATAATAATTTAATTTATGATGAATATTTATTATATTAAAAAATAGTGTTGTTAATGAAGAAATGTTTTCATAGAAAAACTTCTTATTTCTCATGTAAAATATGTTGCTTCTAAATTCTATTGACTTACCCCACGTTTGGAAATATTTTTGAGTCTTTGTTGTAGGAGTACAATGATTTATTTTCTTAAGATGTTGCACCATGTCTTCCACCCATTATATGTATTTGTAATCAAATTATCATCATAATTGGTGAATCACTACCATATATACCAAAATATTTCACTAACGTAAAAGAGAAAAAATAAATTAAATCAAAAGTTCAGAAGATACAGGATGTGGGATATATAGATTAAACCTTAATCTATGTCTTTTAACAGTGCCAAGATGAATAGAACATGGATAATATGTATTGATTTAAGATCCATCAATAACATCATAGTCAGTTATCATTATCTTATCCCAAGGTTATATGATATGATAGATGAATTAATTGTCTCTGATGTTTTCTAAAAAAATTATTTATGAAGTGGATTCCATCAAATTAACGTGAAATAATGAGATGAGTGGATTACTGTATTACCAAAAAATATATATTTTTGAATTTATATTAACTCTTTTTGGTCTTATCAATTATCCTTGAAAATTTATGAGGTTAATGAATCATTTCATACATTCATATATTGTAAGATTTATGGTAGTGTACTTTTTTGATAATTTTATGTACAGTAGGAATTTAAAAGAAAATGTTTCATAGAGGTTTTAATAATAGAGAATTTATTTGGAGACATTAAAATGTCTGAATTGTTACTCGATAAAATAATGTTCACTGGATTATTTTTAAATAGTGTTAGTGTTTACGTAGATATTGAGAATTTTAAATCCATTCAAAAGTGGATGACAACCCCCTTTGTTATATAGGTAAGAATCCCCCAGGAGATTTATAGTATTTATAAGAGGGTTTTGAAGGAATTAAGTATAATAAAAAATTTGTTGAATGAGAAAGAATAACATTAATTTGAAAAGGGGGACAACTAAACATAATGGTTTCAATGAACTCAGAGAGAAACACACCGACACATCGCTGCATTCACTCCCAAATTTTGGTATTAATATTTAGGCTGAATGTCATTAATGTAGAATGGGTATTATTGGAGTACCCAAACAAGAATTTAAGACTATTTTATATTTTAGTGGGAATTTAAATGGAGAAACTATAAATTACTCAATGTATGATAGATAATTTTGTAGGCTATTTATATAATTATAAACAACGAAACATATTATTTGGAATAATAAATTTTTGATTCACTTTGATCATGATGCTATTAAACCTATTTAGAGAAAATATATGTAAATAGGATTCATTATAGGTGGTTTTAATTTATTAAGATATTTTTATATATTATAAATCATAAAAAGGGTAAGGAAAACATAAATTTTGATTCACTTCACATATATGTTGTCTTATTTCGTCATTAGATTATAAACTCAATAGTTTTACATTCATTAATGATTTATATTCCCTTGAAAATATTTTTCGTTATTATTTTAATAATTTTAATCTCATAATTAGTTGGTATAATATTTTTTAACATAGTGGATTCTAATTTTGTGTTAACAAATTTTATATTCACATTTTTCTATTAAATTACTTTTATTAAAAGAAGATGTTTTAGGTGGATTAATGAGAAATTTTGGAAATTATAAAGCATTATTTTTTCTAAATAAATTTTATTATTATTTTATAATGTCCAAGGATACTGATATAATTTTGGGAAATGAATTTAGTTCCATAAATCAAGATATTTGTAAAACCCCAATAGATTTTACCTCCCCCATCTTATCCCTAATTCCCATTGGTATAATATACCCATGGACTTTATTCTCATATTATTAAAGACCCATAGGGGGAGAGATTCAATCATTGTTATTTTGAAGTCATTTTCATAAATTTAACATTTTATTCATTGTAAAATAATAGATGATTTCACTAACACTGCAACAATTTTCTTTCAAGATGTTATCAAGATCCATTTGATTCATATGAAAATTGTGTTAGATAGAGGGAAAAAATCATCAGTTACTATTAGATGAAATTTTTTAGAAAATTCGATAAAAATTTTATATTTTCGACTAATTTTCATCCGAAAACTGATTTCCAAACAAAGGTGGTGAATTAGACATTATCATCCATTCTGTTGAATATTATAAATAATATTATCAAAAATTAAGAGGAGTATATTAAACTTGTGGTGTTTTAAATAATCGGTCTGAACATTCTTGAACTCAATTTTCTCTATTTAAATTTTTTATTTATTTGATATCCTTTCCTATATTGATTTATTTAGTTTTTCATTTTAAGAAAAAATGAATATGGATGGAAAAGACATGAATAATTTATCAATAAATTATATGAAAAGGAAGAAAATATTGATCGAATGACCCATAAATATATCGATCATGAAAACAAGGATTTAAATTAGGTTTTGTTCAAGCCCAATGACTTAGTATGAATATATATGTAATGTTAACAATTTCCTAACAAGTAAAAAGAAAAACTCATTCCATGAGGACCCTTCAAATCATACAATAATTAATTATTTGTTTTTCACCTCATTGTGGCAGCCTTCACTTCAAAATAAAATAAAAATAACTTTTGAGACACTTTTTTTGAAAACCTGTGTAATTTTAATAGTAAAATATTTCTTGTATTCTTAATAATCATGAATAGATTTTATGTAGTCATATTCACTATTAAAAATTTTAACAAAAATTCAATAAAAAATAGAAATTGTTATTTTTTGACTAAATTGTTTTTTGTATTAGATGGTTTAAATTAATAGATAAATTTCTAAAATTTATAATTTAAATTTAATAATTTTTTTAAAATTTAAATTCATATAATCAAATATATCTCAGGTTGAGGTTTAGTGACTTTTTTGAAAAGACTTATTTTGGGGTGAATAATGAAGAAAACAACTTTTTATTAAAAAAATACCATTTATTTTCATGTATTTATGAACTATAATAATATTTTTATTGTTTTTAATTTAAATTTAGTCCAAATAATTTAATACGATTCAACAGTATAAAATATTTTTGTATAAATTCATTTTATGGAATAAAAACACAATTTTCCTAAAAAACACATTTTATTGCATTTTTCATTCTTTTATAAAAATAAATTTCGTCCAATGATACAAATAGAATATTTAAATAATTTTTCGTATTTTTAATAAAAAGGATCAAATTTAGTTATGATTTCAATTTCGATTTTGGTCATAATGAATAGTTATCATGAAGAATATTAGTTAGTAGGGTAAATCGTAAAAAATTTTAATTATGGTAAACACTAAGTGATATGTCCAAAAAATATTTTCATAATGTATAATTTATAAAGTTATTTTGACACTTATAACATTATTTTTTATCATTATTCTTTTAGATCCAATTTCATATAAATGATTCTTTATATTATATTAATAAATTGAGTAAATACAAGAGTTCCACTTCCCTTACTAATAAAAAGAAACCTTCTATATTATATTATTCATGTAATTTGACTCATTTATCTCAATAAATAACTACTGAAATACCTTCACAATATACCTCCCAATTCCATATATGTTATTTTGTAACCAAAATATTATCCTGGTAAGGATTATGATGTAATCTAAATGAGGTTTTAAAAATAAGGGGTATAACTCCTAACCGAGTTTTTTCATATATATTTATTAATCTAAATTCATAAAATAAAATTTAAATATTATTATATAATGAAAAAATTATATTACTTTATCTATAATACTATCATTTTTATCGAAAATTATTTTTTATCTTTTTTCCATCAAATCTAAAATTTATAATTTCACTAATGAGTACAAGTGGTCTACTACCTTTACAAAGAAACGAGTTTCATTTTTCATCATCACATAATATATATAGGTAAATTTTTTGGTAAAATTATATATATGATATCTGTTAATTTTTTATTATTCTATAATGATTATATGTAACTTACCATTTTAACATTCCATCCATTCAAAAATGATAATTTCACTCGTGTGTACGTATACACTACCACCTCCACAAAGTGTTGTGGTTCATTTTTCATTTCCATGATACAAGGCTGGTTATAAAGATAAAAATTTCAAATAAAATATGAAATTTAAAAATAATTATGATTCAATAAATATAACCTATTATTTACTGTATTTTTTCGACTAGATATAAATATGAAAACGTCGTTCATGAGTTCATATGGAATATTATCTCAATGAATGATGTGATTAATTTTTCATGAAAAATTTAAATAGATGGTCATAATAGTACATTTAATTTAAAAATTTAATAATTAAATGTAATTTAACATTCTATAGTAAATTCAACCATGATCCATTTTAATATAGTCAATACACCAATGTTGTAATGAGGTTATAAACTGAGTGATCCCAAGTCATCTAATGTGAACATAATCATTTCAGTAAATAAATTAAAAATGATAATAATTGACATAAATGGAATAATTATAATGTAGAGAATATGAAAAAAATTATTAATGAAAAAAATAACTAATAAAATTTTCTTATTTAATAGTTAGAGAATGTACCAATCTAGAAAATACATATGATAAAAAAAAATTTAATATAGTATTATGGTCTTTCTCCCAACTATTATTCTTCTATGTAGAGGTTTTTTTAAATGTTTATAGAATGTTACAATTTAGGATTTAAATGATTATAGATGAATTTTTTTACTATTTATTGATTTTATTATATGGTTTCAAAAAGGATTCTTTAAAATATTATCCATATGGGTTATTTTTAAATTTTAAAAAAAGTGACAAAAGAATGTTTTTTAACATATATAGATTAATAACTATTTTCCACCATCAAATCCCTCATTCATTCTCAAAATTACTTTATAGGTTAACATTAATTTTCAATGAATGTCAAATTATGATATTTTGGAAAAAAATTAAATATTTTTCAAAAGAAAGTGATATTCCTTTATATTCATATTTGAAAATGAAAAGTGATTTTATTATGGGTTAAAATAAGTTTTGAAGAGTTTTATATTAAATTATTGAATGATTTAAAATGTTCTTCCTTTATATCGTATATGAGAAATATATATGATGGTAGGTGATTTGGCTTTTTCACATGATGGTTAGTGAGCCTGATATATCTCTTTAATGTATATAGTGATGATTTATTATTCAAAGGAAAAAATAATGGAGATAAAATTCTACACAACTCATATTAAATTAAATTGGTTATAGTTATTTTTACAAGGATAATGAAAACATTAATGTGGGTTATGAATATAATACTGTAAGATACCTATATTATTATTTCAAACAAATATTTTTATTGAATTCATTTTATTTCATTAGGTAATGAAATTTAATGATATTTTAAATGTGAAAGGTTGGTTTTTAAAAGAAATTGTTTCATTATTTATAATGAACCTCAATATTACATCAACATAATATTATATATACTATAGGGTTTTCCAATATTATCTTTGAGAAAAATTTTATTTTAATATATTGAAATGTGTAATTTATTTTATCAATGTTTTATTATGGAAAAAGGTAAACCTATTCATGGGTTTTTAGGTTTTTAATATACTATCAAGATTCAATTATTTTTATTTCCTCTAATAATTTTGTAATTTTCATCTGAAGCTTTAAAATAAAGTTAATGAATTTAAATATTAGATGGAACTATATAATGGTAAAATGTTACACTTTAGAGTAATATTAAAAGAAATAAAAGTGCCATGAATGAAATAGGGGCCTAAACATAAAGTTTAATTTTTGTGGAAGAAATGTACATTGTGTGTATGTGTCCACATTGTTCTATAATTTTTCCCCAATTAGATAAATCTACAATCCTGACTAATTTGTGAATGTGTAAAATGGGAAATACTTACTGTTAAACTAATATATATAGATTGATATTATAACAGGTAATAATACTTTTCTACAAAAAACAATCATATTATTTTATCCTTAAATAAAATTTAATAGAATTAACTTAATGGACATGGTGTTTTATAACTTTAGCCTCAATCACTATTTTATGTCTATTAATTCCATATATGTTCTAAGAATATTTTGATGAATAATATATTTTGAGAGTGTAAAATTTAGTACTCTTTCTATAATTAAGAATATTACTTCCACCTAAAAAAGAGGAGAATTTTCTTAATAATTTGATAATCTTACTAAATTATGAAGAACATTTTTGTAGTTATCCTAAAATCTGTATTAATAATTTTTTCATGGTCTAATTGAAATTGTGACCGTCTTTTTTTTTATTTAATTTCTAGAGCTCGATTATTCTTATAGAAGAATTTTTGGACCTATCTTTCTCATAGATTAGTCTCTACCAATACTCATGATTTATAGTTGTTCTATTCCCCTGATAAATTATCCTAATTTTTATAGCTTTATTTTTTACTATAACTCAATATTATATTCTTCTTTAACTTATATATTCAAATAATTATACTTAAAACTAAAATTTTGTTATCATTATTATTAATTAAAATATTTGTTTTACTATTCAAAAATTCTTATAACTTAATTTCCAATGTATAAACATGGTTATTATTTTCTCAACACTTGATTATATTTTTAATTAGTGATTAACTCAGATCAAATGTTCATTTTATTTAGATTGGTTTGTCCTAATTGTTTGGTGCATTCTTAGATTATTTTTTCCTAATCTCAAAAATTTATTTTCAATCATAAACAGAAAAAATTTATTCATGAATATTTTTACACATATCATCAAACATGTATTCACCCTTTTTCTATAGTAAATCATTTATAATCAATTTAAATTGGTAAATTGTGTTAGAACAACTAGTATAAATTCATTTAAAGGGTGGTGAATTAGGGTTTTAAAGATTAAAATAACTTACCCTTTGGGTCTTTTTCCTTTGTTAAAAACACACTTAGCAGTATTTCCCATAGAATTATATAAGTATAGATGAAAACTTGAATGCTACATATAAATTTTACTTGTGTTGATCCCAGTGAGTATCACAAGAGGGGGAGAAATCGAGTCCCTAATAAAAATTTATGTCAATATTTAATATTTTGAAATCACCCAAATGTTTAAATATGGGAATTTTTAACAAAATTAGTAGTATTATATATATCTTAATCATTATAATGACTTCTCTAACGATTTATTAGTTCTTATATGAATAATATTAATAATATCATTGAATCATTTGAAATCAATTTACTTGATAAAAATAATATACAATGAAGAATTAATATAAACTATACATGTATATTTAGATTGTTTATAGTTAAAATTGTTTATCGTTTTAAAGTGGAAATAAAATAAAACAAAATTAAAACAAAATATGTAAAAATTAAAACAAAGGGATTAGTATCATGTTGAGACTTATTCCCCTCCACTTAGTGATCACCAACTATGAAGAGGTTTACATTAAATAAAATAAATTATCTACAACCTCGATCGATTTTATAAACAAATTTACAACTATCTTGGTCACACAGGACCTCATCCTCAGTATTTCATGGGTGTAAAAATAAGTATGCCAAACAAGGACCTCTACAACTCTTATCCATGAGAATATTATGAATTTTTTTAAGAATATATAAATTATCTTCTAGTTTATTGCAGGATATAGTTATCATGTGGTAAAGAAGAGTTAGCAAACACACTACTCAAAATGTAATAAAACTAAATAGAATTGAGAAATCTTGGAGTGTAGAGTATAATGTGGCCAGTATAATGGAATGTATCTTCTGACTATTGATTTTAATTAGAAATGAAGCATGGGTCACGTTATTTCAAAATCATTAGAAATAAAATATTGTCACAAATTCATATTTTTTAACTACAAGAAATCACTGGATGTGATGATTCTTAGGCTTCCTTAGTCAAGGGATCATAAAATTCATCTCTTCAGCTCTCAACTATTTGATAAATCACGATATATTTCTATGCACATCACTTTTCTTATCTACAACATTTTTTATATTTATTCTGAATATTTTCCTCTATATCTACATGAAATAGTGTGCTCTACTTTTATTAGTAGCAGTAGAAACATCTGAATCATAGGCTTCATCATACTACACATTCTGACATTATTTCTGTTGTAAATTTAAGATACAATCATTAAAATAGTAAATGTAATAACATTCAATGAATATATCCATTATATTAACATAATTAAAAATATGTAACATAATAAAATTAGTCATGGTGTCTTTGGATATTCTTCTATATTGCTTTGAAAGTATGTTTCAATTGAGGTATGTTTCTCTAGTGGTATATTGGTCTAACAGTATGATATTTTTGATGTCTTATACTATGAAAAATATTCAGTAACCCGGTGGAGTCTCCCCTAATAGAGTATGATCTAATAGTGTACACTTTTATGGTGTCTCAAGCATGTTATTTTTCAGTGTTGGCATCATTTTTCGGGCATTTCTCAAATATAGGCAAATTTACATTCCGACTTCATGAAAACCAAGTGGTGTGTCAAATGATGGTGTCTCATACTTTTTCAATTATCCAGTCTAATGGTATGATTGTATGACAGTTTGATATTCTATTAGTATCTCATACATAGAAATTTTTATGATGGCGGTGTGTTATAGACAATAGTGTTTATGTCAATGGTGTATCATACATTGAAATATTTATCACCTATTATTAGGATACAAATTACATTTAAAAAAACATGAAATTCATCTGTTTTATAAAAAAATGATTTTGTGATCATTAAAACTAAGAGGTCAACAATCACCCCCTTTTTGATTGTCCCAAATAATGTAATGAAAAGAATAGTATAAATGAAAAAACAAGTCATCAAAGATATTACAAAAGTTCAAACATGAGACCCAAAGTATGATCAAAATATAAATCAATAATTACCCTTCATTGTATGTGTATATGATTCAATGAAAATAATTGGAAAAATAGTTAGTATCAAAAGTTTGTATCAAAGAATATAACATATTTCAAAGATAGAAATATGTAAAACAGATAGTATCAAATATAATAAGGTTATAAAATAAATAATCATAATTGCATAAAATGGTTCAAAATTGATTTTATATATTCAATAAAAATCCCCCCCACAATATGGGATTATAAAAATTGTAAATTATATTAAAATAATTATAGTATATACAGGAAGAATAATTGAATAGAATATAAAAGTATAATAGATAAAATTTGGAGGTAAAAAATAAATGAAATATTTTGAGCACAATGCTATTGAAATATATATCCCATCAAATATTGCATATTCTAATCCAGAAAAATACAAATTTTATGTTTTGGCAGAGGGGTACATCAGTTCTATTCATTTAGCCTTAAATTCCTCTTGCTTCTTAGTTGAGGCTGTAGGATTAACCCGAGGAAGAGTGTAGGGAACACCAAGAAAATGGATAATGAGAGCCTCAAGGTGACAATCATCTAAAACAAAAACTAGCCTGATCTATCATAGTGATAGTGAAGGATTTATTGGAAAAGTGTGAAAACTAGTTGTCATAGATACTGTGGAACCACCAGTAACTACAGGTCTGATATCTTATAGATAATTAATTATAATGGATGACTAAGAAACTAATTCATGTCCTTGAACACGATGAAATGAATTCATGAAATTACTGAAATAAATTATATTATAGCCACCACAGTCCATTTCAGTAAAAAAATACATTCTTCCCTTCATTGAAATGGTTAATGATTGAGTCCATCTCCTTGAGTGGTCTGACATTCTAATCAAAAGAATTAGTCACAGTAGGCATTAAAAAATTCTCAGCAATGATTATGAAATTGGCTTCCATCTCATGCTTCGTATGGATTTTAGAGAGATAAAACATGATGGACATGGTTATAGTTTCTCTATAATCATTCATATAATGGTAATAGTAGTAAAAAAATTTGTGTTAACATGGTCAAAATTATACCAAATTATAATAAAGGTTAATTACGGACATTTGTTACACTACCTATAGTATAGAAAGATGCATCTCTAAGCTCATATTTAATAAATAATCTCAACTGATTGACTTCAAAAACATTAAGAGAATGATATTTAGGAGCAAAATATGTATCTAAATAAGTATCATTGATAATTGTTTAGATACCATCCAAATAATTATTAAAATCATATTTGATTTCCTTAATCAACCACTTGAGAGTTTACAATTCATTACATTTCCTCTTACATTCTTTCTCTGTATCCGAAACATAATGCATCATTTTTGGTTGGATATTTTGAATAACAAACTCAAATATTTTCATTATATCCTTTACAATGAACTTTTTCAAAATAGGAGATTGAATCTTTATACCCATGTGAAACTACAACATTAGATTTTCACAAAACACATTCCAGTCTTCTTGAGTGGCTATATCCTTTGAAACAACTATAGGATCTAAATTAGGTTCATGTAAATGAGGTCTCATAGAATATAAACTTTTAATCAAACATTCAAGGTCAACTATTTCTATGAAAGATCCATTAGGATCACATTCAATAGTAACATTAGATTTATCACTCTTTGGATGGATTCTTACCATATTAGAGTACTTTACCCACACCTCTTCTATAGGGTTGTCCCAAATCATAGAAATAGATAATATGGATGGAGGAACCACACTTGTACAACCACCTAAAACTTTCAGATTTATCTAACCTTCTAAATATTGATCAACCACTATGTGTTATACACTTTCTAGATCGTATTTCATCTATGTACCAATAGTTGATGCATCTTTCATTTGAACACTCTGTTGGGAATTAACAGTAGTGTGTTCATCTTCAACATTTTCATCCACGTGATACATATGAACATTAAAAACAACAAACTGTTCATTTCCAAATTCTTCCCTAATAATATTTTTATTCTCTTATTCAGTAACTTGTTAATCCACAATATCTCTAACACTCATCTATTTAGCCACAAATAAAATCTAGAATATCTTGACCACTGGAAACTGAACTGGACTTAACATCTTTAATAGATTTATTTTCATAAAAAATAATCATTCATGGGGAATTCTCCCCCTCAACAAATGCATCCTTATGATCTGGGGGGATTTTCACACCTTTCTTATTGATACAACTACTATCATAATAAGGTTCATAATATTCTCCATCACATCCATTCTCCTCATCTTCTTACTTTTCTTCCTATTCTTAATCATCTTCATCATAATCACCACCACCATCATTATCATCATCATGGTTTCCATATTATATTCATTTATAAACAATTGGAACAAGTTATGTTGAAATGACACTAGTCTATAATTGATTCTTCTTCATCATGTATTATTCCCTTAACCTCTAACATGGATGAAATCACTTTGGGTAGATCAATAAATTTGATATGGATGATTGTTTGATCATCTCCCACATATGTACCACTAGATATAAACAAAGATTAATCATAGGATCTTATGTCATAAAAAATAAAATATAAACATCCAGATACCTTAGGGTTGAAAAATATCATTTTCTTGGACGTAGTATATGCTTTATGAATATAAATTATAACCTAAATTATCCATCCAACTCCAAGGCAACATGCCTCCTTCTAAGGTTATCTTCATTTAGCACATCCAGGGAATCCTAATTTATAAACATATCAATATAATCTAGAATACTTCCTTGGTATTCATTAGTTACTCCATCATTAGGTCTATTTAAATACATATTCCATTTTCGTGAAGAAAAAACCAAACAACTATCTTTTGACACGACTTTAAATCCCATATGGACCATCATTATTAAAGGAAAACTCTACATTATAATAAAAATAATATACCATATTTGGGTACATTGTAAAATTATTTTAATATATTCACTCCAACTACCATTGGTTTTGGAGAACCTTAAGTTCTAGAGACATACATGATAGAATCCACGTCGATTCAAATTCATTTTCTCCAAAAACTCAATTGAGAATATCTGGATTAACTAATACAACGTGAAGAGGTTCACTCATTGTTTTCTTCTTCTTCCTAGAATATTTTTACATTGAAGAATAAATACAAAAATCATGTGTCATTCATTACATTCAGCTTGGATCAGTATGATCATTTAGGAGCAAGGAGGTGGTTTGAACTGTGTGATTCGAAGGGTTTGATCTACAATCGACAAAGAGATACAAAATTTTCTTGTGGAGATCAAGGTATGTTTGGAATAAACATTGTTATAATTGAAAATAATTTAGGATATTTTGTATTTATAAATTTGAAATTAAACATGAAATCAAATTTAAGATGATGACAAAAAACATAGGGATTCCTAAAATAGTGTGATCTTAGATATAAACTCGCAATTTGAAATATTAATAAATAGGGAAAAATTATAAATACATGAAAAGAAATGATATAACTACTCTGGAGATTGACATATCCAATTGTATGATATAACCAATGGTATGACATTCTAAAGGTATGGAATATCCAATTGGATGAAAAACCAATGGTATGACAACCCCATAGCAGGGAAAGACAACAATGTGTCATCGTAATGGTATTCCAATTACATGAATATGTCAATTAAAATAGTATGTAAATGATAATTAATCTAAACCAAAATTTTCAATTCCTAATTCATATTTTTTATAATTCATTCCCTCAAATTTTAATTCTGTGGCAAATATATCAACTAACTGATGAATTGGGCCAATAAAATCGAGAGTAATATCTCCATTTTGATATAGATCTCTCAAAAAGTGATATATTATATAAATTTGTTTTGTTATAAAATTATAATTAGGAAACATAGAAATGTTAATTTCGCTTTTGTTTTCACGGTTTATGGGGACATATCGGAATTAATATCCATACACTAGTAATGTGTGTTCCACCCACAAAATTAGTGCACAAAAACTACAATAATCTATATATTTATCTTTGTCGGTAGAAATTCATTATAATTTTTTTTACTACAACATGAATCCAAATACTAGCCTAAATAGTTTCATGTTCAAGAGGTATTTTTTCTATCTAGCATTCATCCACAATAATTAGCATCATAAAAACTTTCTAAATCAAATTCATGTCCTCGATGGTAAACCAATCCCAAATTATATGTATATCTAAGGTATTTGAACAATAAAGATATGTGAATATTTTGTGTTTTCTTGAAAATGATAACACATAAACAAAATAAACATAATATATCCTTGCTAGGAATTAAAATATAGAAGAATTGGAATCATACCTCTATAAGTTGTTTGGTCAACTAGTTTCATAGATATTTGATGATACAATTTTCATATGGTACTCAAAGGAGTATTTCTACTATTGGTGATGTATATATTAAATTTTTAGAAATTATCTTTTGTATATTTACTTTGATTAAAAATAATTCCTTCTCTAATTTAAAAATATGAAATCTAGGAAAGATTATGTGTTCACCCATTAAACTCATTTCAAAATAAATTTTCATCATTTTAGAAAAATCAGTACATGATGAATTTTTTGAATATCCCAAAATAATATCATCAAGATATATTTTTACTACGTAATAAAATTTTTAAATTAATTTCATTAAATGGGTAGGATCAGTTATTCCTTTTGAAAACAGTTTTGAAATTAGAAAATTATGGATCCTATTATACCAAGCTCATGGATCATGTTTTAAACTATACAAAGCATTAGTTTATTTAATAAAAATATTTTGAAACTAATGATTTTGAAAACTAGTGGTTTATTCCTCAAAAAAAATCACCCATTATAAGAATATTTAAACATTTACTATTGAAATATATTTGATAATAGTTAAAATATGGATGTTATTCATAAGAAATAAAATTTTAATTGATTCATGTTTGGATACATGTGAAAAGGTATCCTCATAGTCAGTCCCTTCTTCTTCACAATATCCTTGAAGAAGTAGTCTATCCTTGTTTATTAGTAAATTTCGTAAATCATTAACTATAATCATAAATTCCCATTTAGTTATAGATTTCATGGTGTCATTAGTAATATCTATAGGTTTCCACACTTTATTGATTTCAAACTAATTTAACTCTTATATCATTGCTATTATCGTGAATTCATCATTGATAGCTCCATTGATGCTCTTTGGTTCAAGTTGAGACAAGAAAGGGTGACATTCAAGCTGATTTATAATAGAATATATAGTGTAAATTCATCTATTTAGATCACCTAAAATGAAATTTAAATTATGGTACTAAATATTTTTAACACCTTTACGGAATGTGGGATAGGCCACATCTGGATTATTAGGTTTAGGTTATGGATGTTATAGAAATTCTTAAAAGTGGATGATTTTTCAATTTTTAAAAAAAAGGATATAATGGTTTGGAATTTAATTTTATAGAATATATATAATTTTTAAGGTTTCCTAAGGCATTACTAGGATTATTTGGATCATTTTCACAAAATTTGACATGAAAAGATTGACCCACAGTTTTGTATTAATATTGAAAATTCAATAGGCTTTTCAAAAATCTATGTAACCAAGGAAAATTACTTCATCACTTTTATAAGAAAATTTGTCCAAATTATCCTTAGTGTTGAGAATAAATAATTTGATGCGAAAAATATAATATGATTAATATTATTTTATCTATTATGATGCAACTTATAAGGGTTCTTCTTAAGAATTGGTATGATCATAACTCTGTTGATAATACAAAAGGTTGTATAAAGAGCTTCTTCCAAAAATAGTTAGGTATGTCAAACTCATTTAAAATGGTTATGTATGTATCCTTTAATGTTTTATTTATTATTTCAATAAATCAAATATTTTGGGGTGTCTTAGGAGTAGATATGTTATGAGTGTAGCCATTTCCTGAGAAAAAAATTCAAAATCATGATTCTCAAACTCATGAACATGGTCCTTCCAAAATGATTTAATCCTAAGTCCAGTAATATTTTCCACATATTTTTCATAATTGGTAATGTAGGAGAATTCTTCACTTTTGTGAGATATATAATATACCCATGTACTCCTACTATATTCTTCTAATAGGACATAAACATAGTTCTCCACTTTAATATGATAATCTATAGAATGTATTAACAAATCTATATGAAAAAACTATAGAGGTTGATATGTTGACACCTATTTATTCAGTTTAAATGAAATTTTATTCTTTTTTCCCTTTTTTGATAGTTATTAGAGAACTTATCAGTTGGGAACTAATGTTTAGGTAGATATGTAACTAAATCTTTTCTAGTCATATTTTTACGTGAGTGAATGTTACAATGGCCTAGTATCCTATGCCAATGCTAAGATTCCTTATAAAAGGCACTCAAGGATAAAACATTCTCTTAAACTAAATAATTTAAATCAACATCATAAACATTCTCATTTCTCAAATTAGAAAAATTAAAGTATTTTTAGACTAAAAAATTCTACGAATCATTCTCAAACATGATATAAAAACCATCATCACCCATCTGTGAAATGAAAATAAGATTGTATTTTAAACCATTGACATATAAAACTTTAGAAATCAAAACAATGATTTTGCTACCAATCTGGCCTAGGCCGATGACATTTCCTTTTCCATTTTCACTAAATATGACATAGAAACCTTTAATATAAGGACATAGCCTTAAAAATTTACATTGTCTGGAATTTCAGTCAAGAACAGTCTTTAGTTCACATTTAGGATCTTTTCAGTTTTATTGTTTTTTAGAATTTGGGAATTATACAAATATTACATTCCATAATGATAAAAATTGAAAACTTATAAATAGTATCCATTTATTAAAAATATTAAAAATTAAAAAAAAACAGGATTTCATTGAAAAATATTCATAATGTTTATCATTACATTCTTCATTCTCTTAACCATCTTTATAACCAATGAAAAACTTTTTTCAATCTGGGGATGAGCACAAAAAGCTCAGTAAATTATATAAATAATGAAATATTTAGTCAAGTGATAACATAAAAACCAAAAATAATTTCATTTCATAAAAACTAATTATCATTCTTAGAAACATAATGTAGTTTCCTTGTGAAATATTTAGATTATCACTCTTACATTCACCCTTACACATGGAATAACCATTCGTTCACCTTCAATCTTTTGAGTACACAATGCATTGGGGATCTATCATGGGGATAACATGTCATATATTATGCTATAATGGGATAAACCCAACATATATTGAACTATAATGTGTCTCAACACATCATATCTTGAGATAAAATGGGCTCAAAACAATATAAATAATTTCCATGGAATATATCAGGAATAAAACTCATGATAACATACTTAAACCAATGAGAAAAAAAACATTCACATAACATAATACACTTTTTTTTGTAAAAATCATTTTTTAATATATTAAAACAAATAACATAAATATTTAATCATAATCATAATAAATAACTATGAAAAAATACAAAATATACATTATTGTATAAGAATTTCATGAAATTAGAGAAACTGCTCATGTCGTATGAAAGAATAGATTTTTAAAATTTCATAAAAGAGACATTTAATATGATTTCAAATGGTAATCCCATTACATAACTCTGAAAGATATTACTTTCCCAAAAGCATGAAAGAAATTAAAACATTAACAAACATTTAAATACATTAATAATAATTATTTTAAAAAAGGACATGTAGTAAAAATATTTAGAAGAATGGATCTTTAAAACATCAAAAACCTTTTTATTGTTAGAGTCCGTTAACTCTACTTTTAATTACATAAAATGTAGATATAATGGTTTTAACAGTGTTATAAAAATATTACTATACTGAAATCATGTTTATAATTCCTTACATTATCTTCTTATTACATTCTCCACTCATTTATTATCATATATTTTGTTATTTTCGTTGTTTTAGGTGTGCTCTTTTTATGATATATAAGGTTGGATTAATTATGGTGTTCCATTTTGAAATTGAAATATAATAGTTATGTGATAAAAAATAAATATTTTTATCATTTTAAAAAATTACATGTGAATTTAAACTATTCATGATTGTGGTACAGGCAAAAAATCATCATCCACAAAGGCTATGAATTGATGCACCGTAGATGGTGATTTTGTTATTATAGAATGAAATGAGGGTATGAGAGATTTTATGATAAATATAACTATCATGAACCACCTTCATCATGATTAGGGAGGGTATGTAAAATTCCCATGACCTTCCTTCTTCAACAAGAAAATGAGATAATGACCCTCGAATCCTACATCCAGAAAGCCCCGGGGTGGTGACCATCACCAACGGTATACATATCTCACAATATGGGAGGCATTACCATTTTTATAGTAACTAACATCGAGATATAAGATATATAAACCTAAAAAACTCCACAAGATATAAATAAAAGAAACCAAAATCCATCCCACAGGAATGTTAAAAGTAAAACGACTAAAAATACAATGAAAAAATCCAAAGTAAATACTAAAAGAACAATAGTAAGTAGTGACCCAAAAACTATCCTAGGACCCAATCTAGAAATGTCCAGAATAGTCCCCATAATCACATTGAAATATTGAAAATAATTTTATATATATTGGGTGAGCATAAAAGTATACTCAGTAATAAATGAAAATGAATCTCGTACAGAAGTGGGAGAAGAATAATAATTCTCCAGTGAAAAAACAAAAGAAAAAAAATGCACAAAATAAAGAATAATATCCTCCACAACCTCACCAAATAATTATCGCCAAATAACACAATTTATGTAATATAATGTAGTAAGAATTTTGATATATGGTTACCCAAAACCACATCCCACTGGTTAACTACTCATTCCTAATGGTAAACATCCTGACACTACAATGCTATTCCACATGCCCCACTCTCTGAACCTTCCCACACACACCTGTTCCACAAAACACACTACATTACTATGCATAGACACATGTGCCTCAATCCACACAACATTCCTTCCCACAAACACCTAGTCCCCAATCCACGCTACATTCCTACCCATAGAAACGTGGGCCTCATCCCAAAGACACTTGGGAAAGAAAAACATGCCTCAGACCATTACACATGGGAAACACACCACACATGTATACATCAGGTATTCCTCAATCCATTATATCCTGCCTAAAAAATATTGAGTGATCATTTTCTAGAAGAGTGAGCAAAGAATAACCTATAACTATTAGTCCATCACCCAACCTAGATGGTATAGAAAACACCCTCCCCTATGAAATGGGGGTGTTCAACACATAGTTCTCAACTAGGGTGGGGTGTGTATTGAAACCACAAAGAACTATATGGGTATATATATATATGTATATATATATTCAAAACACTCTTCACAAACTATGGGTTATAAAAACAAACAAACAACCCACACAAAATTTCTCTAGCTTCCACCACAAATGAAATACCAAACAAACCTTCGTAAACCAAATTCACAACCCCCGGCCAATTCATGTAACTAATCATATTTCTTTATTAAAAAAGGGAAAAAATTATTGATTCTATCCCAAAATGGAAAACTACCAATAATTACAAATGTTATAAGGGTATATTAACTATACCCACCAATACCAAATCCAATTAGAGAAATAAGAAGAAACTTATAAGAATAAACTCTAACATTGATTCATAATATATTGGTCACTAGAAACACTAAATGAAAATCCCACGTAGGGTAATAATATTTTTCATCAAAATAAACACTCTCAAACAATCCTTGGAAGCCCCACTATAAAAAAATCACCACATCCACCAAAAAAAAATCAACTATATTGCAGTCCCACTGAAAAAACACACCATTCCCAACATCCATTACACAACCCAGATGCAAACCCACTGTTCAAAAAGGTAGTGTATTCCATAATCAATAAATCTCTCAGCTTGAGATACAATTTCACCAACAAATCACCAGAACACACACCCTTGTTCTCTTAGTAGCTGCACTACACCACTCATACAAAGCTCCATATAAAAAAGATCCACACACAGCACACAACCACACAAAACAATGGAACGAATATTTAGAATTAACACAATAATTCATTAATTACACTTTAATAAAATAGGGGTAATCATAGAACAAGTTTGATCATGGGGAATCCATTTATATGGCCAGTTATATGTTTCTAATCAATTCATAATTTTATATTTTAATAGGGGAACCATAAAAAGTGTAAATAATCTCCCATTCAAAAACAAAGACCACCAATTTCCATGATTTTCAAAAGACATATAACTCTCAATATGGGAAAACGATAAAAGATAAATCAGCACAAGTATCGTTATCATCATTACATCCCCTCATTTGTAACTAAGGTATCATAAAATGTTATCATAATAGACATGTTCATCTTTATAATATCATTATTTTTAATTTGAATTCTACTGCATTCTCAAAGAGACATGTGTTTACCCACCCAGCATGATACACTATTAAAAGATAAAAGAAGGAATCCATACTTTTCATAAGAGAATATCCGAAAATCCTCTTTTCCCCAAAATAAAGGGTCATGAATATAACAGGAGACTCTATAGAAGGATTCATTCTAAACTCCATAACACAATACATGATTCCACAAGTAACAATGGATCTGATTACACCATGTGAAAATGAAAACACACTTGGAAGATAAGATCTCATCTTAGAAAAGATAGATCCTTTATCAATGTAAGGGAAATGTTTCAAGTTACATTATAGTTGGATCATGGTCAATACCACATATTTTGAATATTTAAAATACCCCATAGCCTAAGGATATAAAATTTAAAATTAATGTCTTTTGAAAGGCCTTTATAAATTCTCAAACTAGGTTTTAAGCATGATTTACATAAAATAAAATGTAAGAGGGGAGAAATGGAAAAATTGAAAAATGATTTAAATGAATAAAAAATTGGTAATTCCCCAACATGATTCACCAACATTGACTCACTTACAGCGATTCACTGATAGCGACTCACCAAAAAGGACACACCGACAGCGATTCCCCGATGTAACCCAGTGATGCATGACTCACAGACATGAGTCATTGATGCCCAACATACCGAAACCTGACCTATAAGAACCCAACGTACTAACACCCAACCTACCATCATCCTACTTACCAATGTAGAGCCACCGACCTTGATTTATTGACAGAAGATACATATGGAAAACTTGAATTTTCTCAAAATCTTGAAATGAGCTAATGTTGCCCCCTAGAACACCCCAAACACAAGATTTTGACAGTGTAAGGGACCAAGGTGGTTTATACCATTACATCAGATAGCTCTCAAACTATTCTTTCCTTTTATAATTAAAAACCAACCCTAGAAGAAGGATTGGTCCGAACAACCACCCCATAAGATATTTGTTTCTGACGATTTCGTCGGGGTGCGCGAATTCTTATGTAGAGGACGTGAGACTGTTTCCCCACATTCCAACATTTCAAAGGTGGGTGGAATCCCTTACATATTCGGGGATATTTAATCCTTGATCAAAATGGGATGATGGGATGTCGGTTCTTCCTTCCCTGGATTACTCTGTGGAACTCCTCACCTAGTCCAGGTCTCCCATATAGAGTTAATATGTTGTTCGTGAAACTCTTCCTGGTTCCATATCATCATGGATGCCATTTAATTAAACTGCTTCTATCAGGAAATTATAAGGGGCCCAGTCAGGGTAACAACCTTCTCTTAGAGGATAAGTCGCATTGGGCATCACTGGTGTGTCTGGATGCTAGAGGATTTGTTTGTCAGTCATATTTCGCTTATTATAGGGATTATCGAGGTCACGAAAGCTTGAGGAATCTAACATAGAATGTGGGGAATCATATGACATGGGCTTGAATCATAGTTTTTCCTCTGCATACCATGTTTAAAATAGGGTATGCCGCGTGTTTAATGTCCAGTGGAGACAGATTAGACTGATCAGAACACTGACTAGAGTAGATCAGATGGAGGAACCCCCTGGAGGGAACAATGATACTGGGGCCATAATGTGGGTGGCCTCCTGAATGTTGTTAGTTAGAATAAGGAATGTGGTGGATTAATCCCACTGGGATGTGGTGGCCTGTGTAAGAATCAGGATGGATGATGGAAGGTTTTGGGAGTGGGTGGTGAATGGGATGGAACCGTCATAAGTATGACAATGGTTTTGGGTTTGAGCCTCGAATAGGCTTCCTACGTATCCCCATCGTAAGAATTAAAAGTCTACATAGTTCTTCTGTTAGCGGCTTCCACTGACGGGGTCACAATGGCTTACCTCTGGATGGATTCACAATGACTTACTTCTTGATGGGTGGTGGTCCTGTACCTCATGGAGGCTTCCTACGTACCTCTCCTTGGAAAAGATCAAAGTACTCATAGTTTATGACGGGGCATGGAAACGAATGGTCAGAACCAATGGGTGTTTGGATTGAACCTCATGGAGGATTTTTACATACCTTTCCTTGACAAGGATCAATGTCCACGTATTTTAGGAAGTTGTTTGGGTATTACACTCTAGGCTGACCAAGGTGTTGGTGAACTGACGTGAAGATGGTCGGAACGACTGGGCGTGGGGGGCTTGAACCTCGGGAAGTCTTTACACGTACCTTGCCTTGGAATGTATCAATGTCCACGTAGTTCCTTTATGGTCATGGAAACGAATGGTTGGAAGCAATGGGTGTTGGTATTGAACCTTGTGGAGGCTTCCTACGTACCTTTCCTTGGCAAGGATCAAAGACCATGTAGTTCATGTATGGGCATGGGACCGAATGGTAGAAACCAATGGGTGTTGGGATTGATATCATGGAGGCTTCCTATGTACCTTTCCTTGGAAGGGATCAAAGACATCATAGTTCATGACGGCAGGGATCTTACACTCTAGGCTGCCCAAGGTGTTGGTGAACCGACGTGAAGATGGTCAGAACAACCGGGGTTGTGGGCTTGAACCTCGTGGAGGCTTCCTACATACATTTTCATGGCAGGGATCAATGTCCACGTAGTTCCTGTTTGGGGAACGAGTCGCTGAACCAGTGTGAATGTGGAGATGGGGTCTAGTTGGATGGTGGGCTTCAACCATAAGAAGGATTTCTATGTACCCCGCCTTAGAAACAATCAAAGACCACATAGATCAGGTATGGTTTGTGGGGCTTATACTCAAGGCTTCCAAAGGTGTATGTCATGGTTGATGATAACTCTATGCCGACGTGAGTCATGCTTGGTGTGACAAACAAGAGGTAGAAGAGGCATGATGATCACGACATGAAAGGTGCATCCATGAGAAGTGATGTGGGGATTACCCATTGATAGTGGTCCAAAGGGGAAATAGGGGCTTACTTATGGTTTGTAGCCCGAATAGAATGGGACTTACTCTAGGAGGGAGGCTCCATGGCAACAAAGCGCAGTGGGAGAGGGATTTGGGACCTAATAAAGGAGAATAACTATTCCCCATCATGCCCTTAGCTGGCCCTGGGGACCGAAGAATAAAGGAGCTTTTGGGATTCTGCCTCCTACCAGAAACCTAGGGGCTTACACCGAGATGGGTTCCCTTTCCCCATGGACAAACGCCACTATCATACAGTGGATATCATCCCATGTGGAGACCAGTTGGCATAGAGAATGTCTACGGTGCGGGTACCCTGTGTGCGAGGCATGGGGCGAGGACATTGATTAACATCACGTGCTGAGGAAGAAGGTGATAATAATTTTAATATCCTACAGCTCAGACAAGGTGGGTTTTCTCTACACCCCAAGGAATTACATAACTGGTAACCTCTATTCCTTGTTGGAAAGAGGGGACATGAAAAGTCGTTAATAGGGGGTGTCATGGAGCGAACCATCGGGCGGTCCACGTTAGCATGGCTGTGCGAAAAAGAAATAGTTGTTATCATGCCTATGCGATAAATCATGAGGTGAAACAATACAAAGGGCGGTATTGTCCAAGGGACATTGAAGTTACTTCGTGTGAACCTAGGAGGTGGCACGATAAATTAGTATATGGATAAGGTGTTGAGGGACCGGGAGGCACCCGAAAATGATGCTCGGAAGAGGGACATCATGGTCGCACAAGGTGGGAGGATTGTACCCAAAAGGGGCCATTGTACAAAAAAGGGGCCGGGTCGACTCAAAAAAGGAATTGTACGCGCGAAAAAGTATGTGCCGGTGTGTAGTTGAGAGTTGGGCATGAAAAAAGTGGGTCGGCACGCAATGGGAATTTCGCATCGAGGCCCTAATTGGGTGAAATCTAAAGGAATTGCACATGGGGGAAGGGGCTCAATGGGATTTGGAAAAGGATCATGCATGAATAGTCACACACAAAGGCGGGACCCCGGGCTACTTAGCACAGAAAATTTAGTACCTGAGAGCCATCTTTTTGTGCGCTCATGAGTGGAATTTCACATGGGTGGATGGTTCAGATTCTTTATGATAACGTCAAAAGGGAGGCCTTCTATTTATAGGTGCTCTAGATCGTGGGTCCATGCAAAAAACACTTCAGTGCTAAATATTTCTCGCCCTGATGTCGGCAGAGCGGAGATCTTCCGCGCGAAGCGGTGGCATGAAATAGTTCCACGACCGTGCGGAAAGCTCTCATGAATACAAGAATTTTTCTCGCGGAACATATTGTTTTCCCGACACTCAGTATTTGTTTTCGCACCACCCCTCTCGGACCCTCGGAATGGATCTTCGGTTCCAAATATGGCTTCTCTTTGTCGCTCCCGAGCCTTCTTCAGCCCTGGAGAACTTTTTTGGTGTCTACAAATGCACCCCCTCAGAATCAGATTGGTGATGGGCCACAAAGGTCAGATTCTGAGGGAAACACTGAGATACAGGACTCCATGGGGTCTTTGCGTGCTTAAAACTAGAGCGGCGCGAAAACCTATCCCAGAGCACGCAATCCGCTTTTTGCGTGTGTGTGTGGAAACTAGCCATCATACCTATAAAAGGCCACACAGGTCTCCTAGTCTATATATATTTTCTCACAAGATAAGCTCGGAGCTCTCGTGTGTGAAAAAACATCCTGCTGCCTGTGCGAAAAAATGCTTCAGTTGCTTGGAATTCACTGCTATCAGTCCTCTGTTTATGCACCAACCAGGGATTTTCCACGCCAGTCCTGATTTTTTAGGACAATCGCTGATTTTTCGCACTGGATCATTATTTTTTGCACCAACTCCTTCTTTATCATGCCAACTCTATAAAATCATGTTGGTAGGAGATGGCCACCAATCAGGCAGACAGTGAGAGGGAAGCTGCATCTGCTGCTTGAAGGGATGAGATTTTCACCAACTATGAGGTTTATGGTGCCAGAAGGGTCGTATCCAACAACAATACTCTCTTCGACATGTTGTCCTCAATGTAGAAGGAGTATGCACTATCTTCCAATCTGTCGATCCAGGACATCGGAATCTTGGGGGAGGTACATGGGCCAAGGTTTATGGTCAACACACTGTAGTCATGGGTGACCCTCAAGGATGACCTAACCCAGTATAACATCACCTATAATGGCCATCCTGCTAGAGAAACCATAAACCTGGATGTTTACACCATGAATCCTAGGACAAAGACCATCTCGGGGAGTGACCCTATAGCGTAGAGTTCTTCGACCCTTTACTCAAGCACCATTCATCATAGTGTAACTGACGAGACCAAAGGCTGACTGCAAGATTGGGATCTGTGGTCTAGAAGCAATTTTACCAGTGAATGGGCCTGGGCATATTGGGTTTGCCAGACATGCGACATGTTTGAGGCTGAACTGCTGGACATCGGTTTGTTCGAGGTGTTGTGGATATCGTAGTTTCATTTTTATCACCAACCTGAGCTCGGGCCATAGTTGTTTACTCAATGGTCTCCGGATGCCAAAACCTTCCACCATCATTATGGGGAAGTCGGAATCAGCCTGTGGGAATCCATTGCATTGGGGGTATCCCTCTGGATGGGCATCAGTATAATAAATTCCTCCCGATGAGGAACACCTCAGGTGATGGATGATGAACTCCTATGCTGACATGTCACCTGTTGGAGCTATCTAAATAAAGGATGGGGGTCATGTATTTCCTGAAGGACATTTCATACCAGAAATGGTTCAGCTTGTTCCTTCAAAGAGACCCAGATGTCAAAATACCGGGGCGAGGGAGACGGTGTCCGACTGCAGCACAGAGGAGAAAGAGTGGGTCATACTGGATGATCCTGTAGGTGGGGGACTATCATTCATGGATATTCATTATTAATGAGAGACAGGACCCGAATGTCCGATATGCCGGGTTTCTTTCCACATTTCTGAGTGGATGGATCTTGTCGGTGTGGGACACAAGGATGGGATATTGCCCTGTGACCATAGTGATGGTCGGCATCATGGATGCCAATCAAAGATACAATCTGGGAGTCCCAATGTTGGATCGTTTATAAGCCATTTTGGGACGCATTTCGAGAGGTGGGTCACCGATGAAGTTTTGTGGCCCCTTCAAGATCTTTTTTTTAAGAACCTTCAAGATCTTATATGGCTAGGTCGCGGCCCATTATGGCGAGTATACTTTCCCGAATACTATTCTTCCTCCGGATAAAGTCCTACGACCTACCTTGCTAAAAATAGCCAGGGTCATGTCGTTGATAGTCAATGAAGAGATAGTAAGGATCAGAATCGGCAATCTCACAAACATCACTTTTTTCTAGTCCCCACCCCGACAGGACATATGATAGATAACAGTCAAGGTTCACTAGAGCTGAGGGATTACATCCATAGCATCAGAGGTGGGGTGCTCGTGGCCTATATTGATGGGATGATCTTTGTCCGCCCTACGTGTCGTACATGTTTTCCAGGCAGTTAAGATGCCTTCAGTGGATGCAGAAGATGGTTTACACAGATTTTTGAGAAGAGAGTCGCCCTTGCGTTCTTTTCCAAATGTGGTTGATGTTCATAGCTTAGGGCTCTGGCAATTTCATTACCTTTCCACACACCAGAGATGACGCTGGCCACTCAATAGAATATTCTGAACATTGGGGACTTTTGCAGAAGCATGTCTGGAATCTCATGGTAGCCAGTGTTGAACCTGGGTGGGAAGAGAGCAGACAGGGTGTTGTTGTTGGGGGTAGGTCGGAAGCACGTCAAGAAACTGGGCTGCACAAGCTGAGA
This sequence comes from Viscum album, assembly GCA_963277665.1. Taxonomy (NCBI): domain Eukaryota; kingdom Viridiplantae; phylum Streptophyta; class Magnoliopsida; order Santalales; family Viscaceae; genus Viscum; species Viscum album. The sequence goes on along the minus strand of OY728134.1, from coordinate 689,572,732 downwards.
CTTCAGTAGTGGGGACGTTACATGGTGCGACTGGTCCCTCATCTCCTAGGGGGAGAGGGGCTCATGTAGTGGCTATGGAACTCTTAGGGAAGTAGATAAGGTATCTGATCCAACACTCTAGAGACGCAATATTCCCGGCTATGTGGTCATCCTGGATGACCATGCGACAGTCTATGAGTACTGAATATCATTGGAAAAAGATAGTGCGAGACTGAAACCAGCTTCCAAATGTCGGACTTATTCGTTTTGTTGATAGGGTGAACTTTCATGGTAGGAATGTGTATATGAGGGCTGAGGACATGTATGCACACCAATGTGGTCAGAATGCGAAGCCATCTTTCTTTGTGAAATTTATGCTCATCCAAGAGCGTACTCCATAAAAAATTCCATTAGAGAATGAGGACAACGATGATGAGCCAGATGGCTCCTAGAACGAAGAGAAGGAAGAAAGAGAATGAGATGGAGGGGGTGAAGAAGAAGAGGAGCCTGTAGGAGGAGGGTCCAAGGGGGTATCCTACCAAGGGAGTCTCCAGGAGAGTGGCGAGTTTGTCGGCTCTGATGTGGATATAACTGTGCTACTTGAGGTATGACTCAGCCGTTATCCATCCTTTCCCCTCCTCCTATTTTTTAGCCCTCAATTAGATCTCTTTATCATATTCTAGAGCATATGGGCATCGGCCAAGGGTCTCCATTAGAAGGGGAGGGAGTGCCATTAGAACAAGGAGGGGATCTGACACCCATTATTGAGCTGATGAGCACTGAGGGATCCCCCATAATGGCATTTACTTTAGTATCCAGAACACTGGAGACCCATGCTTTGGGATGCTTTATGTTCATTAATTCAACGCTGGTGAATCACCGTTGGAGAGATTCATTGATTAGGTTGTTCCTCATTTGGGTAGTAATCACATCCTTGGAGGCTCTTCGGGCTGTCACTGGGTCGTTCTCAATTGATTCAACTACAAAAATGTCGTCCCATTCAGGGCACACTTCTCAAACTGTGCTGGCCCCGACACACCATGAGCATAGAGCTGTGGACATTAGTGGTACTCTTGTCTGGGTAGGGCCGAAAGTCAGCGAGGGAGCAACCGAGATTGACGTGAGAGGGGATGGTCTCCTAGGCATTGGAGAGGCTAACCCCTTGGGATGGGTGCCCAAAAAAGACCCTACTACTGGTTTGTTGGCTGCTTTCCCCAACTATCGGCCCACTGACCCTGAGGAGATTAATGATTCTGACTCAGAGGCGGCTGGGGAGAGTTGAATGACACATAACAAACGGTAGAATTGCATCAAGATCATTATCATCCATCCCCATATAGAATGCCTGAAATGGATGGGATCAATCCAAACCTAGCTACGCTTTCTATGTACTGGAGGAGTGGATGCTAAGTGCCTTCATTTGACGGTTTGTTACTACATGGATGAGAAGCTGTGTGAGAGCAACGGACGATCAGTCCTTTCCCAGAGTTGGGAGGATTTAGAGAGTACCCATGCTTTGATCCTGGATGAATAAGAGGCTTGATTCCTTGATGAACAGGTGAAATTAAAGTAGATAATAATCGAAAATTGATCTGAGATTGTGGAGAAGTTGAGGGCCCAGCTGGCAGACACCCAAGAGTAACTAGTGTAGGCAGGTCACCAAATATCCGCACATTAAACTGAAAAGGCACAAGCATGGGATAGAGTTATTGGACTACGCTCTGTGGCCGCTATTGAAGAGAGAGTCCTTAGGAGGTGGGAAGCAATCCTGGAGGCCACCAGCCAAAAGGTAGCGGTGCTCGAACAATCCATCCAAGAAGCTGACCCTTAAGGGCCCTTTTTTGACTGAACATATAAACTCATTTCTCATTAATGTTTTTTATTCCAGACTACATGTTTGGATAAATTTATTTACTTGTCAATTTGTTTTAACGCATTCAACCACAAGTATGGCATAAATATAAATATGTTCTTCATATCACGCGAGTCACATCAACTATGAGAAACAAGGGATGTTCGTGATATTTCTTCTCTTGATTGTGGGAGCGTCAACCAAGCTTTGGGCATTCGGGGTTTGAATAACCGGCCTGAATTTCAGGGAGGAAATGGGAGAGACCTGACTGGAGATTGATGTTTTCGGAATATCCGAATTACTATTTTCCCAATATGCTCATGTGCACGAATGTGATAAAGCCAAGGGTGATAGAATAAATAAAAATAGGTTGGAATGGAAGATGTGTATCATGATACCCAGGATTCAGAACACTGTGGGGGTGGCCTGATAATGAAGAATAATTGTTGACCGCATTCAAAACACAATATCCTTATTGGGTTATCTTGGAATGGGGATATCAAATGAGGGTCTACGAGTGAACACATTCCAAACACGAGGCATGACTCAATATGTCATCCATTATCCTTCCAGAACGTTGGCCCGGGACAATAGGCAGGCCAAAGGCCGATCATCCATACTGTTAGGGGGGTCCCTTAGTCATAAAAGAGGACAGGGGTCTGAATAAGGGGAACTCAAAGCATGGAATGTGGAGTGATCATTTGTTCCAATAGAATCCAACACTCTTGAAATTACACCACCATGGTGGATGCTTATTAGATGGGAACATCAGTTTGATAATGGATCATTCTTATTTTTTAGACTGGACATCTCTGGAGTGGGAGCTGTCTCTTCCCAATTTTATCATGGGGCATCCCAAACATGTTTAGAGAGAAGCTGCAATTACATGGTTCCCCACTAGGGGTCAGGCCGAGGGGCCGGAATTGAGGAGGAATAGGGTTTATGATTCCTTTGGGCTGGACCCTAGGTGAAATACTTAGGTGTCACTACATATCCCATGAGGATTGGAATCATGATGTACGTAGTTCTCGAAGATTTTTTTTCAGTTTAACGTCTTTCGGGAAGGACACAGAGTGGTCTTAGTTTATGTTCATAGAGCTCGGACCATGGATCAGTATGGAGTGTAGGGGACACATGGTATGTGATTATGAAACCTGACGTGAATGAGGACCAAGAGTCCAGATTACCACGTGTTCCCCGGGAAGGTTTTAGGTCGAGGGACCAGAAATGAGTGTTAATCTGGGCCCATGGGGGAAGAACACGTGCATTCCTATGTATCTCACGAGAATGAGAATCAAGCGTTATGTAGTTTTAAGGGGTGGCACAGTAAGGTACCAGTGCCAAGGATGAAAGGGGTGTGCGGGTATGGCCCACACATAAAAAAAAGTGGTATTTGATATATCTTGATTGTACTTTAAGGTGAATGGTTGTTTGGTGAAGCGACAGGCCTAGGATGGCTTGTCCAGGCATCTCCACAAGAATCAATCCATATATAGGTGTTGAAAAATGGTATGGTGTGTGACCAATACAAAAAACAGTGTCCCCTTGAGTGAGGAGATCATGACGTAGTGCTGTTTTAATGTCATGAGGCTAGGATGATAATGTCATGTCCTATGGTGGGACCAGGCAAGCATTTTAACATCATGTGGCACATACTTAGTAGAAATTAGGAAAAAGGGGGAATGTTCACGGTGCAATACAACATACCTGATGTGAATGAGGAAATAATATCATACCACATTGTATGCAATTCAATGAAAGAAACATCGGGAAAATGGGCCAAGATAGAGGTAAGAGGGTAAGGTGTAGGAGAAACTAGCTCCCAATTGATCTGAACCCAAAAGTGAGATGTCTAGGTGCTCCTGCGTATTTCTAGAAGATATCTTAGTTTTTGGTCTTAGAGCTCAGACCATGGAGAAGCAAGATGATCCCAAGTAAAGGCGGACCATAACCCAATCCATAATCCTACTTGAGATGAACTCGGTGTAGGAAACAAAGGCAGATAAGATCTCTTCAATACGTGAAATATATGCCAAAATGGGAATTGGGGGAGCCCCAATTGATTGCCTTATCGCTAACTTTTTCCTCCTAACGTGCGAATGCGCACTGAGGAATAGTACCAAGAGTTTTGATATTATTCTTTGGAATGATGAGTTGTAGAAGGATTTGAATCATGTAAATGACATTTTCGGATTAATGGGGTTGGCGTGACAATGGAGGATGACTGTTGACCGTGTTGGAAACACAACATCCATATCATGTTAACCTGAAATGCAAATAATTAAATGGGAATCGACCAGTGACCATATTAAAAATATGGGATTTGTATTGATTTGTTGTCCGCGAACCTCGAGGACGTTGGCCTGTAATGGTAGGAGAGACCTTAGGCCAGGAATCCATGCTACTCTGGGGTCCCTTCAGGTGTGAAAGGTGATGGAATCCCTAACGTAGGGGAAAATAAATCCTATGAAATCGGTGAAAGGATTTCCGCATAGAGTCCGACATTCCAAGTACTAAACCAGAGTACCCTTAGGCACATTGGTGAATTTCCGAAGAGGGTAGAAGAGGGTGCTCAACTTGAGAGTCACCAATTTATAGGGATGGGAATATAATACATGGATAGTGAACTCCCTGGAGGGAGAGGTATGTGGATTGGTCATTACAAGCCCGACGTGAATGTGAAAAGAATCCCATACAACAACATATAATCCCCTCCCCGGGAAAGGGTAGGCCATGAGACCACGGTGAAAGGGAGATTTCTAAGAGATGGGGCTAGACCCAAAGTCTAGACATTCGGGCGGTCCTACGTATCCCATCAGGATGGGAATCAAGCCACACATAGTTCTTGAAGGCAGATAGGGGTACGATACTATATTGAGGGTGGTGTACGACATGACGAGTAACCCGACGTGAAAGAAGACATAATCACATACCACACCATATAGGCCTAAATAGGAACAAGGTCTTGGGGCCCGAAAAGGACAAGGGGGCTAAGGCTGGGCCTCGAACGGGAAGGGCCGACCAGTTTGCAGTTTAACATCTTTGCAGTGAGGGATAATGGTGGGTAAGATACCCCACATATAGAAGGTGTAAGGTTCCACAGGTAACCTTATGTGAATGAGGACATAATCCCATGCCATACCATACAATCCTGAATAGGAACATGGGTTGAGGGCCCTAAAAGGCCAAGAGGATGGAAAAGACCAAGGGCCTGAGGCTGGGCCTTTGTTGGAAAGGCCCAAACAGTTTGCAGTTTAACATCTTGTCATGAGGATGAAGAGAGGATAAGGTACCTCATCCAGGGATGTGTATGGCAGGGAGAGTAACCTGACGTGAATGAGGAAATAATCTCATGTCACACCATAAAATCATGAGTGTGAAATTGGGTTGGGTTCCCGAGAAGGCAAAGGGTCCTGATGCTGGGCCTTGGATTGGAATCCATATGTCCTCTTGTGCAGTTATCGCCTCATCAGAGCTCCTAATCCCATGTGAGCAGTTCTCGGTGTGGGAAACAAGAAGCAGGTCTCGGTTCTCCACATAATATGTGGTCTAATAGCAGGAATTGAGCGACATGAGTTCGTCGCTTGGAAATGTAACGGTGTATAATGAACCACTGCACTCAATGTTTTGGACATCTTGGGGTGGTTCTAATGAGGTAGGATTGATATTGACCTTTTTTGAAACACAGTGTCCACATAGAGACTTGAAATGGGAACAATAAATGAGCATCAACCACTGAATATATTTTCAATGTGGGACTTGTATCGGCTTGTTTCTCAACATCCCTGAGGGAATTGTCTTGAAGTAGTAGGAGAGTCCTTAGTCTTGGCATCCATGCCATTCAGGATCCCTTTTGGATGGGAAGGATTATGGAGTCCCAATCAATGGAGTGGGTGAAGCCTAGTTGTACCCAAACATTTTAAATTCAAGAAGGGCGACGAAAGAGACAGACACCTATGAGGAGTGGGAAGTACAACCTGATCGAGATGAGATCAACGTAAATTGGGGAAAAAGTCTACACCCCACCATATGTCTTGTCCCAAGGGGAAGATAATAGAATTTGGGCTGGACCAACAGAGGAAATGTCCACGCATTACTAGGTATCCCATAAGGATGGGAATGAAGCCATACATAGTTCGTGAAGGCCATGCAATTTAACGTCAAGCATTGAGGATGTGAGAGGATAGAAGAATGGGGAGTGAGCACCCGGTGTGACCGTTTTAATCCTAGAATGGGTGAGGATAAGGAATCCTACACCATATGATTCAAGGAACCTCTGAGAGAACTATACTCAAGGGGGATATTCAAAGAGAAGAGTTTGTGTTTGGGCTCAAGAAGAGGCATCTGAGCGTTCCTATGTATCCCATGCGGATGGGAATAAATCCATACATAGTTCTCAAGATGAATTTTAACGTCATGCAGGATGATGCATAGTTTAAAATCGCATAGGACTGGACAGTTTAAGGTTATGTTGGACCGGCGTGCAATTTAGGGACATGCGAGACAATCTAGTTTAAGGTCGTTCAAGACCAAAAAGTTAATGTTCAGGCCAAACCAGACAGTTTAGGTTCGTGCCGGACCTTGTGGATTAGGCAATGTAATTATTTAGGAATATGGAATTAGTGGGAGGAGTGATATGCTCGCCATCCATGGTCACCACAGCGTATGATCCAATGGGGAAAATCATATAAATTATGTATTGTCCTTCCCATTTGGGCTCCAACTTGTGTGGTTTCCTGTTAGGGATCATTGGCGCCCTGATTTCCAAAACCAAGTATCCTTGTAGGAATGAGCGGAGACAAACTTTCTTGTAGATGGCTCTGGCTATCTTATTCTTTTTTCCTTTGCAGATTGTGTAGGGAATAAAGCCTATTCACTTCAAGTGATTCCAATTCAGCTAGATGAATTTCAGCTACCTTATCTAGTTCCTGGTAGTCATAGACCATTGTGCGTGATGAGGGAAGATAGATCTATATGTGTAGGATGGCCTCATCTCTGTACACCAGGGAATATGGGGTCACCTGGGTGGAATTATGAGTCATCGTCTGATAGGCCCAGAGGGTGTTAGGGAGCTTGTCCAGCGAACTATTCTTGTTCTGACCAACCATTTTCTGCAAAATTTTAGAGAGGGTTTTGTTGAATTTCTCTATCTATCCATTCTCCTGCGTGTGGTAGCAATAGGTATGGTTCGAACAGATATTGTACTCGGCGTACAATTTCATCACCTCGGCTGCTTGGAAGATGGAGCCATTATTGGTGATGATAGCGTGAGGGACTCCAAACCGATGGATGATATTGGTCTCCTGAAGTCAATGATAGAATGGGCCTTGACATCCTTGAGCGGAACTATTTATGCCCACTTTGAAAAGAAATATGGGGCTGCCAGGATGAACCTGCACTGGCGAGCTGTCTCTGGTGGGTATGGTCCCACGACATCAAGTCCCCATAGCACAAACGACCAAGATTACGTTGGGGAGTGGAGAGGTTTTGGCGGTCGATGAAAGAAGTTAGCATGAATTTTGGAGGTGTGAAATCTCTTGGAGAACTTGATGGAGTCATGGATCATGGTGGGTGAAAAGTATCCCAATCTCTGTATCTGATAGGACAACTTCGACCTAGTCTGGTGGTCACTGCAGGAACTGGCGTGAACCTCATGCATGACCTGGGAAATCTTGACTCCTTGGATGCAATGGAGGAGAACACCATCGAACCAAAGCTTGTAGAGAATAATCTCAAGACTTGGACCACACTGGAGGGTAAACTGTAGTGTGCGACATCAGATTCACTCACGCTCGGCCTGAGCAGTTGGGTGGCAACCATTTTGGAGATACTCGACAAAAGTGGATCTCCAGTTGGGATTCGTTTTAGCCACTACGTCTGAGGAACATGGGGGTCCTTACGTGGAGGCTTCGGCGATATGATGGCTAACTCGTAGGTCGTCATCGTTATCCTTGGTGATGGAAGAAATTACTCTCCAATGTGCCACGTGTATAATCAGATCATCCTGTTTGGGTTCTAAAAGTGATGCAGCTAGGCCCACCAGGGCATCAGCTCGACCATTCTGAGATCAAGGGACATGAGTAACTTCCGATCAAGATGGAAACTAGGCCATTAGCTGGAGGGTGTGCTCCAACAGTGGTGCGAGCTCTGGGTTTCTGACGATGTAGTCACCGTTGGTTTCCGTGATGACCAGTTTGGAATCCCCTTTCACATAAAAATGGGGAACATTTTTCTTAAGGGACAGCTCGAGGCTAGTGATGAGGTCTTGATACTCTTCCTAATTGATGGTGTTTCCCATTGACAATAATATTGAGTATGGAAGAATGTATTCTTCCAGGTTGATGAAGACGAAACCCATGATTACTCTATTGAGCCTAGGATCATTGAGTCTCCAACCGGTGGGGCTCTGGGAGGCACCATCAAAGTGTCTCTACAAACATGGGATGACATGATCTAATGAGAGGAATGCATCATCATGAAAATCTAGGTCCAAGGACATATCCGTAGGGGTTGGATGGGCATCTATAAAATCTTCCAATTTTTGTCCCCTGATAACCTTCTGAAGAACAAACCTGATTTTGAACTGCTGGAGGATTATTTCCCACCATTCTAGACGGCTGGTCCACATAGGGAGTTTCAGAATTTACTTTAGCGAGTCTACCCAAGACACCATTTGTACCTCGTGGTGTTGCAGGTAATGTAGAAACTTCTGTACTGTGAATACTAGTGCAAGGCAGCTCTTCTCGATTGGGGGAGTATCTGGTCATCGTATCGAGGAGAATGCGACTAAGGTAGTGGAGGATTTTGTTCATACCATTGTTGTTCTTCTGGGCGAGTAGGGTGCCAAGAGATAGTTCCATTGTAGTCACATACAAGATCATTGGTTTTCTAGGGATGGGTGGCATCAGGAATGGAGGTTGGAGGAGATACTGCATGATTTCCTTGAACGCGGTTTGGCACTATTCGTCCCACTAGTAGGAGGATCCTTTCTTCGTGAGCCGAGAAAAGGGCTTACACTTGCCGGCCAGATTCCTAATGAATTGGTGTATGTTCATTATGTGTCATTGGAAACCTCTAAGCTCCCGAATATTTCTCGAGGGAGGAATCTGGATTATTTCCTTGATCTTCTCTGGTTCGATCTAAATGCCCCGGTACCTGAAAACAATGCCAATGAAATTCCCATAGGTGACCCTGAAGGCACACTTCAATGGGATCATCATCAAGTGGTGGAAATTGAGGAATCCTAACAATTTATCAAGGTCCTTCATATGGTATTGGCCCCGATATGTTTTGACAACCAGCATATTCACATAACATTCCCCCAATGTCTCAAGGATTGGAAAGAATATGAGGTGCATGTCCCGCTGATAGATGGAACATGCATTATGCAAGCCGAAGGGAATAACCTGGTAGTAAAAAGTACCTTGGAAATCCTAGAAAGCTGTGGACTCTTTGTTCTCAGGGGCCATTCAGATCTGGTTGTATCTGGAGTAACCATCCATGAAGGAGAGAGCTTGTAACCCAATAGTAGCATCGATCAACAATTCTATCACAAGAAGGGGAAAATAATCATTCGGACAGTGGCAGTGGAGATCACGGAAGTCGATGTAGACTCTAATCTGTCTATTCTTCTTCCTTACTGGCACAATGTTGGATAGACAGTTGGGGTACTAGACCTCCTCGATGAATTTTTCTTTGATTAGTTTTCTACTTCGGCCACGACCATGGCACTGTGAGAAGGGTGCATCTTTCTGGGATGATTCATGATCCCAATATCATTTGTAGGGAGAACGAGGTGGAGGATGGCTACCTGTGGATCTAGTCCTAGCATCTGGTGGTATCTCTAAGAGAATACATCATGATTCTACTTCTGGAAAAATATGTACTACTGCTGCTCCTCGAGGGACAAAGTGGCACTGATCAATGTGGGTCTCAGATCTGCCTCGCTACCAAGGTTCACCTGTACCAGTTCATCAACCATGGTGGAGACACCTTATTCAAAGGTGGGGGGAGCATCCTCTAGATCCTCTTCTTCACTTGCGAAGGGGGAATTTCTAGTGGGAGGTGCTTCCTATGGGTCAACGGACCCCAACGAGAGGATGGTGCCAGCTTGGGCAGCGGTGGACAACGTATCAAGATATTCATGTGTTGTTGAGACCATAGCAATGAAGGATGTCGATATTATCCCATCTGGTCTTTGGCCCAAGGGGCCACACTTGATGATATCAAAGTAGTAGTGGTGTGTCGGCTTGAGCTGGTTAAACCCATCCTAAAGAAAAATACACGTATGATGTACTGTCATTTCCATGGGGCAGACATCCTAATACCGCACGGGGGTAAGAGGCTCCGGGATCACCGGAGCCTGGTTTGGGTAGGAGTATGAGGTGATTTTCAATCATCTCTTGGACTTGGGAACATGATTTCCACTTGTACTAGAGACAAAAAAACAGTGCCCCATGTTGGGGTTCATGGCCTCTAATCGATGGATTCAGAAGATGTAGGCGTCATCCAAACCTGGCCAGGGGTCAGTTGCGACCATTATGGGTTCGACCTCACTTGACTGAATCTACTTATTCATGCTCTTTTATTAGTTGGAATCCATGTAAAGGGATTAACCTGAGGCGAAAAGAGATTCATTACCTTAGATTTTTCCTACTCGACCATTGAGGGAGTACATGAGGCAATGGTTATAGGATGAGGGGACCGCCGCTTGTAGGTGGATCCATTGTCTGCCCATCAATGCATTCTATGTGGTGTCCTGAGAGACAACCATGAACTCGGTGCTGACAACTAGGCCACTGAACTAGGCCTTTAAACATATCTTATCGACTGGGTTTTGGTATGTCCTGTCATATCCTTGGATTATTACATCAGAGGGATTCATTTCATCATTAGATAACCCCTTCTTCCGCAGTTCTCACATCGGGATAAGGTTAATCCCAGAGCTGGTGTCAAAAAGACTGTGGTGAACCACCATGCTGTTAAATTGGCAAGTGATGTAAAGTGGGTGGATGTGCCCCTGAATGGGAGAGCCTTCATCTTCTACAGATAACGAAATGATGGCCTAACATTCAACGTTCTCAACTGCTTCAGCATGAAAGGCTTCTCCTGCTACTACCTCCATCTTAAACCAGAGTGGGCTTCTTAAAGCCTCAGCAAGGGCCTCACGCATATCTGACGATAAGAAAATGGCTTCAAGGAAGGAAATCCAAGCTAGGATGCCGAAAAGGTGCTTATGAACATCATACATCCATGCCAGGCGTGATATTTTTCTTGCAGGAGGATGTTCTATTATAGGAGGCATGGTGGGCCCTACCGGCTGGACCGGCGGTTGAGTGGTGTTGGGTATGTCCCATTGCTCACTAGTCGATGCCTGAAGAGTAGCTTCTGGATGAGTATCGGATGACTGAGATCATCTTGTAGTAGGTTGAGGCTAGTCGCAGCCTGGTGGTGGTAGTTCTGTCTGATCTAGTAGCACAAATGGGGGTGGAGGTGGGCCCGACGACACAGGATGAAGAGGCTGCACATTCTGATTTCTATGTTGGGCCTACTATCTAGTCTTAGTGGGATGGACGACCTGGCTCGAGGTTCCGTCTAATGTGCCCTGATGAACCATATCGTCGCAGCTCTGCCGACGTTGGCATTGGCTGGAGTCATTAGGGAGGTTGGCCTAGCACTCCCCATTGTCGGAAGTCATAGAATGGTTACCAACTCCACGATATTAATTGAAGCATACCCTTGACTATCACTTGAATAGTCATCCATCATTGGGCAGATTCTGGGGAGAATCCCCATCTCTGGCGCATAAAGTCGCCGAGAGTTTGGTACGGCGATGGCATTGGCGGGGCGCATTGCTTTCCCTGGCATCGTCGATGGTTTCTCTTCTGGGAAGAGGTCAGCTGATATGATGATACAAAAGTGGTGACCAAAGAATCTGAATGCCCCGGTTGTTTCAGGAATGCCCTAATGATTCCATGGGCATGGAAAACCATTTTTCGAGACATCCATTCATCATAAATCTGGGATCCGTGGTTGGTAACCTGCTGCCACTCACCTTCATTGTCTCTACTACTGTTTGTCGTTACAATGACACATGACACTTATGATGGGGTCGGGCCCAGCCAGACAATGTTGTTATAGACTTGCTCTTGGAGCCAGTATTTAAACACATAGCACTGCTTGAGGGTGTGCCCAAAAATTTGATGATAAGGACAGTAGTTGGGGCGATCAGTGAGATTCACCACTTTCGACCTTTTGCATTCAGGAAAGTGTACAATCCCTTTCTCTAAGGTGTAACAGAAGTAAATAGGGATCGGATTTTTGTGGAATGAGTAAGTCTAGTTTCTCCTGTCAGGGACAGGGGCCCTTGGAGCATGGCCCTGGCAAGGAGCTGGAGGGGCCTGTTGAAGAGATGGACCCAGATTGTCTCACCTAGGATGTGGTTGTGCATTCCGTGGTGGAACCTACCGATTCTGAGGGGGACGCTACTGATCTGGAGGATGCATCTAATGTAGAGGGCCTCTACGAGGCTGTGTGGATGGTGCCACTAGTAGAAATTCTAGTTTTCCAGGGGCATCTATTTTGGCCACCGTGGTGGGCTCGGTTCTGGAAGCCTCCTCACAGGGATTACAGGGGGTAACATGCATGCCTGGATGGCCTATTGCAGGGCTTTATTCGGGTGCTTGTACTTTTTGGAGATGTTTTTGAATCCTCCAAGGTAGTTCTAGGTGATCCAAGAGGGAACTAGTTCTATCTTCACGTTCCCTATGCATGTCGTCAGTAATTTATCCTGAGTCAACGGCATGTCAAGTGAGTATGTGAACTCCTTCCACTGGGCGATAATGTCTGTGACTTGCTCATCGGGCCATTACATGCTCTTTAAGGGGACTGTAATGCTCGTTTTACGAGTGGTAGAGCTGAACCGGTAGAGGAATTGCCTTCGAAGGTCCTCCCAACTAGTTACAGATCTGATGGGGAGCTGGTTGTACCAGACGAATGTCGGCCCCTCCAATGCCTGAACAAAGCAATGGATCTTGACAGAATCATGCTACACCAGAGTCCATAACATGGGCCCACACCTTGAGTAGATGTGGGCTAGGTGCTGTAGAGGGTCCTCCATCTTGTTGAAGGGGGAGAAGGTGAGATTCCCGAAACCCGGAGGTGCCGACATATCATCCACCCATGCCCGGTGTGGCTTAACATCAGGTGGGATTACCCCATGTCGTGTTTCAAATGCCTCAAGGAGTACAATGAGTGTGGCCATTATATCATCTGGGTGGGGGTCCCTATCTTGACGGGGATCCAAAACCACGAGTTCATTGCTGGGTTCCATAACACGGTAAACAGGCCCAGCTGCTCATGGAGCGGCTGGTGGAGCGACCTTCAGGGAAGCTAGGGGATCCTGGACTGGATTCCTTGGATATTCACGTTGTTCTTGAGGGTTTTCCGAGACATACCACAACCTCTTATCGTGATCTCTGGCTTCGGCCCTATTTGAAGGAGCATCATGATCAGTGTTTCCTGGTGGTAGCTCGTCGAGGGGAAGTTGTTCCTGCCCCTACTGTAATGGCCTAGGATCATCGTCATCAAGTTGTTGCTCTGCAGTGCATTCAACCAGAAGTTCTTTGACCATCTTCTTCTTCTCAAGATTTTTTTGGCACAGTTTGGCCTTCTCTGGGTCCTCCTCCATCTTTTTCACTGAGGTGGATGAATCAGAGTGTTTGACAATTCCAAAGTTCTCTTTGACTTTACAAAATTCTGCCTGATTACCAATGCCTCAGTGTACATAGGGAGACCTAGTAGGTTACTCTGCTGATGTTTAATCATCCCTGATGGGACCAATGGTGGTGGGACGCCCTCATGGGGTAAGTCCCCATAGAGAATCTCCAGATCGTCCAACTCTTCCACTGTGTCTGCCATGTTTACCATGGCCCTAACTGGGGGCATGTCCTCGATGTCACCTAGCAAGTCAGTTTTCCACCGGATATGACTGAAGAGGAGGACATGATAATGCCACAATCCATTGATTTTCACGTGGGGGTAGCCTCCTTGATAATTTGGAAGAGTACCTTGATACTATGAATTCATTGCTACTTGAGGGACTGACAACATCCTGGTGACTTGGGGCGTTGTACCACAGGGAGTGAGACCAAATCAAACAAATAGAATTGTTCATTGATGTCTTCGAAATTCACATGGCTCCTAGGATAAATAACTCACCGAAGACAAAGACTAAGATGTGTCATCCAAATTTTTTGTTGGAAACACCCAACTTCCTCCGTGGTGAGGGACTCTGGTATACAAAAATTATGTGCTACCACGGGCCAAAACTACTAAGGGAAGTGGTCCACTGTCAGGATATTCCAGAAGCTCCTCGACTAAGATTCAGATTCTGGCCCTTGATTTCCCCACTCGCCTACTGGGGGTGGTTGAGGATCTGACAGCGGTACCAAGGCATATCGCTGGGACGGCAGGTCAGCCGGTGGAGAATATGGAAACATGATGACTGGTCATCAATTCTGGGGATGTCTTCCAAAGAGTGTAGCAACCTGGCTGTTATGTCGCAATATGATGGGTTGATGGTCTTCATTACTATTTCAGTGGTTAGGGATACCGGTGATGGGCTACGATTCTTCCCTCCAGCCATTAATCCCCAGAATAGCTCTCTGTGATCTCTTGTGGTGTTAGAGAGCACTTCTGGTGATGATGGATGTTAATGCATTACTGTAAACTATGGGGTCGCTAGATTTTCATCCTCCAGGATAAACCAATGGAGGGAGGGGGAATCTTGGAGACCTCACATTTTCAGAGTGCTAGTCTGATGCACCATGTTCCAGCCCTGTCCCTTGACTCAGATGAGAGAGGGGAGGGTTCCCGAGATGAGTCATACTACGCTTCAAAGTCTATGAAGCCAACTAGTTTGATCTCTATCTGGACATTCTCATAATTATTCTTATGGTGGCGATGAAACACCTTCCTTCCCCTGGGTGGTTCCTCAGGATAGGGATGTTTTTTGTCATAGGGTCCTTCGGCCGCACTGGTGCTGGGGCAGAGAGGGATTCCACCCGAGAAAGTCGGGGTGCGAGAAGCACTAGGACAGATGTCAAAGGGGACATGGGGATGACCTCCATGGATAGAATTGGAGTAGGAAAGACCTCCACTTGTACTGGAATGGGCATGGGGAGGACCTCAACACTTTTTTTCATGGGTAACATGAGTACGAGGAGAGTCCTTGGACCGGTCTGGCTAAACACGGGTTGGACCACCGTGATGGGTTCGGGTGGAGCGAGGCTGGCCTTCACCCCTATAGTTTCTGAGGTGAGAAGGGCCTTCTCTATCTAGTGAAAGAATATGGGTAGGGTCCCCATGTGAATGAGATATAGGATGTGCAATGTCCCAGCATCGGTGGTCGGGGGGAGGAGGAACAACTCCATACCTAGTGTAGTGGCCACAGGAGAGACCCCCACATCGAACGTCGGTGTCGTGAGGAAGACCCTCATTTGGGTTTAGGGTGGCACAGGGCGGACATTCTTTCTGATCCTAGAAGCTGAGAAGGCCCACACTTCCATGGTATTGGTACGGGGAGGATCTAGATACAGGGTGGCATCACTATGGGTTGGTTCGCAGTGGCCACTGCTTGTACTAGCAACCAGGAGAGTCGACCCAGCCTGCCCATGGGGCGGTTGGGGCCTCGATTCCAGTCGGGTGTATAAGCACCTTTACTCAGAGTATGAAGGGACTTGACGATATGTATCGGTGGTGTCTCGGACCAAATTATTCATCGAAGTTGACACCATTTGGTCGGCGTCCTCAGCTTATGCCCGACGATGGTGTCGGATCAGACACACCAGGGATGGTGGTGTAGGTGCATAACTTACTTTCTCCTTATCCAACATGACTAGGTGTTAGTGCTGATGCGGCCGGGTGGGAGCCCTCGATGGGAGCCCCTGGAATGGGACTCTGACATGGTTGGCTCGGACATCACCTACCTCATCTGCGTAAGGCAGGGAGTCATCAAAGCATTCTGGGGAGAGGCTTCTGAAACAGTTGTATGTCAGGGTGGGAAGCAATGTCTCCCTGTGCGGCCCTCGGGGGGTGTCATTGGCGATGAGGCGTAGAAACCTCCAAATCCAAAAGGGTCATATCCCAGGTAGGGATTATCCCCCCTCCTCATAGTAACACATGAGGACATTGATCACCCTCCACTGGATGATGTAAGATAGAAAGAGGGGGCATGGACGCCCCATGTCCATAGGCGTAGAGGCCATTACAGAAGTAGTGGAACCACCCGGGACTGTCGTGTTAGTGCTGCCCATGCCCCGGTGCTACTGTGTAGGAGGTGATCATGTTCTAGATGCGATAACCTGATTCTTGAGAGCAGGGAGATTGATTCATCAATGCTAAAAGAAAAAGGAATCTACGACCAATGCCCTAGTGTTATCCCATATTCCATGGTTGGTAAGATGGATTCACGCTTACAATTTCAAAGAATGGGATATCCAATATTATTCTCCCCCAACTTATGGTAAGTCTCACACTAGGACCACTATTTGCGTGGGGGGACCCGATGCTGGATATCTGGATCCGGTGACACGTCTATCTATTGATTTACTAAGTGCTACTAATATTCATATTGAGGATAAGAGATTCACATCTGGTTCACAATTTCAGTATCCGACGTTTTTTCCAGGGCACACACATCCGTCTGTGGATAACGCGCGGCTTTTGCCCTGCATTCCCAATTTCTAAAGGCAGGCGACATCCATTCATTATTTAGGGACGTTCACTCCTTGATCAAAGTGGGATGATGGGATGTCGTTTCTTCCTTCCGTGTATTCCTCCTTGGAACTCTTCACCTGTTCTGGGTCTCCCTTATAGAGTTAGGACATTGTTCGTGAAACTCTTCTGGTTCCATATCTTCATGGACGCCAGTTAATTACACTTCTTCTGTCATGACATTCCAAGGGGTCTAGTCAGGGCATCAACCTTCACTTAGGGGAGTAGTCACGTTGAGCATCACTGGCATGTCTGGATGCTGGGGGATTAGCGTGTCATTCTTCTGTCCTTTAGTATAGGGCTTCTCAAGGGCACGAAAGCCCGGAGCATCTTACATCGAATGCAGGGAATCATATTCCATGGGCATGTATCTAAGGTTTTCCTCTACATCAGATGTTTAACACAGGGTATTCTGCAATTTTAACGTCTAGTAGAGATGGATCAGACTAATCAGAACACTAACTAGAGTAGATCAGATGAATGAACCCCCTAGAGGGAAGACTGATAGTGTGTCCATCATGTTGGTGGCCTCCTGAATGCTGTTAGTTGGAATAGGGAATGGGGTTGCATGATCCCACCGGGATGTGGCGGCCTGGGTATGAATCAAGATGGATGATGGATGGTTTCATGAGGGGGTGGTGAATGCGATAGAACCGTCATGAGGATGATGATGGTTTTGGGATTGAGCCCCGAAGAGGATTTATACCTATCCCCATGGAAGGGAATGAAATTCCACATAGTTATTTTGATGGAAGATTTATGTTGAACGAGGTTATAATGGATTACTGCTAAATGGAGTCACAAAGTCTTACCGATGGATGGGTGGTGGGATTGAACCGCATCGCGGCTTCCTGCGTAACATTCCTTAGCAATGATCAAAGTCCTCGAGGTTCATGAAGTGGAATGGAACTGAATGGTCGGAAAAAATGGGTGTTGGGCTTGAACCTCATGGAGGCTTATTACGTACCTTGACTTGGAAAGATCAAAGTCCACATCGTTTGGGGTGGTGATTGGGGCTTACACTCTTGATATCCCAAGATGTTGGTGAACTGACATGAAGATGGTTGTAACGACTTGGGGTGGTGGGCATGAACCTCAGGTAGGCTTCCTATGTACCTTGACTTGATAGGGTTCAAATTCCATGTAGTTATTGCATGGGCATGGAACCTAATGGTTGGAACCAATTTGTGTTGATCTTGAACCACATAGGGGATTCATATGTACCTTTCCTTGGCTAGGATCAAAGTCCACGTAGTTCAGTATGGGCATGGAACCGATTGGTCGGAACCAATGGGTGTTGGGATTGAACCTCATAGAGGATTCCTATGTACCTTACTTTGACAGGGATCAAAGACCTGGTAGTTCATTATGGCGTCGGACTTACACTCTATCCTGCACAAGGTGTTGGTGAACCAACGTGAAGATGGGCGGAACGACTGGGGTGGTGGGATTGAACCTCGTGGGGGATTCCTACGTACCTTACCTTGGTAGGGATCAAAGTCTACGTATTTATTTTATGGGAAAGGAGTCAGTGAACCGAAGTAAATAAGGACCTAGGGACCAGGTGGATGGTTGGATTGAACCTCATGGAGGCTTCCTACATACCCCACCTTAGCAAGTATCAAATACCATGTATTTCAGGTATGGTTTGTGGGGATTACAATCTAGAATTCCCAAGGTGTTTGTCAGTTCCGATTCTTACTTAAGCCCACGTGAGTCATGGTCGGTGTGAGAAACAAGAGGCCGAAGAGACCTGACAATCCAGTCGTGAAAGGTGAGCCCGTGAGAAGTGATGTGGGTATTTCACATGGATAGTGGCCCATAGAAGAAATAGGGGCATACGCATGGTTAGCATCCAGAAGAGAGTAGGAATTACTCTAGGAGGGAGGTGTGATGGTGACAAAGCACATAGGGAGAGGGATTTGGGACCAAATAAAGGAGATGCACCATTCCCCATCACACCCTTTGTTGGACCTTGGTATAGAAGAAGAAAGGAGGAGCATGGATGCTACCTCTTAAAAGAAAGCTAGGGGATTACACCAAGATGGTTTCCCTTTCCTCACAGACCAACACCACTCCCATAAGGAGGATATCATCCCCTTTAGAGACCTGTTGGCATAGAGAATGTCCAAGGTGGGGGTACCCCACATGCGAGGTAGGGGGAGACATCACAGTGTAATGAAATGTGCTGAGGATGAAGGTGCCTGGAATTTTAACATCCCATAGCTCGGGCGTGGTGGGTTAGCTTTACACCCTTAGGACTTAGATAACTATTACCCTCGGCTCCTGGGTGCATAGAGGGGGCAGGCAAAGCCATGGATAGGGGGTGTCATGGAGCGAACCATTGGGCGGTCCACGTTAGCGTGTCAATTAGAAAAATAAATAGACACTAGTATCACAAGGTGAAAAGCATGAGGCAAAGAAATGCAATGGGTGGTATCGTCCAAGGGACATTGAAGTTACTTCGTGTGAACCCAGGAGGTTGCACAAAATATGGGTATATGGAGAAGGTGTTCTGGGCATGGGAGGTGCCCGAAAATGATGCCCAGAAGAGGGACATCACGGTAGCACAAGGTGGGAGGCTTGGGAAAAAAAGGGATCGTTGCGTGAAAAAGGGGTCAGGCTGGGGTGAAAAGGGAATTGCAGGCATGAAAAAGTCTGGGCTTGCATGTAATTAAGCGCTGGGTGCGAAAAAGTGTGGGCCGACATGCAAAAGGAATTATGTGCTGAAGCCCTAATTGGGAACAATCAGAAGGAATTTCACACGGGGGAAGGGTCTCGATGGGATTTGGACAAGGATCAAGCCCTATTAGTTGCGGGCAAAGGCGGATCCCCGGGAGACCTGGTGTGAAAAATTTTGTACCTTAGGGCCATCTTTTTGTATGAACGAGAGAGTAATTTCATGGGGGAGAGACGGTTCAGATTCTTCGGGTTGAAGTCGAAAGGGAGGTTTTCTATTTATAGGCACTTCAGATCGTGGGTAAATAAGAAAAACACTGTGGCGCAAAATATTATGTGCCCCGATGTCGATTGCACAGAGATCAACCGTGCGGAGTGCTGGTGAAAAATAGTTCAACATCCATGTGGAAAACTCAAGTGAATCCCATAGTTTTTGATACTGGACATATTTTTTTCCTACGACTCGGTATTTTTTGTGTGCCACCCCACAGGGACCCCCGGAATGGATTTCCCTTTCCAAATATGGATTCTCATTATAGCGCTAGAACCTTCCTCATCCCTGGAGCACTTTTCGGTGTCTACAATACCTTTCAAGGATATATCCTAATGTGTTGTTCTAAAGATGGAGTGAAACCAAAACATGACATAACACCTCCTCCAACATCTTCTGACCCAAACATCCAAAGGAAACCCCACATAAGCCCTAATAGTCCCGACATATGAAATAAGGAATTCCTTCCTCCATGTTATGATATTATCTACTCTGGGCGACACTGACATTCCCATACAGGTTTAATCACATATCAATTAATTCAACATCATTAAGAATCTAGTATCCCCATTTTCACATATTCGGATTTGATAGAATGTTATATAACAAGGAAATAGATCATCTCATTAACAAGGTTTGTATATTAAATCTCAAACAAAAACACACAAGAAAAACTATAAACAACTCTAGGTACTGGGAACACACCTGTGTCTCCCTTTCCCATGTACTCTCTTCCAGGCCATAAAGCCTCCACCACATGTGAAACAATAGAATAATTCATCTAGATATCACTTTATTCATGATGATCCTGGATCATTACATGCCACTCCACAAACGTTGTATCTCCCTCAATGTTCAACTCTCCCCAATCAATGTCATGGAAATCATCATGAGGATAACGATGATGCTGAGAGACATGAAAGACATCATGGAACATCTATAACTTCATTGGAAATGCCAACTGGTATGCCTCCTCACCAACACACCCTGGAACCTTGAAAGGTCCAATGAACCCAAGATAAATCATTGTCACTCTACCAAACCTCAACTAACCACACTGAGGGGAAAAATTCAAGAACACATACTCTATGTCCATGAACCCCAAGGGCCTCCTCATGCGATCGGCATATAGATTTTTTAGGTCATGTGATGGCTTCATCCTCTAATGAACATGTTGCACCTTATCGGTCGTACTCTTCACCACATCCATACTAACAGCAGATGCCTCCTCAACTTCTATCCAACACAATGGTGAACAACATGGTCTCCTATACAAGGATTTGAACGGAACCGTGTCATTGTAATATTGGATGATATTATTGTAAGAAATCTATACCAATGTAATGTGTCACACCCATGATCCTCCAAAGTCTAATACACATGCCCAAAACCTGTCCCCCAACATATGGATGGCCATCTTTGTCTCCCCATTTGTCTATGGGTGGAAATCAGTGTTAAGGCATAACTGAGAGCCAAAGGGATAGAGCAATCCACATTATAAAATCAAGGTATAATGTGTATCCCAATATGAGAAAACAGATCCTAGAACCCCATGTAGCTCCACCACCTCATCCACAAATCTCTACACTAATGCAACCAACTAAACTCAACTCCTTGGTAACTATTAAGTGAGATGATTTTGTTAGCTGATTGTCTACTACCCAGATTTCATCATAACCTCCTTGAGACCTATGTATCCATTTGATGAAATCTGTGGATATGTCATTCTAATTCCTCTTGGGAATATCAAAGGGATGAAACAGACATCGAGAACACTGTTCTCAGCCTTCAGTTTCTGGCACACCATGCACTTCACCACAAACTCCTCCACAACCCACTTCATCATGGGACATCGAAATTACTTCTTCAAGACACAGTACATCATTGAAAAACTAGTGTATACTACTAAGGGTGAGCTATGAATATAACAAATAACACCCTCATGCATCGCCAGGGGAACAAATAGCTTCTCACAGAGCAACATCTAATTCTGACAATCGTTTGATAATCCCTCCAAATCATCACTCTGGACAATGAAATCACACATCACCTCCTAGTAATGAATCTCCTCACTAGGACTCCTCTACCATTTTTCTTAGATATGACTTCACTGTCATCTGAAATAGAAATCAATTGCCTTCATCCATCCATACATCAATGTTCAAGGAGGCCAAATCCCCTATCACCATCAATGTGTCCATAGATTTATGAACAAAATCTTTCTACGACTTCATAAACAAATCATTAGATACAATATTCCCCTTTCTTGAGGTGTAGGAGATCTAAGAAATAAATTTCTGAAGAGACTCCATCCACCTCCACTACCAAAAGTTCATATCTTGTTTCAAAAAGATATACTTTTGGTTATTGTGGTCCATGAAGACCATAAAGTGATACTCAAATAGGCAATTCTGCCATAATGTTAGAGAAAACACAACCGCTACAAGATCCATATCATGTGTGGAATAGTTTATTTTTTTGAGATATAACTCCATAGACCCATAAGAGAGGACTCATGTTTGATGCATCAACAGACACCCCCATCCCATGTGGGAATAATCAAAAAAACACCTCGAAACCCACCCCTTTCTTTTGGAATCAAGAACACTAGGGAACTCACCGACATCCCATTCAGATAGAAAAAATATATCTGGCACTGCTTAATCCATTCAAATGCTTGGCCTATTATGGTTTCATCCATCAATAGAGATATTACTCAAAAGATATAATGTATGAATATCTAGTAATAGAATACCAAACTAAGAATAATACAAACCACTACCACATTATTGGGTGCTTCCCAATAAACAATTTCCTTGACCTTTGAAAGGTCCACTACTACACCATATTGAGATACCAAATTTCCAAGGAATTAGACCTACCATGTATAAAACATTCACTTAGACAAATTTTCAATGAGCTGGGGGCGTTGAAGGACTTCACGGATAGTCCTTATATGATCAGTATGCTCATCCTCTAACTTTTAGTAGATCAAAATGTCATCGATGAATATGATGATGATCCAGTCTAGAAACTCATGAAATATGGTGTTCATAAGTCCCATAAACATGTTTTTGCATTTGTAAAACCAAAAAACATAACCACAAACTTGAAGGGACCATACATGCACCTAAATATAGTGTTATGTATATCATCCTCCTCAAACCCAACTAGTGATAACCTAAACACAGATAATTCTTATATATCCATAATGCTCCACTCAACTAGTCCAAAAGATCATCTACCCTTGGGAGAGGGTAAAAATTCTTGACTGTTAACTAATTCAACCTCTGTAAGTCCATACACAACCATATAATAGCATATTCTATCTTTGAAATCAAGACCATAGCACCCCCTACATACACACTGGGCCAGATAAAGCTCTTCGTCATCTTATTTTCAATCTGAATCCTTATCTTCTATATCTCATAAGGTTCAATCCAATAAGGATCCATTTAAATCAAAGTAGCATAGGTATGCAAGTCTATCCTGAACTCAACGTCACATCGAGGGGGTAGAGTGACAACCTCGTTTAGAAAAATATACAAAAACTCTCTGAAAACTCTAGGAACCCCCAACATTTCATCATCCACTGATTCCACTATAGCATGGCCAAAAATGCCCAAAGAGGATCCACAAAACACCTGACCACCTGACATCTCTAATTGAAAAAAAGCTACACGCTATCCATTCACATATGAAAACATGAATCTTATATGGATGAAGTTGATCACAGCCTGTGTGATTATAACCAATCAATTCTAAGGATAACACCATAGAGATGAATCTATAGAATAAAGAGATCCCCACTAGACTCATATGGCCCTAATATCAATCTACATCCTCAACAAACATCACGTAAGATAGTTTCACCACCTACTAGTTACTCAATGCATGTATCACCAACTGTCTCTCTATGTCTAGTCCCAGAGCTTGGGAAAGACCAGGTGCAGCAATGGAGTGATAAGCTCCTAAATTAATCAAATCACAATCAAGAGTGATGAACACACTGATCATACCTAAAAAACCCAATGGACCAACTAGACATATGGAATCTATGGTGTGAAAATGACCACACCCATATACTTTTCCAATATGTTGTGGACTACATCCCCAACCACGCCTGGTTCGATTCTGCAGAAACGGACTGGTCATAAACTACTGTTGTGGCGAGCGCTGAATCATCCCACCTCCACCATATTAAGCTTAAAATAGGAACTGACTCTGTAGGTACATTCATTCTCTAAAAGAGAAACAAATCGTTCCCAAACCTCTGGGAAAATCATGGTGACCATAAGGTCGAAACAGAAACTACAATTGTCGACACCCCACTGGCAGAAACCTTGAAGACTCTAACACCTCCAAATGATAATGAGGAAACTGATTAAATGACATGACTAATGTCAATTAGGTGAACCTTCCTTTTTGGTAGCCTAGATAATTAGAACTCCATAGTTAAGGGTTATTGGCCTGGAGTAGTGATCAAGATGGGTGACCTTTTGGAATGTTTCTCAGGGTGTGTGTTAGTGAGGACAAAACACACTAGAAAGGAAATGTTTTGGCATGTGGGGACTTTCATTAGTCAGATGACCCGTGCAAGCATGTTGGTGGACCCTAGGGTGGGGACCACATTTCTATGTGGCAACTGGTGGTACATGGTGGGCTAGGACCCGATGGACATGTTAAGGTAGGGTGTTTGTGCTGTCACCGGGAACAAGTTGTTACATTTGGTATCATAGGTGGTCCTTATCCTTAATTGTGGTGCACTGCCTAGGTTGATATCTAGGGCCCACAACGAGGACATTGTTCTCTAATGGGGGGAGGGGTGATTATAACACCCCAAAATGATAAATGGTTAAATGAATAAATGATATGACTCATTTAAACAAGTTTCACCTTCCTTTTTAAGAGCCTACCTGATTATAACTCCACAATTACGCATGTTTGGATTAGAGTATTGATCAGGATGGGTGACATTTTGGGAAGTTTCTCAGGGTGTGTGTGAGTGAGGAAAAAACAAACTAGAAAGGTCATGTGTTGTCCTGTGGGGAATTTCATAATTCAGATGACCCGTGCGGGCACCTGGGTGGTCCCCGGGGTGGGGACCACGTGTCTGTGGGGAAACTAGTGGTACCTAGCGGGCCAGGACCTGATGACCATGTTAAGGAGGTGTGTTTATGCTTTCACCGGGAACCAGTTTCTATAATTACCCTAGCACCTAATCCTTATGCTGTAATC
This sequence comes from Viscum album, assembly GCA_963277665.1. Lineage (NCBI taxonomy): Eukaryota > Viridiplantae > Streptophyta > Magnoliopsida > Santalales > Viscaceae > Viscum > Viscum album. The sequence goes on along the minus strand of OY728134.1, from coordinate 689,547,938 downwards.
CTTAGGCTAAATAGAATCCTACGAGATCCCCTCTTTTGGTAGACCTCCTCATGAGTGCATCATCTCATCCATTTCCTTCATATGGGCCTCTAGATATTTTGGAAACACGATGGGAGTAACTGTGTACTAGTGGGAAGTATGGATTACTCCTCTATGTTTCTAAACCAAATATAAACATTCAGAAAGAGATTCAGAGTATATAAATCGATATCCTTGAACTTGATCCCCATATACCGTACTGACATACTCTACATCTAGAGGGAGAGTAGCACCTATCAAAAATTCATCCTTCATGGTCGAAGGAATGAAGTCCTCCTTGAATACCTTATCAAACTCTACCCACAAAACATAGGTCTCCTTCCTCTACCCTAGGTACATCTCCCACCATTGATGCACATCACCCCTCATCTAACTAATTTCCAACAAAACCCAGTACTATGTTGGAGCCCCGATCAAACTAAAAGTGATCACCAACTCCTCAAGCCAACTCTCCATCTCTATATCTAAAACACTTCCTTAATACATTCTTACTATCTTTAATTGGAAATCACAAATTGTTTTCTGTAAAAAAATTTCTCATCCTATAGATCAACCCTCCACTGATTAGTTGGATCGGCCTTCTGATCCACAATTGCTTGTACATCATGCAAATAACTACTGGGTGTCATAGCTGAAAAGGTAAAAAGGGAACTCCTATGCCTGAGTATTATATAATTTTATTTAGTAATTATTTTAACTAACAATTTATTTTATTTTCCTATAAACACCCAAAAAACAAGAACACAAATCATCCTGATGCATGTACCTTCGCTAGGGTCAATACCCCGCAAATGGTGTAGCCTCACTTGGTCTTTTGGTGAGATCATAGTCCTTACATTGGATAACGGTGGACCTAATAACATGTGTCCAATCTGATTTTCCCTGGACTATGTCATGAACCAAGCTCAATTAACGTTATTTTCATACTAACCCATGCAGTATTCAATGTGACAAACTCCAAAATCCATCTGATCTCTCAACCATAACCAGTGGTACCATTCAATCACGACCCTCCTTCATCATGACAAGTAGAGGGGTGGAAATTTCTCATGAACTTCCTTATTTAAGATGATAAAGTGATAATATCCCTTGATCCCCACCTCAAGTAGGCCTCGGGGTGGTGAACAACACCAATGGTATAAAAATACAACAAAATGAGATGCATTTCCCTTTTTATAGTAACCAATATCGGGAGATAAGATGTATCAACCTAAAAAAACAAAAAATATATATTAATGAATCCAAAATATAGCAAACATGAATGACTAAAGTACATAATGCAATAAATACAATGAAAATCTCCAAATTTAATACCAAAAGAAAAAATCTATGTCGCGACATAGAAAAAATCGAGACGGGTGAGCTAGTATGGTGAAATATGTTCCCCATAATCTCCCAAGAATCCTGAAAATAGTTTTATATACCTAGGGTGAGAAAACTAGTATACTGAGTAGGAAAACCCAAAAGCTCTAATGCACATGTGGGAGTATCATTCTATTTACCCCATGAGAAAGCAACATAACTCAAATGCACCTAACAGAGTATACTATCCATCCCAACCTCACCAAGGTAAACTCACCAAATAAAACCAGTCATGTAAGATAAAGTAGTATGTACATAGATATTTGGGTACTCTGCACACCATACCACTGGTTAATTTCTCATCCATAATGGAGAATGTCATAATGCTACAACACACTTACGCTAGCCTGATAGTGACGTCCTTCCCGCACAATCCTTTTCCACAAAATAGGCCACATTCCCACCCATATAAACCTGGGCCTCACACAATACCACATTCTTGTCGACAGATGCCTGTGCTCCAGACCACACCACATTTGGTCCCTTAGACACATGGGCCTCAATATGAAGTAACCTGGTAAAGACCAAACCACCTAATCCTAAAAGCACCCGGGAAAAAAACTCACCCACATACATCATGTATTCCTCAAACCATTACAACCTTCCCGAAGAATCATGGTCAATGAATGCCTAGAAGAGGAGTAGATAATAACAAATTACAATTCATCCATCATCCCACAAGGATGTTTGAAAAAACACCATCCACCAAAAAATGGGGGCGTTCAACACATAATTCTCAATTTTGGTAGAGTGCATATTGGAATCACATAGATCTACAAGTATATATATGTACCAAACACTCAACCCAACCTATGAGTTTTAAAAACAAACAACCAGCCCACAAAAAACATCTCGTGCTTCCACCTCCAATAAAAACACTAAATCACCCATAAAACCAACACACAACCCCCCGTCCAATTAATGTAATCAATTATCATCATTAATTAAACCAAACAAAAAATAATTGATTCCATTCTTTCCCAGGTAACATTAAACCACTAAAATTTTTATAAGGGAAGATTAATCATACCAACCACTGTGAAATTCAAACAGATAAAGGAACCGGGTAAAGAAATCCACTCTAATTACCATTCCTTATATACCAGTCTTGGGAACCTCTGGAAAAAATTCCCATACAAGGTAACATCGTCCTTGTTCAAAAACATCCCTCTCAAACAATATTAGGTAGCCCCACTACATGAAAATAACCACATCTAGAAAAACAATAAAACTCAACCTGATTGAAGTCCCACTATACAAAAAAACCATTCCCAATAACCATAAGACAACCCAGATGATTACCCACTATTAAAAAAGTTCACCCATTCCAACTCATCCAATATCTCAACCTGATATACCGTTTCACCCTCAAACAACTAGAACACACACCCCCATGCTCCCAACCGTATCACCACACAACCTGTATGAAGCTCATGATAGAAAATATCCCCACACAACACACAACCACACCAAACTAGGAAATTAGTATTTATATTGACACATTCATTCTTTAATTCTACATTGTTAAAACATGGGTTATCACAGAAAATATTTTCTCATGTGGAATCCATTTATATAACTGGATATACATGGTTAATAAATTTCATAATATTAGATTTCAAGAGGGGATACACAACAACTGTAATGCATCACCCATGTACCAACAATTTCCACCAATGGAAATGATTTTAAAATTCATACAACTGAAAATATTGATCAAATATAACTGATAAAACAACACAAGTATAATCATAATCATCTCAAACCCTCATTTATTACTAAAGTAGCCAAACCCATTATCATAACAAGTTCATTTTTCTTCATAATATCCTTCTTTAAGATTTGGATTTAGCCACATTATCAAAGAGACATGAGATTATCCTCCCACATGATAAACAATTAAATGTCAAATGAAGGAATCCCAACATCACATAACAGATCATCATAAACTCCTCCTTGCGCCAAAATACGGGGTCACGAAAACAGTAGGAGACTCCATGGAAGGTTGAATTTTGAATGCCACAATACAACACACGACTACATAAGGAAAAACATCTCTATGCAGCCTAATAGAAAAAGAAAACACACTATGAAGAAAATATCTCGGCACAGAATTGAAAAATCCTATATCACCAGAAGGGAAAATGTTTCTAGGGTTATTAATGTCAAATCATGTAAAGACAACCAAATTTGACAATTTCAAAGCCCCCAATGTATTATTATATTAAATATATAATTAAATTCTTTAAAATTTCTTTTGAAATGATCAGACTTGATTAAAAACATGATTAACATCAAATAAAATGTTTGAGGGGAGAAATTGGAAGAAAACTAGTAAAAGTAGGAAATGACTCACTAATGGGTGAGTCGCCGACAATGACTCAACGACATCATGTCACCAACATGAGTCACCATTAGCAACTCACCGACAGCAAGTCACAGATGTGACCCACCGACGGTTGACTCACCAATGCAACGTAGCGACGCCCGACCTATTGCCGCCAGACCTACCAATTTCTGACCTACTGATATCTAAACTACTAACACTGAGACACTATCTCTAATATACTAATGTGATCTACCAATGGAAGAACTGCAATTTTGGAAAACTCTTGAAATGAGCTACTATTGCCTCCCAAAAACCCTAATCATTGGATTTTGACAATGTAATGGACTAGGGAGGTATGATCCATTATAATAACCTAATCAAAACAACTCACCAATATATATATATATATATATATACGATACTAGAATTTTCATGGATCATTGGATAGGAGGAGTGGATAAGTTAGAAGTGAACATGAATTTAAAAGTTAAGAAAACAGAATTTTACTTTTTGACAATTTATCTATGAGAACCTCTTTAAGGATCTTAGAAGTGGGTTTTTATGAGACTAGACGATCAATAATGTGTTATGGGATAAAAAGGAGGGGATTTGGCATAGGTTCGCTAATAAATAATGCTTATGGTTATGAAAATTAGTGAAGCATGGAGCCTCTATTTATAATTGAGGTGAGGGGTAACATAGTAATTACCCAAATTATTAAAATACAATAAATATATTATAGGGTTTGAGACATCCGAAATAGAATAAAACCTAATGGGTATTATAGTATTAACACAATATCATCACATTCTCTCTATTAGATATTTTGGTGATTTTTAAAAATATTTAATAGTATATTTTATTCATGAAAAATAATTTTTTTTCAAATTAAACCTGATTAACAATTATGAATTAAGACACATTAAAAAACAGTTCCAAATTTGAAATAATTTTTCTATTTTACCTTATATAAATATTATAATTACCTATAGAAATTCTTAATTGACCTAAAAACGTCAAATTATATTTATTTTACTATTTGTAAAATCATTATTTTTGATTTATTCACTAATTAAATATTTATTGCATCACAATTATTCCAACCATGAAAGTAATTATTTATTACCTAAAAAAAATACAAAATTTTGTGAAATATATAATTTAATTATATTTCTGTGGAATATTTTTAAAAACAAAATCAGGAAAACCTCATATTAAAATATTTTATGTATTAAACATTATAGTGTGAATAAGATGTCTTTTCATTTAAAAAAATAACATAAAGAGAATAATGTGATTAATGTGGGTCGAAAACTTCCCAAATATGAATAAAATTATATTATTTTTGACACATGATTATAGAAAAAAAATTAGCAACAAATTTTTTTGTTAAATAATTATTATAATTTAAATAAAAACATTTTATTTATTTTTCTTGAGGGTTGTACGGGCACTGTATCAGCATTTCACATGCATTAATGTTAAATATATCATATTTAAAAAATAAAAAATTTCATTTATAAAGAAATTTAATTATGTTCAAACTGAAACTAAATATTCATTTATTATTTATCTTCACTAATATGCATGTCAAGATATCATCTTAAATTTGTCCTTTTGTATCTTTCTCTACGCGAGCATTGCAAAGAAATTACAACAAGAATATAGGTTATGTTACAATAAAATTAAAAATTAATTTCCAAAAACATAAATAATATATAATAATTAATAAATTAGTCATAAAAATTAATTTTATGACTCAATTAGTATTTTTATGGAACCAAATTCGACATTGCCAATGTTGCGCACGCAAAACATCGACACACACAATAATTTTTATACCAATAATGATATAAATTATAACATACTTGTTTTTAATTATTAATATACAATATTACTCTTATATATTCATATTTTATTTATTTATTAAATTTCATGAATTGTATATCATAATTTTGTCATCACAATGTCATAAAAAGTACAATATTTTATAAAAAACCATATTTTTTACTATTTTCCATAAATTAATCTTTTTTAAAAAATTATAAAACAAAATTAATAAGATAATATCAACATTATAAATTAAAAAATAATTTTGTTTGTGAAATTAAAATTCTATAATTGATGATTTAATATTTTTAATAAATAAAAATATAATAAATTATTTATTTTATGAAATAGTAATTAAATAAAAAAAATATAAATATAAAAACAAATTATTATATAAATACCATGGTTGTTATATTCTCCCCTAATTTTAGAAATTGTGTTCTCAAAATTTTTATACCCTCTTTAAAAAAAGAGGGGATATTTTCCCATATAATATATTTAGATTTCTGTGTTGCTTCTTCTACTATTTGGTTTCTCGAAAAAATCTTAACATAGTAAACATCTGTGTTTCACAAAAATACTATATACGATCAACAATATTAAAAGGCCTTTCCTCATATGAAAGATCATATATGAGCTGAACTACTTCTGGGCTAAAAAATGAGATATATCTCAAGCATACATTTATAGCATTAAAACATGAAAAAGATTGTATACATGAAGGAAACACGGAGGCAAAGCTTTGCAGTAGGCGATGGGCGTAACTTTTTTCATAATTTCATAAGGTCCAATAAACAATGGAACCAGCTTTACTTGCTTACCGAAACACAAAACATTTTTCCATGGAGATAAATTGAGAAAGACATGATCCCTTACCTAGAATGAAATTGCTTTTATCAAAAAATCTGCATAAATTTTCTACTTTCTCAAAGTTATACTCATGTGTAAATTAATCAACTGAACTTTCTCTACCACCTTTTATACCAATTTTGGTCCCATCATCTTCATTTCTACGACCTCATCTAAATATTTTGGAGTTCCGCACCACCATCTATAATAGTCTTCAAAAGGATCCATCTATATTCTTCAATGAAAAATTTTATTATAAGAAAACTCAACTAAAGAAATATATTGATCCCATATTACCTAGTTATCATCTAAAAAAGATCATAGAATTGCCAACAATGTCTGAATTGTTATTTTTGACTACCCATCTGATTGTGGATGAAATTCTATACTGACATTCAATTATGTTCCCAACCAGTTCATAAGGACTTTCTTATAGTTATATGTGAATCTGGGATCACGATATGATCCAAAGGAGAGTGTAACTCCATGATACCTGATTATATATTTGAGGTATAGTCGAAAAATTTGATCAAGAGGTAAAGTGTCTCGAATATGAAGAAAATGAGAATATTTGGTCAGATGATCAACAATAACCTATATCACATTATTACCTGGAGTAGTCTTTAGTAGTACCACAATGAATCTGATTGATATATTTTTATATTTCCACACTGGAACAATAAGATGTTGAAGAATCCCCTTATGTAACTGCTGCTCAACATTATCCTATATATATTTAAGACATTTCATGGTAGAATAAGAAATATTCTTTTTCATTCCATCCCTACATTAATTCAATAGAAGTTCTTTTTACATCTTTGTGATACCCAGATTAATTAAAAACAGAGAAATTTTAGCTTCACATTACAATTTATTATTCATCTAAGAATCACGTGGAACACATAATGTCTTCACAAACCTCAAAACACAATATACCTCAATATCATGATTAGGAAACAAACCCTTTTTAACTAATTCAACATTTTTTGCAACTCATGTTCTTCCATTTAGAATGAAAATTTTGTGTGACAAGGACCACTACACTGAAATTACCTAAAAAACTGAGTAATTACATGCACTAACAACTTCCATGATAAAATGAAACATATTGTTAAAAAAAGGGCCACATTCTAAATTTATCATGGTTAATATAGCATTAATTTTATGAAATAAGGAATCAGTCACTATGTTTTATTTTCTATGATGGTAATGAATATTGCAATCATAATCATTGATTTCATCTAGCCATATTCTATGTCTCATGTCCTATTCTATCTAAGAAGATGTATACTTTATACATTTATGACTAGCATATATTTCAAATTTTACTCCAATAAAATTATTGCACAATTTTTTTTTAAATAAAATACAATAGAAGTTAATTCTAAATAATGTGTAGGGTAATTTAACTCATTGGGTTTCAACTGCCAAGAATTATAAACAATTACTTGATCATTCTACATTAGGACACAATGAATTCCTTTAAAAGAAGAATCATTATAGATGAATAATTCACCTCTTCTGGAAAGTGGTGTCAGAACTAGAGAATTCACCACTCTTATATTCAAATCCATAAAACATTCATCATATTTTTTCAACCAGATGAACATAACACATTTGAGAGTTAACATAATATTCTAGATAACGATGTAGTGTTTTTAACTAACCTCGGGTGAAAGACTTTAAAAACAATTAAACAATAAATCTTGATTTTATTTTTGGTTATTTCCCATTATTCAAGAAAATTTGTTATTGTAGGATCAACTATTATTCCAGCATTATAAATAATGTGACCAAGGAATAAAATTTGTTGCAACCAAAATTACCAAAAACTCATACAGTTTATCTTCATTTAAGATTTTAAAAATAACCCATATTTTTTTCATGATCCCTTTTTATTAAATAAAATACCACAATGTCATCAATATGAAAAATCAAATACATATTCTAGAACTCATGAAATATTATACCCTTAAGGTCCATGAATAAAATCGGTTATTAGTTTATCCAAATGGCATAACATCAAATTCATAAGGCCCATATCTAGTACAGAACAGGTCATTGGAATACATGCCACATTTAAATTAAAATGATGGTACCCCAACCTCAGGTCAGCCTTCAAAAAATATCTTTCTCCCTATAAATGATCAAATCAATCACTGATATCAAGAAATTGAAACTTTTTCTTAGCAATGATGTTATTCAGGGCTCTATAATCAATAGAAAATCTCAATGAACAATCATTATTTTTTAAAAAAACATCTATAGCCCTCCATGGTGACATTCAGAGACAGATGAGTCCTTTATCTAACAAATCTTGCAAAATAATTTTCAATTATAGATGTTCCATTTGAAACATTTGAATAAGGGTTTGAGAAATTGTCTTATAATGAAGAATAAAATCAATAGTAAGCTCAACCTTTGGATCAGGAATAAAATTAAAAAAATCATCATGAAATACTTCAAGATACTCATTTACTACTAGAACATCATTAAAATGAATGTTTCCCTTGTCGTCAACTGTGTCTCAAAGATATATTTTATTTTCATCTTTTAATAGTTTATTAGCTTCCTAATATGTTATCATTGTTATGAGTTCATTCTTATATAAAAACTGAAAATATTTATGAAAATATTTTAATTTTGTCTAAAATCTATCTTAATGGGATAAAAATAAATCAAGTCCATACAAAAAATAAAATCAAACTTTACTAGAAGAAATACAACAGGGATTTTTGGTAAACTATTTCCACACATGAAGATAGGTATATTCTTATAATTTCATTTAGCCTCAATATTAACACCTGATATTTTTATCCTGAGTTTTGGATTTTTTGAGGTGAGATTTTCAATTTAGTATAATATTTCTAAAAAATAAAGGAATGTGGAGGCCCCATATCAAAAAATAAGTAGTAAAAATCTATAAAATATGAATTATACCAGATACCACTTCATTTGATGGCTCAATATCTACTAGAGAGGTTTTAATGGATTTTACCACACCCTTATTCTTACAATATTCCTTATTCCCAGCCTGAATGATGATCTTTAGACACACATTATAAAAATGACCTAATTACTTATAGTTAAAGCACCATTTAATTGACCACTCATCATTCTTACGATCATTTTCCTTGCACTCACGAGATATGGGTACACACATTTCACATCAGTATCAATTCATACAAATTACAAAATATTCTGTAGGATTCTTTTCGCTTCACTTTTGAAAAGAGGTTAAATTGATTTTCTTTCCTCCAATATTCATTGAATAATTCATCCCCAATACATAACCACCTGAATTATTCTTATTTTTTTCAGCATCAGGCACATACTTGTTAGAAAACTCCATCTGAACAATTTTATCACATCAAATGTCACGACCCGTCCTCAAGGCCCATGCCGTGAATACCCCAAGCCCAAATTCCGTAGGCAAGGGGCTGTCGACTAGAACCAAAGGCAAAAATCATGATAAATGGGATGTCATTTCCTTTATATAAGAAAACAAACACAACATAGTACAAAAGTTGAATTAAACAGTAAGTAAAATGAGTAAAAACGTAAGTTCTGGAAAGTAAATGGGCCATTATACAAACCAAACTGAAAGTGAAGTACAACAGAGAAAGTAAAGTATAACAGGTGAAAAGTAAAGCAGTATCCACTGAGACATCCTCTGGAAACCCCACTTGAAGGGTGGGAACTGATGGTCTCCTCAACTCCTCGAATCCATCCGTCTGATCTGTGTACATACCACCTGATAGTCCACGTCCAGATACCGTCCCGATCCTCACGCCTCAACCATGATCGGTGTTATCCATCGTCTGCAACCAGCACCACGTAGTGCGGGCATAGCCCGTGCAGGGGTGAGTATACGATACTTAGTAGGGACCCCAAGACCCGGAAGGTCTCCCAGAATCCATCAAGGATAAACCAAAAATGAAAGTTACAAACACAAAGAATCAACAAACTCTACTTAGTTATATTCCCATACATATACCTATGTCATCAATTTCAGTTTGACTCCAACACAATATCCCATGTACAACCCAGTCCACACAGGAAAGCACAACCTAGTCCACATAGGAGAGTAAGTCAATCACATCGACGATATTGATTGAAATTCAAGACTCAGATCACACTGGTATAACACTCAGGAAGAAGGGTGGAGATGATAGATTTATCCGTTGAATCATATTTCCTACATAACCCACATAGGATCTAAGTACATAAGTTGTCGCTACCGAACCCACGTAGGATCGTAGTATAGTAACCATCGCTGTCAAACCCACGTAGGATCCAAGTACAATCGTCATTGCTACCAAACCCACGGAGGATCCAAGTACAGTCGTGATCACTACCGATCCCACGAGGGATCCTAATAGAGTCATCCTCGCTGCCGAACCCACATAGGATCCAAGTACAGTCGTCATCGTCATTGCAGTCACAGCCAGCTCTAGGGTTCCCGCACACAACACGCTCGATTTCTGGAGGGTTCACTCCACGAGCCAAGAGGGCCGATAAATCAACTATCATAAAGTCCAGATTTGATGTATCCCAATGTTCCATCCCGTCAATAGGAACTCAATGCGATAGACAATGCGTCATTCAGATGCATAGTCTAAGAGTTATTGGTTTTTTCGTCCCAAGGGCCCGGTTGGTTTTAAGCTAAAACCAACCTGACTGTACTACAACTGCATCCAATCCTCGAGTGGATTAAACCAAAAGAACCATGTGACCAAGAGTAATTCAACGTATTTGACAGTACGTCATTTGGACATTCGGTCCTTTTGTTATAAGCGTTTACGATCCAAGGGCACGATTTGTTATGGGTTCAAACCAACTGGGCCATACCCAAACTTTGCCGAAACCTCGAGTGTAATATTTCAAAATGACCGTCTCGTTTTAATGAATCCTACGCAACTAACAGTGCAATAATCGGAGGTTCGTAGCTCATGATATGGTCATTTAACTATTAACTGTCCGAAAATAGGGGGTTTGGACTCTGTCCGACCCAGCACAACACCCCCTGGGTTGGCCAGAACTAGGCGACCCGATCAGGAACAACACCCCTTGGGTCAGCCCGAGCAGGACACCAAGGGGTGTGGCCCCTTTATTTTCGAAAGGGCAGACCTAGTGGGGTCCTCCCTAAAATCTAGTCGGTGGTGTTACACCCCCTATGGTTTCCAGGTAACGGTCGACCTTTATGGTCGGCCGGTTGCGAGCCGCAACGGGACCCAGAAGTTCACCGGCCTCCTGGAGATGCTAGCGGCCGGCATGATCAGCCTCCCCTGCTGGTCCGCCACAGCCCATCTCACCGGGGCGGCGCGATGACACCGTCCCCTTCCGCCGCAGAAAACTCCGGCCGAGGTCTTCTTCCGATCACAGCATGGTGAAACGGCATCGTGTGCCTCTGCCTCCAACATCATTGATGATCAAAACAGAAGAGTGGAGGAGAGTCAGTCGTGTTTGTGCGGTCCGATCTCCTCCCCTTACGACAATATCATGCGACCAACCCTTATACAGTGAAGAACGATATTTAAAACTTGAACAAAAATAACCCCTACCACGTGACGTGATCTGTAGAGAGGTAGCGTCATTCGTTGACGTCGGAAGGTGGCGTCACTTGTTCTATTGTCATAATAGGAGCTCCCTTGGTGGTGCAACAATGGTGGTAGAGGAAAAAGAGGAAGGTAGGAGGAGAAGAGAGGGTTTATACAGCATATCCCCCCTCATCTAATAAGATCCTCCATTATTTAATTAAAGGGGATGTTTCATTGAATTAATGTGTGTGGTGATCCCCACATTAATTCAAAAAATTTGAATTCCACAAAGGAAGAATAAAAATAAACTAAATTTTATTTTTGTTTCATGATGTTCAGAAAACTAACAACCACACCGCCCCAACTATGTTCAAGGTGGAGGTCCCCTTAAGTAATCGATGACGCTGCGAGTTCAACGGTGCCCTCGGAATCCGATTCTAAGAACCAGTTTAGAAGTAACCAAAACCCACTTGTTCATTCACTGAACGTACCTGAGCAAACATTGGAAATTAATTTCGGGCACACCGGGCCTTGGAATCAAGTGTCGTCAGAAACTGTGTACTCGTAAAATCCCAAGAATTTAAGAAAAAAAATTCCATGAAATTTCAAGGTCATTAAATTACTCCCACCTCAAGGCTATATGTCCCCGTAATGTTATAAGAAAAACTAGGGAAACAAATTAGGGTACTCTGCATGCATATGAGCCTCCAAATCCCATGAGCTCTCATGGAGGTTCTCATTCTTCAAACAAATGCGCACCAGAGGAATCGACCTTCCACGTATGGCCCGCTCCTATCAATCCTCTATCTCCACCGGGACCTCTACAAATGTCTCCAAATCATTGATGTCTAGCTCCCCATGATCAATAATATATGTCGGGTCGTGTATGTATCTCCGCAGCTGAGATACGTGGAAGACGTCGTTCACCCGGTGCAACTGTGGTGGAAGAGCTAGGTGGTAAGCCACCTCGCCTACTCTGTTGAGGACCTGGAAAGATCCGATGAAGCCCGGAGATAATTTGTTGCCCCGGCCAAATCTCTGTAATCCATGTCGAGGTGAGACCTGTAAGAAAACGTGGTCGCCATCCTCGAACTCCAGTGGTCTCTACCTACTATCAACATAGGACTTATGTCGGCTCTGTGTAGTCTTCATCCACTCCTGGATGATCTACAACTTTTTTGTTGTATCCTAGACTATCTCAGGTCCTAAAAGTGTTGATTCCCCAGGGTCTATCCAGCACAGAGTTGATCTACATGGTCGTCCGTACAATACCTCATATGGTTCCATCCCGAAGGTGGAGTGGTAGCTATTTTTGTACGCAAACTCCAGAAAAGGTAGGTGATCCTCCCAGCATCTACCAAAGTCAAAAACTCATGCACGAAGCATCTCTTAAAGTGTCTAAATGGTCCTCTCTGTCTGGACATCCGTCTGAGGATGGAAGGTAGTGCTCAGGCGTAGTTGCGTCCCAAATGCCTCATGCAACCCCTTCCAAATCCGAGAAGTAAAACGAGTGTCTCGATCATATACAATTGGCGATGGAACACCATGAAGCCGTACGATCTCCAGAACATAGAGGAGTCCCAAGATCTTTACTGAGCCATGCTCTCTGATCGGTAGGAAGTGGCCCGAATTGGTGAGTCAGTCGATGATCACCCAGATGGAGTCATGTCCTCTGGATGTACGTGGAATTCCCATCATGATATCCATAGATATCCCATCCCACTTCCACTCTAGGGCCTTTTAGGGCTGCACCAAGCATGCCTGTACCTGGTGCTCTGCATTCTTCTGCTGGCAGGTGAGGCATCATGAAACAAACTCTACCACATCCTTCTTCATACCCAGCCACCAGTTCTATCGTCTAAGATAATGGTACATCTTTTCTACTCCTAGATGTACCACCAATAGGGAAGTGTGAAACCTCTTCATCACCTCCTTCTGTAATGAAACTGGTACCATGGGGAATCCCCTGAAGATGATTATGCTCTCTCCTCCTATAGGAAATCCATCAGGTTCTTGTCCTATGGATATCTATGCACATCGTGTCTCACAGTCAACGTCCCCACGTTGAGCCTCTCGGACCCACTGAAGTAGTGGAGGAGTGACTGTGAGTGACTATAGAAAGGATGCCCCATCTCTATCCACGAAGGATATCTGCAACGCGACTATCTTCTCTATCACATCTCCATGTAGCTGAATTCCCGATCTCCTCCTGAGAGCATCAATTACTATGTTCCCCTTCGAATAAGTATAGACTATATCAAAGTCATATTCCTTGAGGAACTCAAGCCATCACCACTATCGCAGGTTTAGGTCTTTCTGTGAGAAGATCTACCTGAGACTCTGGTGGTCAGAATAGACTATAAAGCGCTCGCCCATAAGATAGTGTTGCCACATCTTCAAGGAAATGACCACTACTGCTAACTCCAGGTCATTGGTAGCATAGTTATTCTCATGCTGCCTCAACTGTCATGAACCGTAAGAGTTCACCTCCCACTCCTGCATCAGGACACACCCGAGTATGGTCCCTAATGCATCATAGAAAACTAAATACCCTATGCCATCCTCCGGCAGCCACAAGATGGGTGCACTGGTCAATCTCTCTCTCAGCTCCTAGAAGCTCTGCTGACATCTATATGATAACATGAAGGGTTTCTCGTTCTTCTTCAATGATGAAAGTGGTGCTGCAACTCTGGAGAAGTCTGGAAAAAATCTCTGATAGTACCCATCCAGACCTAAGAAACTCCGCACCTCTGACACGCTTCTGGGTGGCTCCCAAGCTAGTATTGCCTCAATATTCGCAGGATCCATCGCAACTCCCGTCTAAGAGTTAAAGTGCCCCATTAAGTGAACCTCTCGAATACAGAACTGGCACTTTGAGAGCCTACCATAAATATGGTGCTCTCAAAGTGTATCCAGTATAACCCACAAGTTGTAGGCGTGCTCCTCCTAAGTGGTCGAGTAAATCATTATTTCGTCGATGAAGACTACCTCAAATCGATCATGGTAAGGCTGGAAGATCATGTTCATGAGACTCATGAACACTACTGTAGTGTTGGTTACACCAAAACTCATAACCAAGAACTCATAGTGGCCATACCGATACTTGAAGATCGTCTTCTGCACATCCTCATCTCGAACTCTTAGCTGATGATAGCCTGACCTGAGGCCTATCTTCGAGAACCATCGTTCCCCCTTGAGCATATCAAAGAGGTCGTCAATCCTCGGTAGTAGATACTTGTTCTTTATGGTAACCTGATTCAGGCGACGGTAGTCGACACATAGTCGTAATCTCCCATCCACCTTCTTGGAAAATAAAATCAGAGAAGCCCAGGGTGAAACACTGGTTCGGATGAATCCCTTGCCTTGCAAGTCCTCCAGCAGTTTCCGCATCTCTTGAATCTCAGCAAGAGCAATCCGATATGCTGGAGTAGATATCGGGGTTGTCCCGGGGTACAAGTCAATTTAGAAGTCTACCTCTCTACAATGAGGTAGTCTTGGAATGTCATCAGGGAAAACGTCCGCAAACTGATCCACCACAACAAGAAAACTCGGGCTCTGCACATCAACCACTCTGAGGATGAGACTAGCCAACTAATGTGTGATCGGCTGCCCTCTCCTCTACGTAAGTCCATCCAACACTGCAAAGGCTCCCTTCTCGCTGGTGAAGGTTAACCTGCTCCCATCTGTGTGGACAGAAAACACTTTTCACCTAATACAGTCAATTTATTAATGAAATGTAGATAAACAATCCATGCCAAAGATGACGTCGTAAGGCCACGACACAACTACAAGAAGATCCCAACCAAAGCTCTCACCTACTAGAGTAATCTCACACTACTGGAACCAGTGTGTAATTTTCGAGTATTCCCCCGTATGAATCTCTAACCGTAAAGATCGAGCCAACAGATCCGTAAGAATCTCCAAGCAACGAACAAGGGCAGTGACAATGAAAGAATGACTCGTTCCTATGTCAATAAGAACTACAACAAGGGTGGAGTAGACATAGATAGTACCTCGAATCATCTTAGGTGCGCTGTGGTCATAAGCCTCCACTACCTGAATCTGAGCCTGCCCTTGTCCTCCAGCTCCCTATGGTTGGGGTGGACCTCCTAGTGGTGGGGTGGTAGAGTCTCGAATCCTCGTCCACCACCTGCTACTCTGCCAGCTCCCCTGCCTCGTCTGCTTGCTCCCTACGGACCGCCTCGGTTGAACCTCTACATCTTCCTGGGTGGTCTCTCGACCCTCTGATGCCCCACTTCATGGAGGTTCGAGTAGTCACAAAACATGTGGCCATGCCCGTTGTATGCATAGCATTGTCTGCCTCTTGTATGACTAGCTCTTCTGCATGTGCCCCACTCATCCGAACTATTATCTTGAGGTCACCCACCTGATGGCCTGGTCCACTTTGACCTCTACAAAATATGTATACATACGGCTGCAGAAGACTCCACTACATGTCTCCCTACGGTAGGCCTCGCTGCTGGTGTAGGTAAAACAAGAAATCTATCCACAAGAAGGGATCTCTCCAGTACTTCTGCCTGCGTCAGAATGGTGAGGGACATCATTGAAGCCCTGATCTCATGACTCAGTCCCTGATCAAAGGTCCGTGCCCGAAAGAATGGGTCTCGTATCATGTCGGTGGAGTAGCGCGAGAGTTCAGTAAACCTTACCGAGTACTGGGCTACTGTCATACTTCCCTGTTGCAGCTGTAGTAACTCTTGGATGCGCACCACACAGAGGGTGGCTGGAACAATCTCCGAGCGGAAGAGGCTCTCGAAGTCCATCTAATGCAGTGATGCCTCATTGTGTTCATGAGCATCAGGATCAACCATCTACCTACTGCTGCATGCAGGAGACTCGCGCAACGATCACCATGAGGTCAGCTGATGTCCTTACCAATCTGAAGACTTTGACGATAGCCTCCAGCCAATCCACAACTTCCTAAGGGTCCATCTCTCTGCGGAACCTGGGGCCTCCACTGTAATGGGGCCCTGCACCGAGGCCTTGTTGCTCGGTGGGCTGTCATCTCGAACATAACTGGGATACTTAGTGGGATAACATCCTGGGGCCATCCTGAAAAGAAACAGGTGTGCCACGGTTAATATAGTATACCTGGTGAGCTACCACAAATTAATCACTAAGAAAACATTTTAAACACACATGCAATCAATGTTTTCATGCACTAAGTTCGAAATCAGAAGACAGGGTCTTGGTGTATGGATACGTCGGCCGCCGCACCAACACTGGACACCCTGAAATGATAACCACACTCAATACCCTTAACAAATTTTCTTCACAGGAAGAAATTATTAGAGTACTAAGATCTACGGTAGAATTGACTCCTCTGATACCAATTTGTCACGACCTGTCCTTGGGTCCCATTCTGTGACTAACCCAAGCCCGCCTTCAACATGCAAGGGGCTGGCAACTAGCACCAAAGTGGAATATCCCAATAAAAGGGAAGGCATTGCCTTTATATAAGAAAACAAACACAACAGAGTACGTAAGTTGAAGTAAACACTAAGTAAACTGAGTACACAAGTAAGTGCTGGAAAGTAAATGGGCCAGTATACAAACCCAACGGAAAGTGCAGTACAACTGAGAAAAGTTAAGTACAACAGCTAAAAAGTAAAGCAATATCCACAAAGACATCCTCCGGAAACCCCACCTAAAGGGTGGGCACTGACAATATCCTCAACTCCTCAAATCGGTCTGTCCGCTCCCTGTACGTCCTTCCTGATAGTCCACCTACAGATACCGTCCTTCTCCTCAAGCCTCAACCACGATCAACGCTATCCGTCGTCTCCAACCAACACCACGTAGTGCGGGCATATCCCGTGGAGGGGTGAGTATATGATACTCATTAGGGACCCCGAGACCCCGATGGTCTCCCAGATTCCACAAAGGATAAACCACAAAGGAAAGTTACAAACACGAAGTATCAACCAACTCTACTTAGGTAATTTCCCATAAATATACCTAAGTCATCAATTCCAGTTTGACTCCTACACAAGAGCCCAAGTACAACCCAGTCTACAGTGGAAAGAACAACCATGTCTACACAGGAAAGATAGTCAATCACATCGATGATATTGATTGAAAGTCAAGACTCATCTCCCATAGGTATACTACTCACGAAGAGGGGTGGAGATGATAGATATAGCCTCTGAATCATTGTTCCTGCTGATCCCACAAAGGATCCAAGTACAGAAGTCATTCCTGCCGAACCCATGTAGGATCCTAGTAAAGTAACCATCACTGATGAACCCACGTAGGATCCAAGTACAGTCATCATCACTTCTGAACCCACTGACGATCCAAGTACAGTCAACATCACTGCCGAACCCAAGTAGGATCCAAGTACAGTCATCCTCACTGCCAAACCCACATAGGATCCATGTACATTCGTCATCGTCGTCACACTCGCAGCCAGCTCTAGGATTCATACACACAACACGCTCGATTCTAGGAGAGTTATCTCCACGAGCCAAGAGGGCCAATACATCAACAGTCACAAATTTCAGAGTTGATGTATCCCAAAGTTCCGTCTCGTCAATATAAACTCATCCCAACAGACGGAGCGTCATTCAGATGCCCGGTCTGAGCGTTATTGGCTTTTCCATCCTAGGGACATGGTTGGTTTTAAGATAAAACCAACTTCACCATAATCTAGCTGTGTCCAAACCTAGAGTGGATTAATTCAAAAGAACCTTCTCACCAAGAGGAATACAACGTATTTGACGGCACATCATTCAGACGTCTGATCCTTAAGTTATAAGTGTTTCCGCTCCAATGGCCCAGTTGGTTTTGGGTTCGAACAAACCTGGCCATACCAAAACTTCGCGGAAACCTCTAGTTTAATATTCCAAAACTACTGTCTCATTCTAAGGAATCCTACGCAACTGATAGTGTGTCGATCAGAGGTCTGTAGCTCATGATATGGTCATTGAGCTGTTAATGGTCCGAAAATAGGGGGTCTGGGCCCGATCCAACACCCTCTGGGTCGGCCAGAACCGGGTCGACCCAACTCGAGTCCTGGTCCAGCCCAGACAGGCGCGGTCGGGCCCGTGTGGCCTACGACCTGGATTGGAAGTAGGTCGCTGCTCGGCTGCTTGCCGAGCAGGACGCAAAGTGGCGCGACCCCTTTATTTTAGAAACGGAGGAGCCAGTGGGGTCCACCATAAAAGCTTGTCGGGGGGGGGGGTTACACCCCCCGGTTTATGGGTAATGTCGGCCTTTATGGTCGGCAGGTTGTGAGCCACCGCAGGACCCAGAAGGGGTCCCGCCTCATGTAGACGCCGGCGGCCAGCTTGGCCGGCCGCCCCTACTGGTCCGCCAGGGCTCGTCACACCAGCGCGGTGCGACGACACCATGCCTCTCCTCCGTGGCCCGCTCCGTCCATGGTCCTCTGCCGATCATCACATGGTACACTGACACCTTGCGCCTCCACCTCCAAAATCATCTAAAATTAACAAAGAAGAGGGGAGGAGAATTGGCCACGTTTTTGTGGTACGATCTCCTCCCGTTAGGATGATATCATGTTCCCAATCCTTAAGAAACGATAAACAATAATTAAAACATGAACAAAAAGAACCACTACCTCGTGACGTGATCTGCGGAGAGGTGGCGTTGTTCGTTAAAGTCGGAAGGTGAAGTCACTTGTTCGTTCGTCGGAAGAGGATGTCCCTTGGTGGTGATACAACGGTGGAAAAGGAAGGAAGGGAAGGGAGGAGGAGAAGAGAGGGTTTCTCCAGCATATTCCCCCTCATCTAATAAGCTCATACTTTATTTAAATAAGGGGTAAGATTAATTGAATTAATGTGGGTGGTGGTTCCCCACATTAATTCTAAAAAATTTGAATTCCACAAAGGAAGAATAAAAATAATATAAATTTTTTTTTATTTCAAGATGTTCTGATAACTAATTACCACACTTCCCCGACTATGATCGAGTTGAAGGTCCCCTTATGCAATCGTCGACATTGTGAGTTCAACGGTTCCCTTGGAATCTAATTCCGAGCATTGGATCAGAAGTTACTAAAACCCGCTCGTTCGTTCACTGAACATACCCGAGCTAATCATTAGAAATTGATTCCAGGCACACCGAGCCTCAGAATCAAGTTCCGTTAGACAATACATACTCGTAAAATCCCAAGAATTTATGAAAAAAAAATTCTTTGAAATTTTCGGGTCTTTACCACAAATATGTTTTTCAATTATTTTAAAATCTAGTAGTGCCAAAGATATTTTTAAAAATGGATTCAGACCATAGTAAAACCTATTGGTTTTACTCTCAAAGTACCATGTAAAATCAAATACATATCTAGATAGTATAGTAATATTGGTTTCATTTGAAACCACATAATTATCACCTTTTTTCTTCAGTTCAAAGAATTATATCTCCATTCAGATTCAAACAGTTTTTGGAAAATATTTTTTCAGAAAAATATTCTTAGAATCACCCCATTATAAAGAATCAAGATCATATATTTATTTTTGATTTATTAACCAGAGATAAAATTTCATAAAATTTACCATCAAAATTATAAATAAATAGTGTTACCTTTTTATGTTCCAAACATCCAATGACATTAAATATATTTTCTAGATCATTGTTCCATCCTTCGGATATATCTAGATCTATTGTTCTATAGAATGATGGAGGATGTTTCCTCATAAAATGCTACAAAAAATACATGATTCTTCATGATATATCAGGTTTCACACTATCATGGATAAAAAATCATTTATTTTCTGATTCCACTGATTCGTTACTTTGACAAACTGCTCAGTTCCAATTCCCACCATCCCGGGCTGTATACTCGAAAAGAAATCAGCCACACTATGCCTTCCTACATCAGATCCCATATTTATTCTATACAAAACCATTTTGAATAGATCAATCTAAGAAAAATCAATTTGGTAATCCTTAAATTATATATCATTCCAAATTAACCATAACATATAAAATTCATTTATGTTAATCAATTAACACCATCCAATCATTTAAGGTTTTCTAATCCATCCTCTTATACTAATTACAAGGACCCGACCTCAAAACAGTAAATAATCATGAATATTAATCATTAACATTATTTATTTCACATTGTGGATCCATTTAGGTTTGGAGTTATTTATAATTAGGATATAATACCTATATAAGATTCCACATTCATAAAAACTCGGTACCACGAAACAGTAACAATTTCTTTTAAAATTTAAAAAAAAAACATGATGTATTTTAAAAATAAGTATAACAGACATCATAAACATATTTTTTCTCTTACACATACTTGTATGCTTTTAATGACATTTTAAAATTATGGGATGAAGACAAAAATTTCAATAAGGGATATAAATAGTTAAATAACCCGTCGTGTGATAATTTAAAAACCAATAAAACCCATTTTGTAAAAACTCATTAGAATTATTAGAAATATTATATTTTTTCCTTAGTATATATTAACAACATCACTCTTACATTCACCCTTACTCATTGAGTAACAAATTGGTCAACTTCTTTCTCTAGAGTACCCAATGAATTGAAGTGCTATAATGGGGCTCACCTGTTAAGTCATGAGGTATAATGGGTTCAACCCAACATATCTTGGGATATAATTGGGTTCATCCTATCTTATATTAATATATAATGGGATCAAACCATCATAAAAATTTTACAAGGAACATATAATGAATAAAACTGTTGATAACTCATTTAAATCCTTGAGAAAAACACATTCACATATCATAAAACCCTTTTTTGTAAGAATAATTTTTAAAAATATAAAGAAGTCATGCATAATAAAAAATTTAATATTCTTAAAAAATTAGATTGAAAATATATAGAATTAAAATTATTTTCATAATATGTATTGAAATCAGTGAAACCACTCATTCCATATAAAAGAACAATCTTTCTATATTTCATAAAAAAGACATTTAAATGGAATTTAGAAGCAATCTTCATTAAATAATGTCTAAAAAAGAACCATTTTGAATCACATGAGAGAAATAAAGACATTAATACCAATTTGAATACATTTATAAAATACATTTTGAAAATATGATCATATAATAGAAATATTTAAAAGAATATGCCTTCAAAACATATGAAAAATGTTTTTATTAAAGATTCATTTACCTTAGGTTTTACTTTCTTAAAATGTGTTCAAGCCTCATCTATACTATTTTTAGTAGCGTTATTAATATATTATAAAACTAAAATCCTACTTAATATTCCTTAAATTGTCTTGTTATAACATTTACTACTCATTTTTTAACAATATTTGTTTATTTTTAATGTTTTAGATGTATTATTTTCATGATTTACAAGGTTGGTTTATTTATAGTAATGATTTTCAAAATAAAATAATAATTTATTATTGATAATATATATATATATAATTTTAAACAATTAATTTTGAATTTAAAAAATTCATGATTTTGATAAAATGGAAAAAAATCATTATCCACAAAGGTAGTGAATTGATGCACCAGAGACGGTGATTTCGTTATTTAAGAATGAAAAGATATGATGAGATATTTTTTCATTCATATACCATAAGAAATATCAGAATATTTATGATATTTAAGTTTTCATGAATAATTGGATATGTGTTGAGGATAAGGTAGAAGTGATAACGAATTTAAAAGATAAGATAAGAGAATCTTTCTTCTTGAAAAATCCTCCTTGATAACCTCATTAAATTTATGGAAAGTGTCCTTTTTGTGTGACCAAAATCTCATAAATGAGTTAAGAGATGAGGATTATGGTATTTTTCCATGTTTATCAGTGTAATAATGCTTAAGGTGATGAAAATTTGTGGAGTAGGCATCATTTTATTGTTGAGGTGAGGTGTAATATAAGAATTACTCAAATTATTTATATATAAAAAATATATTATATGATTTAAGAACTAAAAAAAGTCCTCAAAACTGAATGAGATTATAATTTTGACACAATATCATCCCATTTTTCGTCCTTATATATTTTTATGATTTTTAAAATAATTTAATAAAATATTTTATTCATAAAAAAAATATTTTTAAAATTAAGCACCATTAACAATTAAGACTTGAAACTCATCGAAAAAATATTCAAATTCAAATTAAATTTTTTAATATCTTATAAATATTATAATTACCAATAGAAATCGTGAATTGAATTAAAAATATCAAATTTTTTAATGTTACTATTTTTAAATCATTTATTTGATTTATTTATTAATTAAATATTTATTGTATCATAATGTTTCAAGAAATTATGGAAATTATTTATTACCTAAAAATTATAAATTAAACACAAAGAAAAAGGTAATTTTATAATATTTCTAGAGACTGTTTATTTTCGAAATTATCTTATCGAAAACCTCATATTAAAATATTTTACATATTGAACATCATAGTGTGAACAAGTTTTATTTATTTTTAATAAAGTAATTAAGTGAACTGATTTTATTCTTATTAGTCCAAAATGCCCCACATCTGAATAAAATTAATATAATTGTAGAAAATTGAGTATAAAAAATGTTTTATACCCAATTTAGCTTATTTAACAATTCTTATAATTTTAATAAAGATATATTTTTTATTTTTCCTATGCTTGTACAAGCACATCATTATAATTCCACAAGCATTAATCATAATTATTTCATATATAAATATTAAAAATAAATGAATTTCAAAAAAATGTAATGAAATTTAAAATTAAATTAAATATTCATTCATCATTTATATTCACCCATATACATGTCATGATAACATTTTAAATTTTTTGTTATTTATTTTCATTCCCAACAGAAGTGTGGCACCAACATTTGGAAAATATTAATGTTATTTAATAATAAATTATAATTTTTTTGATGAAAATAAATAAATAATAAATAATAAATAAATAAGTGATGAAAATAATTTTTAACACTCAATATTTATTTATAAGGAACCAAATTATACATTTCCAATGTTGCATATGCACTGCATCGACTTAGACAATAATTATTGTACCTATGATGAAATAAATTTTAAAATAAATGTTGTGAAATATTTCTATACAATATTACTCTTATAAAATTATATTTTAGTGATTCAAAAATTTTAATTAATTTTATGTCATAATTGTTTCTTCAAGATTTCATAACATAGTACTGTATTTTATAAAAAAACATATGTTTTTAGTATTCACAAAAAATTAAAAAAAATTAGAAAATTATCAAAATTATTTATTAAGATACCTTAAACATTATGAATTCAAAAATGAATATATTTTTTTCAAATTAAAATCATATAATTTAAATATTAATGTTTTGAATAAATTACTATATAATAAATTATTTATTTTATGTATTAATATTTAAATAAAAAATACGAATAAATATAAAAAAAATTATTCTCTAAATATCTATATTGTTATAATAAACCATGATAATGTTCTTGAACCATAAATATTATAATTTAATATTTCTTGAATAGCCACTTTCCATGTACCGTAGAATTTTACTGGAGGTCTTCAAGCATGTTTCCAACAGAACAGGTTTCAAACAAGAAATGATTTTAGTACCCAAATCTATTTCTATCTAGAAATGTTAGTGATAAATTATTAAAGAACCAATATTTTATAATAGGGTTTTTAATATGCATATTTCATACTTTTTGAAATAAAAAATGTTTTGGGTCCTTTTAAAAATTGATTAGCAGTATAACATTCAAGTATGGATTTATGAACAAAATTATTCATAGTTATTCTCTAATATCTAGGTTCATATTCTATCCTAATAAAAAATTCTAGAGTAATTTTCTTTCCAATTTTTTTTGAGTTTCTCTCTACCATTTGTAAATGTTTCATGGATTTTCATTAATTGGTCTTCTGAAAATATATGCTTATTTTTTTCATTGATCTGATGAATATTTTTATCCATTCATGTAGACAGTTCAGTCTTACTGTTTACTGTTAGAGCATGTAATCTCTTCAAAAGTTTTTTATTTACCCTTTAGATAATCTAAGGTATACTATATAATGATTTAGTAGTCAAAAAATTCTTCACGCGACATATTATCATCATCGTGTTGTGTATTTTCCAAATTATCAAAAACCTGCACATGAAAAATACAAAAAACAATTGGTAATGTAAATACCACACTAAATTTGGTCATAAAGAACATATTTGTTATTTACTACTTTTCATTAGGTGAAGAATATGAGTCACTAACGTTTTCCTCATATTCACTCATGGGGAATTTATTTTCCATCTGGTATATTTTGTTCTAATCATCATATTTCATTTTGAATTACAGATTTGGACTATCAGAATTTTTGTGACATTTTATTTTTCATTAATAACATGAAATATCATTTGTATCACCATACTTTTTCTAAAAAAATTCTACATTATAATAATTAAATTTATAATTTATTTATCTGAAAGACTTTTTTCTCTATTATAACATCTGAAACATTATGGATATGTGTGCCATTTCGTCATCATTATAAGAAGTAAATTCACAAAAACTGTTATTGGATTCTTATATACATTCTCTTTTTATTTTTCCATATTTTTGATAGATGTAGTAGTTTTGAAATATAATATATTCCTCTTAGGATCCTCATCCTATTCCCTATTATCCTTCAAATTATGTTCATACATCATAAGTATACCTATTAACTCTTTCACATGCGATTTACTTTTATCTCATGATTCTGATGATGAAAGTGAATTTACTCTTCATCTTTTTGGTAGACATATCAGTAATCTCATTATCTGATACATTATGATATAGACATTCACAATGAACTCTAGGTATTGAAACTCTCATTAATCCTATGGTACATATTATAAACGGGTTCATCATGGTTTATTTTAAAATTTTCATATTTCATAGTATAATTATTAAGCCACATTTCATTAACATTTTATATTCCCTCATGGGAAATAGACAAACTGTACCAAATCACAAAAGAGAATTTACAAGAAGAAATCCAATTAAAATATTCATCACTAAGGGATAAATACATAGAATTCATATATTTACAATTAATATTGTATAATAATTATTTCACATCATCCCATGTGCTTCTTGTAGTATCATGTACTACACACTCATATTCAATTGCAGAAAAAATATCATATCCCAAGATCTCTATGTATATTTTCATCTTTATTTTCCTTTGGGTGTAATTTTTTCCCTTAAAGAAATGAGGTCTGTTGTTAGAAGAACCTTCATGATGATGTTACATATTTAATAATTAAATTTTGAACTAATATAAATCTCATATAATTAATGTATAACTAAAACGAAAGTTTAAAAATATTTGAAAAAAATAATACCAAAGAAATAATACCATTGATTCCAAATGTTTGTCTGAGTGTGTATCTTCAGAGTGGTGAATTGAGCACTGAATAATCATTTCTCTCAAAAATGGATTATTTCAAACTCCCCCAAAAGTTTGAATACAAGAATGTTTATTAAAAAATTAGTATGATATATATGTCAATATTTACAAATATTTCCCTAGAGTTTTATTTTTTATCATATGTATAATATATATAATATTATTTAGTTATTTGAAATTAATTTACTTTAAAAAATACTAAATGAATATGAATTAATATAAACAATCAAAGTATATATATAGTTAAAACTATTTTGAGTTTTAAATATAAAATAAATTTTAAAAAAATAAAACACCCAACAGAAAAATGAATACAGGATGATTAGTCTCAAGTCAAGACTTAATCCTCTAAACATGGTGATCACCCACCACTAATAAGTTTCTGTAAAATTAAATCGATGTTATATAACATGGATCATGTTTATAAAATAGTTTACAATTGTTCTAGTCACCCACATTTCTTTCACACTAATGTGTGGGTGTAAAAATATGTGGTCCACATAGGGACCTCTAACACTATTATCAGTAAGAAAAAAAAAGAAAATTTGTTTGATAATATATCTAGTATCTTTCTATTTAATTAAGGAAACAATTTGTATCTGGTAATGCAGATTAAGTATACACATTGAAAAAAATGGAATAATTCTAAACAAAATTGAGAAATGCAGGAGTGTATAGTTTAAAGATTCTTGGTCTATTTTAATGCATCTTGGTACACTTATGTTGAATAACTAATGAAGATTGATTCAGGTTTCTATGAAATGTTCCAAAAAAATAGTGTCACAAACGCTTATTTTTTTAATGGAGGAAATCACTACATTTGATTATGCTTTGGATTCCTCATTTGACTATTCACATATGTGATCTCTTCAGCTCTCAAATATTCTATGAAGGGCGAGCTCTTTTTTTCCACGTCTACTTACATCTCTATAATGTCTTTTTATCTTTTTTTCTCGTTTTTATCTATATTTTCTGGAGGGAGTTTTCTCCACATTTATTTGCAGCACCTGGAATATATGAATGAGCTTTTTTCCTTATACTAAATGTTCTAACACGGTTTATATCAAAATTTTAAGATAAAATCCTTAAAATAGTAAATGGAATTGAACTCAATGAATATATTCATTAGAGTAATGTAATTCAAAATAGTAAAGGTAATAAAAATAGTGATGTTATCTTAGGATATTGTGGTATGTTTCTATGGTGGTGTATTTATCTTGTGGTATGTTTCTCTACCGGTATGTTTCTCTAGATAGATGTTACTAGAGTTGATATAGGCTTATCAAAAATTTTAGTATGTTAGTGGTGTCTAAAATAATAATGTATATTCTGACGGTGTATTCTCTAATAATGTCTTGGTCTTGTAATTTTTCAGTGTTGTTGGTGTGAGTCTAATGGTGTGAAATATGTCTGCATCTTATAGTTATCCAAATTTATGTTCTATAATCATGAAATCCTGGCATTGTGTCGATGGATGGTGTCTCCCCCATTGTCAATTATTTAGTCCTGCGGTATGACACTCTGACAATGTGATATCATAGAGGTTTCTCAATCCTAAGGACTTTTATACTGGTAGTGTGTCATGGAATATGGTGTCTATCCCAACAGTTTATCATACTTTTACAGAGTTATCACCTATCTTCAGTATATATATTACTTATATGAGAACAATAAATTCATCAGAATTATTATAAACATTATTTTATGATCATTAATTCTAGGAGCTCAACAACTTGGTTTATCCACACTAGGATACATCTTGGGAGCATACACACCCAATGTTTCTTTGTACTAAATCCACTAAAATGAACTAATATTACAATTTTGGGAGGAGAATCAATTTCCATTATGGATCACTTCCAATCAGAGTTTGAATTATTTATAATATTTCAACTGAAGTGTTACAATTTCTCATTCAGAAGAATATTATGTTGATAACAAAAAGAAATTATTTTCAAACCTCATTTAGTGCATCATGAAACTATAATATTACCCACTTGATGAATACCTATTTATGATATAATTACTATTCAATTTCTTCAGGTTCTCAAAAGTATTACTTTCATTCCACTGTTTTTCTTCATTTTTGAAACATTCCAATCCTTTGAAAAACCATTCTCACTCATGAAACCCAATACCTATTGCGAACCTCTCTAAAATGTTGTGAAACTACCTTTGTCTATTTTACATGAGTTATTTCTTCCAATAAAAACATATATTATGAATCATTCATACATGAAAATTATTTACAAAACTGTTTCCTTAATTTACAGACTATATTACAACATTAAGGCTTCCTCGGTCCCAAGGAGAAGGGTAGTAACCTATTTATATAAATAGAATTCCCTTCATGAAACATTATTTCCCTCTACTACAATTTCATTAAACTATTCATTTAATTCATGAACCACCCTTTCTTTTTGAAACATTCACCCAAATATTATATTCATGTATACATTTGAAAAGAGCGGAGTCTTTGCATACCATCTTATATTTACGAAACAAACCAACTTTACAAAAGTTTATTTTCTTAATAAAAAATATTCCATGAATCAACACTTCCTTCATTAATTACATTAGTTTTATATATTTTGATGTATTTGTCATAGAACATGGTATTTCATGAAATTATTATCATTCTTGAATTTTTTAGACCTGAAAAACATTGAAAAATTTGGACAACACCAGCACCTTATATGCATAACATTCTGAACCAATTCTAGTGTTTCCATTCCTCTATCTTGTAGCTTTATCACATACCTTGTCAATAATCATTATATAACATTACAACTATACTTATCATCTTAAAAAACACATCTAACCAACATTATAATGTGATTCCACAGGTTTGTATTTTTCCAAATATACGTTTACTTCCCTTTTATTAAACATGTAACAACCCACCCGATTCTTTTATAAACTCAAAACAAACTGATCGATAACCCATGTATTTAATATGATCACCAAAGGTTATAAAATTGAATCAAGGGCCTAGTTTTATCTTTAGTTAATTATTTAAAATATTTTAGTCTCCAATAGGTCAATGGTGGATTCTACCAATAACCCACTATGACATGTCTGCATATTGATGATTTCCCCAAATAAAAATAAATCTTGTATTCCATGGAATACCGGTTATACCTCTATAATGATATCAATTACACTGATATATGTATGTAACCAAAACATCATGACATCCCAATAATACACCCATATTACTATCTTTTCATCATCACCCATTAGACAAAAAACATGCTTCTATGACATTGAGTTAGTCAATAAATAACCCCAATATTATTTTATACACTTAGAAATTCTTGAAATACAGTCAATGGTATGTTACGTCCCACAATGATCACATGTAGGATGTGAATATGAGGTCTTAGCAACCACCACCATGAGATCTAATCCCCTACAACGAATAACCAGGTGTATACAAGTGAATGTGTTCAAAATATTTAGATATAAATATAAATAAAAAATATAAATAAATCTACATAGAATGTTTAATTTCACTCAAGGTATCATTCACATAATTATTATTCTTAACTCTATAACTATTATGGGGATCCAAAACTACATTAATTGTTATTATATATCTATAGTAGAAGGACCTATACACCACTACGAACCAATCTTCCCATGGAAATTTCCCATATAAGGAAATATATCTACACTTGGGTGCCTATATAATCACACCCTCTTTTGGAGGAAAACTGTATATAAATATTTATATCCATAATCACATAGTATACATAAATCCTTATTGTTATTAATAATTAATAGAGACATAAACATGTTTATTTTTTTTACACATAAAAACTCACTCTCAACATAATTGTGGACTTGTTCACCGTCTTCTTAAAACATCATCAAATCGTATGCTTAATAATAATGACTATAACTATTACAAAAAAATATAATTCATGTACACTATAGTCCATGTTATTTAGTTATTCTATATGAAATAAAAATAATTCCAACAATATTCAATCCTAAAGAGTGTTATAACTCCAACCATGGTTTACACGATAACAACACCAAAATATATAAGATCATGTAATCATTTAAAAAACAAAAATAATAGGAATCTTCTCAATAATATTAATTCTATCAAACATCACATAAGAAAATTTCATATAATACATAACATATTAAATAAATTTTATTACTCAAATTATATTATGAAGGAAAGGTTTTATAATAATTTCTTTTTAGTTATGGTATTTCATAAGTCAACTCACTTTCTATTAACATAAAATACCATTCGATCCATTAAAAACTTATTAGGAATTCCAAATAAACCACTACAATAAATAATCCTTTTAATAACAAAATAAACTAAAAAAACACCCCAAAAATTACCAACCACAATGTTGAGGTGCTTTATTAATTCCAAGCACTACTTCATTACTACTTTTTATGGAGTACTTAAGATTAATATCATAATTACACAATATAAAAATAATTTCACAAACCCATCATTCAATAATTACCATCATAGATCGAATTAGATATAAAAAGGGTCAAAACATAACCAATGATGAAAAATAAATCAATTTCCTAAACGTCTTAAATATCTCTTCCCAAGTAAACTAATGCTAATTATTTAGAAGTCAAGATAGTTTGATACTCTAGAAGCACGTAATGTCAAATAAGTATTTAGGAAGAAAAATGGAAACCTCTTAGAAAAAACACAAATCGATATGTAATGGTATCAATAACCTACATCATATTAAAATATACTTTTCAGATCACATTACCTATAGTTAATCCATTCATAATTTTTGGGAAAGATTTCAATTTTATGAAAATAAAATTATCATGTCTAATATACTGACCAATATATTTCCACACCACTAACCCAACCTATTAACTGATGGTTAATTTTTTTTCTGATGAATCCTAATTTAACTTGGTTCTATATATAAATGAATTATTTAATTTGTTTATCATTCTTTAAAAGTGAAATTAAATATGTCTAATACTGAAAACTAGTTAAGGATCCAATCATAATTCATGAGAGAATAATTTTACTAACCAAGGAAAGATGTGCTTTCATAATCATAACAAACCTATCAATATTTACCCATATAAAAAATAAAATAAAAAATGAAATTCCACATATAATTTCATACATTGTCATTATTATAGATATTTATTAATAATATCGCAATACAATTAATAATATAATAAGTAAATAAAGGAAAAAATGAAAATAAAACAATTAGACCTGATTGAAAATATTTATATAAAATAAATATCAAAAAATAAATTCTACCAAGATCATGAGAAACAATGTATTTACTAATAGCTACTAGTACCCATGAAATCATATAAGTAGTTATGGAAAACAAGGGTAAAAAAACACAAAATATCTTCTAAAATTCCATAAAAAAATTCTATTTGATAAAAGAATTTTTTTATAAAATCTCCAATCCATACATCTAAGATAATCAATTATGTTTTGTTATGAATTTTGAAATCAACTAGTAGATGCACTACATTAATAACTTGAAACAACATAGGTATGGTTGAGTGTACCCAATTCAACCCTATAAAAAATCATGTCTATGTATAGAAACCCCAAAATTAATAACTAATAGCATAAAATTAATTTTCCATTACAAATACAACCTAAATATCAAATTATCATTGAAAATTTTCTTCCAAAACAATGTTAGACATCCATATCTGACTAAATAAACACTCAAACAATATAACATTAATTCCTCAGACTAAATCACTTAAATGTAACCATTTATGGTGGTACTACATGGGCTCAAGAATGAATACTCATAAACGGGAGGTTTTCTGTTAGGGATGAGATTCTATAAGAAACATGAGGATACTATACTCTTGGAAAAATAAAATGTAATAAAACCCAATAACACAATCATTAAAATATCATAGTAAACACGAAAAATTATGGGTAATGGCCAAATAACATTAAAAATAAAACATATAAATTTTATAAAAGAAATATGACCATGTTGTTCATGGAACATAATCAAGGATCACCCATCGAGTTGATTAAATAAAGGATAAATAGAAGATAAAAAATATATCATATATATGTCCATAAAATCCATGTTCCTCATTATATATACCACCAATGACCACATCCAGATACTTCAGCTAGATATCCCATATAACCTTTTATCTATAGGTCAAACATATGTTCATCATTCACGTTGAGTTTATCCTGGAACTATTGAGTATATAACATAGTAGACAGTGTCCAATACACCCTTATATATTATTTCATATAAAATGTGCTATTAATTGTGAAATAAATCAATATGTAATATAAAACATGAAAGCAATCAAGTTTGGTCATGTGCTAACTAAGACACAAAAAATCCAACAACTCGGGATTAAGTAAATTACCATTGAATGATATATCAGGATCACATAAATAGGAACCCATCAGAGAGAGGAATAGCTTACCTAGTCATAGGAATACAAGGTAACTGTGAATCCTCTCACTTAATAGTGACCCTCCCATAACTTTATAGAAATGAACACTTTGGTGATGTAATCTCGACACCTATATCTTGAGGTCCCATCTCAATACCCATCCATAAATACGTCATCATCCGAAACATGAATCATAGTTAGAACATTTGGAAAAGGAATAATATAAATAGGCCCATGAAATAGAGAAAGCTGGGGTTACCTAACTATTGTGTTTTCCACATATAACTTGATAATACCAACACCTGGGTGGCGTATATTTATAGTCCAATCCCTAGTTCCCATGTCATCATTAACACATTGATTTATATCTCTCTATATCACATCACATATGAAAAAATAAGAAATTAATAACAGATCTGGAACTACATAGAAGATAAACTCTTGATCATCTCACACTTTCTTGATTTTCCCAGAATATAGGAATCATGAGTACCAAGACCACGTAACTTTACACCCTGATTCTTAAGTCTCTAAAGCATATCCAAATTTTCTATAGAAATAAAATATATTAATAATTTTAAAAAAATTACACGATATAAATATCCAAAACCATTTCTCCAATTTGGACATAGATACATAAATAGCACTCAAGTAGAGGATTCCAGACACAACCTGACATCCCCTACTCTGACTAGCCTTAAAACACACAATCATCTCAAATAAAATCTTTAGATAAAAAATATAAATGATATTCCCTATAGCTATGCTATAACTCAACCATAAAACAAAATATTATGCCATACCCGCCCACACCCAATTATTATTCCTCCCTTTGGCCATATAATGACTTACACATCATCAAGGAAACAAATAAAAAACACTTCCCCATCACTAACATATCCCTAGTATCAAAAAATTCCTAGAGGACCCTCATTTAAAACCATGTATTTTCATATAGGTATGATATTACTAAATTTGGTTGATCCATCTTTAATATTCACTTTTATATTAATCATAGATAACTACACCTTTATGGATATCTGTTTTATTTTGGCTGTAATATTTGAGCAAGAGGATTGTAGTAGGAGAAATGAATGGCCTTAATTAAAATAACTATATGAATATAATTCACTATATGTAATCAATATAAATGAAATGGGTTTTACATACTATTAGATCTGGGATTTTATAAGGATTCAACATAACACACACCATGAATTTAATACACACCATGAATTAGAAATTCATGACATGTAATGGGGTCGGAATTCTCAGTTCACATTGTGTGTTGTTTTTTCTCCAATGAGGGGAAACACAGATATTTACAGAATGTGTAATAAATATACACACAATACAAAATATTTTATTTATATATATATTAAAAATAATTTATTTTCCATTGATTACTATTTTTAAATTGGGGAAGAACCCTCATTTTGATAGAACCCACTTTATTTAACCTGGAGGAGTGACGCAAGGGTGATCCCCCTCTACCTAACCTAGGGTCAATTGGTTCTTCTCCATCCAAGATCATTTTTCCTCAATGCAGCTCACATTAGATCCAAAATGATAAGCTCAATATTCCTCTTACATTCATTAATGCATTATCGCTCCATATTGTTTACTATTTTGGTATGAGGTCATATGCCATATTTTCAGGGTATTCTCTATTTTTTCTATGTTCATTCATTCTATCTCATTTAAAATCTCAAAGATAGATAATTCTTCATATTCTAGCCTAAGGTAGTTAGTCTATTTTCTTTCCCTAAATTTCATGTGTTATTTTATTAATATTTTTTCTGCCGAAAACAATAAATCTCTTATGGCACCCGTAATATTTTTGATAAATTTAATTAACTGAAAATTCAAGCCTAAAATGGTTCTAGAAAACCCTGAACTCCCATCATGAGTTTAAAACCTCAACAAAATACCCCAATAATGGATTTATTTCCTCAATGGTATACGTTCCTAATGCCTTCAATAATTCTAAACCTCATTTTCTGGTGTGTGATATTCCATTGGAATTTTTATGTGCTTTTTCATAAATGGAATGAGTTTCATGTTAACTAAAACCCATACTCATAATTAAATCCGAGGTCGATAGTAGGTTATTTAATTAAGGACTCTATGGAAAGTCACATCATGATATATAATTCAAATTTAATAATGAATCATTATATTCTGAGGAAGATACTTTGTTTCATTTAGTAAAACACATTGGAAATGATCTTCAGATGGATTACATAACTACCCATAAGTGACACCAGTTACCTAGGTGAATTACCATATATGGGATCAATGTCAAATATGGTTTTACCATGATATGAGTGATACTTGGTCCACTATGTGGTATACATTGATGGAGATCAGAGGGTCATGTTTTAAACCATTCTATGGTTGATATTTGTGACTCCTTTTACGGGTCACCATGGATGGATTCTTATAGTGATGGGTATTCACAATGATCTTATAGTAATACGTGGGGTACACATTACAGATTTCTTGAATAGGCTTATGATACCAATTTTTACGAAATAATGATGCCTTTATACTATGTTTCAAATGATCCCTCTATGCCAAATCAGATGCTTGGGTTCTATCATTGTTTACACAAGACTATATGATGGTCTAGGTATGATTTAAAAAAGTGTATAATAGAATAATTATAGTGAATCTATATATATATGTTTATATAATTTCACATACAAATTGTAACACCCCAAACTTTCACGATACGCTTCTCTTTCAATAATGTAATAGCTTGCATTGTACAAAGGTTCGAGATTCTAACACACCACGACCAATCAATGTAGCCGTTAGGAATAGTAATACCCAATTTTTGAAATTATATAAATTTTTTATTTCA
This sequence comes from Viscum album, assembly GCA_963277665.1. Classification (NCBI taxonomy): domain Eukaryota; kingdom Viridiplantae; phylum Streptophyta; class Magnoliopsida; order Santalales; family Viscaceae; genus Viscum; species Viscum album. Next base: position 689,512,318 of record OY728134.1, on the reverse strand, counting down.
AAATGGACTTGATTTTTTTATTTAGAATATCGAAATTATCCTAAGTTGATTTTTTTGTAATTTTCTAAGAACTTCAAATTTTATATGAATAAAAAAAATACTTAAAAACAACTTTTTTAATAAAAAAAATTTATACTGATAAATTATACTATTTAGTGTTTTTAAAGAATAATTAGAATATATTTTCACCATTTTATCCAATGGTGGTCATTATAATTAATTTTACTTTAAAATTGGACATAAACAATTGTCAATCTTTTGATATATATTGTTTCTTAAAAACACACATTGTTGTGACAGTGGGAATTAATTTTTAAATTAATAAATTCGTCTTATATTTTTTGAATTTTGTAAAATAGACATCATTTTTGGATTAGGAATGTCAAATATATCTTAAGGTGAATTTTTGGTATTTTTCTGAAAAACATCAATTTTTGATGAATAGTGAAACCGCTATGTGGTAGTTAAAAAACTAATTTTTCGTTTAAATGAAACGTTACCACTTATGTGAATTGAATCTCAAAAATCCTACATACATGGTTTTAATTAGTAATTAAAATATGGTTCAATGGGATGAAAATAATTTTTGGTGAATAGTTACTTTTAAGTTTTATTGATCGCGATTAAAGGTAATTAGTGTAATTTAATGTAAATATAATATAATAAAATGAAATTACCTTTAAACTTGTCCTACCCTTATTTGATTAGTCATGTATGACCAAGACAATCCATGGGTCAACTTGGGGACCCCATGGAGATACTTGGGTAAAAAAATGACATTAATAACTTCTTATTTAAAGTAAAAATAAAATTGTCACAAACAAGTGCTGTTTTACAAAAACAATTACTACATGTGGTTATATAAGTTAACTTTTAAACTATAAATATTAATTGGAAAGATAAAATTATTTCATACATCATGATATATTTTTTATTATTTTTAAACATTAAATAAATTAATTTTTTTATGACACCATGATGACGCAGTGATTACCTCATTAATTAACGATTTAAATAAAATGAAAAGATAATGTAAAATCTAAGACATAAACTTGTCAAAAACATATTGTATGAGTATATTTAGAACCCTTATCACCTTATCCTCTAAATATATAATTGTGGTATCTTTAAAATAAGAAACTCAATATATAATAAAGTATCATTTCTTAATGTTCCAAGAGTGCCCCTCCTCTCCTCTTATAGAAGACCCCCACCCCTTCCACCTTATTCACACCTTCAAGCCATTTGGACCCGCCAAAATCTTCCCAAATACTCTTTAAACTTCTCTCTATTACTCCTAGAAGCCTCACTTTGGGACAAAGTCTTCCCAAGGAAGCCTCTGGCTCATATCAAAAAGAGTTACTGGATTTTAAGTTAATGTATTCTATTATGTTCTTTTGTTTTATTTTGCTTATCCAACCCATTAAACTCTTTTAATTCCTTTATTTTGTAACAAAACAAGTATATTAAATATACAAGGATGTTATTATGAGAATGATTTGATTTACACTTACACACACCTTTGTCTAATGGTCAAAGAACATATTGTTTCTGTGGGTGGAGAATTACTACCTCATGAAAAGATTATTGTTCAATCTTATTTTAACACATTTCATGGTGGCCATTAAGATGTCACTGCATTTATTTATTATATATATTATTTTTATTTTTTCCTTATGTTTCTATATTATTCATTTATGGAATGCCTTTATGATTTCAATTATGGGTAAACGCGATAATTTCATTTTAGGATGTACGGACTACCGCCCCCTCAAAGTGATTTGAATCATTAATGCCATATGTGGGACAAGTAAATGATGGAGTAAATGATATTATATATTATATTATACTGGAATTATAATAAACCTTTATATAATTTTTATTTGATTCCATTAAATACGAAATAGAAATGAAAGTACCATTCATGTGTACGTACGACTTGCCGTCTCCATGAACGGTGCATTTCATTTCTTAACTCTAAATGTTATGTTATATTATAAACGCATATATATATATTGTATATATATGATATATATGATATCCAAATCAGGAATATAATTCTGGATATAATGGATATTTTACCACATGAACAACTTGTAATTATAAGCAGTTTATTTTTTGACTCAAGTGCCAAAGATCGACAAAACGACCGTTATTAACTTAAATAATTACATACTGTTCATAACATGGTAATAAGTGATATAAAAGGAATAATGATCTTGAAAAAGGTTCTTGTGAAATTAGAAATTAACTCTAGTTTATTATTCAGTATGTTAAAGAACGGTTGAGTCAAGTCAGACATGAGGTAAGGGACTTCATCTCAATCTCTTTTCATTGAGGCATATTTTGTTTTATACACATATTTAAATTATACGGTGTATAAACCCCTTTGAAATTAACTTTTATTCAAAAGTAATAATTTTTATAATAATCGTTTTACTAAATGAAAAAAGGGAATGTTTTTTTGTCGTACGTATGCGGCGACAATGACTTCTCTGCCACCGTGACCGTTATTTGAGTTTCAGCTTCCTCTACAAGCCATAACTTTTTTATAAATGAAAATTAAATACCAATTTTTACATTTACATTATTTTGGTATTGAAAATGGTTTTGATAATGGTTTTATTCTATCAATTTGTTTTATTGATATCTTGTGATTGAAATGTGGAAATGTTATGTTCCCTTTATGCATGTTTTATGTGATACGATTATGTTATGGTTTATGATATGTTTAAAAGAGTTCATATGAGGAATTAATTGGACTTAATAATTGATGGTTGGATCCCTATATAGATCTTTTATGCATCGATAGGTCTCATGAGACAAAATAGTGTCTTGGAACGAGGCCCCAACAAAATCTTATTTGTAGTCTTTGCACGAGGCCTTGGCTACGTTGTTATGATATTCTGGCATTATGAATTCCATCTTTATGAAAGTGGTTATTGATATTGCATGTGATTATTCGAATAGTAGAATATCCACGTGAATAAGTAAATGGAATTATTTCATTTTATTTTTTCCATATTATTCTGAAGTTCAAGTTTAAAATTCTTTTGTTTAGTTATACAATGCCTTAAATTTTTATGATTATTTATGAATGTTTCCAATATATTGTTATCCTTACTGAGCATCTGAGCTCCCCCCTTTCAATTTTTTATTTTCCCAAGATGTGGAGAAATATTTTATGACTGACCTACATGGATAGTCTGAAGGGGATATGAGTGTGTACTATGGAGACTATGTTTTTGTGATTTTTTACTTTAGGATGTAATGTAACATTTATTAATGTATCTTGTGTTTCCAAGGCTACTAAAAAAATCAGTCATTCGAGACTTGATCTTTTGTGATCATGCCAATGTTACGTAATAATGCACAGACATGGGGAAACTGGGGTTAAGGCGTTACAGTTTGTATAATAGGTAGTTTAGTACTATCATTGGAAACTATATTTAGATTAACTCTGATTAGAACACATATCCCTAGGATAGACTTTCAGGATTAGTATAGAAAAACATCCTAGAATTTTGGTATTGTAGAGATTTCGGGAGTTTTCTGAGCAATACAACCCTATCTGGATACGAGCAGGTAGAGGATGCTCTGGCACAGATGTACCTAGGGGTAAAACCTGAAAACCCTGCTTTGATCTAGACTCGAACGGGAACTGGTGCACGACAATGGGCCTTGTGGCACTCTATGACACGACACTCCTAGGGGATATTCATAGGATAATTCCCATTTTCATTACAAACTATTATGAAGGGTTTATGAGTATATACATCTTCAAAGAAAAATTTTTTATGATTGTGGATTATATCCATAAATTTTTCAATTTATGTTAAGTGTTTTACAAGTATGGAATTATGTATTTTGATTTATAAACTAATCTAGTTTATACCATTGATTAGAAATGGAGCCTAGTGGAATTAATGGAAACCATATCAATGCACACACTCCATGTAGGGGTTTCCCTCCTACTATCGATAATTATAGTTGAGATGGTGATACAACTGGTGTTGATCAACTTATCACCATACTGGGACAACTCACTCAGGTTATGAATAATAACCTTACACGTATGGAGCACCCTGATCCGAAATGTGGAGGATCAATGTTAGACTGATTCATGAGGCAACAACCACCAAAATTCAATGGGAGTACAAATCCCATAGGAGCTGAGCAATCGATAAATTCCATAGAGAAAATATTCCATGCCTTGGGGAGTTGTGAAAGGGAAAAGGTTATCATGGAAGTTTATTGCCTCCCTGGAGATGCTGATCAATGGTGGTCATTGATTCAAAACAAAAAGGAAGATGATGAAGTATCAAATATGTAATGGAGGGAGTTCAAGGATATTTTCATAGAAAAATACATCCCTTCTAACCATCAAGAAAATATGGAAAGGAAATTTCTGAGTCTGAGACTAAAGGATGATGAGAATGTCACAAAGTATGAGGCTAACATTAAAAGGTTAGCAAGGCATGTATCAAATTATATACATAACCCAAGAAGTAAGATTGATCGTTTCTTTGATGGGTTAAAACCATTTCTCCGTCGAGCTTTAGTATCACAGTCTTTCTAAACGTATGAAGATATAGTCTCGTGTGTTATCAAGACAAAAAGGAATTCTCTAAATCATATGACAATAATGTAAAGCAAGTGATAAAGAGAACTGTGGAATAAGAGACAGATAAAAGGAAAAAGGGAAAGAAGGATTTTCCATTATGTGATAGTTTTGGGAAGAATCACCCCGGTACTTGCATAAAAGGAATGAGAGTTTGTTATAAATGTGGAGAAAATGGTCACCAGGCTCGTGATTGCAAGGGAAAGAAAGAGGCTATCAATGTTGAATGATACAATTGTAGGGAAATGAGGAATTATGAAAATTAATGTCCTAATCATTAGGGAAACATACCATATAAAAGTCCAATGGTTCAAGGCTAATCTTATGTTGTTACAATAGTTGAAGTGGAATAATTAATATTTGGTGCTTTAGGACTTAATGATTATATTCTGGTTATAAGAAGAATGTGATATATATAATGATTGTAATGAAATACTTTCTTTTTTCATTAAGGTTTTAATATGATGAAGGTAATCATATTTTTAGTATGTGACAATAAGAGAAAATTTACTTTATTTGGGGAATCTAATGTTACAATTTCTTTTGGAATTTAGAGTCGTTGAGAGAAAGTCTGGATAGATGTATTTTGGATAACTATAAAGGTTGGAATGGATTAAGTTGAACATTGGATAGTATTGTTTAATGTTAAAACATTTCTAAAGATTATTTTTTGGAATATTATAATATTATAGTTTTAGTAAAAGGACAACCTGCAGGTCGGGGGATAACCCGTCGCGTCGGACAAAGCCTTAGGAGTCGAACCCATAACCATAGTGCGACATGCCGTTATTACCTACCACTAGCCGACAAGAAGTCCCTGTTATTAAAAAATATTTTTCATCATGGTATGTGTTAATATTTGGAACCTTATACGATTTAGATAATTAAAATATTTTTTAGTTCTATTATCTTTTTGAGTGAAATAAGAGATTGTGGTATAAATTAGTTGAAGGATTAATTTCTACATGTCATGTATATATATATATATATCTAATATTTTGTGAAGAAATTAATTCTTAAACGTTAGGGAATGGAGATTAAAAAAATTTGTTATCCTAATATCTTAGGTTTTATAGAACTGGTGATATTTTTAATCATAATAGATTGAAGTCTTTGAGGCCCTCAATTTTAGACATGTTTGTGATTGATGACCTCAATCAATCGCGAATTTTTTTTACGTTTTTCCTCCAATTATGTGTCTCTAATTTCCACCAATGTTATCATAATGGAGATCATAATTTGGTGGTCACTTTTTCATTTCCCTTTCCCTCTTATTAAGACGAAATTTTATTAACCATATTTCCGATGTGGGTTTTCCACAAAGGTATTTTCTACGTTCATCCTTTTATTTTCAAAGAACAATTTCAAATTGCGAGGACTCAATTTATTGAAGGAGGGGAGAATGTTACACCCCATGCTTTCACGATACACTTCTCTTTCAATAATGCAATAGCTTGCATTGTACGCAAGTTCGAGATTCTAACACACCGTGACCAATTAAAGTAGCAGTTATGAATAGTAATACCCAGTTTTGGAAATTATATAAATTTTATATTCCAAAATCAACTTTATATTTCTATTCAGAATATCGAAATTTTCCTAAGTTGAGTTTTTTGTAATTTTCCGAGAACTTCCAATTTTCTATGAATAGAAAAAAATACATAAAAACAACTTATATAATCAAAATAATTTATAGTGATAAATTATAATATTTAGTGGTTTTAAAGTATAATTAGAATATATTTTTACCATTTTATCCAATGGTGGTCATTAGAATTAATTTCACTTTCTAATTGGATATAAACAATTGTTAATCTTTTGACATTTATTGTTTCATAAAAACACGCTATTTATTGTGGCAGTGGGAATTAATTATTAAATTAATTAATTCGACTTATATGTTTTGAATTTTGTAAAATAGACATCATTATTGAATTAATAATGTCAAATAAATCTTAGGGTAATTTTTTGGTATTTTTCTGAAAAACATCAATTTTTGATGAATAGTGAAACCACTAAGTGGTACTTAAAATACTAATTTTTCTTTTAAATGAATATTTACCACTTTTTTGAATTGAATTTTAAAAATATGACATACATGGTTGTCATTTGTAAGTACAATTTGGTTCAATGTGATGAAAATAATTTTTGGTTAATAGTAACTTTTAAGTTTTATTAATCGTGATTAAAGGTAATTAGTGTAATTTAATGTAAATATAATATAAAATATGAAATTACCTTCACACTTGTCCTAACCTTATTGGATGAGTCATGGTAGAACATGAAAATCCATGGGTCAACTTGTGGACCCCATGGAGCCACATGGGTAAGAAAATGACATTAATTACTTTTTATTTAATGTAGAAATAAAATTGTCACAAACATGTGCTGTTTACTAAAAAATTATTACATGGGGTTATATAAGTTAAAATTTAGACTATAAATATTCATTGGAAAGATAAAAAGATTTCATATATCATGATATTTTTATTATAATTTTTATACATTAAATTAATTAAATATTTTATGACACCATGATGATGCAGCGATTACCTCATTAATTAACGATTTAAGTAAAATGAAAGGATAATGTAAACTCTAAGACATTAACTTGTCAAAAACCTATTGGATGAGTATATTTAGAACCATTATCACCTTAACCTTTAAATATATAATTGTGGGACGTTTAAAATAAGAAACACATTATATAATAAAGTAACATTTTTGACCTTCCAAGAGTGACCCTCCTCTCCTCTTATAAAAGGCCCCCAACTCTACCACCTTATTCACAACTTCAATCCATTTGGCTCTGAACAAATCTGGCCAAATACTCTCTCAACTTCCCTATAATACTCCTAGAAGCCTAACTTTTGGCATAAGTCTTCCCAAGAGGCCTTTGGCTCAAATCAAAAAGAGTTACCTGATTTTAAGGTAATGTCTTCTCTTATGTTCTTTTGGTTTATTTTGTTTCTCCAACCACATAAGCTATTTTAATTCCTTCTTTTGTAACAAAAACCATATCTTCAATAAACTAGTATGTTTTTATGTGAATGATTTGATTTATACTTACACACACCTTCGTATAATGGTGAAAGAACATACTTTTTCTGTGGGTGGAAAATTACTGCCTCACGAAACGATGATTGTTCAATCTTCTTTTAACACCTTTCATGGTGTCCATTAAGATGTCACTCTATTTATTTATGATATATATTATGTTTATGTTTTCTTTATGATTCTGTATTTTTCATTTATGGCATGCCTTTATGACTTCCATTATGGGTAAAACGCTATAATTTCATTTTAGGAAGTGCGGACTACCGCCCCTCAAAGTGATTTGAATCACTAATGCCATATATGGGATGTGTAAAGGATGGATTAAATGATATTATATATGATATTATACTATTATTATAATAAAAATTTATATCATTATTATTTCATTCTATTAAATACGAAATATAAATGAAAGTAGCGTTCATGCGTACGTACAGCTTACCGTCTCCATGAACGGTGCATTTCATTTCTTAACTCTAAATGTTCTATAATATTATAAATGCATATATATTCTATATATATAAGATATATATGATATCTTCATCATGAATATAATTCTGGATATAATGGATATTTTACCACATGAACAACATGTAATTATAAGAAGTTTATTTTTTGACTCAGGTACCAAAGATCGACAAAACGACCGTTATTAACTTAAATAATTACATAATGTTCATAACGTGGTAATAAGTGATATAAAAGGAATAATGAACATAAAAATGATTCTTAATCAATTATAAATTAACTCTATTTTATTATTCAGAAGGTTAACTAATGTTCGAATTAAGTCGGACACGAGGTAAGGGACTTCGTCTCAATATCCTTTCATTGAGGCATATTTTGTTTTATACACAACTTTATTTTATACGGTGTATAATCCCCATTGACTTTTATGTTTATTCAAAAGGAATATTTTTTATAAGATTCATTTTACTAAATGACAAAAGGTAATGTTTTTTTGTTGTACGTATGCAGCGACAACAACTTCTGCACCGTTGTGACCATTATTTGAGTTTCGACTTCCTCTACAAGCAATAACATTTTTTTAAAATGAAAAATAAATACCATGTTTTAATTTTCTTTTATTTTGGTATTGAAAATGGTTTTGATATTGTTTTTACTATATAAATGTGTTGTATTGATATCTTGTGATTGAAATTTGGAAATGTTATGTTTCTTTTATGCATGTTTTTTGAGATACAATTATGTTATGGTTTATGATATGTGTAGAACAGTTCATATGAGAATGCATTGGACTTAATAAGTGACAGGTGGAGCCCACTACAGCTCCTCGATGAATTGGTAGCTCTAATGAGACAAACTACTGTCTTGGCATGAGGACTCGACAAAATATTATTTGTTTTCTCAGCACGAGGCCTCGGATAAGTGGTTATGATAGTCTGGAATTATGCATTCCATCATTATAAAAGATGTTATTGATATTGCACATGATTCTTCTACTAGTAGAATATTCATGTGAATAAGTAAATGGAATTATTTCATTTTATTTTTTCCATATTATTCTGAAGTTCATGTTTAAAAGTATTTTGTTTAGTTATACGTTTTCTTAAATGTTTATGTTTATTTATGAATGTTTCCTCTATATTGTTATCCTTACTAAGCATCTGAGCTCACCCCTTTCTATATTGTATTTTCCCGGGATGTGAAGAAATATTTTATAACTAACCTACAAGGATAGTCTGAAGGGGATATGAGTGAGGACTATGGAGACTTTGTTATTGTTATTTTTCACTTTATGATGTAATGCAACATTTATGAATGTATCTAATGTTTCCAAGTCTATTAAACAAACCGGTCTTTTGAGACATGATCTTTTGTGATCATGCCAATGTTACGTAATAATGCACTAACTCTAGGTAACTGGGGTCGAGGAATTACACAAATAAAACCTTCTTAGGTTGGAAATAGTTTAGATATATCTTGTTTTGGCTGAAGTAGGAATTATCAGTCGAGCACCCCATGAGAAACCAGGTATCATGTGAGTTATTTATTGTTTCCTTACATTTTTTATCTATATATAACTAATTTATATACATATAATGAATTATTATATACACCATTGAATTTGGCCTAATGAGTGTATCTCACATACTATTTAGGCCATGTATGGTACTCAGAGAGACTTCACAATTGTATCTATAGAAAAAGGAAAGTACCCATATTCATTTGTTTTATTGTCAGTACTATGATGGAGTACATGAGTATAGTGATCATCCTCTGCTCGTGATTCTAGTAGATATATCTTTAGTTTTTTTTAGTTTTTTTGTTTCATGTTGAATATGCATGTACCCATGAATCCCATTTTCTTACCATTTAGTTTAGTATGTTGACATGAAAATATTTTTTATATCTGATATTGATTGAGCATCCACCTTTTGGCTATATTGGATTGTTTATTTTTATTCCTCTACTAGTTATTTATTAAAATATCCACTTCATATTAATATTATTTACCACTATGATACACTCTGATCATGTGGGATTAATCACTCCATGGACTCACCCATTGAATTCGTAGCTTGTTAGAAACCACATTCGTATAAGGGAGGGTCCCTTATGGTCATTTGGTCGGCCATCTCGGAGAACTACTTAGTGGATTCCAGTGCATGATGTTAAAATGTGGAAGCAGTAGGTCTTTTCTATTTATCTTACTATTTGGGTATTAAACATGAAAATATGATTATGTTTGAATTTGGTAATGATCTAATTCATATGAGTAGCTGACCCACACAAATGGGACAAACCAAATTACATGTAATGGGTTACTACTGTTCTGGTTTGGGCATGTTACAATTGTACAAATTTAACCATTGTGTGGCACACATGATTAGTGAAAATAATGTTTTTCATATTATTATTATGGATTTCATTTTCCATGGCCTGGCATAGAAAAGATGTATTATATCATGCATCATTATTTCACATGAGGATTGACAAGTCAAGAATTATTCCATTCCATTTCCGTATATCCCATTTCATACATCGGATGAAGTGCCAATTATTTTTGTCAGTACATGGATTATTATATATAGATATGTAAAATTGTTTTGGGCTTGATAACATTATGGTATTAATAAAACTTTCTACATTAATATAAATTGGGGTTTTATATATATATTGATGAGGAAACCATAAATAACCGGTTATTCTATGTTTGATCCATGGATGATTAGTTATATGGGATTAAATGTTATTTCATTTTATAACATGAATTCTTACTGTAATTTATAAATCTTTTACTTCTCTAAATTGGGAAGGGTGATTTATTTAATGGGAGAAATTTACATGAATTATTACATCTTGATAATTGATGTAAAGGACATGTCATAGTTGCATGACATTCCAATTAAAATTTATAAAGAGTGTTGGTCTTTTTTAAATGGAAATGGTGATACATATGCATCGATGGGGAAATATTTAAACATATAAATAAGTATGAACATAAATAATTTCAAATTTTAACTGAAGTGGTTACCATTAAATAGGGATTTCAATTACAAAGAAATTTTTTTCCTCTGTACCTTGAAATTAATACTCCATATACTAGAACCGTTGTTGTGTGATATGAGATATTAACCATGAACCAACTGTAGTAATGCGTAGTAGGCAATTTATCTTAGGATACATTGTGATCTCTTTACCACTTATACCTAGTTTTAGTATAAGGATGAGAGTTCACTTGTTTATAGGATGGTTGTATACATGTCATTTCCTATTATCTAATGTTCCTATCCATTTTCTAAATCATATATTAGGTCGGTATTTTGAAATTATGGAGCTATACATCCATGACATCCTTGAGTATTGTGAAATTAGTGTGGTAGAGACAATGCTCTATAGGTGGTGGGCCCTATTCCACAATTATTACATTTGATAGTTCTATATTAGGTACCTCCAATACTTCCTCCACTGGGTGTCCATTCTCAGTTTTCAGAGATATAAATATGCTTTATAAATTCTATATGAGATCCTCCAATACCTACCACTACTTCAGAAATGATAATGTAGGAATTCCAAAAGTAAAAGTCTCCCACCATATCTAGGGATATTGGTCATCATGCTTCAGAATCATGGGTAGATTCCATGTTATCAATATTCAATCATATGTATATGAATCTATAAAATATTGTATGTGTATCCACTTATTTACTACGTGGATATTCTATTAATTAGTGTGATTTCATATATAATAAAGATAATCACCACGGTATGGTTTTTTCAGACTTCTCTACTATCTTCTCTGACTATTAATTTCCATTGATTTTGAAATTTAACTGCACTATATATTTTATACACCTGCAATAGGGTTCTATGTATGTGATAGAGTATTCAACTCATTTCCCCATGCTTCTATTTTTTTTTTTGACACTGACTAGTGATGAGTTAAAGAATGTTATACAGTTTGAGGATGGGATTGTGTACAACATTAAATTATAGGTTATTTTTTTGGTTGACCACTATTTTTGAGATAGTAAAATATGCCCTCATCATAATGTGGAACATGAAGGAATCATGTAATGTGAGAAATGGTTGTTCGGTATCGAGACATAGAAGATGTTTGTCTAGTTGTAGGAATCATCATTTCTAGGTTTCTTGCGGGAGAAGTCCCAATTTGAGTACATTGACCGAAATTTATGTGTTGTGTCACCAGGGTGGTTGGATAGGCCATAAGATTACCCATTTTATGATGGACCCCAAGTTTCATGTTTGTAGTAGGATGTCCCACCATCAGCATTTTTGCTAGATGTTCTATTTTGTTCGAAGTGAGAAGGGATATATTTCGACACTATATTTGACTATAGGATTAGTATCTCCATTCTAGGAAAGTAGATCATATAATACCATACAATCAAGCTATGTAGGTGTACATTTCTCAGGAATTTAACATTATAGGTGTAACACTAGATTAGTGGACTTAAAAAAGTTAAATAGGTTGCAACTCAGGTCTACAGATCAGGACATACAAATGCAGTTTTTCCTATGCTAGGGGAGAAGATTCTAGGGACCTGAAATGTTTTAGGTACAATTATTTTAGGCTTGACATTAGTTTATACTTTATTTTACACAAGTGAATCCCAATATTTTATATCTATTGATATTATGGAAATTATGGTTATATAAATTGAATACAGTTATGGTACAATGAAACTGAACACATCGTTAGAGTTTTTATTAGGGAGTATATGACAGTATAGATATTTCCCTCTTGAGGTGGGTGGATTTATATTCATATGTAAATTTTTTATTCACATGACGATAGGTTTAGATGTAATATTCAAAACAGATTAGAAAGTGCCCAATCATACTGATGTTTATTGTTATCACCAGAGGGAATCCTTTACATCATTTAAAGGTAGAATCTCTGTTAATATGGGAAATTGGGATGTCTTAGTGAGTCAAGATGCACCAGAGAATCACGGGTTGGCTGAAGTGAGGGATTATATGGATTGACACATTAAGAGTGAATAAGGAATATAACATATATAATTCATACCAATGATGTATCCTTTCTAGGAATGTTTCCCTCATATTATATATCCATATTACCTCTTATGAGAGAGGCGGTGTTCACTACTGATCTAGTGCCAGAAGTTGCACTATTGTTCATTAATCCTTATAGTATTATACATATAGAGATCTAGGAACTCAAACCATATTTTTATGACTTATAAGAAAAGTTTTAATAAGACCTATTAATTCACTCTGGGGTTCACCTATACTTTTCTCCAGGAAGTTTGATATCACCCTCAGGTTGTGAATGGAATATCATCATTTAGACAAGAATATGGTTAGAAAATAATATCCACTACTTTATCGGTACATCCTCTTTAACTAGAACCAACTAATTTGTACTTTATTCATTAATAAATTCCTTATCACATATTTATTGTTCTTTTGTGTGACAATGCATGTGAAAATGTCGTAAGGAAAACTGTTACATTAATGGGTCATAGCGGATCCTTTCTATGATGAGAACCCAGAAGTGCCATAACACTATTCTTGAATATATGTTATATGGACGGATAATGGTATTTGACGGACAAAAATAATATAGGCCATTAGGGGTGAGGACTCATAAAACATTGAGGATCCTTCTCATGGTGTGCGACCTTAGTAATATCCAGGAGGATATTATGAGAACGAGCCCCGCCAGTAGGAAATCCACATTTCATAGTGTCATTGGATGTTCCTATATGTGGACATTGGTTTTGGTCCTTAGACATTAAAATTATTATTAATGGGTATTACAACTCATGCACTTAGATGTATTGACAAAAACTATGACGACAGAATGTTTGCAGTGAGGTTGGATATGTTGGGTGCGTCACAAGTAATACTACATTAATAGATAATGAAAGAATGTATTTTCCCCTTCTGTTACATAACATAAGTAGATATCTCAGGCCCTTTGATGGAATTTCTATATCTGAAATGAATCCATGACCATGGTAAGGTATGGGAGAGTTCAATTTCGGAAAGTCAAAGAATGAATGATCGAGCAGATGAGTTGATGGGACTAGAATGTAACCTGCTTGATTAGAGATATTGTGACAAAGGGAGTATATTACATAGTAAACATTCGTATGAGGTGACACGTCATTGCGGTGTTAAATTATTTCTCTATGTGTTCCTTGGCGTGTTTCGAGACGCTAACCTTGGACTTTAGGTAGGCTCTTCCTAATTCCACTGAGAAAGAGGCCTAGAGGGTCACACACTATGTGTGTCCTTGTATCTATGTTAAATATTAATTTAACAAGTTAAATAAAGATTATTCTCGATTGTGGTTTAATAATTATTTAAGGATGCATGATCTCATTTATTTTGACACTAGTTATTCGAGAGAATATATTGTGGACGAAATATTATTTATTAGCGAGTGATGCAGTTATATTTATTTAAGAAATAAATAGCCATTACTCAAGGTCTATTAAATGTGGTGGAGGAAACAAATGAAAGTGGAAAATAAAAGTACATGTTGTGTATATTAAATATACATTCCATGTAGTTTTAAGGAATAACAAGTACACACCATGTTTTAATTATTACACGGCGTGTAGTTTTTCTAGTCGGGATTTTGAAGAAATAATATCATTATTGTGATATTAATTATAATCAGCTTGGGCGCATGTCAAGGAATTTATAATTCGACATGGGGGGTTTCAATAAGAGTTAATGAAACAAATAAAACACATAACGTCTTTATTTATTGTCATAACTCTATAACCTCAAACTTGATTATATATATCCTCACAACCCAAACACTTTTCCAATCAATCGTTAAGCACAACAATTGTGGAGAATTCATTCAAGGCCGAAAGAACTCCTTCCTCCAAGAACGCTCTCAAGACAGAGAGACCAAGGTGATCGATTTCGGACATTTCAAGTGAAGGTTCTTCTACGCTAGCACCCGAATATCCCTTCAGCGACGTCTAGAGATACGTGGCACACATGTGGATCACTGCTAGAAGAATCCTACACATGGAATCTACGACGCAACGACGGATCACAGGATCATGACTGGAGACTCCAACAAAGGAAAAGTTACACCAAGTTAATTCTTGTGAATTAATTAAATTAATTATAACCAACATATGATGATCTTATATCTATGATTATGGGATTCTTCCTTATGTTTTCTTTATTTTTTCTATTCTGAAGATCTGACATTTTATATCGTGACATATCATGGTTTGAATGTTGTTTAACAAAAAAATTAAATTTGGGAAAACCTAAAAATGAACTTCCACTTCGCCCGGAACCTACAAGTGGTATCAGAGCGGTCATATCGTTGATTATAATTATTTGGTTTTTCATTGGTGATTTACGCATTAAATAATTTAGTTGTTTTCAATTCATGTATGATCATTCTGGAAATATGAATATCGAGATCTGTTCCTCCTCCCTCATTTCTTGTTCACCTCCCAGAAACACATTTTTCTATTAATTTTGATTAAAATAAAATAGATTAACTCACCCAGAGGAGCGAAACATTTATGTCCGTACAACACTAGAATACATGGCGTGTATTCGGAAGTACACATCATGTAGTCTAGGATAAATGCATTGACTGGTCAGCCAAATCATGTCGTGTATTGGTGTATAACTATGTCATTTATGACACCGTGTGTTGACCAGGAACAAGGGGCACATGGTTTCTGGATTATACGCAGTGTAGTCCAACTGAACATTGCATCTAGTCCCCTCGGGTTGGGGTTGGACCATGTACCCGATACATGGCCTGCCCAGTTGGAAATCATGTTATGCGGAAACTACATGGAGTGTGTCCCACTGTACATGCTGTGTACTCCGAATATTTCCAAAGTAAATTAACACGCCCTGTCCCCGGGCGTGTACTTCGGATGGACGGTGAAGAAAAAGTACATGCCATGTAGTTGGATCTACATGTCATGCACTCACCCAAATTACAAATATTTATTAAAAATTATTATTATATTATACAAACCCTTGATACTTGTACCATGGTGAAGGCGTAAATGTGTGGAAAAACACGTGATAGGTTTTTTTTATATGTGTGTGTGTAATTTAACGTCTGCATAATAAATGGGAATTCACCGAGTTGCCTCCAAAGTACAAGTTACGTAAAAGGATAAATTTAAATGAATTTATTTGATTAAAATTATGATGTATGAGAATCTCAAGGTTGTTCAGAAAAGGTTTTAAGATAAAAGGATTGATTAATTAAAAATAATTAATTTATTCGAGCATGTTTTATCTTAAACAAGAACGATTAATGAATTGAATGCTAGTTTTATTTAGGCGTAAATATCGTTGCATGTGTGGATGATCATGAGCTAGACCGAGACCTTTGTATGTGAATGGTTTCTTTAAATTATTTATTTAAATTATATTTATTGGCATGCGAGCCTCCGCCTCATTAATAAGTAGGGTCTGCGCACCCATGGATTCTTTTATGTAAAACACCCATTTTACCCCTCACCTGCGTGTGAGATAAATGAATATGTATTGGATGGACCTCCAAAGCTAGTGGAGGTGGCACAAGTTAGGAGCCAATGTGAATCCAATCCAAGGAGATACAATGGTGGATAGGTGGATAACTGTAAACAAGAACCTGAAAAGTTCAATGTGTTTCACCCCTAGGTCTTGGGTCAGTTTATCAACCACTAGATAAATTAACCATTAGAAAAATATCATGATCATACCATTTATTTTATTTATGTCTGTTGCATGGTTTATTTAATTTGGGGTTGTTATCACGATCACAAAATTAATGAATTAAACAAGCTTACAAGATGGAAGTAAAATAAAACAAGCATATACATAAATATTATCTTAGACATGGTTAATCACTTAAGTATACCCCACTTAATATTAACGAGCATGTAATAAAAAGATAATAAATTGGAAATTTACGTATATGGATAAAATCCCTAAAACGAAATATTAAGTAGGTATAGCTTTCCATAGTCTTGGTTAGAATCGAACCATAGTTCAAAATTCTTGATGAACCATAGTTGGGGTGCTTTCATTTATCAGGGAATTCTAATTTAAGTTTTTTGTTTGACCTGACTTGGTTTGCATCAAGGGTTGACTACCACAGTAGGACATGGTGTGACCAATAGGCAAAGGTTGAGGAAATCCAAAATAAAAGGATTTCAGGATTGGGGAGTCCACTTGGAAAATCAAAGAGCTGTGAGTTAATGTATTTTAAATTTGGAATGCCTACCTAAAACCCTTCATGTTTCTTGACCAACCCTGTTTGGGGTAATGCGATGGGCAATATGGATCATTTTCACTAGAATTTTCATGCAACAGAGCATTCCGAAGTCAATGGTGAGGGCTATTGGAGTTCAATAAAATATTGGGAGACTAATAAGTATTAATTTATTTATTTTTCACAGTTCTTTAATAAAGTAATAATCCTTTTCTAAT
This sequence comes from Viscum album, assembly GCA_963277665.1. Classification (NCBI taxonomy): domain Eukaryota; kingdom Viridiplantae; phylum Streptophyta; class Magnoliopsida; order Santalales; family Viscaceae; genus Viscum; species Viscum album. The sequence goes on along the minus strand of OY728134.1, from coordinate 689,494,704 downwards.
ATTAATTTGTAGAAACGAGAAGAAAATGGCTTCAAACATATCATTTCGAAACATATTGGAGAAGGAAAAACTTATGACCAGAACCAATTTCTATGAGTGGCAGAGGTGTTTACGCGTCATCCATCGCCACGAATGGAAATTATATGTGCTGGAAGAGCAAATTCGAGTTGTGCCTAGGTAACATGCCAGTGATGAGGAATTATCTCTCTATATGAAACACATGGATGAAGCCACAAATGTCCAGTGTTTCATGCTATCGGCCAAGTCCAATGATCTCTTGAAGCAACATGAAGTCATGGACGCGTATAGCATGATATCTCACCTTAAGGATATCTACCAAGAGAAGGAGAGATAGGAGATGTATGAGATCTTCAATGCTTTGTTTACAACTATGCTTGGAGATTCTCTGCCAGCTGGGCCTCATGTAGTCATGCTTATTGGCTACATTGAACACCTGGACATATTATGTATTAAATACCTAGATGAGTTGCATATAGATCTCATCCTATTATCACTACAAAAGACCTTCTCTAGCTTCATTGTCAATTATAACATGAGCGGAAATGAGAAGAGTCTATTGGAGCTTCAGACCATGATTCTCCAGGTAGACAAGGACATGGGGCATGACCAACATGCAGTCCTTATGGTGAACAAGAAAAGGAAGGACAAGGCAAAAGGGATAAAGACTTATAAATGGTCTGAAGCCCCCGAGCATCGTCCCTCCATGAAGGGGATGATCTAGAGGCAGGGCAAGGAATGGGAGGCTGTGTGTTTTTCATGTGGCAAGCAGGGCCACTAGAAGAGGAACTGCGCCAAAAAGCATGGGGACGCTAAAGGTGTGTTCTTTATCGAGTGTAATCTTTCTATTTCTTCACATTGGGTATTATATACACCTTGTGGGGCTCACATCTGTAATCAACTGCAGGAACCAAGTAGATTTAAAAAGATTGCCAGAGGAGAGGTGGATCTTTGAGCTACCAGTGGCACAAGGCTGGCAGTGTTGGCTATTGGTGATTACCATCTCTCACTACCGACTATGATGATTCTGGTTTTACATAATTGTTATTATGTGCCTAGTGTTACCAAGAACATAATTTTTGTATCTTGTTTGTATATGGAAGGATTTTTTTTCAAATTTGGATATAAAGGATGTCTCTGTTATAAGAACAAAGTATGTTTTGGTATGGCACATTTAAATAAAGGTTTGTATCTATTAAATTATGAAAACCAAGTGTTGGAAATTGATAACGAAACAAACTCACAAGAATCATACATCACCCAGTTGTGGCATCACTGTCTCATTCATGTGAACTGGAAGCGCTTGACAAAGCACTACCAAGATGGCTATTTCGAATCTATTGAGCTAAAACCACCTGATATATGTCATGCTTGTTTACAAGGAAAAATGACCAAGCCACCTTTTGGTGGATAGGGTGAAAGGGCCACAAAGCTTCCCGGATTGGTAAACACGGATGTGTGTGGACCATTTCTAGTAGAAGATAGAGGTGGATATTCTTATATCATTACTTTTACTGATGATTTGAGTTGATATTTCTATGTCTACTTAATGAGGTATAAGTGAGAGTCCTTATAGAAATTTAAGGAATTCAACAATGAAGTAGAGAATCAGCTTGGTAATAAGATAATGAATCTTTGATCGGATCGAGGTGGAAAATATCTGAACCAAGAGTTCATTGATCTTCTACGGGATTATGGGATTCTATCTCAGATCACTCCTCATTATACACCACAGTGTAATGGTGTTAGTGAATGTAGGAACTGCACCTTGTTAGATATGGTGAGGTCGATGATGAGTCATGCAGATCATCCATTATCCTTTTGAGGATATGCATTAAAAACTGTAGCATACACATTAAACCAAGTACATTCTGAGGTGGAAAATGGAATTCCATCCGATTTATGGAATGTAAGGAAACCCACTTTGACGCACACACGTGTATGGGGATGCAAAGAGTTTGTTAAGGCATTCTCAGGAAACAAATTGGCACCCCGAGGCACGAGGTGTATCTTTATTGGATATCCTAGGGAAACGAAAGGATATTCCTAATATAAACCTCAAGACAAGAATGTGAATGTTTCCAGACAAGCTGTCTTTCTTGAGAGAGAGCACATCGTCAAAATGGATAGTGGGATCAAGATTGACTTCGGCGAAGTTGATGCTCAAGACACACAGGAGTTGGTACATGAAAAAGTTCCACAGGTCCCCATGGATGAGGTTCCAGAAACACAAGTACTGCGTAAGAGCTGAAGAGATGTAAGGGAACCAGAGAGATTTAGTTTCCTAGTCACCGAGGATAGTGACTCATTATTGTAGGACAATGATGAAACTCTCTCCTACAAGGAAGGAGTAGAAAGCTCAGAAGCTACAAGATGGCTTGAAGATATGATTTCTGAGATGGATTCCATATATCAGAACCAAGTATGGGTTCTAGTCTATGAGCCAGTTGATGTAATTCCTGTTGGATGAAAATGGGTATTCAAGAGAAATTTGGACATGTAAGGTCAAGTTAGCACCTATAAAGAAAGGCTAGTGGCAAAAGGATTGAGACTATGTCAAGGAATTGACTATTATAAAACCTTCTATCCAGTTTCCATGTTTAAATGCATATGAATCATACACTCCATAGCAGCTGACCATGACTACAAGATTTGGCAGATGGATATTAAACCGGAATTCCTTAATGGGATCCTTTAGGAAGATGTCTATATGACACAACCACAAGGGTTTGTGACAACAGGTGAAGCCAAACAGGTTTTCAAGTTGCAAAAATCCATTTATTGATTAATGAAAGCATACAGGTCATGGAACATTCTATTTGATGAATCCATAAAGGAAATTGGGTTCATTGAAAACCAATCTAAGCCATGTGTTTATAAGAGGTTTAATGGGAATGTGATCGTTATCCTTGTAGTATATGTGGACGACATATTGCTTATTGGAAATGATGTACCAGTCTTACAGTCAGTTAAGGACTGGTTGAACAAGTGTTTCTCCATGAAGGACTTGGGTGAAGCAGCCTTTATTCTAGGGATTGAGGACATTCCTGATAGATAAAAGAGGCTACATGGACTAAGTCAGGGTACATACATTGACCAGATACATAAGAGATTTAGTATGGAACAATCCCAGAGGGGATTAGTTCCAGTGTCACATGGCCTACATCTTTCTAACAAAATGTGTCCTCAAACACAACATGAGAAAGATATAATGAGTAAGATCCAATACGCTTTGGCTATAGGATCCATCATGTATGCCATGTTATGTATTAATCATGATATTTCCTATACACTAATCATGGTTGGAAGATATCAAGAAGATCCTGGAGAACAGAATTGGACTACTGTTAAGACTATCCTTAAGTATATGAGAAGATCTAAGGATATGTTCATGGTGTATAGAGGAGAGGAGGATCTTTTCATCAGAGGGTATGCTGATGCTGGTTTCCAGACAGATCAGAATGATCTGAAGTCACAATCTGGAAATGTTTTCTATCTCAATGGAGGAGCTTTGAGCTGGAAGAGTTCAAAGCAGCCAGTTGTCGCTGATTCTATAGCAGATTCAGAATATATAGAGGATTCTGATGTAGCCAAGAAATCCATATGGATTCGGAACTTTGTCCAAAATATTGATTGTGGTGCCTAGCTGTAAAGAGACCATTACATTGTATAATAATAATACTGCAGCGGTGGATCTTGCAAAAGAACCAATGTGACAGAAATGGAAAAAGAACATACTCCAAAAGTATCACCTCTTGATGGGATTTTTATCAAAGTTGTGAAGTTGCAGTGATCAGATTGTCCATGAAAGAGAAAGTGGTGGACCCCATGAATAAAGACATATCTCCTCAGAAGAATGAATATCACGTGAGAGCTAGCGGGTTAAAGGTTGTTAGTAGTTGCCTCTGGTCCAAGTGGGATTCTGTTGGAGATAGTGGCCTAGAACAAACTACATTTTACTTTATTCATTAAAAAATGACTTATCAAATCTTGATTGTTCTTCTACCTGAAAATGCATGTGATAATGTCCAAATAATAGCTACTGCATTAATGGGTCATTGCTGATCCCTACTATGATGAGAACCAGGAAGTGCCATAATACTGTTATTGAATATACGTTTTATGGCTGGATGATGTTATTTGAGGGACACAAATAATACAGGCCATTAGGGGTGAGGACTCATAAAACATTGAGGCACCTTCTCATGGTGTGCGCCCTTGGTAATATCCTGGAGGATATTATGAGAACAAGACCCACGAGTAGGAAATCCACATTTCAAAGTGTCATTGGATGTTCCTATCTGCGGACCTATGTTTTGGTCCTTAGACATTAAGATTATTATTAATTGGTATTACAACTTGCTCACTTAGATGTATTGAAGAAAAATGGGATGCCACACTGTTCGCAGCGAGGTAGTATATGTTGGGTGCATCATGAGTAATACTATATTAATAGATAATGCGAGAAAGGATTTGTCCCTATTGTTCCATAACAGATGTAGATATCTCAGGCTATTTGATGGAATTGATATAGCCTAAATAAATCCATGGCCATGGTAAGGCATGGGTGAGTTCAATTCTAGAAAGTCATAGAATGAATGATTGAGCACATGGGTTGATGGTACTAGCATGAAACCCACTTGATTAGAGATATCGTGACAAAGGGATTATATTACACAGTAAACGTTCGTATGAGGTGACACTTCATTGCGGCATTAAATTCTTTTTCTGTGTGTGCCTTGGCATGTTTCTAGATGCTAACATTGGACTTTAGGTAGGCTCCGCCTAATGCCACTGAGAAAGAGGCCTAGAGGGTCACACACTATGTGTGTCCATGTATCTCAGTTAAATATTAATTTAACAAGTTAAATAAAGATTATTCCCAAGTCTGGTTTAATATTTATTTATGGATGACTGATCACATTTATTGCGACACTAGTTATTCGAGAGATTATATTGTGGACGATATAATATTTATTAGCGAGTGATGTAGTTATATTTGTTTAAGAAATAAATATCCATTACATAAGGTCTAATAAATGTGGTGGAGGAAACAAAGGAAAGTGGAAAATAAAAGTACACACCGGGTATATTAAATATACATGTCGTGTAGTTTTAAGGAAAAACAAGTAAACACTGTGTATTAATTATTACATGGCGTGTAGTTTTACTAGTCGGGATTTTCAGGAAATAATATCATTATTATGAAATTAATTACAATCAGCGTGGGTGCATGTCAAGGAATTAAAAATTGCACACGGGGGTTTTCAATAAGATTTAATGAAATAAATAAAACATGTAACATGTTTATTTATTGTCAAAATTCTATAACCAAAAACCTGATTATAAATATCCTCACAACCCCAACACTTTTGCAATCAATCGTTGTGCACAACAATTCTGGTGAATTCGTTCAAGGCCGATAGAGCTCCTTCATCAAAGAACACTCTCAAGACCGAGAGACCAAGGTGATCTAATGCAGACATCTAAAGTGAAGGTTCTTCCACGCTAACACCCGGATATCCCTTCAGCGACGTCCTGAGATATGAGGCACACGTGTGCATCACCAGTAGAGGAATCCTACATATGGATTATACGACGCAATGATGGATCACATGATCATCACCGTAGAATCCAACAAAGGAATAATTCCCCGAAGGTAATTCTTGTGAATTAATTATATTAATTATAACCAACATATGTTGATCATATATCTATGGTTCCTGGATTCCCTCTTTTTCTTTTGTTCTTCATTCTATTCCGAAGATCCGGCGTTTTATATCATGAAGGATCTCGGTTTGAATGTTGTTTAACGCTAAAATTAATGATGGGAAAACATAACAACACACTTCCACTATGCCTGGAACTTACAATGTTCTCTATTGATCTAGTGCTAGAAGTGGCATTATTGTTCATTAATATTTATGGTATTATACATATAGAGATCTAGGAACTCAAAAAAAATTAAGACATAGATGAAAAGTTTTAATATGAACTATTAATTCACTATGGTGTTCACCTATACTTTTCTCTAGGAAGTTAGATAACACCTTCAGGTTTTGAATGGAATATCGTCATTTAAACAAGCATATGGTTAAAAACTAATATCCACTACATTATAGGTACAACCTCTTCAACTAGATATAATGATAAATGAATTTATCCAATATTAATTTTAGTTCAGGATACCATTAGGAGTGTATTATACCATCATACATACCATATAAAAACATTCCAAAGTAGAAAAAACTTTTACAAGTACCATGTTATTTCTTTCAATATTACAAATGTGGCAGTATTTATCATGGCCCTAATGAATTGATTTTTGAGCCTATATTCGGATTTATTTGTGGTAGTATTTTTATATGATATCATTGTTTATTCCCAAACCATACATGAACATGAAAAACATCATGAGATTTTTTAGAATACACTGAGATAGAACCAGCTATAAACTAAGCTCAAAAAATTCCACTTTTGGACCGAAAAAGGTACACTCCATATGTCCCATCATTTCAGGGGAAAGAGTATCTATTGACCTAGAAAAGTTGAGAATTAGAATTTTTGGGAATCATGATAATAATTTCATTGACCAACATTGTTTTGTGGGGATTAATAGATATTAAATGTGTTTTAATCTAGGATTATCACCCCTAGAAGTGCCTTTTAGGATTGTGACAAAGAACGGTTTGAAATATTAATTCTCTGAATCCTATGATGAAAAATTTAAGGAGTTGATAGGGAGACTAATTTCATCACCAATATCAATTCTATTGAATCAAGGAAGAAGCTATAATGTTTATTGTGATGCTACATATATCAGGATTTGAGATATGCATGGAGTTCGAGTTGTAGGATATGTTTTATTCTAGATGAGTCCTCCTGAGAGGAATTACCATACACATGAACATGATCTAGAATATGTGGCCTATGATTTATACTATTATAGTCATTACCTATTGGGTGATTGATTCATTATTTACCTAAATAAAAAATTTCTCCAATACATTTCCACATAAGGGATATGAATCTCAGGCAGAGAAGGTAGATAGAATAATAACATTCATTCAACATTGATATTATTTATACAATTGGAAATGGGAATAAAATAATTGATTCTATGAACTATAAGACTTATACACATTCCATTCAAGAGAACAGTAGTAAGTGAAATCAATGAACCTTGTTTCTAACATGCACCTTAATGTTCAATAATATAATGGGCATCCCATTTTAGAATATTTGGAAGTTACATCTGCCCTTCTGGAATAGGTATGGTTGATATTGTTTTCTAATCTCAAGGGATTAGTCCAAAGTTAGAGTGTCTCGTGAGAGGACCCACCTCCTAGTTGGGTTATCAAGAAGGGTGGGATTATTCAAATATATGGATATATTTGAGTTCCTTCATACGTATCAGTGGGATGATGTAGAAATGGCATGCATCTATATGGGATATACACCATGGATTTACCATGGTGTATCGAGATAGACATCATCAATGTTAGGGGCCATGTATGAACATAAATATTGGATATTATATCACATGGTGTTCCTCCTATATGTATGTGATGTCCTGAAAATATTGTCTTGTATTACTTTTACAGAATCTATACATTCTTGAGTTGAAATAGGATGAAATCAATAAGGAATTTTTTATTGGATTTACGAGGCCTTCTCAAGGAAGTGACAATATATGGGTGATCATCAATAGATTGACCAAGGATGCAAACATTCTACCTATATAAGATATATTTGTAATTGATTATCTTGAGAGTCTTTCAATTTAATTGTTTTTTTCACATTGATCGTGTTTCCCATTTGATCATGTTCGAAAGTGATGCACAATTTAAATCATAGTTATAGAAAGGGTTTCCAAAATCATTGTGTTCATGGGTTCTCCATGAGTAAAATATACCACACTAAGACCAAATATTAGTCCAAGGGTATGATACATGTGTTAGATAACATTATTCAGATATGCATATATGATTTTGGAGGTTATTGGGAAAATATCACATCCAATATTGAGGTTTTACTATACTAACAACTTTTAGTACACTATTCAAATGAACCCCAATAAGGAACTATATGGTAAGTCATGTATTTCATATCTATGTGGTTTAGAGACATGTGTGAAAATGATACTAGGACCTCATATCATTCATGATATTTTTAAGTAGATATAATTTTTTTATATACATATGGATAAAAATCAATCCAGGAAGAATTCTTATACTAATTTTTGCTGATGCCCTATAGAGTTTGAGGTGGGACATCAGGTTATTCTATAAGTTTCTATAATATTTGGTCATAGATGGATTGGGTGGTAGGTAAATCCATTGCATCATTACATTATGCCTTCTACGATCCTGGATAGAGAGTCAAGTCGATATCATATTGTTTGGATTTGACTTAGAGGTATCAGGCCATGCATACATCATCTATGTATTCAAGATTTTCCATTTTCATTTTAAAACATCTCATTTGTTTGATCCTGACAATTTAAATCTACAAGAAGATGCATCCATTGAGGAGTATCTGATGTGTATTATTGATCAGAGCATGAAAGTTCTCAAGGGTAGGTCAGTTACTTTGGTTTGGGTTTTATGGAATCACGACTATGTGTAGGAAGAGACTTAGGAGAGAAAGGTCAATGTACATGATCAGTGGATATAACTTTTTTCAAATTAATTTTACCTCCCTAAGATGGGAATCTTTGGGATGAGTTGTTTTAGGTAGTGTAGATTATTACATCTCATTTTTTATAGAGGTATGGATTCATAAAATGCTATTGAAACCTATTAATGTTTCTCTTATAGAATAAGACAATAAAACTACACCTTTGCGCTGATCCAATTCAGCTTGGAAGGAAAGGTAGCAGGTGGGATAGAGGATGGATATAGGAGAAATACATGATAGAAATTAAATTCATGATGTGAATTTAATTCAAGAAATGTAATCAACATACATGATGTGAGTTACGATTACCAGGCTTGTTTGTTGTTAAATGGAGGGAACTCAATGCACATTTTTAATTTAATTCACACCCTTAATGACATATTAACGATGTGTAATGGGCTAAGAAAACTTGGTTCATGACATGTGTTGGTTTTTTCCCATAGAGGGGGAAACCCAAGAATTATATAATGTGTAATATATATACACATCATTAATAAAAAATGACATGTATATGTCCTGGATTTTTTAATGAGGAAGAACCTTTATTTTTATTGAAACAATTTTATTTCACCAGTATAAGCCATGTGAGGGAGCCCATCCTCTGCCTAACAGAGGATTCTTTGGATCTTCAATGTCTAAGCACTGTTTTCCACACTGTTTATCACATTGGATCTACAATGGTTAGATCCCTATTTCACATCCTTCTTTTATCGATTTATCTTTTCATATTTTTTGCTATTGTGGTGCAAGCTCATATTCCCTAATTTATTGGTTTTTGTCCATTACATCATTGTCTATTGATCTAGATCATTTCCAAGGCTGGAAATAGACATGTGATCATCTACCAACTGAATTTAGGTTTTATAGTTATTTTCCGTAAATATTTTAATTGATTTTCTGATGCATCATTTTTTCATGTTCCAAACATCTCATGAAATTCTTCAAAAATGTTTAATAATTTAAAACAAATGATAATACTACTTAAAATGGTTTTAGAATACTGTGAATTACCACTGTATGGTGACCACCCTTACTTGATCCACCTCTAAGGGTGTGACTTCCATAATTTCCTAAATAACTTATTGCTTGATTTGTTCTAAACCGCCTTTTATGTTTTGTGAGATTTCTTTGGAATGTTTACGATATTATTTAAATGGTAATAGAAACCTAATAATAGAAAACCATACCGTTACATTGAGATGATGGTGATAAAATGGTCACAACTTATGGAATCCTTGAGTGCGATCATTATACTTTCTAATTGGAAATTGAAATCAAATATTAATATATAGGGGGTGATAACTAGTTTCCTTTAGTAGAATACCTTCAATGGGCACACTAGGAAGATGGCTTATGTACCCATGAGTGAAACCAGTTCCATTGGAAAAATAACATGGATTGTCTTGGTGGGAAATATGGTTATACTATGTCATGAGTGATGCATAGTCCCCTATATTTTATAATAGGGACGGGATTAAAGGGCCATGTTTTACAACATGTTGATGGTGATACTTTTGATTACTTTTACAGATCACCATTGATGGACTCCAATTATGATGAGTATTTATAGAGATCATTGAGTAATACTCAAGGTCCAATTTACAGATATACTTGGAAGGGAATTGGATGCTAATTATTAAGAAAAAAGGAAGTTTTATTTCTATAGGACCTTTATGGTATTATTTTGAAATGTCATGAAACCAATTTTTTATATGGGTTATTTTTTGATCTGTTGATTTCTTCCATGAGGCACATAAATTTATGGATTATGAGATGGTAGGTACCATTATCTGCCTCAAATGCATATATTAAAGGATTGGAATATATTTCATGTAATTAAATTCATGGAAAATAGTTTAGAATTTAGTAATGATCAAAAACGGTGTGTTTGATGTATTCCTATTTTACTCATAATTTGATGGCTGAATGGGTACACAAATATCAAGAATCACATATTTAATAAATATTTAGTTTATGAGTGTAACACATTCATTCCGTCATTCATTTCTCATGTTTTATTCTTCATTATATATTTTCTCATTCTATGGTAAAACTGTTTTTATTTGATAATTTGTATCCATATTTCAGGATTATGGTTAACACATATAGAATTATGTTCTTTTAAATATAATGATTTTTTATTTTTTCCTTTATATATGTTTATGACATAACAATTATGTCATTTGTTATATTATCTCGTACTGAGTATTTGGTCTCACCCCTTCCTTTTGTTCCATTTCCTATGATTTTAAGAGGACTATGTGATATGGAATGTGTAATAGTTGAGTTATATTATAGATAAATTTTCAAAACATGGTAAATATGTGTTTTTATATTTATATTCTCCAAGACACTAAAACTTTACGTCACTGGATCATGTGAATGTTTGTGGATGTAAAAATTAAATGGAATTTTCAATGTATTAATTATGTATACCTATATTAGGAAAATTATGTTGGTAATAGATAAGGGTTTAGTTATTTTTTAGATTAGGATGAGAAAAAATTATAAAAACCTTAACGAGAATCTTAAGATTACAACTCAATATTTTGGTAAATTATGGGTTATGTGGTTTTACTTGAAATATATCCATGATTTCAATTTACTAGTTGATATGGATTTGTCACATATGAATCTAGTAGTTATAATCCTTAAAAGAGATAGTTATGTATATCTCCCCAATTATTATAGTGCACGGTTAATGGTCCCTTATAGATCAATTATTTTGAAACTCTAATAAGATATGCTTAGTATAATTTACATTTGATTTATAAACCATTATAAAGGATTTTGTTATCATGTTAACTATCAAGGATAAGGAAAATACTATAGGTAAATAATCATGGATGGCCAAGATTATAACTTCATTGTTGTTATTAAAGAATATAAATTTAATTTTTGAGTTATTTATCTTTTTGTCATAGTATTATACCGTATAAATTTACAAATTAAAGTATCCTAAAAATGAAATTTCTTCTATAAATGATGTGTTGAGATTAAGAAGGAACTGATATGTTGTTGGATTCAATGGAAAAGATGGTTAATTCCCAAATGAGATGAGATCTTCAGTTCAAAATATTTGGGAAATACTCACTCAACTCTCTCATGTTAGGAATAATAACATAAATAAATTTAATCTCCCAAACAAAACAATAATTGAGAAAGCTAATAGGCATTCTTTTTCTACATCAAAATCCATCATCTATTAATGGTTCTTCAAACCCATTGATTTCTATGAAATGGAAACATGTCATGGAAAATATATTTTCATTCCTTCAATGTGAGGAGGATGAGAAAGTGTATTTATATTTCTATCATATGAAAGGTGTGGATTAACAAATGGATGAATATCGTTAGAAATACAAAAACATTATTAATTTGATTCTATAAAGTGTATGGCTTTCAAGGGAATATTTTTTAGTAAATATTTTTGTCAATATGTTCACACTAAGATGGAATGAGAATTCCTTGAGTTGAAAAAATTATTAAGGGGAGTTTAATCCATCATACGATGAATACATCATGATTCTCGCATGGTATGCCTTAGGTTATATCAGTAGACAAATAAATAAGATTAATTTAATGTTCTTTTAAAAACTATTCATTAGAAAAAATTATCTTTAATGAAATTTGGAGGTTGTGAGGACGTTGTCTGGTGCATGATTTATAATTTCTTGTAATTTCTTTATAAATTTTATTTATTTATATTGAATTATTTCAATATTGCAAAATCTGACGGGGCATAATTCCACGTCCTATAGTGCCCGGAATGATCTGTTGAAAAATTTTATGTTCACTAATAAGGCGAGCAAGTGGTTTTCCTAAAAAAAGTGGAATAACTCTTAAACAGAATCCTAGACTAAAAGCATGAGGGCACTATTGTGTTTAGGATAGTGGGTTAACCCTAGGTGCGATATATGATTAGTCATCGGAGGCCTGCAGTGGGAAAACCAGAAAAATGGAATAACCATAAATAAAATAATTATATAAAATTATTTTATTTTTCAAGTGATTATAACCCACGAATGGTAACATGGTTGAAAATCTGATACCACCACTGAACTCATGAAAATAATATTTCCTTTGGAGGATACTAACATTGGATGGTGTGGTCCACCAGTGAACGTTAGTTTTTGGCCAAAAATAAAATAATTTAGTCACAATTATTTTGTTGTAAAATCCATAACTTGTAAATGGTAACTCGTATTAAAAATCTGAGAGTACTGTTGATCTCGTGAGGGTGAGTTCACTTAACGAGGAGCCTTACCTTGACCGAAACGAGTCGAGGGTGACATTAAATAATTTTATGAACGTTTTTTAATATATGTTCTGTAAATGCACGAGCATCATTTTTTTCATTTTGAATCGGTGCTCGAATTAAAAATATGAGGGCATCGTTGAATGAACAATGCCAGGATTCACTTAAGGGTGTACTCACATCAACCACTGTAGGTTTGGAGAAAAATTTAGATTTTGGGACTTTTAAAATAATAATAAAATAACTTAGTTATTTAATTTATCTAGTTTATATTCTTCCAACAGAAAAGCAGTAGTGGAGGAACCAACGACATGTCAACCCATTAAATGGCTTGTCTCCTCGAACCCTTTGCAACCGAACCATTGATATTCGGAAGGTTTCTATAAATTGAACCCCATTGATTCCACCTGTGTTACCCATTATCCCCCTCTCCTGTTTATACGATGCTTGGGAAGATGTATTGGGATAGATTCATCAAGCTACAATGTTTTGATAAAGTGTCGTGATGACAATCACTTGGAGGATAAAGCCTGTTTTAGTGGGTGATGATGAGCGACACTGAATCAAAAACTGAAGAAAGAACGTTTGAAGGGAATCATTGGCGGATTTTTGTAGGAATGACGAACGCTGACTCTCCCTCAAGCACATACTTTCTCCAATGATCTTGAGGTAGGGGGTCTATTTTGAATTTTTTTATTTGATAAATTAAATCATCTTACGATTTGTATCACCTTAACGCGGAGGTTGCAGTCCAAATAAACAAGTATTGGACCCCCTTCTACTTTTTTCATGATGTGAACCATGGGGAATGACTTTGAATTTGATGGAAATGCAAAATGGAAGGTCACACTTTGAAGGCGGTAGTGAAGAAGAGCCGTTTACGCAGATGACACAAAGATCGGACATCAGAGCATTCCTGGTGACCCATGGAAGAAATCACCGATGAACTATATCGGCGGCACATGATGTTGCACCACAACAGCCAAGGGAAACCGGCATGAGCTGACCTTGCAGAAAAAGTGAGGCACCTGTATGCGCAGTTGGTGGAAGCGACAGTGGCTTGCAGGCCACGGTAGGACAGAGCGCCGCAGCCCGCGCCGCGTTGGAGTCATGTGGCTGGCCAAACAACCAACCAGTTAATTGTGGTGGGGAATCACCACACCGACTAGTGAACGAACCCGCAATTATTTAGCTGGTAAGTGGAAACGGTCCGCCTCTCGGGGGACCGAGCGGGCTCAGGCTGACCAACTAGGCGAGACACATAGCCCAGTGGGCCGAGCCCCACCTGGTGGGCCAGGTTTTTGGCATCCCGAACCCACAAAACGAACCAGGTTGACCCTTTCTAGGTCGAACCTGAGTGGGCCTAAGTGGATCCCAGGACATGTTGTGTCATACCAGTATGACCTAGTCGGACCAAGCACGGACCCAACCATTTCCCAAATAATGAAACACCAGTAACTGACACACTGGGTCTCTGTTCGACACATCGTCAATGATATTGGGATCCCTTATGGGAAGTAGTCCCTTTGAAGTATTCTGGTGGGCCCGACCATGCCGGGCTGGATTGAGTTGAGACAAACCCTATTTCATGGAAATGGGTGCAACAAACAGATCGTGTGTACATTTGACGAACCATCTATGGAACGAGAACACTTAGGACAAGGTGGTCCTTTTGGTATACTCCACTTCAGTTTTGGGGAATGTTTGAGTGTGGATGGGTTGGATCGAACCCAAATTCAACCATCCCTTGGAACTAAAATGCATATAAGTCACAAATATGGTGTCTGATTGAAATTCTATCTTTTGTGTTGGAACCCTTATGATGTGATGGATCATAGAGTTACTACATCGTAAGACTTTGTAGCAGTTATGGTATGACTGATGGCTTGAGGGGAGTTTCTCCAAAACATTCTAACATGTGGGTATCTAGTGGTTGGTAGTGAGGCGGAAGTTGCAGATAGATCATATGGAGGTTTGTACCGAGTGATCATGTGTGGGTCAGCACCTATCCTGTGTGGGACAGACCTTGTCAGGGTCAGCGCTCATCGATCATAGGTGGTTAAGTGCATACCAATCCTATGTAGGTCATATCCTGTGTGGATCAGCCCTCAGTGATACTATGTGGTTTAACACATATCAATCTTGTGTGGGTCATTTCAGGGGTTAGTACCTATCAACCCAGGGTGGTTTGGATCATGTGTGGATCATTGTGGGGATTATTACCTATCGATCTTGTGTGGGTCAAACTTCTTATGGTCAGAATTAGTGCCTCTTGATAGAATAAGATGATCAAGCTTCGCGACTAATCATCTATACTTATATACTTCACTAATACCTGGAGTGAGCTGTGTCTTTTATCTTCGTGGTGTTACCTTTGAGGTACTTCTACCATCATTTTGTTATCTTTATGGTGTTACCTGTGTGGTTCTTCAACCTCTGTGATGTTACCATTGGGGTATTCTTCCCACGTGTATGAGATGAGTATATCTTGATAACATATTTATGGGTATGGGAATATACCTAAGTAGAGTTGATGAATATTGATTCTTTCTTGAGTTTGAGATCATGTTTTCCGGTTTTCCATTATGTAATTATGAGAGACCTTTGGGGGTCTTAGGGTCCTTACTAGGTATTTTTATTCTCACCCCTGAACGGGCATTTCATGCACCTTGTTGTGTCTTGTGCAGACGATAAGTAGATTGGATGATGTTTGACGGAGCTAGGACCAGGTGGTATGCAGAGGAGACGGGTGGGCATGGTGTGATGTGGAGATGATATATACCTACCCTTCAGGTGGGGTCCTCAGTGGACATCTTAGATGCTATTTTCTCTTTCAGTTGTACTTGCACTTTTATGTTCGGAATGTATTACAACCCCCTTAACATTCAAAACACTTTTTATTATAGCAGTTTACATCATGGTTTCCTCCTATTGTGCTCTTATATTTTTGTGTTTGTATAGGTTTAAAGGAAATAAATTCCTGTTAATGGATACACCTTTCTTGTGCTAGTTGCCATCCCCTGGCCTACGGAAGGAGGGTTTGAGGTTGTCACGACACATGCTCGGGATGAAAGGTCGTGAAAAAGAGTTATCATAAGAGTCATTCCTACCAAAGAACTAGGAGTATAATATTTTCTTTGTGGAAATAGTGCTAAGTGATATGAGTGTGTTTATCAGTTTGGGGAATCCTGTCTTGGTGCGGACCCCAGCCTATCCGTACCCCAAGACCCTGATTTCTGATTTCCGACTAAGTGCATGAAAATAGTAATTGCATGTGTTTTTAAAAGTTTTTCTTATGATTTCCTTGAGTCATCTCACTAGGTATAACTTATTGACCTTTGAACACCTATATTCCTTTAGGATTCCTCAACATAGACAGCTAGCCAGGATTTTTGATAGAGTATGCGATTACGACCCACCAACCGATGAGGCTTTGATGCAAGGCCCTCTTACCGCAAGAGCACCTTCAGGTGGTGTACCAATAGCACGACTACCCATTGGCAGCTGTTGCCACTAGCTTTACTAGCAGTGGTTTCATACCAATTGAGCAAAATTCATGAGTTTTAGTAGTAGGGGCCATTGAGGTTCTGAGGTGAGACAGACCCGCAGGCACCTAAGGACTGGCTGGAGGCTATAGTTAGAGTTGTCCACTTGGTTGGGACGCTAGCTAACATTATGGTGATCATATCATCCAGTAATTTTCAGGTAGTAATACGGAGATCATATCATCGATGATATCTCTTAGCATTTTGATGTAGGCTTGGGAGCAAGAGATATCGCTTTTTATGGAGAGTATCCTAGCTGATTAGGAACCAACAGCGAGACCCACCACCGGGTGACATGTAGTGGGGTCATCTATGACTGGTAGTAGGCAGATGACATAGAGGTCCAAGTAGACCAGACCTTTTGGAGGACATCCCCGAGACATAGGTTCGGAGGTGTGGGGATCAAGAGACAAAGGAGTTCAGACGATGGATAGGTAGTGTAGTACGTGTTGTGGGAAGGGTAACCTGGTTTTTTATTGCTCGACCCTCCGTAAGGACATCCAAAAGGTGGTCGAGAAACCGCTGAGGCAGAGATAGAGGTTCGAGCAAGGATGTACGTGGAGAGGGGGACGTTACAGGGGAGATGGTAATGCACTGGGTGGTGGGCGAAAATTCAAGGTTCATCCACCCCCACCACCTGGTGGCCGACCCTGACCTCTGGGAGTAGGTGGACAATGACAAGATCAACTCCAGGCAGCCGAGGCCTTTGACCATGGCACTCCGATGATGATTAGAGGTACGATCTGTGTCTACTCCATCATAGATATATTACTTATAGTCACATGTTCCTTTTACTCTTTTACTACCATGACCATCGTTCAGAGCTCAGAGATTCCAGTGGAGTTGTTGGCTCGATCCTTATGGCTATAGACTACTACAAGAGATGATTCGATGATTACACATTGGTTCCGGCAGTTTCATTTTACTCTAGGAGGCGGGGGCATCGACTTGGATCTCTTAGTAACTGTGTAAAGTCCTTACAGTGTCATCATGGGAATGGAATGATTATCCACAGTCCATGATAATATTTATTATATTAGGCGCAATGTGTGATGTGTCCACTTAGATGGGACCCAGGTTTCCTTCACAGGTGAGAAGGGAACCTTTGCAGAATACGATGGAATTTCCTAGAGGAGGGTGCTACCGATTAAAGATCAGTTGGTTAGCCTTACCCTCTGAGTAGTAGGTTTTGAGAGTTAGAACTATCATGTAGTGGTGGACCAGTATTCCAATTTTCTTACTGATGATGTTCCAGGACAAACTCAATGCAGATAGGTCGACTTTTACATCGACCTATATGTCGGGACGACACTGATATTTACACCAGCATATCGGATGGATCTCATGGAGATTTATGAGTTACGAGTAGAGTTGGAGGACTTGTAGTGAAAAGGGTTCATAAGGCACAATGTTTCTCCAAGGGTAGCCCTGATATTTTTCACCAAGAAGGCAGATGGGAGTTTGAGACTCTATCTTGTCTAACGATTCCTGAACCAGGTGACTGTGAAGAATAAGTTTCCACTTCTGAGGATTGATGATATCTTCGATCAGGTGAAGGGAGGTCATTGGTTTTCAAAGATAGACCTCAGATTAAGTTGTAATCAGCTAAAGGAATGAGATGAGGATGTGAAGATGGCAACATTCAAATGTCAGTATGGACACTATGAGTTCTTTGTTATTCCATTCAGAATGAACAAGGCCCTAGGAGTGTTCATGGGACTCATGAACATTATCTCTCATCCAAACCAAGATCACTTTGTTGTGGTCTTCATCGATGAAATCCTGATATACTCAGGGATTGAGGAGGATCATGCCTATCATCTATAGATAGTTCTGGATACACTCTAAAAGAACCATCTTTATGGTAAGCTCTCGAAGTGCCAGTTCTAGATACAAGAGGTCCACTGCAGGTGAAATATTATCTTTGAGGATGGAGATACAGTAGATCTAGTGAAGATACTTGTTTTACTTACTTAAGAGCCACCTAGGTGTGTGAATAAGTTGTGGAGTGTCTTGGGGTAGGCTGGATACTACATGAGATCCGTGCCAAACTTTTCCAGATTTTCGGCACCCTTGTCAGCATTGACAATAAAGGGACAACCCTTCGTATAGATGGAGAGATGCCAACAATGTTTTTAAGAGCTATTGAAAAAAATGAAGAGTTCCCCCATCTTGGGTCAACCAGAAGAGGGAATTGGGAACTTAGTCTACTACGATGCATCAGGGACCATAATTGGGTGTGTCCTGATGCAAGAGGGAGTAGTGATCACCTACGACTCATGATAGCTGAGGAAACAAGAGCAGAACTATCCTACAGATTTCTTGGAGTTAATAATAGTTGTCTTTGTCTTAAAAATGTGGTGACATTAGTTGATGGGTTTTTGTTTTACAGTCTACTATAATCACTAGAGTCTTATGTATATCTTCTCTCAGAAGGACTTGATCCTGAGATCAAAGTGATGGCTAGAGTTCCTACATGTCTTTTACTTTGAGATATTCTATACTCCTAGGAAGGGGAACATGGTAGCAGATGCACTCTACAAGAGGACTGGTTTGTAGTTACTGAGTGAGGGGATAAAGCATCTAGTCGTGATGTCATTATCCTTCATGGATAGAGATGGATAAGCTTACCTCCAATCATTGACAGTCACTCCCCCACTCCTTCTGTGAGTCAGGGAGGCGCATCTCATGGACATTGACTACGAGGATCAATGTTCTCAGAAATCCTCAGGACAGGCACCTGATGAATTTTCTGATGGTGGATAGCACGTCACCCTCTTTAGAGGGTGTAACATGGTACCTGTGGTGATATGGGATGAGGTGTTGAGGTAGTTTCATATGTCCCATCTCACAGTACATCCTAGTTTGGAGAAGATGTACCAAGACCTCCAACATCAGTACTGGTGTGTAGAGACCCGAAGCTTATCGTACATGGACATTACATTACTTTTGCAGAATACTTAGTACATAACAAAAACACACACACAAGGATCGTAATAGTTTAGTGTCTTTGGAAACTCGGAACGTAATCTTCTAATCGTGGTGAAAGATCTTCAATATCTCCAATAAAGATCTTCCCTTTTTTTTACCTAAAAACCTTTCTTTATATCCTGGGGAAAAGAAAACATAAAAGGGTGAGCTCAAATGCTCAGTAAGGGTAAACAGAGGAAATATCAATCACATCATATACATAAGAACATAGCTTTTGGAAATCTTAACCTGCAAAAGAGCTCATAATATCATAACATGGGATAAATCATAGAAGTGAAAATGAGATCCCCATAATCATAACATGAAACTTGAAACTTTGTGGCATGCACACATAATCATAGAAAATCATTTCTTGTTAGTCATGACTCATTGCCAAGACTATCTTAGTGGACAAAGTCCCTTTCTGAATCGAGTAACCCTCGTTTCAGTCCTGTTTCACTGAACCGGTATAACCTACCATTTCAGCCATGTCTATCTCATGAGATATAAAATCTTTACCCAATGCATTGGAGGGAGATATAGGTCCCACCCATCTTATAATGAAACCTTTCTTATGTGTGCCACATAATCATAAATCATACATCATCGCATAACACATGTAACAAAAATGGGATTCTTGAAACATCATGACATCATAAATAAATTTATATAAGATAAAGGAATTCATAAAAATAATTCCATCACAACATGATCAAATCAATGTAATAATAAGGATAAAAACAGAACCCTTTATTATCTTAGATGGAAAATAATTTTGATTAAACACTTGAACTCCATTCTTGAGGAAAATATCCTTTGTTCTTCAAAAACCTTTTTTTTCCTTTCATAACATGTCCTACAACTTTAAAATAAAAGAAGTTGATTAAAAATTAACTTGAAAACTTGTAAAGTAAGCTTATTGGATATAATGTTTTAAAAATCCATTCATGCCGTATAAGTTAAAAAAACATTCTTCGTACTTTTGTCGGAAAAGTCAAAAAGTACCTCGTACGAAAAACAACAAAAGATTCCTTTCGTATCTTTTACTAAAAACTCACCGAAGGGTAAAATTGGATATAAACTATTGTAGAAGGATGGAAATAATATTACATATTGAGGGAACATGGATGTGGATGACAAAATACACACCGGTAATTACCAAAGTAAAAACAATCTCGGATAAAAGTGAGATTGTGATATTTTCCCTTACCTTAGGTCCGACTTGCTTTGTAAGTGTCCGAACCAACTGTATAATTATTTAAATCATGTTATTGACTTATTAAAGAATCATATTCATTGTTATGATATCATATATGGTTCACTTATGAAATTATATTACCCGTTCTTTTGTAAATTCCATGTTAAAGAAGCGTTTTGGGTAAAATCGTTTCATTTATCGTAGGTGTTTTGACTTGTTGTTCTTGACATCATTATTACTTATATCATGATTTACTCACTTCCAGAATATAAAATATGATTTATATATCATATATATTCAGTATATATATATATATAATAGGTAGATAAATAAAATGAAAAACACCGTTCATGGAGACTGTAGTCTGTACGTACGCATGAACGCTGTTTTCCTTTCCTTATTGTCTTGAAATGGAAGTAAGTAGATGACATACATATGTATATATTTACATAAATCCAGTAGCTTTATAATTTCATATATTTCATTATTATTTCTTATATATACATTATAATCATTCTTAAATGGTTAACATGGAGAATGAATCTCATCGCGTCGTGGAGACGGTAGTCCGTACGTACGCACGAGCGATGATATCATTTCTATAAATATTTAATTGAATTGGAGTGGATTATACAATATATCAGAATCAATATGATGTTTTAATAACTATGTATAGTTATTCTTTACACCATTATACCCATCCATGTAAGGTGGTGGTGGAAAATAGATTACAGCACGGCGTGGAGACGGTATTCCGTACGTACGCACGCGTGGTGATTTCTTTTTCCGTAGGATGGATAGATGGTGAAATAGGGTTGTTTCATACTTATAATAACATATCAGTATATTAGTGATACTGATGTTATTACTTCATAATGAAACAACCTATGAAGAAGAAGTGGAAGAAGAAATAAAGATGAAAGAATTGGTAACGGTAATTACCTCTTCTTTGAAGTGTCTCTTTGAGACCTCCTCTTAGGGCACTAAAATTGGTCTTTGAGGAAGACCGGAACCTCTAGGATATTTTTAGGGAAGTGGAGAAGAGATTTTGGCAGGGGTTGGCCGAGCTTGAGTGCTCAAATTGGTGTAAGGAGGAGGGGGAGGAGGTGCCCTTTTATAAGGGAGGAGAGGGGCACCTTAGGAATATCTCAAAATATTATTTTATATTAAAGTCAAAATCGGTTTATAATGGTTCCAAAGGGTCTTATTTCGAAGATCAAATGGGGAAGGGTATAAATCCTATCAACCAATAGGATTTAGACAAGTTTAGGGTATTATTTTAACCTTATCAATTAGAATTAACTCTAAGTTAAATAATTTAACTTTTACCATGTCTTTTTGTTTTCTTTCACTATATGGTTAATACACTTACTATAACATTCCAAACGAACCCCAAATTGTTTATTATTAATATATATATCCTTATCTAAGTCATTTGGCCTAACCTTAGATTTGTAGGAATAAAATAACAATTAATAATATAATATTTGATTTAAAAACTATTTTGTGTCAATTTTGACACTATTTGATATATGATTTTTGTGAAAGTCATAACAGAATTATATGTTCAAACCAAGTTGATTAAATCAACACTAATATATCATAGTAACCTAGAAAATTAGTGGAATTCATAAAAAGTCTCAAATTACATTCATTTGAGCATTTATAACATCAATTATGTTAATATTTCCTTAAAAGGGTAATTACTGCATCATCGTTGTGTCATAAATAAATTAATTTATTTAACGTCTAAAAATTATAAATAAAATATTATTATGTATGAAATATTTTTATCTTTCTAATGAATATTTACAATCAAAATTATCTTATGTATAACCATATATTAAAAATGTTTTAGTAAATAAACTTCGATTTTAACTCTTTTAACTCTTCTTTGAATTAAATAATAATAAATGTCCTAATCTAATCCAAGTGGGCCTAAATGATAATATTTTACACTTAAGGTTGTTTTTGGTCGAGATACACTTGTCCAATAGAATTAGGACATGTGTTAGGGTAATAATAATATCATATTTACCCTTAATTACCCTATTTACTTTTAACCGTGGTAAAAAAAAGTAAAAAGTTACTATTCACCAAAAATTATTTTCATCTCATTGAACCACATTTTAGTCCTTGATATTAACCGTGTCTCTCGGATTTTCGAAATTCCATTCACAGAAGTGGTAAAATTAAGTTTTATGCAAAATTCAGTTTTTAACCTACCACTTAGTGGTTTCACTATTCATCAAAAATTGAAAGTTTTCAGAAAAAAGCCAAAATTTCATCCTAAGCTATATTTCATATTCTAAATTCAAAAATGAAGTCTATTTTACCAAATTCATAACATATAAATTGTATTAATTAATTTTATAATTAAATCCCGCTGTTAAAACAAATAGTGTGTTTTTAAGAAACAATATCTATCAAAAGATTGACACTTGATTATGTGTGGTTTAAATGTGAAATTACATCCAATGACCAACATTGTATTAAATTGTAAAAATATATTCTAAATATACTTTAAAACAACTCAAATTAATAATTTATCACTATTAATTATTTTGATTAAAAAAAAGTTGTTTTTAATTATAATTTAGTAATTTTCACTATTCATCAGAATATGAAAGTTATCCGAAAAGTACCAAAATTTCACCTTAGGCTAAATTCGATACTCTGAATCCAAAAATGAAGTCCATTTTGGGAGATAAAATTTCTAAAATTTTAAAAGGTGGTTATTACTATTCATAACGACTAGTTATAATAATATTTTAATAGCATATCGTTGTTTAGTGAAACTCGGTATTGCGTACTACACACGCTATCGAGGAAGATCGTGATTGCGTGTAATGCAAGGCAAATCAAGGATGCGTGTTGTGCAAGCTCCTTTTGGTGTAGCGTACAACACAAGACATTAGTGAAATAAAAAAGAATATTTTTCATAAAATCTCAGGCTGTTACATTCTACCCCCCTTAAAAAGAATTTCTCCCTCGAAATTCGTCGGGGTTATAAATGGTTTACTATTCGAAAGTTTCTTTAATAGAAACCCACATCGTAAAAAGGAATACCAAAATGTGGCTTTAAAAACTAAAGTATGAAATGTAACGATTACCCAAATAAACTAATCATTGGGTTTCCACATAGGTGAAAATATGGATATGGAAGAGAAATCTAACCATCATGTTCTGATGGAGAGTGGTAGAGAACATGGCTATGGAAAATCCAGTAATCACAAATCCATAAATTTGTGATGATCTAAGGTACCATCTGATTCATCAGGTATAAGATCACTTGGACAACATTTTTTTTTGGTTTTCAAGATCGTTTCCCTAAAGTTGAAGAATTTGAATTAGAATAAATACTTACTTTATTTTGGTACAATCTCACTGTTGTTCGTGCCTTTAACAATTTCCACTTCATCTCTTAAATAAATGAAGTTGAATTTGTTATTCATGAAGTGTTAGCAGATCATGTGATAGAATGACGGGTCATTCCATCTGTCTCAAACAAAATGTTAGCAAAAAAATTATATACATAAGTCGATCTATAGTGAGATTAATCATATATGGTTCCTAAAATGGACTTTATACTTCATATATCATACTGCTTAATATAATAAAACTAGTTTCTAATAAACAGGGACTTCCTGTAGGCCAGTGGTAGGCGATAAAGGCCAGTCGCACTTCGGTTGTGGGTTCGATTCCTACAGCCTTGTCCGAAGCGATGGGATGTCGCCCGTCCTGCAGGTTGTCCTTTTTCTAAAACTACGTTACTATAACATCCCATCAACAATATCAAAAAATCTTCTATCCTTAAACAATACTAACTTATGTCCAACATAATCCAGTCTAATCTTTAGGCTTATACATAATACTGCAGTCCACTCTCATAATATAGTGACAACGATTACCAGAGATTTAATACTGTCGTTGATCCCCACATATCATAAGATACGTCTTTTTGGCCACATTCCAAACATTCAAAGTCCTTAATCGTGTATTCTATTGAATACCTTAGTGAAAACATGAGTGCAGTTAAAAGTTAACACTTTGCACATACCAAAATCCTCAAAATTCTATATACTCAAACCATGATATCACTTAGTCCTTATATCAATCATGAGCTCATGAATACTATTAAACATTTCATTTTCTCGTCTTCATTATGCGCATATCATCTTATTTCCAAAAAATATCTCAATCACTTTGAATACCACATCAAAAAATATTGCAATACTCAATGATACAGCATTATTTTGGAATCCCATTACATAAACACTTAATCATTCCACCACATCGTTGTCATATTCAACATTGCCAATAGTGATCGCATGTGATTTCCCTTTGTCCTTTGCCTTCAGTGGTTGCTCATGTTGATCATCACTAACCCTTGGATTAGGGCAATTATTAGCATAATGCCCCATTTCCTTGCACTTGAAGCATTGAAGTGTTGGCGGTGCGTTCTCTGCAGTGTTTGCTTTATTCATATCATTAGAAACCCTTTTTCCATTACTTCGACACTTAGCTGCTCTATGACCTTCTTTTCCACACTTAAAACATTTTCTAGTCCCTTTAAGACAATCTCCACCATGCTTCTTTCCACACTTTGTGCATAAGGAAACATTCATCTTCTATTCACCATTATTCTGAGATTTCTCCTTGAACTCCATCTTTCGTTTCTTATCAAAACCATGAGATGGATATGTAACACCAACTTACATCTCTACCTTGATAGCACAACGCACAATTTCTTCATAGCTACTGAAGTCTCTTATAGCTAATTCCCTTCGAAGACTTGGTTTAAGCCACTGAAAAATCGATCAACTTTACTTTCAGGTTGGATGATAATTCCAGAAGCATACCTTGCAAGTCTTGTAAAATTTGATTCATAGGTACCAACAGATTCATCGTCCCTTTGCTTCAGTTCAAGAAACTCTTTCTCCATCTTTGTTCGAAGAATACGAGGGAAGTACTTACTGAAAAACAGGTTCTTGAACTCGTCCCATTCCATGGACTCAATTTCATCTCTTGGCCTCGTATTCTTGATAAGATTCCACCATTTATCAGCTTCACCTTCCAAACGATATACTGCTAAGATTACTTTATCATGTTCAGAACATTGAAGAACTGAAAATATCTTTTCAGTAGTACTGATCCATTGTTCAGCCACAAGTGGATCAGAAGACCCACTGAAAGAAGGTGGACGTTGCCTCATGAAGGACTCAATAGAATATTGTTCCCTTCTCTGCTCATTTGGAAGTCCAGAATGATTCATAGCTTGTGTAAGTATAGAAATAAGATTTTGCACTCCATCTACCATAACATTTGTTTGTTCAGGAGGGCAATCATTGCACTGTCCATTGCATTGATCAACACGGTTCCTTCGGGTTCCAGCCATCGTCTAAAACCCAAAAAGAATAGTGTGAGAGGAAAAAATCATGCTAGGGAAAACAACATAATAAAGGGGGAGTACCTTCAATATCCAACATCTTAGGATTAATTCTATGATCGTTAGCGTAATTCTATTACTATAACCTATACGTATACTTATCCCTAGGGACATCCCTAGACATACCTTAGAAATATCTCTAGGGATCTAATAACGTTTTCGCATCCTTGTTTCCAAAGGTTGACTAAACCTTTCCTCTGATACCAACTGTAGAGACCCGAAGCTTATAGTACATGGACATTACATTACTTTTTCGGAATACTTAGTACATAACAAAAACACACACACAAGGATCGTAATAGTTTAGTGTCTTTGGAAACTCGGAACGTAATCTTCTAATCGTGGTGAAAGATCTTCAATATCTCCCATAAAGATCTTCCCTTTTTTTTTACCTAAAAACCTTTCTTTATATCCTGGGGAAAAGAAAACATAAAAGGGTGAGCTCAAATGCTCAGTAAGGGTAAACAAAAGAAATATCAATCACATCATATACATAAGAACATAGCTTTTGGAAATCTTAACCTGCAAAAGAGCTCATAATATCATAACATGGGATAAATCATAGAAGTGAAAATGAGATCCCCATAATCATAACATGAAACATGAAACTTTGTGGCATGCACACATAATCATAGAAAATCATTTCTTGTTAGTCATGACTCATTGCCAAGACTATCTTAGTGGACAAAGTCCCTTCCTGAATCGAGTAACCCTCGTTTCAGTCCTGTTTCACTGAACTGGTATAACCTACCATTTCAGCCATGTCTATCTCATGAGATATAAAATCTTTACCCAATGCATTGGAGGGAGATATAGGTCCCACCCATCTTATAATGAAACCTTTCTTATGTGTGCCACATAATCATAAATCATATATCATCGCATAACACATGTAACAAAAATGGGATTCTTGAAACATCATGACATCATAAATCAATTTATATAAGATAAAGGAATACATAAAAATAATTCCATCACAACATGATCAAATCAATGTAATAATAAGGATAAAAACAGAACCCTTTATTATCTTAGATGGAAAATAATTTTGATTAAACACTTGAACTCCATTCTTGAGGAAAATATCCTTTGTTCTTCAAAAACCTTTTTTTCCTTTCATAACATGTCCTACAACTTTAAAATAAAAGAAGTTGATTAAAAATTAACTTGAAAACTTTTAAAGGAAGCTTCTTGGATATAATGTTTTAAAAATACATTCATGCCGTATAAGTTAAAAAAACATTCTTCGTACTTTTGTCGGAAAAGTCAAAAAGTACCTCGTACGAAAAACGACAAAAGATTCCTTTCGTATCTTTTACTAAAAACTCACTGAAGGGTAAAATTGGATATAAACTATTGTAGAAGGATGGAAATAATATTACATATTGAGGGAACATGGATGTGGATGATAAAATACACACCGGTAATTACCAAAGTAAAAACAATCTCGGATAAAAGTGAGATTGTGATATTTTCCCTTACCTTAGGTCCGACTTGCTTTGTAAGTGTCCGAACCTCCTGTATAATGATTTAAATCATGTTATTGACTTATTACAGAAGCATATTCATTGTTATGATATCATATATGGTTCACTTATGAAATTATATTACCCGTTCTTTTGTAAATTCCATGTTAACGAAGCGTTTTGGGTAAAATCGTTTCATTTATCGTAGGTGTTTTGACTTGTTGTTCTTGACATCATTATTACTTATATCATGATTTACTCACTTACAGAATATAAAATATGATTTATATATCATATATATTCAGTATATATATATATATATAATAGGTAGATAAATAAAATGAAAAACACCGTTCATGGAGACGGTAGTCTGTACGTACGCATGAACGCTGTTTTCCTTTCCTTATTGTCTTGAAATGGAAGTAAGTAGATGACATACATATGTATATATATACATAAATCCAGTAGCTTTATAATGTCATATATTTCATTATTATTTCTTATATATACATTATAATCATTCTTAAATGGTTAACATGGAGAATTAATCTCATCTAGTCGTGGAGACGGTAGTCCGTACGTACGCACGAGCGATGATATCATTTCTATAAATATTGAATTGAATTGGAGTGGATTATACAATATATCAGAATCAATATGATGTTTTAATAACTATGTATAGTTATTCTTTACACCATTATACCTATCCATGTAAGGTGGTGGTGGAAAATAGATTACACCACGGCGTGGAGACGGTATTCCGTACGTACGCACGCGTGGTGATTTCTTTTTCCGTAGGATGGATAGATGGTGAAATAGGGTTGTTTCATACTTATAATAACATATCAGTATATGAGTGATACTGATGTTATTACTTCATAATGAAACAACCTAAGAAGAAGAAGTGGAAAAAGAAATAAAGATGAAAGAATTGGTAACGGTAATTACCTCTTCTTTGAAGTGTCTCTTTGAGACCTCCTCTTAGGGCACTAAAATTGGTCTTTGAGGAAGATCAGAACCTCTAGGATGTTTTTAGGGAAGTGTAGAAGAGATTTTGTCAGGGGTTGGCCGAGCTTGAGTGCTCAAATTGGTGTAAGGAGGAGGGGGAGGAGGTGCCCTTTTATAAGGGAGGAGAGGGGCACCTTAGGAATATCTCAAAATATTATTTTATATTAAAGTCAAAATCGGTTTATAATGGTTCCAAAGGGTCTTATTTCGAAGATAAAATGGGGAAGGGTCGAAATACTATCAACCAATAGGATTTAGACAAGTTTAGGGTATTATTGTAACCTTATCAATTAGATTTAACTCTAAGTTAAATAATTTAACTTTTACCATGTCTTTTTGTTTTCTTTCACTATATGGTTAATACACTTACTATAACATGCCAAACGAACCCCAAATTGTTTATTATTAATATATATATCCTTATCTAAGTCATTTGGCCGAACCTTAGATTTTTAGGAATAAAATAACAATTAATAATATAATATTTTATTTAAAAACTATTTTGTGTCAATTTTGACACTATTTTATATATGATTTTTGTGAAAGTCATAACAGAATTATATGTTCAAACCAAGTTGATTAAATCAACACTAATATATCATAGTAACCTAGAAAATTATTTGAATTCATAAAAAGTCTCAAATTACATTCATTTGAGCATTTATAACATCAATTATGTTAATATTTCCTTAAAAGGGTAATTACTGCATCATCGTTGTGTCATAAATAAATTAATTTATTTAAAGTCTAATAATTATAAATAAAATCTCATTATGTAGGAAATCGTTTTATCTTTCTAATGAATATTTACAATCAAAATTATCTTATGTATAACCATATATTAAAAATGTTTTAGTAAATAAACTTTGATTTTAACTCTTTTAACTCTTCTTTGAATTAAATAATAATAAATGTCCTAATCTAATCCAAGTGGGCCTAAATGATAATATTTTACACTTAAGGTTGTTTTTGGTCGAGATACACTTGTCCAATAGAATTAGGACATGTGTTAGGGTAATAATAATATCATCTTTACCCTTAATTACCCTATTTACTTTTAACCGTGGTAAAAAAAAGTAAAAAGTTACTATTCACCAAAAATTATTTTCATCTCATTGAACCACATTTTAGTCCTTGATATTAACCGTGTCTCTCGGATTTTCGAAATTTCATTCACAGAAGTGGTAAAATTAAGGTTTATGCAAAATTTAGTTTTTAACCTACCACTTAGTGGTTTCACTATTCATCAAAAATTGAAAGTTTTCAGAAAAAAGCCAAAATTTCATCCTAAGCTATATTTCATATTCTAAATTCAAAAATGAAGTCTATTTTACCAAATTCATAACATAGAAATTGTATTAATTAATTTTATAATTAAATCCCGCTGTTAAAACAAATAGCGTGTTTTTAAGAAACAATATCTATCAAAAGATTGACACTTGATTATGTCTGGTTTAAATGTGAAATTACATCCAATGACCAACATTGTATTAAATTGTAAAAATATATTCTAAATATACTTTAAAACAACTCAAATTAATAATTTATCACTATTAATTATTTTGATTAAAAAAAAGTTGTTTTTAATTATAATTTAGTAATTTTCACTATTCATCAGAATATGAAAGTTATCCGAAAAGTACCAAAATTTCACCTTAGGCTAAATTCGATACTCTGAATCCAAAAATGAAGTCCATTTTGGGAGCTAAAATTTCTAAAATTTTAAAAGGTGGTTATTACTATTCATAACGACTAGTTATAATAATATTTTAATAGCATATCATTGTTTAGTGAAACTCGGTATTGCATACTACACACGCTATCGAGGAAGATCGCGATTGCGTGTAATGCAAGGCAAATCAAGGATGCGTGTTGTGCAAGCTCCTTTTGGTGTAGCGTACAACACAAGACATTAGTGAAATAAAAAGAATATTTTTCATAAAATCTCAGGCTGTTACATGGTGGCTAGGGAAGAAGGAATCTGGGGCAGAGATTGTTTCACAATGACTCTTTTGTCAGTAAGTGAAGACTGCACAAAGCCAGCATTAGTCTTATTCATATAAGAGATAGAGAGCCACTGTGTCTGAGGATGGAGACCGTGTCTTCTTAGGAGTCTCACCCCGATGAGGATTACAAAGTTTTGGCTAGGGAGAAAATCTTTCTCTGAGGTTCATCATCCCATTCCAGATTTTCAACAGAGTTAGAGAGGTGGCGTAACATCTAATTCTTCCCCCGTTGATGCACTGGGTGCCTAATTTTTCCCATGTGCTGCAGCTGAGGAGATACCTACATAATCTAGCACATTCTATTGACTAGGGTGAGTTGGACTTGATTATGTGGCAACTTTTATAGAATTCCCAGTGGAGATAGAGGATCAACGGGTGAAAGTCATTCATAGATGGTGGATCCCTCCGGTGCGAGTTTGGTGGCAGCACTGGAACCTCCAAGAGATCACAAGTTGGAGGGAGGATCATATTCATGGGTAATACCCTCTTTTGATTGGTTATTTATATTAAGGATTTTGGGGACATAAATCCTGATGGTGGGGAGAACATAATGCCCCAGAATTTCCTTATAATTATTTTAATTTATATGTAATTATTTTGAGACTCGGAAATATGATGGTGTTTAATTCCGAAGATTGGAGTGCTAAGAATGATCTATCGAAAAAGGTTAAGATTAAAAATAGAGTGCCTGAGTGGATTTCCTGAAAAAGAAGAATAACATTTAAATAGGACCCTGAATCAGAAATCAGAGGGATCTGTTGCATTAATGATGGCGGTTATACCCTAGGCACAAGACATGTTTAGTCGGCGTAGGACTCCAGTGGGAAAAACTAAAATGGAAAACAATAAATAAAATTATTAAATAAAATTATTTTATTTTTTAAATGCTTATAACTCACAAATGGTAAATTATATTGAAAATCTGAGACCACCACCAAACTAGGGAGGGTATTATTTCCTTTGGTTGATACTAACATTGGTCGGAATGAGCCACCACTTAAAGTTAGTTTTTGGCTGCAAATAAAATAATTAAGTGAATTTTAAATTATTGTATACTCCATAACCTCACAACAGTAACATGGATTGAAAATTCGAGAGTATCATTTAGATTGTGAGGGAGTGTTTTCCTTAGGCAGATCTGATCCTCAACCGGAATGATTCTAGTGTAACTATTAATAATTTTCGGAACTTTTTTTGGGTAGGTTAAGTAAATGCATAGGTGGAATTTTCTAACATTTGAACAGGTGCTCAGATGAAAAATATGAGGGCACCAAGTAATCCACATCATCAGGATTCTCTTAAGGGAGGTTTCACATGGACCGTAGTAGTTTTGGTGTAAATGTTATATTTTGGGTATTTTAAAAGAATAATAAAATAACTTAGTTAATTTATTTCTATCATTTCTATTCCTCCAATGGACAAGTAGAAGTGGCGGGACCAATGATGTGTCAAGCCATTAAATGTCTTGACTCCTCAAATCCTTTGTAACAGTACCATTGTAATTTGGAAGGTTCCTATTAAATAAAGCACCTATTAATTCCACATGTGTTACTCTTTCTCCCCCTACCCTATTTATATGGAGCTTTGGAAGAGGTGTTGGCATGGCTTCACCAAGCGATGATGTTCTGATAAAGTTCCACAATGCCAATAACATGGAAGACAGCGTTGGTTCTAGTGGGTGATGAGTGACACCAAATAACATACTGAATGATGAGGTCTAAATGACAATGTTGGCGGCCTGTGTCGGGAACGATCAACACCAAATCTCCCTCAAGCCCAGATGTTCACCAATGATCTTGAGGTAGCGGGTCAATATTGAATTTCTTTCATTGAAAATTTACTTCCTCTTCCACTTTATATCACCTTAACATAGAGATTTCATGCCAAAATAATAAGGTGTATACCCTCTGTTGCTTCGTTCTTGATGTAAACCTCGTGGAACAGTATCGAACTTGATGGAAATGTGAAATGACAGGTCACGCTATAATGACGGAAGTGTGGAAGAGCCATAGGCACAGACTGTACCATGATCGAACACCGAATTACGTTTTGGGACCTGTGGATGAAACTGTTGGTGCTCCATGTAGGTAGTCACCGGTCGTGGTCAGAGGAGACCCGCAGAAACCGGCCGTGAGCGGTGGAAGGCGGCGTACGACGACATTATGCGGTGACCAAGGGATGCTAGCCCAAGATGGGCAGGTGGGAAAAGTGTGGCGCCTACATTCATAGCCTACGGAAGAAACCCCTACCAGTAGGCTTTGGTAGGAAGGGGCAGTGTGGCCCATGCAGTGTCATTTCTTTTTAGAGACACCTGGTCATCCAAATAGCCGACCGATTAATTACTATGGGGAAGCACTAGAGAGGATATTTAATGGCCCTATAGGGGTGGGTCTAATGCGGCGAAATGATCTGCCTCTGGGCGGACTGATCCGACGTGTTCCAGCCATGCAGTTCAGACCCACAGCTCGGTGGGCCGGGCCCCACCCGATGGGACGTGCCAACCGTGACCCAGACCAGCGAACCGAACCAGGCCAACCCCGACCGGTCGGACCCAATAAAACAGGACGACCCTTAGTGGGACAGAACCAAGTGGGCTCAGGTGGACCCTTGGGACATGTTGCGTCCGGCCGGCCTGACAGAGTTAGACCGGGCCCAGACCCAACCGGTCCCCAAATAATGAAACACCCGTAACTGAAAAACATGGTCTATGTTTGACACGCCATCAGTGGTGTTGGGTTAATTTTTGGGAAGTGGTCCTTTTGACATATTCTAGCAGGACCGACTGAGCCGGGACCGACCCAGGTGTGACCACTTTCATTTCACGGAAAGGGGTGTAACTAGAAGACCGGGTGTCCATTTGACAAACCGTCTATGGTGCCATATCCCTTATGAAGAGACAATATTTTGGTATAATACACTTGATTTTTGGGGAATGTTGGAGTGCATATTTGTTGGAACAAACCTGAATCCAACTAGGACCTTAGAGCTAAAATGATTATAAGTAAAAGACCAGAATTCTAATTGACACGACATCTATTTCATTGGAACCCTTATGACAGTATGAGTTATTGGGATACATATTCATTGGACTTCGTGGTGGTAGAGGTAAGACTGATGGATTGAGAGGTAGTTCTCCCAAACATTCTAATAAGTGGGAATCCAGTGGCTAGAAGTGAGACGGAGGCTGGAGACCGATCTTACAGAGGTTAGTACAGAGTAATCATGTGTGGGTCAGCACCGATCCATTGTGGCTTAATGCTCACCGATCCTTTGTGGGACAACACATACCAATCCTGTGTAGGTCATATCCTGTGTGGGTCTACACTCAGCGATCCCATGTGGGTCAGTGCATACTGATCTTGTGTTGGATATTGCAGGGGTTAGTACCTATAAACTATGGGTAGTTTGGTTCTAGTGTGGATCACTACGGGGGTTAGTACCTATCGATCCTATGTGGGTCAAACACTGTATGGTGATAAGAAATTCCTCTTGAAATAAATAAGATTATCTAGTTTCACGACTAATCATATAAAATTATATACATCATGGATACCCGGTGTGAGATGAGTCTTTTATCCATGTGGTTTTACATATGTGGTGCTTCTACCATTATGGTGTTATCTTCATGGTGTTACCTGTGTGGTACTTCTATATTTTTGGTGTTACTTTTTTGGTATTCTTCCCTCGTGTATGAGATGATTATATCATAATTACATAGGTATATGTATGTGGATATAACTAAGAAGATTTTATGACTATTGCTTTGTGCTAGAGTTTGATATCATGCATTTTGGTTTTCCTTTATGGAATTCTGAGTAACCATCAGGGGTATCAGGGTCCCTACTGGGTGTTGTTAAACTCAACCTTTCATGGGCTTCACCTGCACCATTTTGTGTCTTGTGAAGATGACGAGCAGTTAGAATGGGCATTAATGGATCCAAGACTAGGTGGTATGTGGAGGATATGGGAATACATGGAGTGATGTAGAGACACTTTTTACCTACCCTTCAGGAAATATCGTCAGTGGACATCCTAGGAGCTATTTTCTCTTTCTGTTATACTTGTAAATTCTAATTGGGATTGTATTCCAACCTCCTTAACATTCATTACACATTTTACTATAGAATTTTACTTCGGGGTTACCTCCTATTGTTCTCTTGGATTTTTGTGTTTGTACAGGCTTAAAGGCAATTCCTTCCCGTTAATGGATACACCATTCTGGTG
This sequence comes from Viscum album, assembly GCA_963277665.1. Taxonomy (NCBI): domain Eukaryota; kingdom Viridiplantae; phylum Streptophyta; class Magnoliopsida; order Santalales; family Viscaceae; genus Viscum; species Viscum album. Next base: position 689,459,883 of record OY728134.1, on the reverse strand, counting down.
CTAGTCTCTAGCCCCTAGCTTATTTATGGTGGTCTTGGGGTAGTCATGGCACATGCCCCAGGGGACAGGTCATGACACATTTAATCTAGAAATAGATGATAGATACAGACATGATTCTTGAGAAAGGAAAATAATGATGGAGTATCATAGATTCCCCAAAAAGAGTCTAATAGTGGTATGAAATTTTAAGTACCCACAACTAAAAAATGTGGGTGTAATCACGTAGGTAATTTTCCTGAAGGTTCTAAATTGTTTTATAAGTTTGGTATAGTGGTCCACATAGATTATAATTTTCAAAGAAATAGAAAATGGCCAATTAACACCGTCAAGTGGATGAAGGTCCCATCTGATGCACCATCCACAATTCAATTATTTGAATCATAAGAGTGTTGGAATTTATAAAATCAATGACCTAACCCTAGAGTTATTTAAGGGATGGTAGAAGTATCCACCTAATCCAAGGGATAATAGGGTGAATGAAATCACTATTTCAAAGGTGGACCATAATAAATAATTGGTGAAAGGTACACTCATTCTCTGCTATTGAACTATGAATTCATCACTTGATTGTAGCTATTTTGGTTAGTTTATATTTTATAAGTTTTCTATGATTATAGATTCACCCATTAATAATTATAATATTAATTTATCCATAAAAATGCCAATTGTCATGATAAATACAACTAAAGTGCACACATATTCTCCTATTGATATTTGTGGAGAGATACTTCCATAAATTATAGTACTTATCCCTATAGTTTAATTTGACATAATTCTTGGCATTTACTATCATGATTTATATAAAATTATATTAATTAATGAATAAAGGGAAATCCCATTTAATATATATAACCATCCAATTATCATGTTTCAATACAAGGATGATCTAACATATAATTCCAAATCATGTTCTATGATATGGGAATTTATACCATCAAACATGGGTATTTATCACATATTATTGAAGATGAAGTCAACATTGTGAACATACATATTGTTTAGAAATATGATGATTTATTTCTAAATGCAATTTTTGGTCTAACTTCATAATTTTATTTTGAATACTAAATTAGGCTCATCCATTAATATTTTCCTATCTCAAATACTCTATATAGAAATGGTTCCATTGAATTAGAGTAATTAAAGAATAAATTTCATGAAAATATTTACAAGGATTTTAAACAAACAATTTCTTAAATTTGGGGTTCAATAATACTTTTTGTAAAAAATAAGTATAGGTCAAGGAGTGTTTTCATCAATTACCATGAGCTCAAAAAAGCATAATAAAAAATGAGTATTTGCTATCCCATGTTGAGGACTTATAAAATTAACTCATATGAGCTAAATTATTCTCAAATATTTAACTCCATTATATATATCACAAATTGAGGGTAAATTAGAGGATATCCCATTGAAAGCATTATAGAGAAGGTGTGTACTCTATCAATATATAGTGCATCCATTTGGACTAACCAATGAACCTAATATCTTCATGGATATTATTAATAGAGTCATTAAAGATTACCTAGACCGTTCTTTGGTATTCGTTATTATTTATTTTCATCTATATTACAAATTAAGGTAAGGGTATTAATATGACCTAAATATTGTGTTGATGACTCTAAGGAAGGAGAGACTGTATGAAAAAACAGCAAATTTGAATTATAGATTCTTAAAATATCATTTTTGGGTGATTTTATCATAAAATAATATATATTTTTAGATTTTGAAAATACCAACGATACTCAGAAATGACCCAGATAAACCAATACGACTAAAAAACATCGTTTTCTTTGAATATATAAATATTATTGATGATTTTTGAGAAATTTCTCATGGAAATAAAATATACTAACCTTTTAAATATGGATAAGAGTCAAGATCCCCTATATAAAATAATAAGAGTAAATATTCATTTATCATAAGTAAAATTTGGTCACTACACATGTCCTTACATTACCTTATAGTAATGATGGGTTTTTTATTTACATTGATGCATTATTAAAAGTGTTAGGATGCGTCCTTGAGAAAACTATAAACCCATACTCCTAGATTTGGTGATAATAACATATTAAATATAAATGATTTAATAAAATGTCACTAAAAAAATAGTTATGTATAAAAATAACGATCATCCGAGTCATGATTTTAGAGCATTCAGAAATACGTTACATCATATCAATGTTTAATACTAATTACAAAAAATTATTTTACTTCACTTCTGTTGTATCCTTAACAAAAACAAGAAAATGTTGATATTCTACTAATTATTTGAGATTAATTTTAATATATCGGGTGAGAATAAAATTTCCCAGCAAGGTATTTTAAAAACTAGGGACAACAAAAATTATAGGGTAAGATTTTATTGTCACTTTATAATTTAAATACTATAAAATTTGATTTAAAAAATTTCATTTTATTTAAAATATAATGAAATTGATATAGTAAATAATGTTACAAATGTGGAGGCCAGGTTTATCAAAAACAAATATCCATAAGTTATAAATTTCCAAAAAATTAAAAAAATACACATCACATTGAAAACTAATTTTGTTTCAAAATACACTACTACAAATTGGGCCATTAATAGAGATTGTAAAAGGTATTTATTAGAACTATATAAGTGATGATAATTTAATATATGTTAGTGGGTGACCTTTAATACCACTCATAAAAATACCTGATAAAGTCCCACTTTAACAGCTCTTAAAAATGTGCGGATAAAGGGTGTATTTATCAACACTTTTTTAGCAATCATAAAGGGGTAATTTATCATGGGATTTTTTGTTATTAAATTCACATTTATTAGTTCACATTTTATCATTGTTAAATAATTCCTTTAAAAGTTCTAAAAAAGTGCTGATAAAGGCACTACTGATAATGTGTATAATTTTTTTTCTTGCCCCCTTTTCTGTGCTTCCCTCATCCCCTTTTTCAGGGATCTCCCCCTTTATTAGTGCATTAGATAAACCTACCCCCATCATGCACCCCTACCTCTAGTTAGTTTCAATCTTATGACCTAAATCTTATACACTGGTGCCTTTTCCACTCCCCTGTACAATTTTCTTTACATTTTATGATATACCTGTATATTTAAATATATTTTGTTTTTTTTTTGTTATCAATATATTTATATATAGTTATATATATTATTATATATACAGTTATATATATATATATATTAAAAAATATATCTAATTATATATATATATATATTTAAAAAATGAATATTAACTATAAGATCCCATAAAAAACATAAAAACGTCAAGAAACATTAAAAATCATAAAATCCCTAAAAACCATGAAAAGAAAACAACATGTTATATGAGAGTCCATTCAAGACCCAAAACCAGTCAAATTGAATCTTGTGAAGCATTATTCAATATTTTATATAGTATTTGGAGAACCGACGCCTAGATCAAATGTTATAGCTGGTAGAATTATTCGAAGATGGGGTCGAAAAAACCCAATTTTAGAGGCCGTCTGGGCCTTTTGGGGGTCGAAAACCTGTCAAATTTCTTTGACCTCAGTTCAATTCCATCTCTATTATTGATCATGTTTCAACATTAAATTTGGTATATGGATAATCCCAAAAAGACACACGGGTCCGAAATTATGACCATTTGATGTTTGAGTTCGATTTACAATGGTTTTTGAATTGTAATAAAAAATTTATTCCTTTAATTTTCAGATGATTAAAATCACATGTGGTTTTATCTCACCTCAAAAGATATTACTTGAGTGGTTGTGGAGTTGAAATAGACTGCTTAAAATTTTATGATCTTTCCATTTTTAGGGTTTCTGTTGTTTTTAGGGGTTTAATGGGATTTTAACATTCAACGGCCTTTCAAAAAACCATAAAATTTGAAATGGTTTAATTTTTTGCCTCAACCACATTTCAAATAGAATATTCTGATGATCTTTATGCCTCGGGGACCCAAAATAACATCTATTGAGGAAATAAAATGGATATAAGGCATCCAAATGGAAATTACTTCTACTAATGTTGTTTGTTAGTGATTTTTTTTTGGAATGATACCCCTTATAAATGCTTGTAAAAAACACTTATAAATGGGGGTCTTTACCAGTTCTTCTAAAAATCCATTGATAAAGACCGCCCTTTTATCATATATTTTTTAGAATGACTAATAAAGACCACCTTTTATCAGTGCTCTTTTGGAAGTGATGATAAATACCACCCTTTATATACAATAATACATCATTATGAAATCTACATAAATTATTTTCATGATAAAATAATTTTATATGAGATAATGTTTATGAAAGTATTATTTTAAGAAAACAACTTTAAGGTGAGTATAAATACATATTTTACCATTAATAACTATAATAATATATAAGAATAATTAAATAAACATAAGGATATTTTTTTATTAAAAATTATCAAATATCAATGATAATAATAGATTATGACTATATCCATAAACATGATTAGAATCCTTATGTTTAAAATGGAAAATTTATGCATAGACGATAACTGTATAATCCACATAGAAATTTTAAATAAAATACTTTAAAATTTATTTCTAAAAAATTGACTTAAAAGAATAGAACATTTTGAACCTAATAAATATGGATTGGTAATTAGAAAACATAATATCACTTATTAAATTGAAATAAAAAATCCACTAAAAAAAATTATTTATGAAATTCCTATTTTGATAAATAAGATCATTAAAATAATAAGATCCCTTTATATAGGGGTTTTGGGAAATCAAAATATAAATTTTAGGACAATGTTTCTCTTACAAAAATGAGGGTTTGAGTATAAATAATATTCACATAAAATCATAATTTAATAAAATTATTTATTTACTTATAAAATGGAGTTTTTTTAAAATAATCCTCCTACAAAAATACATACCAAATTGATATCGAACAGTGGTAGTATCCTCTTTCTGAGAATGGAAATGGCAGTATGGAATAATGAATGAATAAGAAAAATGGTCAAGAGTTTAGTTTCCCAATGGGTGATGAGGAGGTCTCTTAACACACACACACACAAAGATACATATATATATATATATAACAATTCTGTGATGTTCTCATGCCGAATTTTGATGTTGATACTCATAAAAAATTATAATGGGGTGTACTAATTTTTTCAAAAAGTAATAGAAGCCTGTGAGGCACAATGCTTCGAAGAGATTGATTTATATGAATTAATATGGGGGTATCGATTCCATTATTTGATGGTTTGAAATATATTTACATATAGAATTTTCATCACATGTGTCTGTTATAAACTGAGGAATTGAAAAACTATGGTATTTAAAAAGAACAAATAATTACTCATATAGTTATAATTTTCCAAATAATAATCATGGATTATTAATGATTTTTTAAGTCAATTCCCATTGATTAAAGGGGAATTTTTTATAAATATTGATGAAAGACCCACAATGGTCCATCCTTTTTTAGTAGATTGAGGTGTATTTGTTTGTCATAAAGAGAAAATGATAATGTTAGCATAAGGTTGAATTAAACTGAACACTTTTTAGGACATATCGGTGGGTGATAAATTGGGTTCAAAGTAATAGAAGAAGAATATGATAACTTATTCTAATGTGATATTAATGAAAAATAAGGAATGCCCAATGTTTGTTGGAACATGATAATCAATATAATCAAATGGCTTGGATTAAAGCGATTGAATGTCATGTGATATAAGTATATTCTATAACATAGGTGAATAGTACCCATGTTTCCAATATCACAATGAAATAGTGATTGTTGAGGTTTTCTACGTATTTCAACCAACTTTCGGTTGCGCTTCATTCCAAGGAACCAACGGATCGGCACCCGGACAGACATACCTACACCCCAAGGCTCATGGGCTATATGGATTGACACTTCCCTTTCCCATGCGCTCACCCAAATATGCTATATTGCACTATGAAATACCATTGACACAAAATTTGGTCATTATGCACCCACCCAACCACCAATCTTACTGGGTCAACCTTCCTTCAACATGGTCAACCCCTAGACCGACATTTCTAGTTGTGGTGGGTTCCTAGTGCGCTTGGTCAGCCAATTTCTATATATACATACATATAAGTAAATTTTAAATTTAAACTGAAAATTTTAATATTTAATATGTGTTATATCGTTAATTTTAATATTAAATTTATATTTTACCACTCATTAATGTTAAATATTCCTAAAAATCATCTAAGTACTAAAATTATATAAATTACAAATAAGGTGTTATTCGAAAGATATAGTATTATAAACATAATACTTAGAAAACTATGAGTAGTCATAAAATAAATTAAATTTTAAATGTCAATTTTTATAATTTTTTTTAAATATATAATTTTTTTTTAAATATATATAAATATATATATACATTTAAAATTACATTTCTTATATATTATATTTTTTTTAATTTTATTAATTTAAATATAGAATTAGTATTTTAGTAATGATATTCTTATAAGAAAAAATTTTATATTATTTTAAAATAATATGATTCTAAGTTAATATAATTTCATTTAATCTTATATTAAAACAATTATTTATAAATTATGTCATTATAATTACTCACTTATATTAACTTTTATCCATTTAATATTGTTTATATTATCGATTCTATATTTATTATTATGGAATAAATATTATGATTTTTAATTTACTTCTTGATTCATTAAATTTTAATGAACAATTTTATAAACCTTTAATCAGATGTTATATATATATATACTTTATTCAAAAAACCATGTGATAATTTTTCCTAACAAAAAATCCCCTTAATTTATAAATACCCTAGTAAAACAAAATTTTAATAAATAAAAATCTCTAAATTACATTATTATTTCTTGTATGTATGAATCCTATTTTTTGATTAATATGTATTATTAATTGTATTCCATTTCATTATTTTATATTGTTGGTCGATTCCAAATATATGGGCTATGATTTTCAAGTTATCATGTTTCTAATATATTTCCTTATTTTCTTTCTTATGAATATTATAAATTATCAATTTTTGACTCCCTAAATAGATGATTGGTTTTGTATTGGTAAGGTGTGTCATTTATTGTATTTATTGTGTTTTTATAATGAAAATTAATTTATCTTTTTTAGAAGACTTATTTATTTCATTTATTAAAATACATGATACCCTAAAATTATTTGTTGTTATATTCTACCCCCTTAAAATAATTTCATCCTCACATTTCGTTTATACATTAGTAAACACTAAGTATAACTTATCAAGACTCAAATGGGAGGATATTGATCCTTACAAAAAATATAATATTTTCACCTAATATAAAAAATTATATTTAAATATTCTCTTGAAATAAATCATACCATCAAACTGGTCTATAGTTTTGGTATCACTCACAAAGAGAAGTGGCCCAAGAGAGGAAATGGTACCTCATGGAATTGAGAAAATCTATTATTTCTCTAATGCTAATAAAACTCATGTAGTTCAGTTTGACTTGATGAAATCAAGTAAATAATTACTTTTTCTTGCTAATAATATTTACATTCTTGACCATAATTTAAATATATTTTTTTAAAAAAAATTATATCGTCATCATCATGGGTTACAAAATTATCTTTTATAATCATTAAAATACTAAAATTTCAAATTTGATTCATATAGGCTACATTGAGGTCACCTTATTCTATAGATCCTTAAAAAATGTTTCATGTGTTTTAGATATGTTTATGTGTGGAAACCTACCGTGACAGTACATTCCATGTCAACTATAGTAAGAAAGTTGAGAATAAAATATTTTTTTATACACAGACCATGACTATAGAAAAAAATACAGTATATTAGTGGAATTAGATGCCTCATAATGTTTTTGTAGGTAATGTGAATATTGATAAAACTATTTAGGTCATTTTAGAATGAATTTAGGATTACCCATGGAATCATATCATTTGGAAGAGATAGAAGAGTTGTTTATGGTATTGTTCCTAATATTTTGAAACTACTCATTAACTGAAAATGTTAAAGAATAATAAATTTAATAAAAATAAATGTACATATAAACATATACTATTTCCAACTAAATATTATAATTCTACAATTTTATCTAAATCAATCCTCTAATATTAAATGATAGAGAATGAGACGAGTATTCTAAGATAATGTGCTAAAAACATGTTATATATATATATATTAATGGAAAAATATGCATTTCTTTATACAACTGTGGATATTTATATTCTCAGTTATGGACGATTATTAAAACCTTATATCATATCATAGTTTTATATAAATTATTGATATTTATTAGTCATTACTCATTTTATCTCTTTAAATGAAAGAAAACACTTTTGGAACTTCTACTGAGACTAATAGAATCATTATAAAATGTAGGTAGAGCATAATGTTTTCAAATAAGTGTTTCTAAAAACCAGATACAAAAAATTGATAGGGATTTCATTTCTCATCTATTTTTTTAAATACTATAAAATTCATTTAAAAATAATTATTATTTTTTAAATATTATACATTTGATATAGTAAATAATTTTACAGAATAGGGGATTATTGTTTTAAAAACAAGTATTCACAAGTGTACTTTTTAAAATCATTTAAAAAATACATATCACTTTTAGAACCCTTTTTTACTAAAAAATACTCAATCCTTCAAAATATGCACTTGGATTTCTTATTAGAATATTTATGACTATTCATTGAAAAAAATAAATTTATGACTGAACTAAATTATTCTTTGAAATCCTTAATTAACATTTCAATTCACTAGAAGTATTAATTTTAAGACAATTTGCACTAGAGTTTATGAGTTTACTCTTCATTCCTCATCAACACATGAGTTACCCTTGTCCCATGTTTTATCAATAAAATTTTTTATTGGCTTTTCTTTTCATATTTTATTTCAAAAAAAAAGAATCCATTCTTAAACTATATATTTTATTTTCAACATAAAATAATTTCATATAACATTATATATTGAAAAATATTATTTCATAAAAAAGATTAATTTTATTACAAATCTATATATCACAATTAAGAATTACAATAATACATATGTTGAAGTGATAAAACATATGAAGATACTTTACATAAATAATAATATAATTTTAATGATAATAATATATTATGTCCACATCTATAAAAATGATTACAATCTATATGTATAAAATTATATTTCATGCATAAAATGATAATTATAAAATACACTTGGAAGTTGTAAATAAAATTTATTAAATAAACTTTTCCATGAGAAATATATTAAAAAAATTATTTTTTTATCCATAATAAATATGGAATATGAATTATAAAAACATAATTTACATTACTAAATTAAAATAATGCTTATATTAAAATAAATTATACATAAAAATTAGATTTTAATAAATTGGATCATGAAAATAGTATATCCCATTTATATAGGTGTTTTGTAAATGAAAACATATATTTGTTAAGATAAATTTTCAATTAAAAGAACATGATTTTGAAATTAAATAACTCTAACATAAAATCCTAATATAAATTAAATTAAATCTTTTCTTTGAAAATAGTGTTTTTAAAAAATAATCTCGATAACTAAAATCCAAACCGAATCGTGTTTGAATAATGGTATTCTCCACTATTAGAGCATGGAAATGGCAATACGGAACAAGGGGGAAGAAGGAAGTTGTGCATGAGTAGGGTTTTTCCATATAGGTGAATACAAATTCAACATTAATATATGGGATCACATATGCAATCTAGAATAATTTTGAATGTGATATTAATGAAAAATGAAAATTTGGTGTATTCATATTTTTATTTATAAACAAAATCCTATAATCCATAATGATTTGAGGAGTTTGAGTCCTATGGAGAAATATGGGGTTATCAATACCATTATTTGGGGGTTGAAAAAAATATATACATATATAATTTTTGATGCTTGTGTCTAATAAATAATAGATAGGAAGCGACAAACTGGGGGATTTAAAATGGAAAACTGTTGAATGTTAATGTTATAATATTCCACATAACTTCCTTATATTATATAAGCTACATCAAGAAGACAATTATTTCTTATAAAAGGGGAATTGTTGATGACTATGTCTTAAATACCACCAATGGTCAAACCTCTTGTTTGGTAGTTTGAGGTTTATTTACCAATCTCTATGATAAAATGATAATGGTAGCATAATTTATAATCATTTCAAATTGTTTGTAGGTTATGCATATAAGTTTTGAATTTCATTATTAGGAGAAAAAATAAGAAGAAAATTTGGTCTATTATTGTGATGGTGAAGATTAATATAGAAGATCTTTTTCATGGCAGAAGATAATAATCAAGAAGATTTAAAGGCATACAGGAAATGGGTCGAATGAAATGTGATATAAGTATATGGTTTAACAAAGTTGAACATTACCCGTGTTTCCTATCCCAGAACAAAAAAACACTTGGTTGAGGCATTCTATATTTTACAAAAATTTAGAGTTGTAAATTGAACAATGGAACTGGTGGAATGACATCTAGACACACATGCACACACACCCATGCTTGTGGTCTTGGTGGACCATGCTAACCATATCCATGCACTCACCCGAGTTGGCTATGTGGTCTCTATGAAAGCCCATTGACACACTATATAGGTACTACGCACCCTCCCACCCAACCGGCATACTCGGTCGACCTTACTCTTATATGTTCAACCCCAGGTGCCACATATGTGGTTGAGGTGTGTCTTTAGTGGGCTAGGCTAGCCATTATATATATTTATATATAAAATCTAAAATAAAATATAAAATAATTATATAATATAAGACATATTGTTAATTTAAATATCAAATTATTATTTACCACTCATTAATGTAAAATATTAATTTAAATATAATAAGGATTATAATTATATAAATTTAAAATAATGAATTATTTGAATTTAGTTATATTATTAGCATTATACTTCGAGAATTGTGTATTTTAATAAAATAATATTATTTTTATATAGTCTCTTGGATTATTTATATAAATTAATATTTAAATATAAATAATCATTTATAAATATATATAATCAAATATATACATTTAAAATATCATTTTTATACTAATTACTATTTTATATACATAAATTTACAAATATAATTAATATTTTAGTAATGATATTGTAGTAACAATAAAGTTTATAATATTTTAAAATAATTTACAGAAAAATTAATATTACTTAATTTATTTAAATTTAAAAAATACTTCTTTATAAATATTTTTTTTAAATTCCTCACTTAGATTTACTTGTAACCATTTATAGGATTTAATATTATGGAAACATTATTTCCTGTTAGGGAATAAATATTATGTTTCATGTATTTTATTTTTGACTCCGTACATTTTAACCAATGTTTTTATAAATATTGAATCATATATTATGTGAGCATATATATAATTTATTCAAAAAGACCATAAAAACTATTTTTTCCCAACTTTGATTCCCATTATTCTATAAATTCCCTACTGAAATAATGTTTTCATAAACTAAACAATATGTATTCTAGTATCCTTGATCATGAAGATGATTCTTAACTTCCCATTACATTATATTATTGTTATCATCATCTGTGGTGAATTTATTATCATGGGTGATCCTAAACATGTTTTAAATTACTTTGGAGTAATCTTATTTATTATATGTTTTACTCATTTATTTTTTATGATAAAAATTTACTATTATACACTCTATAAATTTTATCATGCTTATATATTATGAAGGGATGGATTATATTGTAGTTAGTGTGTTGTGAAAATAAATATTACTTTCTATTATTTATAATACATATTTATTTCTTTATTAAAATACATAATACATTAAAATTCTAGAATGTAATAATCATTAAAAAAAATAAAAAGTTAATTGTGTTCCCCTCATGCCAATTAATGAATTTTGAGAAAAATTATCCAACACATTTTTTGGAATTTGTGGTGGTGATTTATTCATTATAAAAATTTTAAAATTACGTTTATGGTGAGAATTTTTATATATATAATGGTGAAAATAAATTTAAATAAATCAATAGTCAAATAGAGAGAAACATGCATGATTATGAATTATCTATACAATACTACCCTAAAAAAGAAATAAGGTGGATCGTTCTTCTAGTAGTAAATTACATGATATATTATCCACGATGAGGATTGAATTAGACTCAGTACTCATGGATATACAAATGATCAACCATGAAGCTATAATGTGAGGGTAAATATTTTACCATTCCCATGTTTAGGCATAAAACTCAATTAATGTAAGTATCAAAAAATCCTAGGGTGATGACATAGAGCAACAAATTAAGTTAAAGAATATCCTAGGATTTAACATTGATTAAGAGGGTGTTCTACATTTTTGAACCCATATATGTGTCCCTTCTTTTGCAAAACTGGATAAAGGGATTTTTTGGATGCACATATATCATCCTTCTCTATCTATAAATATGGAAAAATGTGTATTGATAAGTAAATTAAAACATCTATAAGGATACCATGAAGATGGTCATCATGGAGTATATATATCAAGTGTTTTTATGTCAGTAAGTTACAAAAAAGAAATAGAGTCCTCGAGGGATGATAAAACCATTTCCATGACATATCTCCAAATGAGATAATATTACATGGATTTCATTATAGGAATCCAAATAACATCTAAATATCACAGTTTCATATGGATTGTAGTTAATCACTATACAATTTCAATGCATTTACTTACATAAAAAGTATTTCTCAATTGAAAATCATTCAAAGGAATACAATAAATATGTGGTTTCACTTTGTGGAGTGTTCATCTCTATTGTTCTTGATCGAGATCTATGGTTTACATAAATGTTCAGGAGAATTATTCGGAAGGATTAAAAGACACAATTGATAATTAAATCTGCATATCATCTTCAAAAGTTTAGAATGTCTTAGAGAAGCATTACAACTCAAGGAGATATTTAGATATATTGTTTAATGGAATTCCAAAGTTGTTAGGATCAACATATTTATATGGTAGAGTTCCCATATAAAAATAGTTTGTATTCTAGTATCCAATTGAACCATATGAGGCTATTTATGGGAATATTTGTATTCTTTTAACATGATAAGATGAATTTATAAAAAGAAAGATGACAGGGTCGGACCTTGTCCAAGAAATGATAAAGAAGATCCAAATACATAAATTACTATGAAAACAGTTTGAAGTTAACAAAAGATCTATGCTAAAAATCAATGAATCTATCTAGAATTTGATATCTTTGATATGGAATTTCTCTGAATATCTCCTTGTAAATGGGTTATGGGATTTGGAATGAAAATGAAGTTGAGGCTTATGTATATCAGTCCTGTCATGATTCTTGATAATTTCAAGGTCTCGACCTAACCCCCAACACTCCCTCAACACCATTCCCAATTTTATGATATGCTCCATGTATTTATTTTTATAAAGTTCATAACATACACTTACTATTTAATAATCCTTAAATATATATAATTGGAACCTGATCTGTTATATGAGGAAAAACTAGTGGAAATTTTGAATCAAATTGATAAGGTGTTATGGAAATTACCAATCATTTGGAAAAATTTCAGTGGAGAAATAAAATGTTTAAGGCACCTACATGGGAACCTAAATAAGTGATGAAAAAAATGTACCACCACTGGTTTTCTTCCATGGAATGAAATTTCATGGTTTAAATTCTTTTAATGGGGTAGAATACAACAAACAATGTTTTTTCTAACTTAATTAAGTAATGTGTGTAATGTTTTTCTCTCCATGAAAAACCAAAACTAAAGGAATATAAACTGTTATAAGGTATCATTAAATTGTAAGGTGTAAACCGTAGTAATAGAATGATGATATATATATATATATATATATTCACTCAATTTGTAATGTAATTCAACCAATGAAATATTTTCATAGAATAAAAATTTATAAAGTTGAATTTTCTCAATGTTTGATATATTTATTAATATAATTTATTTTAAAATAATTATTAGAATAGAAAAAATTATTTCTTATAAAAATATATTTTTCATGAAATATTATGATTTTTGTAATGTTTAATTTTGTAATAAAAAAATTTAAATAATTAAATTTTTTTTTCCTTATTATAGTCATACTATCTGAGAATAAATTTTTGTTATTTTTCAGAAATAATTAATTTTCATGTGAATATATAAAATATATATTTTATTAATATCATCACATTTATGAAATTATAAAAATAAACAAAAATATTTTGAAACAATTTCCTCTATAATATATATGGTATAAATTTTAAGTAATCATTTAAAAATAATATATTGTTTTTATAAACCTATTCTCAACATAGTGAAAAATTTTATTTCTACTTAATGAAAGAATTTTTTTGATTGTTTTATTTAATTAATTATAATATGATGAAATGATGTTTATTGACTTATATTTTTAAAATAAATAATATTTTAATGATAAAATTGTTTTAAATTCATATAAATCATAATAATTTATAATTCTATCCTAATCACAAATATTTTTGAATAAAACAAAAACTTTTCAAAAACATTGTTTTTTAAATATGTCATTGGCTTATGTTATGTTTAATATACCTAATCATATAAAGTTAATTTAATAAAATTATTATTAAATATGACATAAATTTTTTCATATTATTTAAAATGGAAGAAATCATATTTTGTAAAAAAAATTGTTTTTTAGTTTTAATACTTATTACCATGATATTGGTGATATAATTATTTTTTAAAATTATTGTTTTATTAAATTTATGTAATTATATAATGATAATTAAATGAAAATAATTTAAATATTGAAATTAATATGATTCATTATCAGATAAATAAATATATTACCACTCATTTAATTATTAATCCATACTGAATAAAAATGTTAATCCATAATTTTCAAAATGTCATTTTTCTTCTAAAATATTTTTTCTACAGATTATTTATTTTAATTTAAAATTTAATATTATAATATTTATATATTAAATTGTATTAAAAATATTTTTTTATATATAAAAATAAAATTAATTTATATTTTTTTGTTATATTTCTAATCATACAATGAATCACATAGTTTAAAACTAGTTACTTGGTTTAAATTTTAATGTTTAAAATGTAAAAAGGTATCTGTGAAAAAAATATATTATGTTGAAAACATGTTTTGGAAAATATTTTTGTGAATTTATCAAACCAAATACAAATCTAGATTCAAAATTTTCAAAACATTGGATCTATTAACCTTGTAATTGTTTCATGGAATTATTAAAATATAATGCGTTTTCCCAAATTTTCTTTTTTACCCTCATATAAAAGGGGGTCAATAACACCATTTAAAAACACACCTACCATTATAAAAATAATTCAACCCCTTAACAAATTTATTGTTCATGAATTCATTAAAAATATAGCATTCCCCTAGTCACCTAAAATTACCCTTAGTCCTTCAAATCTAAAGCATTCACTAAGAAGAAGTTCAAGGTCTCAACATAGGTATCACATCTTTCTTAGAGATTATTTATATTTATTTAAATTATAAAAAAAACTATAACATAGTATTATTATATCATCATTATCACTAATATTCTGATATGTAATTATAAAAATGGTACAACCATTATTTATTTTCATTCATTTACTAAGAAAAAAAGAATCATCGCTAGTGCATGTGTGTGGATTATAGCCTCCACGCAGTGAAACTTTTGGTTTTTAATCACCAAAAATGATAGATTATATTAAGGATGGTATTTGTGAATAAATATAATTTATATTATCTATTTAAGATTCTTAAAATATAATTTATAATATACCTTCACCCCTCTCATTTGTTGATTAACAGAAATGCTAATAGTGGGTTGTGTGAACTACCTCTTCCATGAATAAACATTTTTTCCCTTCTATTAAAAAAGTTTTATGGTATTAAATTACTATTTATTATTTAATATGATATATAAATTTAAAATATATATCATTAAAATGGTTCTTTTTAATGTAACAATAATTATAAGGATATCTATTGATATAGTTAAATAACAAAAAATGGTTCATTACCATTTTCGTTTTCACAAAACGAAACTAAACCTCCCATGTAATGGTAATATAACATAATAAGTATTTATTAAAAAACATTTCCAATACCTTTAATTGTTTTTATATGATTATATTTGGTATAAAATTAATATTGAAACCATTTTTGAAACTAGTTCAATATAGTCATGATTATTATCAGTCGATGTTGAATAGAGAATACAAAAATCTAATACTTGAAAAGAATTGTCATTAAAAATTATTAAAAATAAAAATATATTTGATTATGGTTATAAAATAAGTAATTAATATGTTTATATTTATCATACTGGTTTCCAAATCACATTTTTGGTAGTCAAGGATAAGGTATGAGAATATGTAACTAAAACTCATTTCATTGAGTTATATTATTTTTTATTTGAACTTCATTTTTCCATGACATTAAATATTAAATTATATTACCATTTTTAATTTTAGGGGAAGGATGTTTTCTTCCAATTCTACTTCCGTGATTTTTTTATTCGTAATATTTATTAAACACAAATTAAACATTTGTAAATGAGACTCGCAACAATGCATTTTGTAATGGTGTTTACGTAATTTTTTGAAAATGATATTTTTAAAGGTTGTTTTCATAATCTTAAAATGATGTATACCAAATCATTTTATGGTTCAATAATATCCATTTTTTATATGTTCATTATTTTATTATTATTTTTGATCGTATTTTCATTTTCATGTAATTAAATACATGATATAATTTATATGTTTTATGAAACCCATTTTATTCGATGAGATATTTATGAAAATTGAATTACATAAATTTATATCTTCTAGGAAACCTATTTTATATATATGGTTTATTTATGTGATTATATGGAAATATCATGTAACCAATTTTTTATTTGGGTAATTTTATGATGTGGTGATTGTTTTCATTTAGAACATAAATGTATAGAAAATAGGAAATGTGGGACTATAACAAAATCTATTTATTAGTTAAAGGATTATTTAAATTTAGATGGAAATATAAGGTTAATGGGTTAGCAAGTAGCTATGTTCATTAATGGTATGTTTTGTGGATTTTAGATCGACTAACATTTTCACGAGTGAACGAGTTGGAGAGTATTTATGTTTAAAAATATAAGAAATCACATATTTAATATTGTGCCAAAATCCTTCCTATGTTCAAAAATCATGTCATATGATTCACATTTTATTTTATCACGCCATGAAAAATGTATAGAATTTGAGTTATTATGTTCATATTTCATGCTTATGGTTAACACTTATTAATTTTGGTTCTTTTAAATCTGAAATTTTTCATTATTCATGTTTCTCCACATGTTTATGATATAACCATTATGGACTTATTTATCATATTACATACTGAGAATTTGATCTAACAAATTCTTTGTTTCCGTTCTGTAGGATTTTAAGAGGACTATTTCATAAGGAATGTCTAATAGTAGTTTTATGTTTCTTAAAAATTCTCAAAGCATAAGAAATAAGTGTATTTATGTTTCTAGCCTCCATGGAACTAAACCTTTGGGTCATTATGTTATAAAAATGTTTCTCTATATGATAAATGAACCATATTTTTAGGTCATTTAGGTCTTTAGGTTATCTATCTAGGATCACTTATTTGTCTAATGAAAAATTTAAAAAAAAAAATATATGAGATTAACCGTATTTCTACATCCTCAATCTATTATACAAAAAAAATTTCATTAAAAGATGATTATAAAATGATATAGGGATATCACCCTTAAAACTCTAATATAAATCACCTAAAATCAAAATAAATGAGGTAAGACTGAGATGGAGTATGAGAGTAATTTACCCAAAACTAACATGAAAAATAGCATTCCATCATGTCTATAATAAGAGGGTTCAAAGGGGATTCAAGGAGGAGAAATATATTGGAGAGTTTGGAGAATGGAATCTTCTATATGATTTCTATAGCAAATAAAAAATAGTGGGTTCACTCCAAATTTTCATGTCTTATACCTAAAAAAGTAAAAGTACCAAAATAACTATTGTTTGCACGATAAATCAAGGTTGGGTACTCATTGTCCAACAAGTTAATCGGTCTCCAATCAGGGGTCCCAGCTTCCCCAGATTATCCACCAATGAGTCATTTCTAGGTATAGAGTACATGATGGATTCTTTATGAAAAGTATAATTAATAGGGCCACCCAACACCCACTCTTAACCATTTTAGGAACTTAAAATACACTAATATCATTAAAAAATCATTTATAGATTTCACAACTATAATTATTCCAATGAGATTTTTGATTATCAAAACTCCTCCACATTCATATCACAAAAATCAAAATTCCCTTGGATTAAATAACAATTAACTATATCGGGTTTTTAAATATCCACAAAAATATATAGATTAAATCATCAATATAAAATTATTTTTATCTTCGAAATTATGAATTCCTTCGATAAATCTTTGAAAAAAACACCACTATTAAAAATATAGGATAAAAAGGGAAATTTTTTTACCCTATTAAAATAGTTATATAAGAATTACCTTTGAATCAAAATGATCCCATAATTCTAAAGAGAAACAATTACTAAAAATACCTATCAGTACCCACTAAAAATATAATGAAAGAGAATAAAATGGAAAATTAAGTGAAATATAAGAGATATACCTTAATTCAATATATCAAATCCAATCTAGAATCCATGGATGGAGATGGAGTGAACAGATAATAGAGAGTAGTGGATGGGCCCTCCCACTTTATTTTGATAGTTAGGAATAGGTTAAAAAGAAACCCCCCTTAGTGTGGGAAGAAAAAAAGGAAAAAAGACCACTAATCGTTTTTTTTAAAAAGTTTGGCTACATAGGGTACATAGTGGAATCCCATCGACCACTCAATGGTTGATCGTAGGGAAAAACCCCACTAAATTGACTTCTAATAACTTTGTGCCATGATACCAAGTACCCATTGGAAACTTGTAGCCACCACCATGAGATTTTGAATACAAAATTTTCAAAAACAAAAAATCAAATATTTTTATATTTATCATAATATCACCAAATACTCATTTTAAACATCCTAAAATAACTAAAACTATCACTCTCATAATCAAAGCATAAAATTTCAAATGAGAAAAACTTTTCACCACACAAAATCCATATTTAAACCTTAAATTAACAATTTCATAACATAATAAAGAAATAGTTCATTAAAAACTACCATATTTAACACCTTTCATTCCAAAAAATCCAAACCAATTAGTAAATATAATATAGAAATCAATCTTAGCAACCATTTCAAAGCTAGGACACAAATTCCTATCTCAAAAAACATTCACACATTCAATGTGTAATTCCCAAAAACCAAACATATTAGTGAATAATTTGAGTTTTTATGAAAGAAAATACAAGCTAACATACCTATTATTCTACCATTATATTCTTAGGTAAAAAATATATTCATCAATAAAAATATTTTTTCAAGAAATTCAATTTCCTTATAAAAATACAAATATAATTCAAATTTCTAAAACAACTAATTTTTGAAAGACAACATATTATATAAAGATTTTTTCAAAAATAATTCAACCTAATTTCTCAAATATGAATTATTAATTTCTAAATTTCATAAACATTTCAAATTTCTTTTATTTAAAACATATATTTGTAAAAAAAAATTATTTACTAATGATATACCAATGTATGTTACGAATTGTTTAAATTTTAAATTCATAAACACATCTTTCTGTATCATTCTATGAAGATAAAAAATCATCAATAACAATATAACAAACATGTGAGTGACACTAATTAATTACATCAATGATAAAAAATTTATTTAAAAAATAACCAATTATTTTATTAGACAATTAAAATTAATTATACTTATCCACATATAAAAATCCTAACAACCATAACGTACTAGATTTATGTGACACTATCCTGATGATGCATCAAAAAGATAGAATAATTGGCTACATTATATTTCATATTAGACTAATCTAGTTCCACTATATCATACTCGAGACACAAAAACAAAAAATATCACACATACCACTATAAAAAAATTTAGAAATAATTATTGTATTTTATTATCCTCTATAATTTTAAACAATGGAATATTATTTCATTATGTTCTAAATAAAACCTCAACAATTGGTGTAATACCATTTATTTAGTGATGATTATTATAATATTTTTGATAACTTTTTTTGTATTATCATAAAACCACTATTTGGTGTCATATTCCCTTTATTAGTAATGGATTCAAAAATATCCACTAAATATTGAATCAATTTTTGATAAATTTATATACTTAGAAGTTTTTTCTATTTTCACAGTGGTTACTAAACCCATAAAAATAACATTAGTGAAGATTTTCAAAATAACCACTAAATATGGTCATATGTTTGGGTATGTTCTAGGATTAATAGTGGTTTAAATTACCGTTAATTCAATAGTTGTGGTAATTACCCACCTCTAAATAATTAGATGTGGTAAAAAACTACATGTAAATTAGAAATATTATGGGAAGTGTTTTATATATCCACCCAATTACATCTCATTCGATGTAATAGAAGAAAGAAATAACCTACCTATAAATAATCTAATTTACCAACACAACACAATAAAAATTATATTAAAATTTCTCTAAACAACAAAATGATATATAATATATTATTATATTATATTTCGAGAGACAAAAGTTTCACTAAAAAGGTATTAATTAATGTTAATTATCATAAAATATCAAAAAAACATTGGATATTGTACTGACCTGAAAACTATTCACTTCCCCTAGATAGAACATACAAGTCATAAACTTCATGCCTACTTTCCACCTTTAGTGGAGGTGTTTATAATATTTACAAACAAATTATAAATGAACTTATTCAAAAAATAAAAAATATGGTTTAATTAGTTTTGAATCAGTGACACATAATTCAATAATATCCCTCATAATGATATTTTCTTATAAATATATACAAGAATTTGAACTTATCCGAATATTAGAAAATAGGTTTATTTGATACAGGATTAAAAGAAAACTAATGTGACTAATATTTTGTATTCAATATTTTATTAGTTAAAAAATAACAATCACTAATAAAAAATAAAAAACATATAATATAAAGAATAAAATTCATTAGGTTATTTCTTATAACATTTATTAAAAACTAAACCTCCCATTTGGATTAGTTTAACAATAATTATTGGAACCTAATTCAAAAAAATTATTAAAAATCAATGAACCAACACATGTAAATAATAAATTATCTCTTTTCCATTATATGTTCTATCTATTCAACATATTTATTAATAAATAAATATAAACATATTTTTTTTAATGTTATATAATTGAAATATATACTGATAATGATGACATTCTAACCGCCTCTTAGTTGTAATTGAGTCAAAATATGAAGGATAATGTTTTTCATCGTGACTGACCCTCTTATGAATAAAAGTGTAAAATAAAAAACCACAATAATAC
Source organism: Viscum album (assembly GCA_963277665.1). Taxonomy (NCBI): domain Eukaryota; kingdom Viridiplantae; phylum Streptophyta; class Magnoliopsida; order Santalales; family Viscaceae; genus Viscum; species Viscum album. The sequence continues at coordinate 689,438,388 of OY728134.1, read as the reverse complement.
CAAAAAAAATATTCAAGGTATGTGAAAAAATGTACCATGTGTAGTTTGGATAAAATGGAAATTTAGTAATGTCGCAGTAATATTTTTATAGATAGTATAAATAATATCTTTTACAATATAGAAGATAACATTTCCTCAATCTTTTTTATTCATTTTTATAAAAATTGTAATATGGAATATGGGGAACCTAAAACACGATCTAAATTACAAAATAAAATAACAAAATAATATAAAATCAATACAGAAAATATAAAAACATAAAAATAGGAGATGAGAAAACCCATACATGTCATGTAAGGTGAAATAATGAGAGAAGATTAGGAGATATATAATAGTACCTAAGGTGATTTGACAATATTATTTCATGTTCTTTGTTCCTCCCATCTTCAAGACCCCACATTTGCATTGTTTTAAACCCAAACTATCATTTCCACCATAGTCATTCCATCACCACCAGACCACAAATGTGATAAGACTCCAATGTGAAAGTGATTCAACCCCATAAGAAAATTCGTCACTAGATTACTTTATATAATGTAACACCATCATAATATCCCAAAAAGCAACACATTTAGTGCAACCATACCACTTATATGAGATCCATACAACCCAAATAATGATCCCTATCTGAATATTCATTTCTAATACAACCATATTTCATCATGAAATTTCATTGTAATGAAAATAATTATAAATAGAATTGTTCTTATGAATATTTTTTTGTTATATATTGGATACATTTTGGTATAAATAGAAGTAACACATAATCAAAACAAAAAACACATTATTTCATTAATTGGGTAAATTATATTAATAGAATAAATATATATTATAAATGAAAAAATTTAAAATAGGATAATAAAAGAAACAAAAATATAACAACTAGAAATTGAAAAATGTGATCATGTTGATATATGTGAATATCACACTCATGAGAAACACTATAAAAAAGAAAAATAACATTAGTAATTTAACTAAAATTTTATAAAGGAGGGATGTAAAACCTAGGGGGAATTAATGTAAATGATTAATAAAGGAATTAATATGTATTTATAGAAGTTAATATTTCTATTTTAACATTAATATGACTGTATTAATAGTAATATGAATATTATTAATAGTAACATGACCATTATGAGTTGTATAATAACAATTAGGAAAAGTAATTTGAATGATAATATTTAACCTTAACCAATAAAATATTAAATTAATTGTAAAAAATATTTTCCATAAATAAAATTAATAAAATATAAATATAATAATTGTATAATATAAATAATAAATTTATAGACGAAAATAAAGTGTTAATACATTTTATGATAAAGTATATTTAATAGGTCTTATAGAAAACCCCTAATTTGTAGTGTTAATAATTAAAATTACCCAATATAAAAGATTATTTTGATAAAACAAATTTAATTTTCAAATAATAATTTTAACAATTTCTATGGACTACATTTTTAATAAATTTCTTATGAATTTTCATTTTTTAGTTGAATAGTAAAAATACTGTTTTTTAAAATACTATATGTTTTACGATGTAGAAAAAATTTAATAAAAAATTATTAAATCATAAATATGTTAAATAAACACAAAAATAACATAATAATATAAATTAGTCTTTTAAAAATAATTAACTTAATTTTCAAACCCCCAAATTGTTTTCTAAATGAAAAAAATAGATAGTTTTTTATTAAATAATTAATTTTTTATTTTTATCCTTTCCTTTTGCGTAAATTAAAAAATTCAATATTGGAATGGTTTAAGACCCCTGAAATCATAATATTTTATTAATATTTGTTTCATATGTCAAAAATATCACTATTAGAATGTTTACTGTGAAAATCATATTTTATTCATTATTTTATTGAGAAAATATCTCTCTCCTCAAGTATAATTACCCACTCTCCGACTCAATGGAAAAACACATTTATTAATCTTATAAAACTAAAAAATATACCCAAATTCACTATTTTAAACCCATTATAATATTTATGGATTTATTATATTTATATAAATCTAAAAATTCATTGTTCAAAAGGTCGTAGCAATGGAACAACACCAAGAAAGAGATATTATTCATTTATCTCTTCAATTAATTTTATCCTATTCATAATCAATCCTTAAACTATTTTATATTCTAGGCCAAATAAAATAAACTAAACTAAAATTTATTAATATTTTATATTTTTTATCATACTTTAATTATTTTATATATGTTATATATCATCCATGTACTCTTTTGATAATGTCTCATTAATTATCGTTTAACAACCAATGAGAAAATTTCCAATTCCCTACTTATCAGTGCCTTTATGGTGGGTAATAATTAATTATTTATAGTATATAAATGTATAAGTATATTTTTTTATATTATAGAATTAATTTTACTAATATATAAATATCAATTATAAAAAATCATGAAATTAATATGAGACAATATAAGTTAATAGAAGCATAATATCATAACATTTCACCTTTATCAAAAAAAAAATTAACAAATAAAAAATAAATTATTATAATTGGTCAATTGAAACATATATTAACATAATTCACTACTGGATTCATGTTTTATTAAATATAATTTTATTGTGCATTAGGCATAAAGACGATGAATAAAAATTCAGATCTACATTGAGGTGATTATGGAACACAATTCTTTCCTTTTGGTTTTATCATTTATATTTCATTATGTCTAGACATGATTTATCTCAAATAAATTTTTTATATATATTTTTACTCTTATTTACCTTTATAATTTCATGGTATATACATTTCCCATCAATGTAGACGTAATTTTAATGAAACTATAATGTTTTATTTTTAAAAAGTATATTATTTTTAAAAATATCTCATTAATTCCTCTTGAATTGTTTCATATTATCACAAGGTCATATGATCCTTTATTTTTAAGGTATAATGATACTTTTTCACTTCTTATTTTGGGAATCAAAAATATTATTCATTTAATTTGTCTTTATAACTCCATTATGAATTACATTCATAATATATGGTTTTATATCATGCCTTCGATTTATATATGTTTCATATCTTGCTGGAATGCATGACTATTAGAATATTAGGAAATGGAGGGTGTTACTAAAATTATAAATATATTTACTGAATTAGGTAATGTGAATATAGAAAATATCCCATGATATTGTTTTCATTATTTATGAACAGGATGCACTCTTTTTTCAAATTTTATGAATTTAGGATTCGTGCACTTATGTTATACATAGACATGATAGATGTTTTATTCACATCTAATGTGTGATATTTGATAACTATATTTCATTTTTTTCATTGTTATTTCGATGAAAAATTTAATGACTCAACCAAATGATTCATTTATTCTTATGATGAGGAACATTTACCTATTTTATGATGATTATTATTATTCATAATCATGTTGTATACTGATTCATGTCTAAAGTTACTTCCATTTTATTCCACTCTTTACTTGGATTATTTTCATCCGTTGTTTTATGTATATCATTATGTTGTAACATGTACTATGTTTAACATTAAGAATTTTAGTATTACAATGAATAATTATTAACATAATTCTTCTGTTTTATTTTATAGTAGTGATATATTAACAAAAAAATTTCAAACAATTAATACTTTTGATCTTGGATTGTATTATTATTATTTTTAATGTGTAAAAAATTATTTAATACCTTGTTTTTGAAAAAATAGGTTCATTATAGTCTTTATTAGATTACGGTTTTGTTAATTTGGTAAATTTTATAAGAAATCATCATTCAAAACAATAGGGATAAGTATAAATATAAGTAAACTACCCAAAATCTTGTTAAATAATATAGTCTGTGATTTATTAAAAAAAAGAAATATCTATATGGATACAAACAAGTGGATTCATGGTTTAGTATATATGAACCTACGAGTAATAACCTTAAAAAAAATTGGTTTGGTATTAAATTGATCTTCAGTCAATGAACAATAAGTAGGAATAAATTCACACATAGTTTGACACTCTTGAGGGATATGACATTTTTATCACATATTCTATAAAAAACATTATGAAAGATATATTTATTATGTAATATATTTTATCATTCAAAAATATTGAACAATATTATCTTAAAATGTATTTTTGGAGTGTAGCTTACTAAAAAATAACATATACTCAGGGATACCATAATAAAAGACTTTATAATTTATTTTCACTTTAGTGTAAAATATTTATTCATTATTTATTAATGTATTATTTTTATAACCATTTTGGTGTATGAAAATGGTGGGGACCATAAGAATTTGGACTAACAATCCATGTGAGGGATATTAAGACAGTTTTTTAACAATATTTACAATGTAATGGGAGGTTGGGTTCAAAAACATTGTGTGGTACTTACTTAGGTGTCATATGTGATTAATAATAAACTAAACCATGTCTAACAACCACATTCACCAAAGAATGATAAATTAGTTATCGAGTCTATCGTGCTCCAATGAAGACTACTTTTTTGTTGATCTTCTGATCCACATTACATAGAATAGTGGGTCAACTAAATAGAAAAACTTCTTTACATCCATTATTGTTCTAAGAATGAGAATATTACACTGGTATTCCCTCATTTATATGGATAATCTGATCAACGTTGGATATTGATAAAGAATATAAAAATTAAGAAGTATGAGGAATAAATTAATTGGAAGAATTTAAAAATATAATTCATGAAAAATTATTTCCCCTGAATGCTTAAAACATGGAGAAAGTATCTTAAGAGTTTATGAATAGGATAGTGAATATATAACTTCTTACTAGGTAAATTTCATGAGTCATGAATGTTATGGAATAGGTTTTCTTAACAATAATGATACCAAAATATATAGACACTCTAGTGATTTAAAACCAAATATCTTAAAATATCTATCAATCCAAGACATTGGGAGTTAAGAAGAAGTGGAAAAGTGTTATCTCAAAGTAGATATGGAGTTTGTAAAATGGTCTCATGTAATTGGAGATAATAAGTGAAAAATGGAGTTTAAATTTGGAGTATCAAATGATAAATGAAGAAATAAGATCCAACCACACACATGTCAAAGATGTAGAAAGAAGCATCATGAAAATTGGCTCAAAGGGATGACGAAAAGCATTAAGTGTGGTAAATAATGGAATAAATCCCATGAATGTTAAAGAAACATGAAGAATAAAACAATTATTATAGATGAAATGAAGGAACTACCCAATGCACCACTCATGGTTGAATACCTTAGATGTATGGATCAAGGGAATTATATACAATAGTGAACAAAAAAATGCTCTTCAAGAGTGATCAGCATTAGCATCCACCTAAGCTAAGGGACTAAGGTAAAGCATACATCATCACTATATTTATGTTCAAGCATGAAACTGAATTCATACATGAAATTTTCATTTTGAATTCAAGAATAAAAAAATATTTGATTTTGGTACTATTAATATATATATATATATATATATATTAGCCACTCCAATACTTTGAAGTAGATATATTAGTTAAAAAAATAGTCGTGAAATCCTTGAAACATAATTATTATGATATTCCCCAATTATCACCTCCAGAATGATTCTTCTAGTGAATATCGTAATCCTTACATTGGTGGAATTAGGAACTATACTAGGGAGGGATTGTCTCAAATTATATTGATCTCATATCATCTTTTGTTTAATAGAAATCACTTTATATATATCCCAAATCATTCTATGGCCATACAAAAATATAATGAAGATTTTTAATTCCCTAAAAAAATTTAATCAATTCTAAGAGAGTTGATAACCAAGGAAGACGAATATCTTAATCATATAGTAGAGTCAAAGGAAATAGTAAACATAGAGTAATTTACCATTATATGGAAATAAAACAATGTATTTCTTAATAAGTTGCACAGATTTCCCCTAGATCATGAGGTATATTTAACGATATAACTCATAACCAAAGACACTCATTTCTCCAAAATCATATATATTTTTGACCTATTTTAACTAGAGGAGTTAAATAAGTAACTTCTAAGGAATATAGACAATACTTTCATATTCCCTAGTGCATCACCCCGGATTGAGAAAATATTATTTTTCAAGAAGAAGGATGAATCTATTTGGTTGAACATAGATTATCGAGAGCTCAATAATATGACCATAATGAACTAGTATCCCATACCAAGGACTGATAAATTGTTCCATCAATTTTAGGGAGATATGTTATTCTTAAATATGGATCATCTTTCTTTACATCAGCAGCTATATGTGAAGATAGAATACATTCAAAATAATGATTTATATAAACTATATGGATATTATTAGTTCATAGTAATTCCAATCGAACTTACTAATTCAGGTGAAATATTTATAGACATGACATTTATAGTATTTAGAGACTATCCTGATATTTTTGAATATTTATTAACAAAATAATCACCTATTCCATGAACAAGGATTAGCATGAAGATTATCTTAGGTTTGTTTTAAAAAATTTAAGGAATGAAAATTTGCACTCTATGTTTAGAAAATATGATTTTGGAAGCTACGAGTCACATTTTTTGGGAATGTGATCATTGGTGATGGAAAGCATATAGTCCTCTAAAAGATCTAGGATATTGAGGAATGTATTATACCCTCCATCATCATATAGAAATCTATTTTTCTATAATTACTTAGAAACTGTTGAAATGTATTCAGAAACTACTCACAATTATATATCATATTAACTAATTTGTTATTGAATGGGGCAATGAATGTTTGGAAAACTGAATGTGAGGAATAATTAATGGATGATAGGAAGGGGATAATCACTACAAATATTCATACACTAAGCTCTAGTGGCGAAGGGTTTGTGATATTCAGTGATGCTTCAAATAAAGGATAAGTATGTTTATAGATATAAAATGACTAAGTGATATCCTACACCTCATGAAAATTAATTAACCATGAGAAAAACTAACTAATAAATGATATGGATTTGGATACAGTAATCTATTCAATGAATATTTAGAGACAATACCTCTATAGAGAAAGTGTGACATATATAGAAATAATAATATTGTAATGTATATATTTACATAAAGAGATGTCAATATACATCATCAAATATGTCTATTATTTGTTAAGGACTATGATTTATCAATTCACTACCATATTAAAAAGGTGAATGAATTAAAAGAATCCCTTATTTGAAATGAACATGTTACTCTATTACTTATGAGTGTTATGAAATGACCAATATTAATGGATATGTAAAGGATGTATCTAGAAATCATAATTATAGGGAAAACATCAAAACATTCCCAAATTATTGTCTAAACTTCTATAAAAGGGATGATCAAACATAAAATAACCGATGTTTTTTAGAATTAAAATAAGTTGATAACATTAAAATAATGTATTTTTCAATAATTAAACATTGAAAAACATGATTTCATTCAGTTTCGAAATAGGAATGATGTGTCATTATCACCTAAGATAAAGAAAAATCTATTTGATAATCCACATAGATCATTTTTATCCATCCATCCTAGATGTACTTAGATGTTATATGATCTTTGAGATCACTTCTAGTGGGTTAAACAAAAAAATGATATTTTTTAGGACCCCTCAATTAACATGTTATATTATCTTGTTAAACAAGTGTGACATAATGTAAAAGGGATGATGCAACAATTACTCATACCAACATTGAAATTGGAGAACATCACTTTGTAATATGTCATAGGTTTCGTGAGGGTGTCTAAAGGAAATAGTTTGATATGGTTTTTAGTGGATTTAATCACCCAAACTACCCACATCATTATTATTTTGGAATAATACTCCCTTAACCCACATTCCACAATATATATAATGTATTTTTGATATATGTGGAACCAATTTTTATTATTTTGAATCATGATCTATAGTTCACCTATAAATTTTTAGGAATTATTTTACATGATATAAATAATAAATTGAAATTAAATATGGACCATCACCCCCAGAATAGTGGGTAATCTTAAATGATAATTTAAATTTTCAAGGGAATTCTGATAGCTTGGTCAATGGACTTAAAATGAAATGTACCAAATATCATATGTGAGTATAGTTCTCATACAACAATAGTTTTAACTCGAGTATTAAAATGGACCAATATAATGTTTTTTATGGTAATACTTGTAGAAATACTATGTGTTGCGATGAATTTGGTGAATAGAAGATTATTAGACCTAATATTATACATGTGATAATAAATATGGTTCAATACTTTTGACAATACATTAAATAGGATAAAGTTTGAAAAATTATCTATTATTATAATCAAAAATGAGAATTAGAGAATTGTTTTATTCAAATATCACCATGTATGGGATTCATGCTGTTTTAAAAGAAGGTAAAGATTAATCTTAGGTACGTTGTCCCCTTTAAGATCTTTTATTTCATAGGAGTTGTGTCCAATAAACTAGAACATCCACGAAACATAGCTCTAGTTCATGATGTGTTCCACATACCTATCTCAGGAAAGTACATAACTAATCCCTCACATACACCCAATCCAGAAGTGGTATAATAAAAATATGACCTTTATTTTGTGGGTCAATTTATGAGGTTCTTATATCAAAGAGATAACATTCTATAAAATTAAATAAAATCACCTCGTTAAGGATCTTTTTAAAAATAAATTTATAATAATTATCTTGGGAACCTAAGGGTGCAATGAAACAGAATTAAAATCATTTTTTCTCAAGATAGGATATGGTTTGAAATATTTGGGATTTCATTTATTAAGAAGATTGCATTGATTTACTTATAATTTTATAAATATAAATTTTATACTAAATAAACTCATGTGTGATATATTTCATAATACAGTCTTGTATAAAAACAATAAAAACATAATAAAAACTAACAAAAATTTAATTAATTATATGGTAAAACTAAATTTAACAAATAAATATAGTTAATAATATGTAAAATTATATAGCGTGAAAATTAACACAAAAAAATAAAGAAACTAAAATTACAAAATGTTGGTCACATTGATCTCATATAATTATCACAGTAATGAAAAACACTGTAAAAAATAAATAAAAAATAAAAAATCCAATTCAAATTTTAGAAATGAATAATATAAGACAATAATAGGAATAGAGGTGAATAATGAATTAAGGAATTAAGAGGTACTTATTGATTTTAATATGGCCCTTGTAATGGTAAAATGACTTTAATAAAAGTAATATGATAGTTAGAAATAGCAACCTGACAATTAATAATAATAATTTGACTATTATAATTATAACATAACCAATATAATATTCAATATAATTCAAGACATATTTTACATAAATAAAATTATGAAAATAATAATAATATAAATCCATAATATATGTATTCATTTTCATAACACAAAGAAAACATAAGTATATTTTTATAATAACGTGTATTTTGATTTATTTTAAAAATATGAATTTTTATATTAAAGCCAAAAAAATATTAATTTTATAAAATTATTTTTATAAAATGTATTTCATTTTTTGGAATAAATACACTGAAAGTATGTAATGGTGTATTTTTTAGAATATTCTGAGAAACATCAATTTATTGGTGGATAGTAAAAATAATTTTTCCTAAAAATACAACATGTTGTACAATATAATAATAACATAATAATGAATTCTTAATTCTTAAATTTATTAACAAAAGAATAAAAATAATGGGACTTTTAAAATTGGTAAACTAAATTTCCAAATCTTAAATTTATTTTCTAAAGCCTAAAAATATAAAGTATTAAATTAAAGAATTGATTTTTAATTTTTTTCCCTTTAAAAAAACTTATAAATTCAATTGTAGAATGGTTTGAAATTCCTAAAAAATTATATTTTATTCAGATATGATTCATAATTTAAATTTGTTTTACTATTACAAGGTTTACCTTTGAAATATTATCTTATTGAACATTTTGCCTCAAAAATACTTCTCTACCCAAGTATAAATACCTTATCCCACTTGGTAAACAATATAAACCCACTTATCAAAACCTAAAATATAGCAAAACGACCATTGTTAATATCCTTAAAATCCTTAGGGATATTTTGGTGTCATAGAACAGCAGTCATTCAAGTTTTCATGGATCATAGAAAAGAAACAACACCAAGAAGGAGGTAATATTAATATAACATATCCTTTCATTTTCCTCTCATACACCTCAATACTTCTACTTTTTTCTAACCCAAACCTACAAAAATTATATCAATGAAATTTTATAAAAATTGTAATTTTATTTACTAACTATTTGGATTTTATATATTTTAGACATCTCTTACATCATCATTTGAGAATGTCTCATTAATGGTTTGTTATCCATCTACATGGAAATTTCTAATTATATTCATACAATTACCTTTATTTATGGTTAGAATAAATTATTTTTATTATATAAATGTATGAATATTATATTTTTTCATTATTCTAGGGTTTATTTTAGTAATGTATAAATAGAAATATGCAAATCATGAAATCAAAATAAGAATTGATAGCAAAACATAATAAGAAAGCATTTCAAATTTATCAATAAAATTAAAAAATAAAGGATTATAAAATAAAAATAAAAAAATATATAAATGAAATTAAATTTTGGATTCATGTTTTAATAAAAATAATTTTATTATATTGGAGGTGTAATAATGATTAAATAATTCATGATCTAACGTAAGGGGATTCTTGAACCCAACAATTTATTTTTTGGACCAGTAAATCTATATATTTAATTTCAATGTGGATTCATCTCATAAAATTTTAAAAATTAAATTTAACTATTTTTCCCAATATATATCCAAGTAATATACATTATTTTAATTCATTTATAATATTTTAATTCATCTTTTATGGTTTTTTCAAAAGCATTTTATTAAAAAAAATCCCATTGAATTATATCAAAAAATTTCTTTTTCCCATCATGATCTATGATTATCTATGGAAATATTTAATGTAAAATGATGTGTTTTTTGCATTATTATTTTAGGAATCTCAAATATTATTCACTAAAATATTCTTTTCAACTCCTTTATAAAACCCATTCTTCTTCCATGGTTTTATCTCTTGTATGTGATTTTTATATGATCCTTTAAATGTGAATTACATTATTATGAAAATATTATAATGTGATGATGGGCCTGAATTATTATATACCCCTCCAATGCATGTGGTAATGTAAAATATCTCATGACATTATGTGTATTATATATTATCATTATGATAGCTTTGATTATAATTTATGAAGTGATGATTTGTACACATATGTTATGCATGAATATGATGTTATATATGTTCTCAAACTATGTGTGGGATTGTAACACATTGTTATTATGTTTCATTATTGTCCATATTCTGCATTACATGCCCCTTTCAGAGGATTTTTTCTTTCATATAACGATGAACCTTTTCCAATTATATGATTACAAGGATTGTGCTCCCTCATGTTCTATATTGATTAATATATCACATTCCTTCACTTTTATACTTCCCCTTGGATTTTATCTCACCCATTACTTGTGTATGTCCCACGGTGGCCACATACATTAAGAATAACTTGAGATATTTTTTAAGTACAATAATGATGTATTTAAATATTCTATGGGGTCTACTATATACAATTGATGTACGAACCTAATTTTCCCAAGATATGAAACATATCTATAATACTTAAGATTCTATTATAGCTAGTAAACACTCTATCCCACAATTATAGGCTAACTCACATCCAATTATTTTATAATAATAATTTAAATAGTTTATGGTTATATTTAATAGTAAAATTTTTAAAAAATTATATTTTTAATTTATTGAAATTTATATAATTTTATAGTTCATAAGGTGTAATTAATCTTATGGTGATGTTTGAGGATTTTTTGAAATAATTTATTTTTGGGTGAATAGTGAACAATACCTCTTTAACAAATACTATCACATTTATGCGATAAATATGGAATTATAATGAATTTAAATTAAAGGAAACCTTTTTATAGACCGTATATATATATATATAATAATTATAATAAACCAACTATAATTTTATTATTGGATTTAGGAACATATGTTTTACATTTAAAAGCATAATTGAGGTTTTATCCTGATTAAAGAACAATTTTTAATATTTTTATTTAATTATAAAATTTAAATGTTATATTCGATTGTTGAGTGGTTTTAATGTAATTTAAATATAATTTATTTATTAATAATCTAATAAGTGTTATATGAATCAATTCAATGCATGATTTTTCTGTAAAATGATTTTTATACATAAAAGGAATTTAAACAAATGTTTTCATTAGGTTTTGCGTAATTATTTTAAAATTAATTTTACCACCTATAGAAATTTAAAATTATGAAATATATTACATATTTTTAATTATAGTAATTTATTTTATTTAATAATTTTAAATAATTTCAGGTAGAAATTATAGTTACAAATTTAAAAACAATTACAACAATAGGGGTTAAAAGAGTTGATGATGGGGATAAACATAGATATAAGCCTTAAAATATATTTGAAAATGAATAAATTAAAATTTTATAAATGATTTAATACTTTATACAATATAATAAATAGTACTAAATTAGATCCACTTTCTATTAGAATGATGTTTATAATATATACATGTTCTTAATATTTATAATGGGGTCACTCCAATCATTTATAATAGGTCACCTCTAATCCTTACTTCTCCACACCACTTGATAACTTTATATCAACCATGATTTACCAAAATAACATAACAACTTTAATCCTCACATATTATAGGTCTTGATATCTCTAAATGATCAATCGTATAAGGATAAAGGTGTATTCCAATGGACGATATCCAAGGAGGTATAGGTCTTAAAAAATTATTTCATGTCTATTTATTATTATAAATCATAAAATATATTATATCTATCATATAATATTGAAATAAATACCTTTACATTACTAAATTGTAATTATATTTATTGAGAACCATTGTATACATCTTTTCTATCAAATAGAAAATGAAAATAACACTCATGCTTAGATACATCTACCATCACCATGAAGTGGAGAATTTCATTTTTCATCACCGCCATTCATAAATAGTTATATAGATTAATATTATGATTATATTTAATATATATGATATAATTGATATCCTGAAAATATATTATATTATCTACCTTCATACACCCCCATCCTTTGACAATAATAACAACACTCGTGTAAACGTGTCGACTAACACCTATATAATGTGATGATTTTAATTTTTCATTTATATATTAATTGGATGTCCATAAGGATATATATAATGAATAAATTTTTTATTTATAATATTACTATAATTATTAAAATTGAACCACATATCATGTCTATTTAATTTCTTTTCATTATTAAAATGAAAACATTACTATTGTGTACGTAAGCACTTCCATCTCTTTAAAATGATGCATTTTATTTTTTTACCACCACCTTACATGTATGGTAATAAAAGTATAATTAATATATAAATATGATAATTATAAAATGATTAATATTTTTTGATAAAGAAACCATGACCATGGTCAAAGGATAGAATATGCTAATTAAAACATGCAAGAGAAACAAAAATAGTATACAACTAAATAATTGATGTTAACAATGAATTATAAGTAATTATGAAATAATGAAATCATGAATAAATGATATTCAGAATGAAAAATATAAATATGGATATTATATTGATTAATAATAAATATAAAATTTTTATAGAAGGGGTTAGAACATATCCAGCCAAGTGATAATTCATGGTAATGGTTTATGTTACAATCAAACTTTTAATTAGGGTTGTCTGTGTTTTAATTTCCATTTGGTAGAAATTTTACATTATTTCTCTCATAATACCTATTTATTTTTACCCAATATTTATTTCTAAATTTTAAATTCCTCTTTCAATTTTCTTCTTTTTCTACTTTAATCCACTGAAATAATGTTTATATGAAATGGAAACCTTATTTCTTCTTTTTTTTGATGGGAATCATTCTATGCCATGTTAATATTATATATTTTTATTAAATAATGTTATTTTATAAATTTAAAATTTTTACTAATTTCAATTGTAGTTAAATTTTAATTTTATTCAAATTTTAAAAATGAATATGTTTATCATTAATGTCCAATTCAATTTTTATTTTATAACAGATTTAGAAAAGAATGTTTTTTATGTTTATTTCATGACCAAATTTTACAACATTTATAATTTTTCTTCATTAAAATGATTCCTATACAAATATAAACGTTTTTTGAAATAAAATTATATTCACATTATTCAATTATTTGTTAAATTTAAAAAAATTAAAAGAATTTAATATTTATTCTTATAATTAATGCATATTTCTAATTATTGTAATAATGTTTTCAATAAATTTAACCATAATTTAATTATAATTATTATTTAATGGGGATATAATCTAATATTATTATCATGTTTATTCCTCAAGATGACTTATGATCACGTTCTATTAATTAACTAGGTAAAATATTGATATTGTATATTATTTTTTTCAAATACAAATGTTTATTACTAAATAATGTTCATTAATAATTATATTTTTTATTTAATCCTTTCATATTATTAATGAATTTTAATTTCAATGTATTGGAGGGGTCCCAATATTATGTATCCCCTCGATGCATTAGTAGGTCAAATTTGAAAAACATATTTGGGTATTTGGTGTATGCCTTACCTATTTATGTATGATGTCATGACATGAGGTCCTGAAAGAATGATTTAGATGTATAACAATATTGATTATATCATTATGACCTTAGATATTATTATCCATGTGATTATTTGTGTTTCTATGTTATCCACAGATATATTCACCTTTTATGAAATCTTTTATATAGTATATTTAATTATTGTTAATATTTACTATTTTATTCATGATTTATTTATTATATGATACCTATCACTATATGATGTCCCTTAATAAAAATATGATCTCACTCAATTATTATTTTTTTATCACCTAGGCACCCAGAAGTGAAATTAGATTGATTTTATTCGGTATTCTAAAATAGGTATTAAAATACTCAAAAGAGTTTATGTTTTATTTCATGTCATCAAATTTAATTTTAGAATCATGTATATATATATAGTATCTCAATAATAATAAAATAATTTATCATATTGGATATGAAATATTCTATCTTGTAAAAATTTAGTAATGTAACCATCAGCTATGGTTTCTTTGATCCAAGTTAATATTGATGAAAAAAAAGTAGAGTTAAATAATTTGAAACTAGATCTATAAGAACACAATAATACATTATGGAAAAAGTATGATAAACCATTATATATTTAACAAAATATTATATAATTTTTTACTTATATAGGAATCATATTCTTTGATTCAATTTTCATGATGTTTTGAGTTAATGCAATATATTCCATTATTTAAAAATGTCATATTATAGAACAAATGAAAACTGTATTGATGCCCAAAACCTATATATGGATCTCCATAATAAACAATTTAATAATGTTAATTAATTTAGTGTTGGATATAAGTATCTTATAAGTATACTGGATCATTTAACTCAGTTCATGACCAATAACCTATCATGTATCGGGAAACCCTCTAATGACCAACATGTTAAAATAATATTGAAATACTTTATACAAAAATGACCTCCATCATATAATGTGAGTACTAATACATTAGTATTTTAGAAATGAATCAAGTATGTGGAGAAGAAATTTATCCCATTGATATGTTGTGAAAGGGGAAACTTTGTCATGGAAGTTTATCATCTAAATACAGATTTCGATCAATGTCGATCTTTGATCCAAAACACTAAAGTCGAATGACATATATAAAATGGAATAAAATAATTTTAATGTGATATTACATGAAAAATACTTTCTTCAAGAAAATATTATGATATGAAAATAAGTTCATCAATATTAGGTAAAAGGATGTATAATTTTTTTTGTGTGAAGCTAACTTTACAAGTTCAAAAACTCATGTTATAGATTATATCTATAATATAAAAAGTAAGACTAATAAATTATTTGATGGAATATATCCAAGACATCATTGTTCATTGGTCTCTGAAACATTTTAATTATATGAGGATATAGTATCAAGTTCTATTAAGATAATGAATTAATTTTCCAAGTATTATGATTTATATGGAAATAAAGAATAAAAGGGAGCTATTGATAGATCATTAAAATGATAATTCGAGAGGGTTTAAAAGGTAAGAGTGGATTTTCCAATATGAAATAATTCAACAAATAAACACTATAGAAGATGCTTAAGGGGAATGGTATTTTTTCATGTTTGGAGAGAAAAGAAATCAGGCTCTTGAATGTAATGGAATAAAATAAACCAATAATATAAAATTCATTAAGTGTAAGGATATGAGATAATATTTAAAATAATTCAAAAATAATGAATGAAATTTACCTTATATATGTCCAAGGGAAGAATTACATGCTTTTATTATCGATACAGATGAGGATGGAGTTTCAAATAATGTGATACAAAGTACATTGTTTATAAAGTCATAGTTATCAGATGTGTTACTTGATTCTAGATCAATAGACTCTTTTATAAATTTCATGTTTTATAATAACATTAAATTATTCTTTCAGTCTTTGAGGAATAAATTATTAATCAAGAAACCTAGTTGGAATCTTATTTCAGCAATTATATACCAAGATGTCATTATCCAGATGTGTATATGTTCCCTACTTATATACTTAATTTTTCTAACTATAATTGAATTTTACGTAATACATAGTATGGATTTTATTTTATAGTATAATAGATAAACTAATTACCTATATTAAGATGTTACTAGTTAAAAATTGAAAGGTAATTCCTTGTTTTTAAGGGAGGGACTTCATTATATGAATATTTTATGGATCCACCTTCATTAGATAAGTTGATGTGATTTTTTGGAGAATAGGATGAGAAAATGATATTTTACTAGAATAACATTAAATTTATAGAGGATATACCAAATATTTATTAATAAATTGATTTAATTCTTGAATAATTATTTTGAAATATACCTGCACATGAAGCTGAGTTTTCGATTGAACTCATCCCAGATGAAAAACCTATATCCAAGATTCTCTGTAATGTGTAACTATTTTATTTTGTATATTTTAAGAAACATAGAAATGAATTTTATGGTTATGGTTTTATATACCCTAGTGTCTGACATTGGGGATTCCCTGTTCATCAATTATAGGGAGATAAATAATATTAAATTTATGAATAAGTATCATTTAACACACATTTTGGACTTGTGTTATCATCTTCAAGGTGATAAACATTTTTCTAATATCGATCTTTTTTTATCATTATTTAATATTGAAAAAATATGATATATCAAAATAATCTTATGGAGAATGATCATTTTGAGTTTACCGTAGATCTCTATAAATTAACTAATTCGTTTTTTATTTTTATGGATCTAATGAATATATTATTCAAGTAACATAATGATTATTTTTTGGTGGTATTCATTTATTATATCTTGATATAATCTAAAATCCATGAATATCATGGGAATAATTATATTGAATTGGTAGTCTAAATCAGTTCCTTGAAGATATAGAGGAACTATCGCTATGGTGAATGATGTGTTATATATATAAACCATAAAGGTTTAATGAATGTAATAACAAATAAATATTACAACATCGGGAAAAGAAGGTGGTTATAACTACTCAAGAACTATGATTCCTATTTACACTACCACCGTGGGAAGGAAAATAAGGTTTTTGGTGAATTGAGTATGAGGGACCAGATAGTTCTAACCATGATAAGAACTAACAAGGATCCTTTATTCATGGATTTAGTAAAGTTGGATATGGTAATTGTTGGGAAAGGTAAGAAATAAATTATTTTAATAGAAATTTCAAAAAATTATTAACTAAAAATGATAGATAAATCCCAGTATGATGATAATGATTTATAAGGGGAAAATAAATTATTGGATGATGGTTAATTAAAATAACTTACCTATAAAAATAGTGTGTTTAATTTTTAAAAGAGATTTTGTGTTTCATCTATTCTAGATCTAAATGAGGAGCTATTATTTAAGGAACATAGATCAAATTTCACCATGAACCTCAACATCACAAAGATGTGTATTGATTTAATAGAATAATTTTTGTGGGATGGTGTGAAGAATGAAATTGAAGACTATGAGTCTAGGTTCATGGTGTTCCATCAGTAAAAGTATATATGTCAATATCCTAAGGGGGTCATGAAAAATATTGTTATACCAATATGGAAGTGACACAATGTGGCATTTATATTTTCCACTGTAATTCTGAAGACACATACCAAGAATGATGTTATATGAGTCAGTGTAGATCAACATAACATGTCATAATATTTCATAGAATTAAAGGGAAAATCTACCCCATGAGTGCCTTTCCATGGTATATGTTGATGACGTTTTTATAATTCATTGTGCAACAATTTCAGTTTTATCTGATTTTTTCTGTATGAGACTTCCAAATCAGGAAAAATGTATCACTCATAGAGGAATGGGGTTATTTACTGATAAATTTTTCTTTTAGGTTTCTCTCTTTTGGAAACAAACATCACTTATTTTAAAGAGTTATCACTATGCTAAATACAAACAATCACAAATCCACAAGAACCTAATGACTGGCAATGCTAACTGCACAACATGAGTAGCTATGTCCTCGGTATTTTATAGATACATATAATACAATACAACCAACTAGAAAAAAATTCATTTCTGTGCAACAACATGAATAGGATATTCCCTTACACAAGTGTAGAAATTTTTTCAATACAACAGTTCATGCACATATTTTAACACAGAAGATGTAATATAATGTGTCTAATAAACATATAAATGTAATGAATTTTCAACTTTCACAAATAAAATGATATATACCAAATTTTTTTATATTCAATATTATAAATTTTTTATATTTATATTATGTTATTATTATTTTTGATCATCTTTTCATTTTCTCATAAATAAATTTATGGTCTAATTTATATATTTTATGAAACCCATTTTATTCAATGAATCATTATGAAAATTGAATTACATAAATTTCTATCTTCTAGGAAACCTATTTTAAATCGATAGTTTATTTATGTGATTATATGGAAATATAATGTAACCAATTTTTTATTTGGGTTATTTTATGATGTGGTGATTATTTTCATTTAGAACATAAATGTATAGATTATAGGACATGTGGGATTATAACTCACATAGATTATTAGTTAAAGGATTATTTATCTTGAGATGGAAATAATGGTTTAATTGGTTAACATGTAGATATGTTCATGAATGGTGTTTTTGGTGGATTTTAGAACTACTAACATTTTCACGAGTGAGCGAGTTAGAGAGTATATATGTTTAAAAAGATATAAAATCCCATATTTAAAATTGTACCACAATACTTCATATGTTCAAAACTCATGTTATTTGATACGCATTTTATTTTATCGCGCCATGAAAAATATACAGCATTTGAGTTGTTATGTTCATATTTCATGCTTATGGTTAACACTTATTAATTTAGGTTCTTTTAAATAATAAAATTTTCTTTATTCATGCTTCTCCACATGTTTATGATATAACCTTTATGGACTTCTTTATCATATCACATACTGAGAATTTGATCTCACACATTATTTTTTTCCATTCAGTAGGATTTTAAGAGGACTATTTCATAAGGAATGTATAATAGTAGTTTTATATTTCTTAAAAATTTCCAAAGCATAAGAAATAAATGTTTTTATGTTTCTAGCCTCCATAGAACTAAACCTTTATGTCATTAGGTTAAATTTTTTTTTCTAGATATGAAAAATGAACCATATTTTTATGTCCTTTAGGTCTTTAGATTATCTATCTGGGATCACTTATTTTTATAATGAATAATTTAAAAAAATATATGAGATTCACCGTATTTCTACATCCTCAATATACTATACAAAAAAACATTTCATTACAAGATGATTATAAAATGATCTAGGGATATCACCCTTAAAACTCTAAAATAAATCACTTAAAATCATAATAAATGAAGTAAGAGTGAGATGGATTATGAGAGAAATTTACCCAAAAATAACATGAAATAATAGTTTCCATCATGTCTATAATAAGATGGTTCAAAGGGGATTCAAGGAGGAGAAATATAGGGGAGTAGTTGGAGAATGGACACTTCTATATGAGTTCTATAGCAAATAAATAATAGAGGGTTCACTCCGAATTTTCATGTCATATACCTAAAAAAGAAAAAGTACCAAAATCACTTTTGTGTGAAAGATATATCAAGGTTGGTTACTCATTGTCCAACAAGTTAATCGGTGTCCAATCTGGTGACCCTACATCCCCAGATTGGCCACTAGTGAGTCATTTCCATGTATTGAGTACATGACAGATTCTTTATGAAAAACATAATTAATAGGGCCACCCAACACCCACTATTAACCATTTTAGGCATTAAAAATACACTAATATCATGAAAGAAATCATTTATATATTTCCCAACTATCATTATTCCAATAAGAGTTTTAATTATCAAAACTCCTCCACATTCATATCACAATAATAAAAATTCCATTGGATTAAATAACCATTATCTACACATTGTTTTTAAATATCCACCAAAATATATAGATTAAATCATAAATATACCAATAATTTTTAACTTTAAATTATGAAATCCTTCGATAAATCATCCAATAAAACACCACTAATAAAAATAGAGGAGAAAAAAGGGAAACACATTTTTTAAAGAGAAACCATTACTAAAAATACCTATCACTACCCACTAAAAATATAATCAAAGAGAATAAAATGGAAAATTAAGTGAAATATAAGAGATATACCTTAATTCAGAATATCAAATCCAATCTGGAATCCATGGATTTAGATGGAGTGAATGGATAATAGAGAGTAGTGGATGGGCCCTCCCATATTATTTGGATAGTTGGGAATAAGTAAAAAAAGTAACCCCCCATAGTGTGGGAAGAAAAAAGGCAAAAAGACCACTAATCATTTTTTTTTAAAATAGTTGGGCTATAAAGGGTACATAGTGGAAGTCCATTGATGACTCAATGGTTGATCGTAGGGAAATCCCCCACTAAATTGACTTCTGGTCACTTGGTGACATGATACTAAGTACCCAATGGAAACTTGTAGCCACCACCATGAGATTTTGAATACAAAATTTTCAAAAACAAAAAATCAAATTGTTTTATATTCATCATAATATCACCAAATACTCATTTTAAACATCCTAAAATAACTAAAATTATTACTCTACTAATCAAAGCATAAAATTTCAATTGAATAAAACTTTTCAGCAAACAAAATCCCAATTTAAACCATAAATTGAACATTTATTAACTTAATAAATAAATAGTTCATTAAAAACTATCATCCTTAACACTTATCATTCTAAAAAATCCAAACCAATTAGTAAATATAAAATATAAATCAATCTTAGCCACTATTTCAAAGCTAGGAAACAAATTCCTATCTCAAAAAACATACACACATTCAATGTCTAACTCCCCAAAACAGAACATATTACTGAATAATTTGAGTTTTTAGGAAATAAAATACAAGCTAATATACCAATTATTCTACCATTATATTTGTAGGTAAAAAATATATTCATCAATCAAAATAGTTTTTCCAGAAATTCAATTTCCTTATAGAAATAAAAATATAATTCAGATTTCTAAAACAACTAATTTTTTAAATAAAACATATTTTAGAAAAAAAAATTCACAAATAGTTCAACCCAATTTCTCATTTATGAATTATTAATTTCTAAATTTCATAAACATTTAAAATTTCTTTTATTTAAAACATAGATTTGTAAAATTGTTTCTTTACTAATGATATACCAATGTATGTTATGAATTGTTTAAATTTTTAATTCATAAAACATGTCTTTCTGTATCATTATAGAAAGATAAAAAATCATCACCAATAATATAACAAACATGTGAGTTAAATTAATTAATTACATGAACGATAACAAATTATTTAAAAATTTACTAAATATTTTATTAGACAATTAAAATTAATTATAGTTATCCACATATAAAAATCATAACAACCATAATGTACTGGATTTATTGTGACACTATCCTGATGATGGATAAAAAGATAGAATAATTGGCTACCATATGATCCATATTAGACTAATCGAGTTCCAATATATCATACTCGAGACACATAAACAAAGAATATCACACAGACCACTATAATTTTTTTTAGAAATAATGATTGTATTTTATGATCCTATATAATTTTAAACAATGATAAATTATTTAATTATGTTCTAAATAAAACTAAAAGAATTGGTGTACTACCATTTAATTAGTGATGATTATTATAATTATTTGGATACCCTTTTTTGTATTGTCATAAAACCACTATTTGGTGTCATTTTCCCTTTATTAATGATGGATTCAAAAACATCCTCAAAATATTGAATCAATTTTTGATAGTTTTATATACGTAGAATTTTTTTCTATTTTCAAAGTGGTTACTAGACCCCTAAAAATAAGATTAGTGAAGATTTTGAAAATATCCACTAAATATGGTCATATGTTTTGGTATTTTCTAGGAATAATAGTGGTTTAAATTACCGTTAATTCAATAGTTGTGGTAATTACCCACCTCTAAATAATTATATGTGGTAAGAAATTCCATATAAATTGGAAATATTATTGTAAATGAATAATATTTCCACCAAATTTCATCTCATTCGATGCAATATATGAAAGAAATAACCTACCTATAAATAATCTAATTTACCAACATAACACAATAAAAATTATATTAAAATTTCACTAAATAATAAAATGATATATAAATATTATTATGTAATATTTCAAGAGACACAATTTTCACTAACAAGGTATCAATTAGTGTTATTAATCATAAAATATCAACAAAAACATTGGATATTATACTGACATTAAAACTATTCACTCTCCCTAGATAGAACATACAAGTCATACACTTCATGCCTACTTTCCACCGTTAGTGGTAGTGTTTATAATATTTACCAAAAAAATATAAATGAACATATTCAAAAAATAAAAAATATTTTTTAATTCGTTATGAATCAGTGACACATAATTCAATAATGTAACTCCTAATGATATTTTATTTTAAATATATACATGAATTTGATCCTATCTGAATATTAAAAAAATAGGTTTATTTAAAACAAGATTAGAAGAAAACTAATGTGACTAATATTTTGTATTCAATAATTATATTAGTTAATAAATAACAATCACTACTCACAAATGAAAAACATGTAATATAATAAATATAATTCTTTAGGGTCTTTATTATAACACTTATTAAAAACTAAACCTCCGTTTTGGATTAGTTTAACAATAATTATTGAAAGCTAATTCAAAAAAAATATTAAAAATCATTGAACCAACCCATGTAACTAATACATTATCTCTTTTTCATTATATGTTATATCTATTCATCATATTAATAAAAAAATTAATATAAAGATTTTTTTTGATAATGTTATTGAATTGAAATATATACCAATAATTATAACATTCCAACAACCTCTTATTGGTAATTGAGTCACAATATGAAGGATAATGTTTTTCATCGTGACTGACCCTCTTATAGATAAAATTGTAAAAGAAAAAACCACAATAATACCAAAATAAATATTCAAGGTATGTGAAAAAATATACCATGTGTAGTTTGGATAAAATGGAAATTTATTAATATCGCAATAATCTTTTTATAGATAGTAGAAATAATATCTTTTACAATATAGAAGATAACATTTCCTCGATATTTTTTTTTCATTTTTATACAAACTATAATATGGAATATGGGAAACCTAAAACAAGAACTAAATTACAAATTAAATACCAAAATTATGTAAAATAAACATAGAAAATATAAAAACTTATAAATAGCTGATGAGAAAACCCATACATATCGAGTAAGGTGAAATAATGAGAGAAGATTAGGAGATATATAATAGTAACTAAGGTAGTTTGACCATAATATTTCATGTTCCCCATTACTCCCATCTTCAAGACCCCAAATTTTCATTATCTAAAACCCAAACTATAATTGTCACCATAGTCCATCCATCAACACTAGACCACAACTGTGATAAGACTCCAATGTGAAAGTGATTCAACCCCAAAAGAAAATTCTTCCCTAGATTACCTATTATAATGTAACACCATCATAAAATCCCAAACCCCAACACATTTAGTGGAACCATACCACTTAGATGAGATCCATAGCACCCAAATATTGGTCCCTATCTGAATATTCGTTTCTACTACAACAATATTTCATCATGAAATTTCCTTGTAATGAAAATAATTATAAATAGAATTGTTCTTATGAATATTTTTTTGTCATATTTATTATATATTTTGTTATAAAAAGAAGGAAATCATAATCAAAACTAGAAACACATTATTTCATTAATTGGGTAAAATATATTAATAGAATAAATATATTGAATAAATGAAAAAATTTAAAATAGGGCAATAAATTCAAAATAATATAACAAATAGAAATAGAAAATGTGATCATGTAGATACAAGTGAATATCAGACTCATGAGAAACACTATAAAAATGAAAAATTACAATAGTAATTTAACTAAAAGGTTATAAATGAGGGATGTAAAACCTAGGGGGAATTAATGTAAATGATGAATAAATGAATTAATATGTATTTATAGAAGGTAATGTTTCTATTTTAACATTAATATGACTGTATTAATAGTAATATGACTATTTGTAATTGTAACATGACCATTATGATTTGTATTATAACAGTTATGAAATGTAATTTGATCGATAAAATTTAACCTTAACCAATAAAATAATAAATTAATTGTAAATAATATTTTACATAAATAAAATTAATAAAATATAAATATAATAATTGTATAATATAAGTAATAAATTTAGAAACCAAAATAAAGTATAAGTACATTTTTTTGATAATTTATATTTAATGTCTCTTATAGAAAACCCATAATTTCGTGTGTTAATAATTAAAATTACCCATGATAAAAAATTATTTTTATAAAACAAATTTAATTTCGAAATAATAATTTAAATAATTTTTATGGACAACTTTTTAGATAATTTTATATGAATTTTCATTTTTAGTTGAATAGTAAAAATATTGTTTTTGAAAATACTATATGTTTTATGATGTAGAAAAAATTTAATAACAAATTAATAAATCATAAATAGGTTAAATAAACACATAAATAACATAATAAAATAAATTAGTCTTTTGAAAATAATAAACTTAATTTCCAAACCCATAAATTGTTTTCTAATTCCAAAAAATATAATGTTATTTATTAAATAAATAATTTTTTATTTTTATCCTTTCCTTTTGAATAAATTAACAAGTTCAATATTGGAATGGTTTAAGAGCCCTAAAATCATAATATTTTATTAATATATGTTTCATATGTCAAAAATATCACTATTATAATGTTTACTATGAAAATTACATTTTATTCATTATTTTATCCAGAAAATATCGCTCTCCTCATGTATAATTACCCACTCTCCCACTTAATGGAAAAAAACATCTATTAATCTTATAAAACTAAAAAATATTCCCAAATCCACTATTTTAAACCCAATATAATATTTATGGATTTATTATATTCATATACATCTTAAATTTCTCCGTTTGAAAGGTCGTAGCAAAGGAACAACACCAAGAAATAGGTATTATTCATTTATCTCTTCAATTAATTTTCACCTATTCATACTCAATCCTTAAACTATTTATTATTCTTGACCTACTAAACTAATATAAAATAAAATTTATTAATATTTTATATATTTTATCATACTGTAATTATTTTATATATGTTATATATCATCCACTCACTCTTTTGATAATCCCTCATTAATGGTCGTTTAACAACCAATGAGAACATTTACAATTCGCTACTTATCAGTGCCTTTATGGTTGGTAATAATTAATTATTTATAGTATATAAATGTATAAGTATATTCTTTTAATATTATAGATATAATTTTACTAATATATAAATATCAATTACATGAAATCGTGAAATTAATTCGAGACAATATAACTTAAAGAAAGCATAATATCATAACATTTCGCCTTTATCAAAGAAAATTAACAAATAAAAAATAAATTATTATTATTTATCAATTAAAGCATATATTAACATAATTCACTACTGGATTCATGTTTTAATGAATATAATTTTATTTTTCATTATGTATAAAGATGATGAATAAAAATTATGATCTATGGTGAGGGGATTATGGAACAAAATACCTTCCTTTTGGTTTTATCATTTATATTTCATTATGTTGATACATGATTTATCTCAAGTAAATTTTTTATATATATATTTTACTCTTATTTACCTTTATAAATCCAAGGTATATACATTTCTATCATTGTAGAGGTAATTTTAATGACATTATAATGTTTTATTTTTCAAAATTACATTATTTTTAAAATTATCCCATTGATTCCTATTGAATTGTTTCTTATTATCACTATGTCATATGATCTTATATGTTTAAGGTATAATGATAATTTTTCACTTCTTATTTTGGGAATCAAAAATATTAGTCATTTAATTTGTCTTTATAACACCATTATGAAATACATTGTTTCTATATTGTTTTATACCATGCATGTGATTGTTATATGTTTTCTATCTTACTGGAATGCATGACTATTATAATTTTAGTAAATGAATGGTGGTAATAAAATTATAAATCTATTTAATGAATTAGGTAATATGAATATAACAAATATCCCAGGAGATCGTTTTCATTATGTATGAACAAGATGCACTCTTTTTTCAAATTTTATGAATTTAGGATTCCTACACATGTGTAATACATAGACAGGATGGATGTTTTATTCACATCCAATGTGTGATATTTTACAACAATATTTCATTTTTTTCCTTGTTCTTTCGATGAAAAATTTAATGACTCAACCAAATGATTCATTTATTCTTCTAATGATGAACATTTAAATATTTCATGATGATTATTATTATGCATACTCACGTTGCATACTGATTCTTGTCTAAAGTTACTTTCTTTTTATTCCACTCCTAACTTGGATTTTTTTCATCCTTTATTTTATGTATATCCTTATGTGGTAACATGTACTAAGTTGAACATTATGGATTTTAGTATTACAATGAATAATTATTAACATAATTCTTATGTTTTATTTTATACTAGTGATATATTAACAAAACATTTCAAAACAATTAATAATTTTGATCGTGGATTTTATTATTATTATTTTTAATCTGTAAAAAATGATTTAATACTTGGATTTTGAAAAAATAGGATCATTATAGACTTTATTAGATTAG
This sequence comes from Viscum album, assembly GCA_963277665.1. Lineage (NCBI taxonomy): Eukaryota > Viridiplantae > Streptophyta > Magnoliopsida > Santalales > Viscaceae > Viscum > Viscum album. The sequence goes on along the minus strand of OY728134.1, from coordinate 689,410,972 downwards.
GGTTCAGTTAATTTGGTAAATTGTATAATAAAACATCAGTAAAAGCAACATGGATACATATAAATATATGTAAACAACCCAAAATTGTGTTAAATAATATAGTGTGTGATTTATTAAAAAATTAAATATCTATATGGATACAAACAAGTGGATTCATGTTCTAGTACATATGAAACTACGAGTAATAACTTTAAAAATATTGGTTTGGTATTAAATTGATCTTCAGTCAATGTACTATAAGTAAGAATAAATTCACACATAGTTTGACACTCTTGAGGGATATGACATTTTTATCACTTATTCTGTAAAACCCATTATGAAATATATATTTATTATGTAATATATTTCATCATTAAAAATATTGAACAATATTATCTTAAAAGGTATTTTTTGAGTGTAGCTTACTAAAAAATAACATATACTCTGGGATACCATAATAAAAGTATTTATAATTTATTTTCACTTTAGTGTAAATTATTTATTAATTATTTATTAATTTAAGGTTTTTATAACATTTTGGATTATGAAAATGGTGGGGACCATGAGAATTTGTACTAACAATCTATGTGATGGATAATGAGACTGTTTTTTGAACATTATTCCCAATGTAATGGGAGGTTGGGTTCAAAAACATTTTGTGGTACTTACCTAGGTGTCATAAGTTATTAATAAACAACTAAACCATGTCTAACATCAACATTCACCAAAGAATGAGATATTAGTTATAGAGTCTATAATGCTCCAATGACCACTACTTTTTTTGATCTTCTGATCCACGTTCCATAAAATAGTGGGTCAACTAAATAGAAATACTACTTTACATCTTTTATTGTTCTTAGAATGTAAATGTTACTCTGTTATTCCCTCATTTATATGGATAATATGATCAACATTGGATATTGATAATGAATATAAAAATTAAGGAGTATGAGGAATAAAATTATTTGGAAATAATTTAAAATTTTAATTCATGAAAAATTATTTCCCCTGAATGCTTCAAACATATAGAATGTATCTTAAGAGTTTATGAATATGAGAGTGAATATATCACATCATACTAGGTAAATTTCATGAGTCATGAATGTTATGGATTAGGATTTTTATCAATAATGATACCAAAATAGATAGACACTCTAGGGATTTAAAACCAAATATCTTAAAATATCTAGCCATCCAAGACATTGGGAGTTAAGAAGAAGTCGAAAAGTGTGATCTGAAAGTAGATATGGAGTTTGTAAAATGGTCCCATATAATTGGAGATAATAAGTGAAGGATGGATTTTCAATTTATAGGATCAAATGATAAATGAGGAAATAAGATCCAACCACACACATGTCAAGGATGTACAAAGAAGTATCATGCAAATTTTCTCAAAGGGATGACGAAAAGCTTTAAGTGTGGTAAATAATGAAACAAATCCCATGAATGATAATGAAACATGAAGAATAAAACTAATATTTTGGATGAAAGGAAGGCACTGCCCAATTAACCACCCATGGTTGAATGCATTAGATGTATGGATCAAGGGAATTATATAAAATAGTGAACAAAAAAAATGCACATCAAGTGTTATTATCATTTGCATCCACCTAAGCTAAGGGACAAAGGTAAACCATACATCATCACTATATCTATGTTAAAGCATGAAACTGAATTCATACATGAAAATTTCATTTTGAAATCAAGAATAAAAAAATATTTGATTTTGGTACTATTAATATATATATATATATATATATATATATTAGCCACTCCAATACATTGAACTATATATATTTGTTAAAAAAATAGTGGTGATATAGAGACCCAGCCTTTTCTTACATTACTATTACGTCATTTCAAATATAAATAACATAATAGTATCACACATAGAGGATCTAGTGGTTTAGTGTCTTGGGAAAACTAGGACCACACATAACAAATACAATATTGACCATAAACATTCATTTAATTTGTTCTTTCATAGCTTCTTATTGGATCTTGTCCTCTCCTTAGTACATGTAGCTACCTGAGGATATACATCAAAAGGGGTGAACTAAAAGCCCAGTAAGAGTATTGATAAGAATAACATATCATGGGGTGAGCAGAATCATAACATAGGCAAAAGATCGTGAACATGAGAGGAGCATAAATAATAGACTTGAAATGTGGCAATGCATAAAAATGAAAAATCATGTCTTAGTGGTTAACTATCAAACATACTTGTGAAACATGCTAGAATCTTTTTCACACATCATTTCACATTTACTCATTATATTCATCACTTTTTCCCATGCATTGAAGCACTATATAATTCCGGACGCACCCATCACATTTAATCATTCATATTGTGCTATATAATTTTGGGCGCACCCGTCACATCATAACATTATCATTTATCATGCAATACATAAATAAAATATAAAATAAATGAGCATAAATAACCCATGATAAGGAATGGGTTTCATCTAATATGAAGACATTCATTATATTTTGGTTCCCAAAATAAAGAGGGAACAACATACTTGATACAAGAACCATCATCCTTGAATGAGAGGTAAAAGTTGAGTTCTTAAAAGAAGAGTTATTTTGGAAAACATTTGGATTGACATAAACATAATTTAAAAACATGTATATCCCATAAAAGTAAAGGAAATGATGAAAAAATGATATTTGAAGAGTAACCATATCATATATGGAGTGAAAGAGGGAGAACCCGAAGGATGAAAATTGGGTTCGAGATTTCCCCTTACCTTGTACCGGAAAGTTTCCTTTTCTTTAATGTCCAGTATAATGACATTATATTCATTAATTAGAAATATAGAACCATGTTTAAATTAATAGGGTTCATTCTGGTTTCATTATTTCATATTATGCTCATTTGGATGACTTATAGATTTTAAAAACATTGTTCGAGGATGATCGTTTTTATGGTTTTTCTTGGGTGGTTCACATGTATTCTTAAATTGACAGTCAGGTAGATGATGGGTAAACATCCAGAAATGATATTACATGTTATTAGTGATATTACAGGATATTGAATGATTTTATAATGAATTATATTAGATCCATGTGGGTGAATCATTAGATAAGAATTAAATGATGATAATTTGGTTTAATTTGAGCGGTTTTTGGATCACAACAAACTTGTTTTAACTTTTCACTTAGTAATATGGCCATAAGTTATTTCTAGAACTTAAAAAAGAAAATAATTCATATAAAATATTATGTTTCAACCATAAAAATGGTTTCATGACCATATTTTAATGTATAAATGGAAGGAGAATGCATGTCGTTTTTGAAGGTGAGAAATTTAACACCTCATGAAAAATATTCTCTTTAATAAAATAAAATGAACATGGAAAGGGGGTGGCGTGATATAATATACCAATAGAATCATAAAATTATATTATATGTATAATACTGGAGTTTCAGAACAATTTGGATGAATATAGGTGGGGAGAGATCAATAAAGGAACTTGAACTTGAAAGGAAATTAAAGGAGAAGAGGGAGGTAAATTACCTCTTGAATCCTTCACTTGAGGACCTCCTTAATGGCCTAATCTTGGTCTTTTGATGAGATCAGAAGCTCATTGATGTGGGGGAGGAGATAGGGGAGATGTTTGGGTAGATCTTAGAAAATGAATGAATCTTGATAGGTGTGGTTTGGAAAGAGGAGGGGGAGGGCTTATTTATACATGAGGAGGGAGGTGTTTTTGGTATAAAATATTAAATAAAATAATATATCAAATGTTAGACTTGTAATAGTAGTTTTTTGACATCCTAAATCATATATTAATATAATATAATTCTTTTTAGGCTTTAATTCTTTTTTGTAATTAGAATAAATTAATTTATTAAAGGAAAGTGAAAGAAAGAGAAAAAGACACTTTAAGAAATCACATTTTGACTTTTGGATTTGGAAAGTTCTTTTTATGATTGAGAATTGGATTTATTTTATTCGAAAGAAAAAATTTATTAAATTTAATATAATTTGTCCGAAACTAATGTTCTATAATTTTTATGTCATCATTACATCATTAATGATGCGATTTAGTATACACCGATTATGCGAAAAACTGTATTTTTTTACTATTCACCCAAAAATTGAAGTATTTCAGAAAAAACCCAAATTTTTAACACTACCATTTTTCAGTGTGTAGAGTGAAAAAATGAATTCCATTTTTCAAAAATATTTTTCTAAATATTATTAATCTAATATTTATTTCAAATCAAAATTTAATTAAAAAATAGTTTTTAAGATTAAAAATGATTTTGTAGTGCTTTCAAAAATTACATAGGGTCTTATAAAATTATATAAAAACTATAAGAAATTGATTCAATAATTTATGAATACATTTTAGGGAAATAAATATTGTTTTAAATTAATTAATTAATTATAATTAATTAATTATGACTTAAAAAATACCAAAACGTTTACTAAGGACAAATTGTCACTTTCAAAGAGTTCTAAATTTTCTTTTATTATTCATAGGTAATGTTACTCTTATGAAGGATGATTTTCTATTCATAAGGGTCATATTACTATTCATAAAGGTTTGTTACTATTCCTATGGGTGCGTTACTATTCACCCAAAATTATTTTCGTTTCATTAGACTCCAAAAATCTTCTTGAACACAACCGTGTATGTCGGATTTTCGAAATTCCAAACATATGATTGACAAATTTATGTTTAAAGGTCACTTATCACTTATTAGTTTATTATGTTGTGTTTTCATGTTTTTTTATGACATAAATATAAGAATGGAATTTCCATTGAAAAACTTTGGTTCGTTACATTCTTCCCCCCTTAAGAAATTTCTCCCCCAAAATTTCACTTTACAGAAACAGGTGAGGATACTTCTCCTTCATTGCCTCTTCTATTTCCCATGTTTCGTCCTCAAACTTATGGTTCCTCCACAAAACTTTGACAAGATTGGTTGTCTTGTTGTGTAGAACCTTATCTCTCTGATCCAGAATTTTTTCTAGATGCTCCTCGTAGGAGAGATCATATTCTAGTTTCACGACCTCTGATTTTAGTACATGTGAGGGGTTGGGTACGTACATCCTCAATAGTGATACATGAAACACATCATGAACTTGATCCATATTTGGTGGAAGTTCTTGATGACAGGCCACAACTCCTATGCGGTAAAGGATCTCAAAGGGGCCAATATACCTTGGGCTTAGCTTCCCTTTCTTCCCGAATCACATGACTCGCTTCCATAGAGATTTTCGAGGGAAGACTTTATGTCCAAAGTCGAACTCCATGACCCTTCGACAGTTGTCATAATAACTCTTTTGCTGACTTTGAGCAGATTTTATGTGTTTCTGGGTGACTTGACCTTCTCGGTCATCTCTTGAACAAGATCGGGACCATGTAGCTTTCGTTCTACAACTTCATCCCAACAGGTTGGAGTTCTACACCGCTTCACATAAAGAGCATCATACGGAGCCATCTGAATACTCAAGTGAAAGTTATTGTTGTATGAGAACTCAAAAAATGGGAGATGCTATCCCAACCACCTTTGAATTCAAGAGAGCAGGATCTTAGCATATCATCAATTGTCTGAATAGTCCTTTAATACTAGCCATCTGTTTGGGGGTTATAGGCTGTACTGAAATTTAATTCAGTATTCAAATAATGTTGAAGGCTTCTCCAGAATTTAGATGTGAACCTTGGTTCACTGTCAGAGACAATTGAGAGTGGAACACCATGCAGTCTTACCACTTCCTTCACATATATACTTGCAAGTTGTTCAAGTGAGAGGTCTTCCTGAATAGAAATAAAATGGGCAGTCTTGGTGAGTCTGTCAACCACAACCCATATCACATTATTTCCCTTTGACGTCTTCGGGAGGCCTATGACAAATTCCATAGTAAGATTTTCCCATTTCCATATGGGTATATGCAATGAATTCATCATACCTTTGGACTTTTTTCGCCCAGCTTTAACTTGCTGACATACCAAGCACCTTGATATATATTCTTCAATCTCTTTCTTCATGTTATCCCACCAAATGTGTTCTCGTAGATCACTTTACATCTTGGTACTCCCAGGATGGATAGATAATGTTGAGCTATGTGCATTATCCAATATCTCCTTCTTTATCCTAGGTGATGAAGTCACACAAAGCCGTGTTCCAAACCGAATCACACCATAATCGTCGATAGGAAACTCTTGCAGCTTCCCTTCCATTACTACATTCACCCTCTTTTGTATCGCCACATCATCCCTTTGTTCATCCTTAATCATCTCATGGATGGATGGTTGCACAATCATTTGTGCAAGTTAGGATGTATCCCTTTCCCTTATGATTTCCAAATCCATCCTTTGCATATCCAAGAATATAGGGTATTTATCAATCTGCAACATGGATAGAGTAGCAGATTATTTTCCACTTAGAGCATCATCTACCTTGTTCGGCATTCTAGGTTGATAGTGAATAGAGCAATCGTAATCCTTCATTAGCTATAACAATCTCCTTTAACGCATGTTAATCTCCTTTTGTGTGAATATATGCTTTAGGCTCTTGTGGTTGGTGTATATGTCACACTTCTCACCATAATGGTAGTGCCTATATATTTTTATGACAAAAATCACGGCTTCCACCTCTAGATCATGTGTCGAGTAGTTCTGCCCATAGATCTTCAACTGTTGTGAGGTGTATTCTATCACATTATCATTATTAAGGAGTACAAAACCCAAGCCATTCTTTGAAGCATCACTTTATATCACAAAACATTCTCTACTTTTTGGTAGTGTTAGTACAGGTGCAGTGATCAGCCTTCTCTTTAGCTCCTTGAAACTTCCCTCACATTCTTCCATCCAAACATACTTTACCCCTTTCCTTTTTAACTTAGTTAGTGGGCATGACAATCATGAGAAGTTTCTCACAAAACGTCGGTAGTACCTAGCTAACCCAAGAAAACTATGGATTTCTGTGACACTAGAGGGCCTAGGCCATTCCTTAATTGCCTTTGTCTTTAAAGGATCCATAGAAATTCCCACACTTGTGACCACATGTCCCAAGAACGTGACTTGATTCATCCAAAAGTCTCACTTTCTAAAGCTGGGGTACAACTTCTCCTTTCTTAATGTCTCCAAAACAAGTCTTATATGTTCTTCATGTTCCTCCTTGATCACGGAGTAGATAAGAATATCATCGATAAACACTACCACAAATTTGTCAAGGTAATGTCTAAAGAATCTATTCATAAAATCCGTGAAGATTTTAGAGGCACTACTAAGTCCGAAGTGCATCACCAAATACTCATAGTGCCCATACCTTGTACGGAAGGCAGTCTTATGAATATCATCCGTCTTCACCTTTACCTGAATATGTCCAGAACGAAGATCGACTTTTGAGAAGTATTTAGCTCCTCTTAACTGGTCAAACAAGTCATCAATCCTTGGGAGTGGATACTTGTTCTTTATGGTCATCTTGTGGAGTTCTCGATAATCGATACACATCTGCATTGTTCCATCCTTCTTCTTCATAGAGAGCACTAGTGCACCCCAAGGTGATGCACTATAGAGTATGAATCATTTGTCTAGATGCTCTTGTAGCAGCTTCTTCAACTCCTCCAGTTCGATAGGAGCCATTCTATAGGGGCACATTGAGATAGGAGTAGCATCAGGTATGAGTTCAATTGAGAACTCTACCACACGATATAGGGGAATTCCAAGTAACTCTTCGACAAATACATCTTCGTATTCCCTCATGATGGGTATTTCCTCAATGTTGGAACTTTCCTTCGACTCAACAATTTGGGTGAGGTATGCTTAATCATAGGGAATCAACCCCCACACCATTGAAGGATTTTCAAAGGAGATTAATGATCTTCCTTGCATTTGTAGAGGAGCCAGGGATGGTTTAGAACATGAAAACATATATCCGTGTCCCGATAGTTGATATGTGCTCTATATAACAAGATCAAGTACATTCCCATTATAACGTATAATTCCACCAAGGGAAGTATTACAAGATTTGCTGGAAGAATCTTCACACATACATAAATAGGAGAAGTTTCAAACACATGGGTTGCAATGATTTCACAACTTCCTATTTGTACAGATATCACTACTTCAAGGTTTCGGGGCTTCAATTCTATAGTTCTAGAAAACTTGAGTTATATAAAGGAATGCGTAGAACTAGAATCAAATAAGACATTATCCATTATTGAGTGAATAGAAAGTGTAACTTTTATGAATTCATTATCATGCTCCAACTCCGCAGTAGTGATGGCATAAGCCTTCCCTTGTTCCTTTGGATTTGGTGGCTGGTGACGCTGATTACCCTCGGGAGCTCGAGGTTTAGTGCACTAGTTTACATAGTTCCCTAGCTCCCTACAGTTGTAGCATTGATCCATGGGTGGTTCTCTCCTTTAATCAGCTACACTCTCCTTCCTTTTCGTGTCTTTTCATCACTCTTGGTCATGGTTTCCTTCTTTCCCACACTTGAAACATTTCCACGCCCCTTTGAGGCAGTTCCCATTATGCAACTTCCCACATTTTAGGCATGTGGGTCATTTATTTTTCTTCCCACCTTTATTATTTGATCCTCCAGCTTGAAACTCCATCATTCTTTTCTTATAACCTTATTCATGAGACCATTCTCTAAAATCCATCTCCACATTTAAAGCACACCAAATAACTTCTTCATAACTCCCAAATTCTCGAATTGAAAGAGCCTTTCGAGGGTGTGGTTTTCATTCACTAAAGAATCTATCAATTTTTCTATCATTATTGATAAAAAAACCCGAATCATACCTTACAAGACTTGTGAAATTCACTTCATAGGTTGTGACAGATTCTCCTTCTTTTTTCTTGAGGTCTATGAATTCTCTCTCCATCTTCGTGCGAAGAGTTCATGGGAAATACTTATTAAGATACATTATCTTAAAGTCTTCCCATTCTGTCTCGTCAATTTACTCTCTTGGCTTGGTGTTCTTAATCAAATACCACCATTGATCGGCTTCTACATCTAGACAATAAATGCATAGAGTCACCTTCTCCATATCATAACAGTAATGAACGGAAAATATCTTCTCCATGGAGTTGACCCACTGTTCTGCAACTAGTGGATCAGAAGATCCACCAAACGTCAGTGGTCGTTGCCGCATAAAACATTCAATATCTAGTTTCTCCCTCTTTGGTGAAGGAGGATGTCCCACATTATTATGGTTATTATTAATAACATGAGATAATTGGGAAATAAGTGCCATGATTTTTTGAACTCCACCTCCCAAATCGTTGGTGATGTCGTTCAGGAAATCGTTACATTGGCCCTCGCATGAGTTGTTGTCTTGATTTCTCCTGGTTCCCACAATTTTCTAAAATAAAAAAGGATAGAACAAAACATAAGTAGACAAGTCATGAATAACTTATTCATTTAAACAATTATAGTAAAAACATAACATATGGGATCCCTAGGTAAATATTATTGTGTGCATATTTGTACTTAAACTCATACTAGAAGTTTTCTCTGTGATTCAATAATCATAATTCCCAAATTAATTAAACCTTTACTCTGATACCAACTATAGTTACCCTGCCTTTTAATACATTACTATTACATCATTTCAAAGATAAAAACATAATAGTATTAGACATATAGGATCCAAAGGTTTAGTGTCTTGGGAAAACTAGGACGACACATAACAAATAAAAAATCGAGCATAAAGATTCGTTTAATTTCTTCTTCTATAGCTTCTTATTGGCACTTGTCCGCTCCTTAGTAAATGTAGACACCTGAGGATATAAATCAAAAGGGGTGAGATAAAAGCCCAGTAAGAGTATAGATAAGAAAAATATATCATGGGGTGAGCATAATCATAACATAGGAAAAAGATCATGAACATGAGAGGAGCATACATAATAGACTTGAAATGTGCCAATGCATAAAAATGAAACATCATGTATTAGTGGTTAACTACCACAAATACTTGTGAACAAATCTAGAATCTTGTTCACACATCATTTCACATTTACTCATGATATTCATCACTTTACCAAATGCATTGGAGTGCTATATAATTCTGGGGACACCCGTCACATTTAAACATTCATATTGCGCTATATAATTCCGGGCGCACCCGTCACATCATTACATTATCATTTATCGTGCATGCCACAATGAAAATATAACATAAATTAGCATAAGTAACCCAAGAAAAGGAATGAGATTCATCACCTATGAATACATTCGTAATATTTTGGTTCCCAAAAGAAAGAGGGAACAACAAACTTGATACAAGAACTATCAACCTTGAATGAGAGGTAAAAGTTGAGTTCTTAAAAGAAGTGTTATTTTGGAAAAACTTTGGATTGACATAAACATAATTTTAAAACATTTATATCCCATAAATGTAATGTAAATGATGAAAAAATGATATTTGAAGAGTAAACATATCAAAAATTGAGTGAAAGAGGGAGAACCCGAAGGAAGAAAATTTTGTTCGAGATTTCCCCTTAACTTGTACCCGAATGCTTTCTTCTATTTAATGTCCTGTATAATGACATTATATTCGTTAATTAGATATAAAAAACCATGTTTACATTAATAGGGTTAATTATGGTTTAATTATGTAATATTATGTTCCTTTGGATAACTTATAGAGTTTAAAAACATTGTTCGGGGATGTTCGTTTTTATGGTTTTTCTTGGGTGGTTCACTTGTATTCTTAAATTGAAGTTCCGGTAGATGATGGGTAAACATACAAAAATTATATTACATGTTATTAGTGATATTACAGGATATTTAATGATTTTATAATGAATTATATTATATGCATGTGGGTGAATCATTAGATAAGAACTAAATGATGATTATTTGGGTTAATTTGAACGGTTATTGGATCACAACGAACTTGTTTTAACTTTTCACTTAGTAATATGGCCATATGTTATTTCCAGAACATAAAAAAAATAATTCATATAATATATTATGTTTCAACCATAAAAATGGTTCCATGACAAGATTTAAAGGTATAAATGGAAGAAGAGAGCACGTCGTTTTTGAAGGTGTTAAATTTAACAGCTCATGAACAATATTCTATTTTATAAAATAAAAGGAAGAGGGAAAGGGGGTGGGTAATATAATATAGAAACATAATCATAAAAATATATTATATGTATAATACTGGAGTTAAAAAACAATTTGGCTGAATATAGGTGGGGAGAGATCAAGAAAGGAACATGAACTTGAAAGGAAATTAAAGGAGAAGAGGGAGGTAAATGTCCTCTTGAATCCTTCACTTGAGGACCTCCTTAAGGGCCTAAGATTGGTCTTTTGATGAGACCAGAAGCTCTTGTACGTGAGGGAGGGGATATAGGAGATTATTGGGCAGAACTTAGAACATTCTTAAAGCTTGAGAGGTGTGTTTTGGAAAGAGGAGGGGGAGGGATTATTTATACATGAGGAGGGAGGTGTTTTTGGTATAAAATATTATGTAAAATAATATATCAAAAGTTAGACTTGTAATAGTCGTTTTTTGACATCCTAAATAATATATTAATATAATATAATAAGTTTTAGGATTTAATTATTCTTTATAATTAGAATTAATTAATTTATTAAAAGGAAAGTGAATGAAAGAGAAAAAGACACTTTAAGAAATCACCTTTTGTCTTTAGGATTTGGAAAGTTCTTTTTAGGTTTGAGAATTGGATTTATTTTATTCTAAGGAACCATTTATAAAATTTAATATAATATTTCAGAAAATAATGTTCTAGAATGTATATGTCATCATTACATCATTAATGATGTAATTTAGTATACAACGATTATGCGAAAAACTGTATTTTTATACTATTCACCTGAAAATGGAAGAATTTCAGAAAAAACCCAAAAATTTACCCCTACCATTTTTTAATGTGTAGAAAAAAAAAATGAATCAAATTTTTCAAAAAATATTTTCTAAATATTAATAATTTATTATTTAATTAAAATCATAATTTACATAAAAAACAGTTTCTAAGATTAAAACTGATTTTATAGTGCTTTCAAAAATTACGTAAGGTCTTATAAAATTATCTATAAACTATATGAAATTGATTAAATAATTTATGGATCCATTTTAGTGAAATAAATATCCTTTTAAATTAATTAATTAATTATAATTAATTATTTATGACTTACAAAATACCAAAACATTTCCAAGGTCAAATTTTCACTTTCAAAGATGTCTAAATTTTATTTTATTATTCATAGGTAATTTTAATCTTATGTTGGATGATTTACATTTCATAAGGGTCATATTACTATTCATAAGGGTATGTTACTATTCCTAAGGGTACATTACTATTCACCAAAAATTATTTTTGATTCATTAGACTCCAAAAATCATCTTGAACACAACCGTGTATGTCAGATTTTCGGAATTCCAAACATAAGAGTGACAAAATTATGTTTAAATGTCACTTATCACTTAGTAGTTTATTACGTTGTGTTTTCATGTTATTTTATGACATAAATATAAGAAGGTAATTTCCTTTGAAAACATTTGGGTCGTTATAGGTGAAATCCTTGAAACCTAATTATTATGATATTCCCAAATTATCAACTGTAGAATGATTCTTCTATTGAATATCATAATCCTTGCATTGGTGGAATTAGGAACTATACTAGGAAGTTATTGTCTCTAATTATATAGATCTCATATCATATTTTGGGTAATGTAAATCTCTTTATATATATCCCAAATAATCTTATGGTCATTCAAAAATATAATGAAGATTTTGATTTCCCAAAAAAAATCTATTCAATTCTGAGACAGTTGATAACCAAGGAAGAAGAATATCTCACTCAAATAGTAGAGTCAAATTAAATAATAAACATAGTGTAATTTACCATTATGTGAAAATAAACCAATATATTTCTTATTGAGTTGGACTGATTTCCCCTAGATCATGAGGTATATATAACGATATAACTTATACCCAAAGACACTCATTTCTCCAAAATAATATATATTTTTGAACTAATTTAACTGGAGGAGTTAAAGGAGTAACTACTAAGGAACATAGAAAATGATTTTATATTCCCTAGTGCATCACCCCAGATTGAGCCAATATTATTTTTCATGAAGATGTATGAATCCATTTGGTTGCACATCGATTATCGAGAGATCAATAAGATAACCATAATGAACAAGTATCACATACCAAGGATTGGTAAATTATTCTATCAATTTTAAGGAGATATGTTATTCTTAAATATGGATCTTCTTTCTTGATATCAACAATTATATCTGAAGATTGAATATATTAAAAATATTGATTTATATAAAATATATGGATATTATTAGTTCATAGTAATTCCAATCAGACTTACTAATTCTGTTGAAATATTTATTGACATGACATTTATTGTATTTAGAGACAATCCTGATTTTTTTTTAATAATTATTACCAAAATTATCACATATTCCATGAATAAGGATTATCAAGAAGATTGTCTTAGGTTATTTAAAGAATATAAGGATAGAAAATTTTCAATCTATGTTTAGAAAATATGATTTCGGTAGCACATGGTCACCATTTTGGGGAATATGGTCATTGGTGATGGAAAGAATATAGACCTCTAAAAGATCTAGGAAATTGAGGAATGTCTTATACCCTCTAGCATCACATAGAAATATATTTTTAATTAATTAGATATAAACTGTTGACATGTTTTGAGAAACTACTCACTATTATATATCATATTAACTAAGTTTTTATTGAAAGGGGCAATGCATGTTTGGACAACTGAATGTGAGGAATAATTTAAGGATGTCAGGAAGGGGATAATCACTACACATATACATACACTAAACTCATGTGGGGAAGGGTTTGTGATATACAGTGATGCTTCAAATAAAGGATCAGTATGTTTATAGATATAAAATGATAAAGTGATATCATACACTGCATGAAAATAGATTAACCAAGAGAAAAACTAAATAATAAATTATATGGATTTGGATACAGTCGTTTATTCAATGAATATTTAGAGACAATACCTATATAGAGAAAGTGTGACATATATAGAAATAATAATATTGTAATGTATATATTCACATAAATAGATATCAATATACATCATCAAATATGTCTATTATTTGTTAAGGACTATGATTTATCAATTCACTACCATATTGAAAAGGTGAATGAGTTAGCATAATCCCTTATTTGAAATGAACATGTTACTCTATCACTTATGAGTGTTACGAAATAACCAATATTCATGGATATGTAAAGGATGTATCTAGAAATCATAATTATAGGGAAAACATCATAACATTCCCAAATTATTGTCTAATCATATATAAAAGGGAATTTCAAGGATACAATAACCGATGTTTTTTAGCATTAAAATAAGTTGATAACATTAAAATATTGTATTTTACATTAATTATACATTGAAAAACACGATTTAATTTAGTTTGGAACTGGGAACCATGTGTCATTATCACCTAAGATAAAGAAAAATCTATTTGAAAATCCACATAGATCATTTTTATCCACACATCCATGACGTACTTAGATGTTATATGATCTTTGAGATCACTTCTAGTGGGTTAAACAAAAAAAGGATATTTTTTAGGACACCTCAATTTCAATTGTATATTATCAAGTTAAAAAGGTGTGAAATAATGTAAAAGGGATAATGCAACAATTACTCATACCAACAATGAAATTGGAGAACATCACTCTGTAATATGTCATAGGTTTCATGAGGTTGTGCAAAGGAAATAGTTTGATATGGTTTGTAGTGGATTTAATCACCAAAACTACCCAAATCGTTAGTATTTTGGAATAATTCTCACTTAACCAACATTCCACAATATATATATTGTATTTTGGATATATGTGGAACCAACTTTTATTATGTTGAATCGTGATCTACAGTTCACCTATAAATTTTTAAGAATTATTTTACATGATATAAATAATAAATTGAACTTAAATATGGACTATCACCCCCAGACTAGTGGGGAATCCTGATGGAAAATTCAAATGATCAAGTGAATTATGAGATCTTCATCAGTTGACTTCAAATGAAATATACCAAACATCATCTGTTATTATAGTTCTCATACAACAATAGTTTCAACTTGAGTTTTAAAATGGACCCATATGATGTTTTTTATGGTAATACATGTGGAAATACTATGTGTTGCGATGAATTTAGTGAATAGAAGATTCTTAGACCTAAAATTATACAAGAGATAATAAATATGGGTCAATCATTTTGACAATACATTAAATATGATCAAGTTTGAAAACATATCTATTATTATAATCACAAATGGGAATTAGAGAATTGTTTTATTCAAATATCACCATGTATGGGATTCATGTTGTTTTGAAAGAATGTAAAGATTAAAATTAGGTACGTTGTCCCCTTTGAGATATTTTATTTCATAGGAGTTGTGGCCAATGAACTAGAACATCCACAAAACATAGCTCTAGTTCATGATGTGTTCCATATACCTATCTCAAGAATGTACATAACTAATCACTCGTATACACCCAATCCAGAAGCGGAATAATAATAATATGACCTCTATTTTGAGGATCAATTTATGAGTTTCTTATATCAAAGAGATAACATTCTATAAAATTAAAAAAAACACCTAGTTAAGGATATTTTTAAAAATAAATGTATAAGAAGAAACATGGGAACCTAAGGATGCAATGAAACAGATTTACAATCATTTTTTCTCAACAGAGGATATGGGTTGAAATTTTTGGGATTTCATTTATTAGGAAGATAACATTTATTTACTTATAATTTTTTAAATATAAATTTCATACTAGATAAACTCATGTGTTCCATATTTCATAATATAGTCTTGTATAAAAACAAGAAAAAAATAATAAAAACTAACAAAAATTTAATTAATTATATAGTAAAATTACATTTAACAAATAAATATAGTTAATAATATGTAAAATTATATAGTGTGACAATTAACACAAATAAATAAAGAAAGTAGAATTAAAAAATGTTAATCACATTGATCTCATATAATTATCACACTCATGACAAACACTGTAAAAAATAAATAGAAAATAAAAAATCCAATACAAATTTTTGAAATGAATAATATAAAACAATAAGAGGAATTCATGTGAATAATGAATTAAGGAATTAAGAGGTAATTATTGATTTTAATATAACCACTATAATTGTAAAATGACTTTAATAATAGTAATATTATAGTTAGAAATAGTAACCCGAAAATTAATAATAGTAATATGACTATTAGAATTATAACATAACCAGTATAATATTCAATAGAATTTAAAACATATTTTATATAAATAAAATTAAGAAAATAAAATTAATATAAATCCATAATATATGTATTCATTTTGAAAACACAATGAAAAAAAAAGAATATTTTGATAATAATGCGTATTTTGATTTATTTTAAAAATATGATATTTTATATTAAATCCTACAAATATTTTATTTATAAAATTATTTTTATAAAATGGATTTCATTTTTTGTTATAAATACACTGAAAGTCTGTAATGGTGTATTTTTTAGAATATTCTGAGAAACATCAATTTATCAGTGGATAGTAAAAATAATTTTTCATAATAATACCACATGTTGTACAATATAATAATAACATAATAATTAATTAGTAATTTTTAAATTTCTAAACATAAAAAAAAACTAATGGGACTTTTAAAATTGGTAAACTAAATTTCGAAAGATTAAAATTATTTTCTAAAGCCTAAAAATATAATGTATTAAATTAAAGAAATGAATATTCCTTTTTTTCCTTTTAAATAAATTTATAAATTCAATTGTATAATGGTTTAAAATTCCTAAAAAAATTATATTATACTCATATATGATTCATAATTTAAATATGTTTTACTATTACAAGGTTTACCATGGAAATTTTATCTTATTGAACATTTCACCACAAAAATACTTCTCTACCCAAGTATAAATACCTTATCCAACTCGGTAAACAATATACACCATCTTATAAAAACCTAAAATATACCCAAATGACCTTTGTTAATATCCTTAAAATCCTCAGGGATATTTTGGTGTCATAGAACACTAGTCATTCAAGGTGTCATGGTTCATAGAAAAAAAAACAACACCATGAAGGAGGTAATATTAATATAACTTATCCTTTCATTTTCCTCTCATACACCTCAATACTTCTACTATTTTCTAACCCAAACCTCCAAAAATTATGTTAATGAAATTTTATAAAAATTTTAATTTTATTTACTGACTATTTGGATTATATATAATTTAGACATCTCTCACATCCTCTTTTAACAGTGTCTCGTTAAGGGTTTGTTAACCACCTACATGGAAATTTCTAATTATATTCATACAATTACCTTTATTTATGGTTAGAATAAATTATTTTTATTATATAAATGTATAAATAATATTTTTTTAATTATTCTAGGGTTTATTTTACTAATTTATAAATAGAAATATGAAAATCATGAAATCAATATAATAATTGATAGGAAAACATAATATCAAAAAATTCCAAATTTAACAATAAAATAAAAAACCCAATGATTATAAATTAAGAAATAGAAAATAAATAAATTAAATTAAATTTTGGATTCATTTTTTAATAAAAATAATTTTATTATATTGGAGGTGTAATGATGATTAAATAATTCATGATCTAACATGAGGGGATTCTTTAACCCAACTACTTCGTTTTGGGACCAGAAAATCTATATATTTAATTTCAATGTTGATTCATCTCATAAAATTTTAAAAATAAAATATAACTACTTTTCCCAATGTATATCCTAGTAATATACATTATTTTAATTAATTTATAATATTTAAATTCCACTTTTATGGTTTTTTTCAAACGGAAATTTTTTAGAAAATATCCCATTGAATCCTATCAAATTTTTTTTCTTCCCATCATGATCTATGATTATCTATGAAACTATTTAATGTAAAATGATGTGTTTTTTGCATTCTTATTTTAGGAATCTCAAATATTATTCAATAAAATATTATTTACAACACCTTTATAAGACCCATTCTTATTCTATGGTTTTATCTAATGCATATGATTTTTATATGATCCTTTAAATGTGAATTACGTTATTATGAAAATTTTATAATATGATGGTGGGCCCTAATTTATATATCCCTCCAATGCATGGTGTAATGTAAAATATCTCATGATATTATGTGTATTATATATGATTGTTATGCTAGATTTGATTATAATTTATTAAATGATGATTTTTACACATATTTTATGCATGAATATGATGTTAGATTTGTTCTCAAAATATGTTTGGGATTGTAACACATTGTTATTATGTTTCATTATTGTCCATATTCTACATTACATGCCACTTTCAGAAGATTTGTTCATTCTTATAATAATGAACCTTTTCCAATTATATGTGTAACACCCCAAGTAAATAAAGAATATGAAATTTCTATATTTATCCATATTTGTGAATAAAATATTAATATTACTTTAAAGGGGATGTTATGCTCGATGGCGTACCCAATACGCAAAAACGAGATTCTTGGGAATCTTACGTTGCACTCTAATAATAAAATAATATTATTTTAAATAGTATTTAATGCCTAGCCATTGTAATGGTGGGAATGAACAGAAATACCTACAAAATTATTATATATGTTTGTCAAATATTTTTACTCTTTACAATAAATGTTAGAGGATTAAAAATGTGAATGAATCCAATTTTAAGCGTAGACATTCTAATATTCTTTGAAAGTTCGATTAACCGCATTTTGAAGGCCAACCTCTTTTAAATCCCCTTTTTGAAAATTTTATGTGTTATATTTGACAAAATAAAATTCTTATTTAGAATCAGGACATCAAAATTTACTTTGTTTAAATTTTTTGTATCTTTCTGATAAAGTTCATTTTTAATGAATAGTGAAAAATGTTGTATTTTAATTCAAAATCTCTTTTTAATCTAGTTTATTTATATGATTATATTATCTTTTGGATTGTTTTTATGTAAAATTATAATATATTTTTACAATTTAATCAAATAGTGGTCATTGAAATTAATTTCACTTTGAAATTTGGTTTAAACTAGTGTCAATCTTTTGATATATATTGTTTCATAAAAACACGCTGTTTGTTCTGAATGTGGGAATTAATTATTAAATTAATTAATTTAACTTATATGTTATGAATTTTGTAATATAGACATAATTTTTGAATTCAGAATATCAAATATAGGTTAGGGTGAATTTTTGGTATTTTTCTGAAAAACATCAATTTTTTATGAATAGTGAAACCACAAAGTGGTGGTTACAAAATTTGATTTTTCATTTAAATAAGACTTTACCACTTCTGTGATTTGAATTTAAAAAATCCAATTTAAATGATTTTAACTGTTAAGTAAAATGTGGTTCAATGGGATAAAAATAATTTTTGATGAAAAGTAACTTTTAAGTTTTATTAATCGCGATTGAAGGAAATTAGTGTGATTTAAGGTAAAAATGATATTATAATAAAATGAAAATATATTGAAACTTGTCCTAACCCTATTGGATGAGTTATGTCCAACCAATACAACCCATGGGTAGATTTTTGGTACCCCAGGGAGCCACTTGGGTCTGATAATGACATTTATGCTTTTTATTTAAAGTTAAAATAAAAATGTCACAAACATGATTTATTTTTATTAATCAATTTTTACATGTGGTTATACAAGTCATAATTTTGACTATAAATAGTCATTGGAAAGCTAAAAAGATTTCCTACATCATATTTTTTTTATAATTTTATACCTTAAATAAATTAAATTCTTTATGACAACATGATGATGCAGTGATGACCTCATTATTTAACGATTTATATAAAATGTAAAGATAAGGAAATATCTAGGACCTAAACATGTCAAAAACCTATTGTATGGGTGTATTTAGAACTCTTATCACCTTATCCTCGAAATAAATCAATTTGGGACCATTAAAATACGAAAACCATTAGAAAATATAGTAACATTTTATACTTTACCAAAAGTGCCCCTCCTCTCCTATTATAAAAGGTCCCCACCTCTACCACCTAACCCACACCTCTCAAGCCTTTGGTTCGGACAAGATCTGATCATTTAGTCTCTCCAAATCCTCCTCATCATCCTAGAATCCTTAACGTAGGCAGGAAGCTCTTCAAGAAACCCTTTTGGTTCAAACCAAAGGGAGTTACCCAATTTTAAGGTAACATCTTCACTTGTGCTCTTTTGTTTTATTTTGCTTCTCCAACCCCATAAACTCTTTTTATTCATTTCTTTTGTAACATATCCTGTATCATAAATATACTTGGATGTTTTTATAATATTTATTCTAGCTACACTTACACACACCTTCATGTAATGGTTAAAGAACATATTGTTTTTGTGGATGGCGAATTTCTGCCTCAAAAAATGATGATTGTTCAACACTCATATAACACCATCCAAGGTGGCCATTAATAGGTCACTATGTTTATATATGATATATAATATTTTTATGTTTTACTTAAGATTCTGAATTTTTCATCTGTGGCATACCTTTATGGCTTCCATTATTGGTATACGTGATATCTTCATTTTAGGAAGTGCGGACTACCGGCCCCTCAAAGTGATTTGATTTGTTAATTCCATATGTTGGATGTATAAAAGATGGATTTGAAGTTATTATATATGATGCTATACTGTAATTATAATATAACTTTATATAATTATTGTTTTATTTCCATTAAAGTATGAGATAGAAATGAAAGTAGTGTTCGTACATACGTACGGCTTACCGTCTCTATGAACGGTGAATTTCATTTCTTATCCTCAAATGTAATGGACTATTATAAGTACATATAATGGATATATATTATGTATGATACATCTAAAGGATGAATATAATTATGGAATTAAAAATATACACATCCCTCATTTAGTTTTAATTCCATTAATATGACATAGAAATGAAAGTAGCGTTCATGCGTACGTACGGCTTACCGTCTCCATGAACAACACATTTCATTCCTTACCTCTAAATGATTATTTAATATTATAGATAAATGTATATGTTGGATATATATGATATATATGATATCCAAATCAGGAATTTCATTCTAGATATAAAGAACCTTTGACCACACGAACAACATGTAATTGTAAGAAGTCCACTTTTGACATAAGAACCAAATATCGACAAAACAAACATTATTAACTAAAATAATTACATAATGTTTATAACATGTGAATAATTGATATAAAATGAATAATGAACTTGAAATTGGTTCTTAAGCAAGTAGAAATTAACTCCAGTTTGTTATTCAGGACGTTAAAGAACGATCGAGTCAAGTCGGACCCGAGGTAAGGGATCCTAATCCTCTCTTTCTTTTTAAGTACACACTTTTATGTCATTCATTTTAAAGTTTATATTTCTTGTTATTGAGATGTTCTTTTGTATTAATTTTACTATAATTTTTATATTCATATGATGAGAGACCCTATTCTCTCTCATCAATCCATTTTGGAAGTTTTGAGTGGCGCCGTTAGGCTGCCGAATTTTCGTAAGAGATTTAACCTCTCTCTTTCATTTTAAGTACTCTCCTTTATGTTATTTCTTTTAAGCTCCTATTTTTCATGATGGAGGATGTTATTTTATATTCCTCTTGCTGTAAATTTTATTATAATATTATGAGAGACCCTATTTTATATCATCAATACATTTTTGGAATCTTTAAGTGGCGCCGTTAGTCTGCCGAGTTTTCGTAAGGGATTTTTTATCTCACTTTTATTCCCATGAGATTTATGCTACATTTTCCATAATTTCCTTTGAGTTGTGTATGTACTGCCCATTATTTTACTCATTCTGTAATATACATTCATTTATGAGTATTTACAACAATGTTGTATTGTCTTTCTTTCATGGGGTGTATATTTCGAATGATTCCCATGTCCGTAAGGGAACCTTTCACCATCCTCTTTTTAAAATACTTCTTTTGTAATGTCTTTTAATTCACATACTATTATGTTGGGATATGTTCTTCTTTGTCCTTATTGATTTAAATTTTATTTCCATGTGATGAGATACCCTTTTTATCTCTCATCAACTCATTTTCTGAATTTTTTAGTGATGCCATTAGGCTGTCGAATTTTTGCAAGGGAACTTCTTAACCCAAATTTGATTATTTGGGAAAAACTTATACTCCTTGAATATATCGTTCTATGAATATGTGTGAATAACCTATGATTGTTTTACACTTAATATCCACTTATATTTGGTGTATTCGTTTGTCACACATAATTATGTAATTGATTTATCCTTAAACCAAGGATACCGTCATTGTAAGGGACATCGTCTCAATCTACTTTCATGTGGAATATTTCGTTTTATACAGAACTTACTTTTATATGGTGTATAAACCCCATTGACTATTACTTTTATACAAAAGGAATCTTTTTCTACGAAGCGTTTTACTAAACAAAAAAAAGGAATGTTTCTTTTAATGTATGCGGTGACAATGACTTTTTCCGCCGCCGTGAGTATTATTTGATCTTTGGCTTCCTCAACAAGCCGTAATGTTTTTAAAATAAAATAAATACCATATACTCATTTATGTATTTTGGTATTGAAAATTGTTTTGATAAATTATTCTATTATTTCAATATATTTAAATGATATATTGTGATTGAAATGTGGAAATGTTATCATTCCTTTATATTGGTTTTATGTGTTATAAATTTATAATGGTACTTGGACATATTACGGGTGGTTACATGATAAACCATATGACGGGTGGTGTCGTGAATAACAGGATGGGTGGTTACGTTATAACCTCCAATGCATTGGGTATGGATGTTGGCCGTATGGCTATTCCATTAAGTATGTATAGAAGTTGGTTGAATGGATATTCTATTAAGTGATATGTGTGGAAGTCGACCTTATGGTTATTCCACATAAGTATGTTTATGTCCCAAGTTACCTTTATATGTTATGTGATCTTTATATGTGTTTTATGGTAATCTTTTGGTATAGAAGGTTAAGTAATGAACTTTTATTCAGTGAAGAGTTTTTACTACTTCGAAAAGGTGAAAAGTATTAGTTTGATAAAGTATGCATGGTTTACTTGTTGTTTTGAAAAACTAACAGTTTTCATACTTTGTGTATCCCTTACTGAGCTTTTTATACGCATCCCAAGTTTTTGAAAGGTTTTTCACAGGACTAAACATGGAATAGGGTCAAGGATAGGATCAAGGGAAAGTCATGCATCCTAAAACATGGAACTGGACATGTTTCTTTTTAAGAGTTTTTATTTTATGGAAACTTAGTAAAAGTTTCTACTTTGTAATCTTTTGAGATGTAATAGTTATGTCCTAATTCTATAAAACTCTAAACCTGAAAAGATCCTCAATGTGAATTATTCATTTAATTCAATATTATGTAAGGTTTAAGGCCGAGGCCTTATAGTTGGTATCAGAGGTCAGTTTAGTTAACATTAGAGGTTAGGGTATTTTTTAAGCATAAGTGACATGGCCAAAGTGGTTAGGATTTCAAATATAGTCCTAGTTTTAGATAAAGTGAATGAGTAATTATATATTAGTGTTTATCTTCCTCTTTAGTACATGATGGTTTTGTTGATATACTCACACTGACCTTTTTGGTTTTAGTAAATGGCTGGATCTAGCAGGCACCAAAGTAATGGTGGATGTGAAGGAAACTGTGACAGTTTTCTGAGCGAGCAACTGAATGATATGGGAGCTGCAATGATAAATCTTATGCTTATCCTCAACCAACTATCTGGAGTCATGATTGACCACCTAAACCTTAGTGATTTATATAAGGTATCATATATGTGAGAAACAAATCCATACGGATCTACATGTAATAATCATAAAGTTAAGTGTGTTCAAAAACCTATTTGTCATAGACGTGGAAAGAAACACCTTGGAAAATGTTTCAAAGGGACAGAAATATGTTATAGATGTGGAAATGAAGGTCATAAAGCAAGAACCTGCCATGGAAAAATTAAGCATCCAGTTGACTCGAGGAAAGGGAAAGAAGTTCTTTCTAAGGGATAAATTGAATTTTTTAAATGTTGTGTGCATGGTCATTATGCAAACACATGTCCTATGAATATGTTTTGTGAATGGGATCACCAAGATCATACAAATACTTGGTTACCAATACCTAATGCCATTCCGATTGAGGATGAAGAAACTGACAATGAAAAATCAAAGTTATGGATTATTTCTTAACTTTTTTTTCTATTTTGGAATCTTAGGATATGATTCATGAGTTTTTTTGTAGGAAAGAAGTATTTCAGAATAAGTTGGAAAGTAATGGTTAATGTATCATGAAGAATGTTGAATGAGTAAGAAGTCAACATATAAGGGCTTCAAGAGTTATGGTGAAATTCTTAAGAGTATTAAGTGTCTTTTGATGATGGGGTACATTAGAAGACTTTTTATAGTATGTGTAACACTGATGTTTGATATATGAAAATTTTATTCAAAGAATAGTAATCTGTTCTTTTGTGGACATAGTTATAAAGATCCATTTGGGTTTATATGATCCTCACTTTCGAGGTAATTATGTGTTACTATATGTAATGATGGAAAGTGAAAGTCATGAGATAAAATTGAGGTTAAATTACATTATGGTTATTTTTGAAGATTTTATCTTGTTATTGGGGAATGTTTTAAGAAATATGTAGTTTTGGAAAAAGGAAAACACGCAGACCGTGTGACAACCCGTCGCGTCGGACAAGGCTGCAAGAATCGAACCCACAACCAAAGTGCAATGGGTATTTATCGCCGACCACTGGACTACGTGAAGTCTGTGGTTAGTTTGACTAATTATTTTTAGTTAAATGATTTTATGAATTAAGAGTATGTTGATTTTGGGATATCTATTGAAATTTATTAACTTACCATGGATGATATGTGATTAGGTTAATTACTTTTCAATGCGATACTTTAGGAGCAACTGATGTTTTTTTGGAGATAAATGTTACGACTTCAATTGGAAGACTATGTGACTAAATACTTCAAATATTTGGGTTTCAATCTTAGTTTGGATTACTTTGAGTAATTTTATGGTCAAATTGTTTATCAAATGGTCCTAGTTGAACTTTGGGTTTAGTTGGAAAAATTTTGGTGATTAAGAATAGATTTTCATTTTATAAAGGGTTATCCTTTTCTGGATTATCTGATCTTGTACTAACCATTTTGGTTTTGGTTTTGGTTAGAGTCTAAAGACATGGGATGTGTATAGTTCTCTTTTTTGGAATAGGTGATTCTCTAGAAATTGATTATAGTACTCTTAATGTGAACACATCTTCCTAAATACTCGTCTTTTGGAGAAAATATGAGTTTGATTAAGGAATCTTGAAAAAGTTGGAGGTCTACGTGAAAAGTAAGTATGTTTCATTATGATTTAGTTAGGCTCAAAAATAAATTCCTCAATGAAGAGTAACTTAAAACAAAAATGATTTCTGTTAAATTTTCCTACTGGGGAATCGAATACCGTTTAACCCATCACAAGTTTGTGATTTTCTTGTGGTTATCATTCTCCTAAACAGGTTTTCTATCACTCTCCCTCAGGACATGACCCTATGTTTTCTCCTCCATGTCCATGTTTTCCTACATGGAATCATAGTATGGGTTAACTCGGGATACCTCAGTACTTATCTTTCTTTATTTTATAGTGATTGTTTTATCGACTCTTGTTCCGATGTGGGACTTTCAAGGATATTTCCAAGCCCAATTTGAAAATTGCGAGGACGCATTTCCCAAAAGGGGGGAAGGATGTAACACCCCAGGTAAATAAAGAATATGATATTTTTATATTTATCCATATTTGTGAATAAAATATTAATATTTCTTTAAAGGGGATGCTATGTTCGATGGCGTACCCAATACGCAACAACGAGTTTTTGGGAATCTTGCGTGGCACTTTAATAATAAAATAATATTATATTAAATAGTATTTAATGCCTAGCTGTTGTAATGGCGGGAATGAATAGAACTACCTACAAAATGATTATATATGTTTTTTCAAATATTTTTACTCTTTAAAATAAATGTTAGAGGATTAAAAATGAGAATGAATCAAATTTTAAGCGTAGACATTCTAATATTCTTTAAAAGGTCGATTAACCACCTTTTGAAGGCAAACCTATTTTAAATCCACTTTTTGAAAATTTTATGTGTTATATTTGACAAAATAAAATTCTTATTTAGAATCGGGACTTCACAATTTACTTTGTTTAAATATTTGGTATCTTTCTGATAAAGTTCATTTTTTAATGAATAGTGAAAAATGTTGTATTTTAATTCAAAACTTGTTTTTAATCTAGTTTATTTATATGATTATATTCTATTTTGGATTGTTTTTAAGTAAAATTAGAATATATTTTTACCATTTAATCAAATAGTGTTCATAGGAATTAATTTCACTTTCAAATTTGGCTTAAACTAGTGTCAATTTTTTGATATATATTATTTCATAAAAACATGCGGTTTGTTCTGAGAGCGAGAACTAATTATTAATTTAATTAATGTAACTTATATGTGATGAATTTTGTAAAATAGACATCATTTTTGAATTCAGAATATCAAATATATCATAGGGAGAATTTTTGGTATTTTTCTGAAAATCTTCAATTTTTGATGAATAGTGAAACCACAAAGTGGTGGGTACAAAATTTGATTTTTCGTTTAAATGGGACTTTACCACTTCTGTGATTTGAATTTTAAAAATCCAATTTAAATTATTTTAACTATTTAGTAAAATTTGGTCCAATGGGATGAAAATAATTTTTGATGAAAAGTAACTTTTAAGTTTTATTAATCGCGATTAAAGGTAATTATTGTGATTTAAGATAAAAATGATATTATAATAAAATGAAAATATATTGACACTTGTCCTAACCCTATTGGATGAGTTATGGCCGACCAAGACAACACATGGGTCGATTTTTCGTACCCCATGGTGCAACTTGGGTTTGATAATGACATTTATGCCGTTTATTTAATGATAAAATAAAAATGTCACAAACATGATTTGTTTTTACTAAAATAATTTTTACATGTGGTTATACAAGTCAGAATTTTGACTAAAAATATTCATTGAAAAGATAACAATATTTCCTACATCATAGTATTTTATTATAATTTTATAACATAACGAATTTAAATTCTTTATGACATCATGGTGATGCAGCGATGACCTCATTCTTTAACGATTTAAATAAAAAGGAAAGATAATGAACAATATAGGGCCTAGACATGTAAAAAACCTATTGGATGGGTGGATTTCAAACCCTTATCACCTTATCCACGAAACACATAAATGTGGGACCATTAAAATCAGAAAACCATTTGAAAATAAAGTAACATTTTATACTTTACCAAGAGTGCCCCTCCTCTCCTCTTATAAAAGGCCCACACCTCTACCACCCTACCCACACCTCAAAAGCCTTTGGTTCGGCCAAGATCTGATAATTATGTCTCTCCACATCCATCTTCTCATCCTAGAAGCCTTAACTTAGGCAGTACGCTCTTCAAGAAACCTTTTTGGTTCAAACCAAAGGGTCTTTCCCAATTTTAAGGTAACGTCTTCACTTGTGCTCTTTTGTTTTATTTTTCTTCTCCAACCCCCTAAACTATTTTTATTCAATATTTTTGTAACAAATCCAATATCTTAAATATACTAGGATGTTTGTATACTATTTATTCTAGCTACACTTACACACACCTTCATCTAATGGTTAAAGAACATACTCTTTCTGTGGATGGCGAATTTCTGCCTCAGAAAACGATGATTGTTCAACACTCATATAACACCTTAAAAGGTGGCCATAAAGATGACAATATTTTTATACATGATATATAATATTTTTATGTTTTACTTAAGCTTATGAATTTTTAATTTGTGTCATACCTTTATGGCTTCCATTATGGGTATACGCGATATCTTCATTTTAGGAAGTGCGGACTACCACCCCCTCAATGTGATTTGATTCGTTAATGCCATATGTGGGATGTATAAAGGATGGATTTAAAGTTATTATATATCATTTTATACTGGAATTATAATATACCTTTATATCATTATTTTTTTCTTTCCATTAAAGTATGAGATAGAAATGAAAGTAGCGTTCATGCGTACGTACGGCTTACCATCTCCATGAACGATGCATTTCATTTCTTATCCTCAAATGTAATGTACTATTATAAGTACATATAATAGATATATATGAAGTATGATACATATAAAGGATGAATATAATTCTGAAATTAAAAATATACACATCTCTCATTTAGGTTTAATTACATTTATATGACATAGAAATGAAAGTAGCGTTCATGCGTACGTACAGCTTACCGACTCCATTAACGGTTCATTTCATTTCTTACCTCTAAATGATTATGTAATATTATAAATACATGTATATGCTGGATATATATTATATATATGATATCCAAATCAGGAATTTCATTCTGGATATAAAGAACCTTTGACCACAAGAACAACATGTAATTGTAAGAAGTCCACTTTTGTCTTAAGAACCAAATATCGGCAAAACAAACATTATTAACTTAAATAATTACATAATGTTTATAAAATGTCAATAATTGATATAAAAGGAATAATGAACTTGATAAAGTTTCTTAATCAAGTATAAATTAACTCCAGTTTATTATTGAGGATGTTAAAGAACGATCGAGTCAAGTTGGACCCGAGGTAAAGGATCCTACTCCTCTCTTTCTTTTTAAGTACACTCTTTTATGTCATTCCTTTTAAAGATAATATTTCTTGTTATTGGGATGTTATTTTATATAACTCTTACTGTAATTTTTATGTTCATATGATGCGAGATCCTATTCTCTCTCATCAATCCATTTTGGAAGTTTTGAGTGGCGCCATTAGGCTGAGAATTTTCGTAAGAGATCTAACCTCTCTCTTTCATTTTAAGTACTCTCATTTATGTTATTTCTTTTAAGCTCATATTTGTCATGATGGGGGATGTTCTTTTATATTCCTATTTCTGTGAATTTTATTGTAATATGATTAGAGAACCTATTTGATCTCATCAATCCATTTTTGGAAGTTTTAAGTGGCGTCGTTAGGCTGCCGAGTTTTCGTAAGGGATTTTTTATCTCACTTTTATTCTCATGAGATTTATGTTACATTTGCCACAATTTCATTTGAGTGGTGTATGTACTGCCCATTATTTTACTCATTTTGTAATACACTTTCATTTATGATTATTTACATCAATGTTGTATTGTCCTTCTTTCACGGGGTGTATGTTTCGAAAGATACCCATGTCGGTAAGGGAACCTTTCACCCTCCTCTTTTTAAAAGACTTCTTTTGTTATATCTTATAATTCACATACTATTATGTTGGGATTTGTTCTTCTATATCCTAATTGATTTAAATTTTATTTCCATGTGATGAGATACCCTTTTTATCTCTCATCAACACATTTTCTGAATTTTGTAGTGATGCCATTAGGCTGTCAAATTTTTGCAAGGGAACTTCTTAACCCAAATTTGATTCTTTGGGATAAAATTATACACCATGAATATGTCATTATATGAATATGTGTGAATAACCTCTGATTGTTTTACAATTAATATCCACTTATATTTGGTGTATTCGTTTGTCACACATAATTATGTAATTGATTTATCCTTAAACCAAGGATATCGTCTTTGTAAGGGACATCATCTCAATCTCCTTTCATTGAGGTATATATCATTTTATACACAAATTTCTTTTATACGGTGTATAAACCCATTTGACTTTTACTTTTATACAAAAGGAATCTTTTTCTATGAATCGTTTTACTCAATGACATAAAGGAATGTTTCTTTTAACGTACTCGATGACAACGACCTTTTCTGCCGCCGCGAGTATTATTTGATCTTTGGCATCCTCAACAAACTGTAATGCTTTTAAAATATAATAAATACCATATACTCTTTTATGAATTTTGGTATTGAAAATGGATTTGATAAAGGATTCTATTATGTCAATATATTTAAATGATATATTGTGATTGTAATGTGGAAATGGTATCATTCCTTTATATTGGTTTTATGGGTTATAATTTTATAATGGTATATGGACATATTACGTGTGGTTACGTGATAAACCATATGAAGGGTGGTGCCGTGAATACCAGGACGGGTGGTTACGTTATAACCTCCAATGCATTGGGTATGGAAGTTAGCCATATGGCTATTCCATTAAGTATGTATGGAAGTTGGCTGAATGGCTATTCCATTAAGTGATATGTGTGGAAGTCGACCTTATGGTTATTCCACTTATGTATGTTTATGTCCCATGTTACCTTAATATGTTATGTGATCTTTATATGGGTTTTATGGTAATCTTTTGGTTACAGAAGGGTATGTAATGAACTTTTATTCAGTGAAGAGTTTTTACTACTTCGAAAAGGTGAAAATTATTACTTTGATAAAGTATACATGGTTTACTTGTTGTTTTGAAAAACTAACAGTTTTAATTCTTTGTGTATCCCTTACTGAGCTTTTTATGCTCATCCCAAGTTTTTGAAATGTTTTTCACATGACTTAACGTGGAATAGGGTCAAGGATGGGATCATGGGAAAGTCATGTAACCTAAAACATGGACCTGGACATGTTTCTTTTTAAGAGTTTTTATTTTATGGAAACATAGTAAAATTTTATACTTTGTAATCTTTTGAGATGTAATTGGTATGTCCTAAATCTATAAAACTCTAATCCTGAAACGATCCTCAATGTTAATTATTCATTTAATTCAATATTAAGTAATGTTTAAGGCCGGGGCCTTATAATATGATTACAAGGATTGTGCTCACTCATGTTCTATATTGATTAATATATAACATTCCATCACTTTTAATCTTGCCCTTGGATTTTATCTCACCCGTTACTTGATGTATGTCCCCAGGTGGTCTCATATATTAAGAAGAATATGGGAGATTTTATAAGTACAATGAAGAGTTATTTAAATATTCTATGGGTTATACTATATACAATTGATGTATGAACATAATTTTCCCAAGATATGAAACATTTCTATAATACTTAAGATTCTATTATAGCTATCAAACACTACATCCCACAATTATATGCTAACTCACATCCAATTATTTTATCATAATAATATAAATAGTTTATGGTTATAATGATATTTATTATATATACATGTTCCATTATAATGATATTAGTTATATATACATGTTCTTAATATTTATAATGGTGTTGCTCTAATCATTTATAATAGGTCACCTCTTATCCTAACTTCTCCACACCACTTGAGAACCTTAGATTAACCATGAATTACCAAAATAACATAACAACTTTAATCCTCACATACTAGAGGTCTTGATATCTCTAAAATATTAATCATATAAGGAATAAGGTGTATTCCAATGGATGATATCCATGAAGGTATAAGTCTTAAAAAATTATTTCAGGTCTATTTATTATTATAAATCATTAAAATATATTATATCTATCCTAAAATATTGAAATAAATACCTTTACATTAATAAATTGTAATTATATTTATTGAGAACTATTGTATACACCTTTTTTATCAAATAGAAAATCAAAATAACATGCATGCTTACATACAACTACCATCACCATGAAGTGAGTTTTATTATTTTTCATCACCACAATTCATAAATAGTTATATAGATTATTATTATGTTTATATTTAATATATATGATATAATTAATATCCTAAAAATATATTATATTATCTACCTTTGTACACCCCCATCCTTTGACAATAATAACCCTACTCGTGTGAACGTGTAGACTGACATCTATATAATGTGGTGATATAAATTTTTCATTTAATTATTAATTGGATGTCCATAAGGATATATATAATGAATAAATAATATAGTTATAATATTACTATAATTATTAAAATTGAACCACATATCATGTCTATTTAATTTGTATACATAATTAAAATGAAAACATTACCATTGTGTTCATACACACATCCATATCATTAAAATGATGCATTAAATTTTTTACAACCACCTTATATGTATGGTAATAAAAGTATAATGAATATATAAAAATAATAATTATAAAATGATTATTTTTTTTGATAAATAAACCATGACCATGGTCATGGGTTAGAAAATCAAAATTAACACTTGCAACAGAAACAAATATAGTATACACATAAATAATTGAGGTTATCAATGAATTATTAGTAAATACGAAATAATGAAATCATGAATAAATGATATTCAGAATGAAAAATATAAATATGGATATTATATATATTAATAAAAAATATAAAATTTTTATAGAAGGTGTTAGAACATATCCAGCCAAGTGGTAATTCATGGTACGGGCTTATGTTACAATCAAACTTCTAATTAGGGCTTTCTGTGTTTTAATTTTCATTTGGTATAAATTTTACGTTATTTCTCTCATAATACCTATCTATTTTTACCCCATATTTATTTCTAGTTTATAAATTCCTCTTTCAATTTTAATTTTTTTCTACTTTAATCCACTGAAATAATGTTTATATGAAATGGAAACCTTATTTATCCTTTTTTTGATGGGAATCATTCTGTTCCATTTTAATATTATATATTTTTATTACATAATGTTATATTATAAATTTAAATTTTTTACTAATTTCAATTGTAGTTAAATTTTAATTTTATTCAAATTTTAAAAAGGTATATTTTTATCATTAATATCCAATTCAGTTTTTATATTATAACAGATTCAAAAAAGAATGTTTTTTATGTTTATTGCATGACCAAATTTTACAAAATTTACAATTATTATTCATTATAATGATTCCTATACAAATTTAAATGTTTTTTGAAATAAAAATATATTCCCATTATTCAATTAATTGTTAAATTAAAAAAAAAATCAAAATAAATTAATATTCATTCTTATAATTAATGCGTATTTATAATGATTTTAATAATTTTTTTCTATAAATGTAACCATAATTTAATTATATTTATTATTGAATGGGGATATGATCTAATATTATTATCTTGTTTATTACTCAATATGGCTTATGATCTCGTTCTATTAATTAACTAGGAAAAATATTGATATTGTATATTCTTGTTTTCAAATACAAATGTTTATTACCAAATAATGTTCATTAATCATTGAATTTTTTTTAATCCATTCATATTATTAATGAATTTGAATTTCAATGTATTTTAGGGGTCGCAATATTATGTGTCCCCTCGATGCATCAGTAGGTCAATTTTGACAAACATGTTTGGGTATTTGGTGTATGCCTTACCTATTTATGTATGATGTCATGACATGAGGTCTTGATAGTATGATTAAGATGTCTAACATTATTTATTATATCATTATGACCCTAGTTATTATTATCCATGTGATTATTTGTTTTTCTATGTTATCCATGGATATTGTCACCTTTTATGAAATCTGTTATAGAGTATATTTGATTATTGTTAATATTTGCAATTTTATTCATGATTTATTTATTAGAGGATAGCAACCAATATATGATGTCCCTTAATGAAAATATGAGCTCACTCGATTATCATTTTCTTATAACCTAGGCACCCAGAAGTGAAATTAGATTGATTTTATTGGGTATTCTCAAATAGGTAATAAAATACTCAAAATAGTTTATGTTTTATTTCATGTCATCGAATATAATTTTAGAATTATGTATATATATATATAGTATCTCAGGAATAAT
Organism: Viscum album; assembly: GCA_963277665.1. Classification (NCBI taxonomy): domain Eukaryota; kingdom Viridiplantae; phylum Streptophyta; class Magnoliopsida; order Santalales; family Viscaceae; genus Viscum; species Viscum album. The sequence goes on along the minus strand of OY728134.1, from coordinate 689,377,241 downwards.
AATTTTTTTATCATATTGGATATGAAATATTTTATCTTGTAAAAATTTAGTAATGTAACCATCAGCTACAGTTTCTTTGATCAATGTTAATATAGTTGACATAAAAAAGTAGAGTTAAAACATTTGGAACTAGATCTAGAAGAACACAATAATACACATTGGAAAAATTATGATAACCCATAAGATAATTAACAAAATGTTCTAGAATTTTTTACTTATTTAGGAAACATATTCTTTGATTCAATATTTATGTTGTTTTGACTTAATTCAGTATATTCCATTATTTATAAATGTCATATTATATAATGAATGAAAACTATATCGATGCCCAAAACCTATGTATAGATCCCCATCATGATCAATTTAATATTGTTAATGAGGTTGGTGTTGGAGATAAGTATCTTATAAGTACACTGGATCATCTAACTCGGTTTATGACCAATAACCTTTCATGTATGGGGATACCCTCTAATGACGAACATGTTAAAATAATATTGAAATGCTTTATACAAAAATGACCTCCATCATATAATTGGACTACTAATACATTTGAATTTTGGAAATAAATCAAGTCCATGGAGATGAAATTTATCACATTGGTATGTAGTGCAAAAGGAAAAGTTGTCATGGTATTTTATCATCTAAATACCGATTTCAATCAATGTTGATCTTTGATCCAAAACACTAAAGTCGAATGACATATTGAAAATGGAATAAATACTTTTAAAGTGATATTACATGAAAAATACATTATTCATGAACAATAATATGATATGAAATTAGGTTCATCGATATTAGGTAAAAGGAGGTATAAAATATTTTTGTGTATAAAGCTAACATTACAAGGTCAAAAACTCATGTTATAGATTATATCTATAATATAAAAAGTAATACTGATAAATTATTTGATGGAATATATCCAAGACATCATTGTTCATTGGTCTCTGAAACATTTTAATTATACGAGGACATAGTATCAAGTTGTATTATGATAATGAATTAATTTTTCAAGTCTAATGATTTATATGTAAATCAAGAATAGAAGGGAGCTATTGACCGATCATTAAAATTATATTTCGAGAGGGTTTATAAGGGAAGAGTAGATTTTCGAAAATGAAATAATTCAACAAATAAACACTATGATACATGCTTAAGGGGAACAATATTTTTATCAGGTATGGAGAGAAAGGAAATTAGGATCTTGAATGTAATGGAATAAAAGAAACCTATAATATCAAATTCATTAAGTGTAAATATATGAGATAATATTTAAATTAATTCAAAAATAATCAATAAATTTTACCTTATATATGTCCAAGGGATGAAGGCCATGTTTTTATGATCGATATAGCTGAGGATGATGTTTCAAATGATATGATATAAAGTACATTGTTTATAAAGTCATAGTTATCACATTTGTTACTTGATTCTAGATCAATAGACTCTTTTATAAATTTTATGTTTTATAATAACATTAAACTATACTTTCAGACTTTTAGGAATGAATTTTTAATCATGAAACCTAGTTAGAATCTTATTTCAACAATTATATACCAGGATGTCATTATCCAGATGTGTATATATTCCCTACATAGATACTTCATTTTTCTAACTATAATTAAATTTCACGTAATCCATAATATGAATTTTATTTTATAGTACAATACAATAATTAATTATGTATATTAAGATGTTACTATTTAAAAATAGAAAGGTAATTCATTGTTTTTAAGGGAGATACTTCATTACATGAATATTTTATGGATCCACCTTCATTAGATAACATGATATGATTTTTTAGAGAATAGGATGAGAAATGATATTTTACGAGAATAACGTTAAATTTATAGAGGATATCCCTAATATTTAATAATACATTGATTTAATTCTAGATTAATTATTTTGAAATCAACATGCACATGAAGTTCCGTTTTCGATTGAACTCATCCCTGATGAAAAGCCTATATCCCATATTCTCTTTATAGTGTAACTAATTTATTTGGTATATTTTAAGAAAAATAGAAATGGATTTCATGGTTATGGTTTTATATACCCTAGTTTCTCACATTGGTGATATCCCTATTTATCAATTATATGGAGATAAATAATATTACATTTAAGAATAAGTATCACTTAAAACACATTTTGTACTTGTGTTATCATCTTCAATGTGATCAACATTTTTCTAATATCGATATTGGTTTTGTTTATCATTAGTTAATATTGAAAAAATATGATATATCAAAATAATCTTATGAATTATGACCATTTTGAGTTTACCATAATTCTCTTCAAAATAACTAATTCATTTTTATTTTTATGGATCTAATGAATATATTATTCAAGTAATATCTTGATAATTTTTTGGTGGTATTCATTGATTATATCTTGATAGAAATTAAAATCCATGAATTTCATTGGAATAATTAACTTGAATTTGTAGTCTAAATCAGTTCCTTGAAGATATAGAGGAACTATCACTATGGTTAATGATGTGTCATATATATAAACCATAGAGGTTTAATGAATGTAATATCTAATAAATATTACAACATGAGGAAAATAAGGTGGTTATAACTACTCAAGAACTTTGATTCCTATATACACTACCACCTTGGGAAGGAAAATAAGGTTTTTGGTGAATTGAGTAAGAGGGACCATATAGTTCAAACCATGATAAGCACTAACAAGGATCCTATATTTAGGGATTTAGTAATGTTGGATATGGTAATTTTTTTGAAAGGTAATAAAGCATTCCTTTTAAAAGAAATTTCTAAAAATTATTTAATATAAATGATAGATAAATCCCAGAACGATGATAATGATTTATAAGCGGAGAATAAAGTAGTGGATGATGGTTAATTAATATAAATTATCTATAAAGATGGAGTGTTTAATTTTGAAAATAGATTTTATGTGTCATCTATACTAGAGCTAAATGGGGAGCTATTATTTAAGGATCAAAGATCAAATTTCTCCATGAACCTCAATATCACAAAGATGTGTATTGATTAAAGAGAATATTTTTGTTGGGATGGTATAAAGAATGATATTGTAGACTATGAGTCTAGGTTCTTGGTGTTCCATTAGTAAAAGTATAGAAGACAATATCCTAAGGGGGTCATGAAAAATATTGTTATACCAATATTGAAGTGGTACAATGTGGAATTTATATTATCCACTGTAATTATGAAGACAACTACAAAGAATGATGTTATATGAGTCAGTGTAGATCAACCTAACATGTCTTAACATTTACTAGAATTAAAAGGAAGTCTACCCCATGAGTGCCTTTCCATGGTATAAGTTGATGAAGTTTTTATAATTCATTGTGAACCTATTTCAATTGTATCTGATTTTCTCCCTATGAGACATACAAATTAGGTAAAATGTATCACTCATAGAGGGATGGGGTGATTTACTGATAAATGTTTCTTTTACGTTTCTCACTTTTGGAAACAAACATCACCCCTTTTTAAAGAGTTATCACTATGCTGAGAAACAAACAATCACAAATCCACAAGAACCTAATGACTGACAAGGCTAACTTCACAACAAGAGTAGCTATGTCATGGGTATTTTATAGAAACATATAATAAAATACAACCAACTAGAAAAAAATTCATTTATGTGGAACAACATGAATAGGATATTCCCTTACACAAGTGTAGAAATTTTTTCTATACAATAGTTCATGAACTTATTTTAGCACAAAAGATGTAATATAATGTGGCTAATAAACATGGCAATATGATGAATTTTCATCTTTCGCAAATAAAATAATCCAAAAAATTCTTCACATTCTCATCCAGAAGCAAGAAATGCATTCCTAGACTTCATAATGATACACAGTTTTATTTCCAAGTCTGATTATCCCCGTCCAATTTCTCAGTCCAATAATGTAACTCTTTGATAATACCACTAAAAAAACTATGAACATCTTTTATATGTATCTGTAAATCCTATTTTGAATCCCAGTCTAATGATTCATCCAAATAATATGATCAACTGAATAATATATTCTCTCTTATCTTATGTTCTTATGATTGGAAATCGTCCTCAGGTATGCAAGATCAAGAAAATCCTTCTCCTTATAATTATTTAGCACTCTTCCTCCTATCATGAACATTATATCTATGTCAAAAATTATGAAATACCTCCACTATTTATAGGTGACACAAAATTTGTTTGGTTTGGATTTTAAAAATGCTTCCCGCACAGTAAAAATTTCCGAAAACATAATATCTCCTAAAATTTTGGGCACATATTGACTTCTTCAATGATTTTTAAATATTCATGAAAATTCTCGAATCTTCTCAAAATATTATCTCACATCATAATTTCATCACAGACATCAGTCTGATTCTAATTCCCCATTCTGATTTTCTCATTATAAAGAAAACTTATTTTTTATTATAATATTCTTCAATAAATTTTTACACACCAATTAAAAGACAAATATTCCATAGTCTGATTTATTCATTATGATGAATATAGAAGGTTCTTCATTACATTTCTCTTAAATGAAAAAATTAAAAGGGAATCACATCTCGTTATGATGTTATCACATTAACATCAACATTAAAAAATCTTCTAACAAGAACATCGTCAGAATGTTTCAAATAAAGATCTCCCCTTGATAACACTTTTATAATTTCGTCACACAACCATTCAAGATCCCCCATGAAAAAACATGTGGAGTTATTTTTGATAAATAACAATACTCTTCTATTCCATAAACATTTGATCTTGCATCTGAGGTTTTCTATCATCTGATAAATAATATTAATGTCAGCCTATGCATGAAGGATCAGACTCTAATTTACTATAAAAATCAATTTGAACTCCTATATGTTATACTTTATCTAAGTGTTAGGGAAATTCGTCATTCTGTTGAACCACATGATAAACAACCGAACATTCATCTTCAAGGAAAATGGTTGACTACATTTATTATTGATCTCTAATATGAATGTATATTGGTCACAATAACTTTAACTTTATTCAACATTATTGGCACAAAAAACCCCATTATCTTCTTCAATAATATTTTCTACCTCCGAGGATCAGTGGAACACCACATCCAATAGTCTAGTTCCCTCAAATTTGACTTCAAAAACATCATTCTTCATTTAATTATGATATTAAGTAACTTATAGAAAATCACTTCATTCTCCAAATATTTTATTCTTGGGTCTTATTCTTTTTATTAAAAATCATCACCTATAGATTCTCACATTTTGATCAAACTTCTCAACCTATAATAAAATTTTTATCTTGTGATCTCACACTTGTGGACTAAGAACGAAAGGATTCTGCTTAATTAATATATTTTTTCCACAAATTTCATCTTGTATCAGGACTTCCTCAAGTCTTTGAATATTATAATGATCAATATTTCATCTTCGTACATATATTGAGTTGTATTGTAACATCCCATCCTTTTAAGAACCCTGTTATCTCCCACAAACCATGGAAACATTACACAACACTCCTCCACTCATTCATATAACTAATATAATATATTTTCAGACAACATAAGATTAGTGATAATTAATAAATAAAAAATCATCATCCGATTTATATTAGATTCATATAGAATCCTTTTATTTTTCTCATTAGGATTTGAACCTAAATCATGGCCCATGTTGAGTTTGATGATCCACTTCATCAAGAAAACATCTTCCCAATCTGTTGATCTTTTTTATTCATTTTAAATACAAGTCTCTAAATACGATGATCAGTATGATTGTAATCCTTTATGATGTGAATTTATTTAATTTTCTTCCTAAATTATTTGAAAATAAAATACATCACAAACATATTTAAAATTCCAAAAACAACTTCATTCCAACTTGGACCCAACAATCATCCCCGTTGGATTTTATTGTCAACAAAGATTCATAAATCATCATACCATAGAACCTCATGATATGGATTAATTATCAACAATTCTAAACCTATGAGAGCTAAATAATTTTATAAGACATGAATTATTGATAAAAGAACCATTATTTCAAAAAGTAGTGACTGATGAAACTTCCCCATCTTTTCATCATATCATTCCCCACTTCTTCAAATTTCATATCAAAAAATTGTTTCCTGCATCCACTCCAACTAGCTATTAGAATAGATAACAAATTAACATGATGGTTTTCCAACTTACCCACAAATTCACTTATATATGTTATTCCTTAAAAGGTTTATCACATATAAAGGGTTAAATTTATGAAAAAAATACCCCTTTGAAAAAACTATATAAAGAATAAATGAGAGATTTGAAAACTGCATGGATCAACCTTTATTATAAAGTTGATGGACAACCATGTTCAACCTTAATTTGTAAAAAGAATCCCCACTAAAGGATTTATGAAAATGGAAGTAACTCTTTCTTATGTGGGAACATACTATAGGTTCAATTCATTATTCTCCTCATGATATTTTATGAAATGATATTTTATCTCTATATGTTTTCAATAAGAATGTTGTACCATATTTTTGGTAAAGTTGATAGAACATTGATTATCACGTCCCAAGAGAAAGGGTAACTTCTCCTCAACAAGTAAATATTCCAAATGAGTCTTCATACACATATAATGGGTAGAATATTGAGAAGTAGCAATATACTCAACTAAAGTCATTCTAAGAGCTATTGAATTCTATTTTTTTATGCCAACTACCAGAACATTTTTTCCAAAAGAAAATCCACAATATGTTGATCTTATATTATCAAAATTTATTTCTGAATCACCAAATGAAAACACAATCAATTTAATAAATTATGAGCTATAATACCTGATTATGAAATTTTATGTACCATTAATATATAAAATAATTCATTTTCTTGTAAAAATGGGTGATTCTTTTAAACCACTATAAAATCATACACATAAGGTAAAAATACAAACAATTCTTGGTAATAAGAAATTCAAGTATAAAAAACAACCAACCAGCTACCAAAATTATTTTGGATCATTTTCTTTTCCTTTCACATATTTTATCAACATGGTTCCCACTGAAATAAGTGGGAAACTGGATTTTGAATTTCCAATGGTGATCTTTTTAATGAGTTTTTTAGCACACTTTTCTCGTGAAATAATTATGTTTTTCTTTTTTGAAATTTTTTTAACCGAAGAATGTATTTCATTTATCCCTACATAGACGTATAAATCATCCTTTATATTTATTCCAAAAATATTTCATATTTTCTTTCATCATTTCTAGCAAAGATAATGTCATAAATATAAAAAGTTTGATAAGGGAAGCCTCATAACATTTTTTATGTAATGATTCATATCTATTATTTATTTATTAAAATATACCATCCTTCTTCATGTATGAAATTTGGAATACCATGACCTTGGATCTTTCTTTATCCCATTCATGGAATTATTAAACCTGTAAAATTAGCTTTTATCTTTCTCAATAAAAAATCCACATGGTTTTTCAATATATACATCCTCATCATGATCACCATTCAAAAATACAATGTTCACATCCATCTAAAAAATTAACATTATTTTAAAACAATAGAAATTAGGAATCTGATAGTTTTTAATCTCTCTACAGAATAAAATTTTTCATCAAAATTAATGCTTCAATTTGTGATTAACTGTTGCACACCAATATGGCATTATTTCTTATCACTTCACCTTCTTAATTCATCTTATTCCAAAAAAAACCCTTTCTGTATAAATAAAATTTAACTTATCTAGATTTTTTATGAGTTCCCAAGATTCATTCCTTTTAATCTAATCAAACTCTATTGTCATATCATGAACCCATTCAGAATTCTCAAATTCTTTATTCTCATATTTCAGTTAAACATTTGAATACAAAGAAATATGTTTTAAAAATTTTAGTGTTCTTCTTGTTTGAACATTCTGATGTTGGTCACCAATAATATTATGAGCCTTTATATAATTCCTCATCATCGGATGAGATTTTTGAGATTCTTCATCATCATTTTAAATAGGTGAGTATGGTTATTATTCTTGAGTAGGATTGAATTTTTTTTCATCATTATCATAATTATTATCATCAATTATATAGTTATTCTCATCTTCTATATCTCTTTTAGTCTGTTTATCATATCTACATTATTAAATAACCATTACATTAATATAATCATATAATCTTCCTAACTCATTTTTGAAACATATCTATCCCCTTCCTCGTAGAGAATAGCTAATAAAAATTAAATCATTACCTCTCTGCTCAAAAATTAAGAGGTTTTTTACTTTTTTATTTATGATTCATGGACTCCAAAAATATCCTAGTTTTTTCAAACCAAGGTTTATTATATAAAATGATTCATATCGATTTAAATCAAAACATGGAATATAGAATCATTGGTTTTGAATATAAATATATGTGATCTTTTTGGGAGTCCAAATGTAATGAAGGAGACCATGATCAAGTAATATGGTTTTCCCCACATCCTCTAAAATTCTTCTCTTCCATTCAGCAATGATATTTTGTTGAGGAATGTATGGTGTACTAAACTCATTCATAATTTCATCATTCTGATGATAAATTTAAAATTACTAATTATTGTGTTGACCCCCATTGTTTGTTCTCAAATTCATAAATGAATACTAACATTACTTTATAACATTAATATATAAGCTTTTAAACATTTTCAAACAATCTAACTTATGTTTCACATAAATAACACATGTAATGTGAGTGAGGTCATCAATGAATATAATGAAGTACTTATCTCTGTGAGTTTATTATTTTATCAATGGACTATAGACATAGAAATGAATGAATTTTAGAGGTGTTTTTGGAAAAGGACCATCTTTCATATTCATAGAGTTTTTTTCTTCTTTCATGAGAACCATGTAGCACGAATCACTTCTTTTTGATATATTAGGAATTCCATGGTCACTATCTTTCTTTACTAACTTTATCATGTTTCTCTAATAAATATGTTCAGACCATTTATATAATAACTAATTCTCTTCCACAATGACTAAGTATCTGGTATTTTGTATTTCAGTATATTTGAATAGATTTCGTTTTGTAGGTTGTCCTTATATAACTATTCTTCCACCACACAAACATTTCACAAAAAACCCCATATTTTATAAAACTAAATTTTTTACCCTCAACTCATAGTTTAGAAACACGTAGTATGTTATTGTTTCCCCCATAAAAAATTAGATATTTCCTAGATTTAATCTTTTCTTTCCTAATGATGGTACATCTAACACCATAGATTATGGGAGATTAATCAATTTAAAATGTTATTCTTAATTTTTTAAAGTCTTTTACATTCTTCAACAGCATTTTCTCTCCTATAATTTGAGATGGACACATGTTATCCAAGATCTAGGAGTGTTCTCCCTTTGTATCTTTGAGATCAGTCTCAATAACAAGATCCTTTTCTTTCCCTTTATCTTTATTCACATCCAACATCTGAGAATTTAGGATCTTTTTTTTTTGAAACAAATAATAAAACATTTCTCTATGTTTCTAGGTTATTTAAATCTTTCTCAAATAGTTTATAGAGGATAGAATACATTTTACACTTTTACACCAAACTTCTCAGGTTTCATCCAAAAAACCTTCTTATACTTATTCCTTCAAGGGGACTGACTCCTCCTCATACTACTCATTCGATAACATGTTAAATATGTATAATATTATTGATTAAACAATATATTTTCTATATTTTTTATTCCACCACAATACCATCAGTACACATAGAATGAATATTTTCCCCTTTAGCTTTAATACAGATTTGTGTTGTGAATATATTTTGGAACAACCTTATCCTATTTCTTATTAGAACATTTTTGACCACCATCCTTTTTGATTTCACTAGGAATATTAATTATCTTCCTGGTTATCTTTTCAGTCATAATAAAACTAGAATTAGTAGATCAATTTCCATTCTCAAAATGTATAGAATCCTTTTCTGACTCATAATTGTTCGAGTCTTTTGACTTACCCATTTTGTCAGTCTTAGACACATACATAACATTCTTAACCATCGTATTTTCATAAAAAAATTCATCATTAATCTAACACTTTGATGGAATTTTTTTATCCTTCTTAGGTTTATCCTATTAAAATATTTAAACAATTTCATAGATTTAATTATTAAAACTTATAACCCTCTTTTAGATTTAGAGTGTTTTCATTGGATGAGTTCAAAATATTCCACTTTTACATTCAAAATATTATCTATATGTTCATTTGAATTATTTTCTTTCTCAATAGATTTATTCAAATCAAAAATCTCTATCAATATCTTGATATTAACATTAGAAAAAAATTATTTATTTTTTGGTTAAGGAACTTTAATTTTTTCAACTTTAATTTTTTATTTCTATTGTCTTTCAATAGTTATGAGGCATTCAATCAATTACTTTTTCAAATGATATGCTATTAGATTTTATCCTTATTCTCCAAAATGGTATCTTCAAAACACTTGATTACTGACTATTGTAATAAAATTATTCACTCTATCCTTTTTAATATATTTTTTGGTTTTAGATTTACCTTATTATTCTTTATAATATTTAGATAAAAGGATTATCTTTTTGGATTTTGTGAATTTTATATCATTTAATTTCAAATAATATTTATCTAAATCACCTTATTTCTTCCATGATCTTATCTACCTTCTATCTTATTCATCATTATCTTATTTTATATTTCATAGAGGATTATTTTCCACAAAGTGCCCAACAGATCCACATTAAAAACTTTCCAATATATTTTTTCCTTTTTATTTAACTATACCTTAGTTCACATTTTTGGAAAATAAGGATAAATCTTAAATGATATTTTTACAAAAATTATTTTATGAATCATATTAACCTAAATATTCTTCATTGATAATCTTCTTAAGCTATTATTTCATTGGATTTTTTGATGACATTTCTCTATCAACTTTTTTTCCTTTCATAAATTTTTACCTTATCATTTTATAGTTAATGAGAGTGATCTGAAAATAATATAGGGATAATGATTCTCTATATCTATCCTATAATAAAGAAGCATTAGCATCAAACTTTTTTAGAGGATTTTTCATAATCTTTTCAACAACGATAGAATCTTAAAAATTTTCACCAAGACATCTGATGGTTCTGATGATGTCGTTTACCCTCCTAAGGAATCCCGCAATAGATTCATACTCACCCATTTTCAAATCCTCATACTTCATGATCCTGATTTTTAATTTGTCCTTATTTAATTTTTTATTTCCTTGATATTTGTTATTCAACTTATCCCATATACCTTTGGTAGTAACAAAAACTATCACACGTAAAAAACACATTCATAAAGTGATGAGAGGAAGGAATTATTTAATCTTCCATAAAACTCAACATTCTTCCTATAAACATATGTTAGAGTAATTTTATCATCAAAATTATGAAATCAATCTTTTGAAGGATTAAGAACTTAATACCTAGGAGACATAAAATAAGGAATCTTTTTATTTTTTCGGATATGATTGTTCTTAACATAAGTGACCAAAATCCCTTTAATTCTCACACTATTTAGATTATCCATCACAATGTTTTCATAAAAACATCATCAATGAGTAAATAAAGGGATCCTTCAGCTCTCCTACCCCTTGATAATTCCCAGTAAATATCTAGGTATCACTGAGAGGGGGAGGGGGTGAATTAGTGATATATTTTTATTTTATGTTTCCTTCTTTTGAAACAATCATCACCACATGTTAATGTGTTATCACCTTAATGAAAAAATAATCACTTGTCCACATCATCATAATAATTTTCATGGATGACTATTAAATAAGAGTAGCTACATCCTTGGTATGCTATAAAGAGAATATGATAAAACAAAATCAACTAAAAAAATACTTTTTGTGGAATGAAATATGTTTTATATTCCCCTACAGTTATGTAGAAATTTGATTAATAAAATTGTGTGTGTGCATCTTATACAAAGAATTATGTAATAAATTTTAGTAACAAACTTGTTACTGTTCTACCTTATGAAATTTCAAAAATAAGATATTCAAAACAATTCTTCACTTTCATACCTAGTAATAGGAAATAAATTCATGGATTTAATAATGATACTCAGTCTAATTTCCCAATTTTATTATCCCTGTCTGAATTCTTAGTGTGATAATGTAACACCTTGAGAATTATGTTGAAACAATTATGAAATTATTTTATATGAGTCTAAAATACCAATTTTATTTCTAGTACAATTATGTATCCTAATACAACAATCATATGAATATGATCTTCTCTCTTCTATATTATTTTTTCTACCAAAAAATTTCCTCAGGTGTGCACTATCCAAAAACTTATTCTCTCTATAATTAATTAGTGCTTTTTCTTATCTCTTCAAAATTATATATGTTTTAGAAGGAAAAATGAAATTATACTACTTATAGGTGACCCAAAAGTATTTTTATTTAGATTATTAAAATCCATTTCGCTCAGTAAAAATTTTATGAAACATAAATTCTCTTAAAATTGTGGCGGCATATTGATTTCTCTAACACTTCTCAAATCTTATATGGATTCCTCGATTCTTATCACATGTTCCAGATGTTCATAATTTTTCACAAACCTCATCCCAATTCTGATTCCCCATTCTCATTTTCACATTATGGTGAAATCATATGTTCAACAGTAGATTTTTCAATATTCTACTCTACACCGATTAAATGAAAAATCTAACTTAGTCCAATTTCTTCCTTAAAAAAAGGAAAATAGTTTCTTCATTACATTTTTTTACACAAAAAAGAAAAAAAAATTCAAGGAGAATGACTTATCATTATGATGTATATACATCAACATCATCTATGAAACTTCTTATAACATTCACATTCTCTATATTTTCAAAATAGAAATATCCCCTTCAGAAGACTTTTAGAGTTTTTTTAAATAATAATTTATTTTCCCCATTGACAACACTTGTGAAGCCAATTTTGAGTAAATATATATTTATTCTTCTCATTAGACTATTGACCCTACATACGATGATGTCCAACATCTAATGAGCTATATTTGTGTCATTCTTCTCTTGAAGGATCAGACTCTGCTTCACTCTCACAATTGGTGTGAGATCTAGTCTGGTAGTATTAACCCAATTGTTATGTATATTCTTTTTTCTTTTGACCTACTTAAAATAAAACCAACAATTCATCTTGATGTAAAATGGTTGACTACACTTTTGATTAATCTATTATCTGAATATAGACTGGACACTACAAATCAATATTATTCATCTCTATTGGCCCCAAAAACACCCCACGGTCTTCTTTAATAAACATTTCTACATATGATGACCATTGGAACACCACATCTGATGGACCCATTACAACAGATATAACATCAGAAACATATTTCCTATTCCAATTATGATATCAATGACCATTTAACACTTCATTATTTCTCTAATGATTTGTTTACTATATCATATTTTTATAGCTAAATACTAGCACATTCAGTTTCTCAAATTCTAATCAACCGTATCTACTTTTAAAAATAGCCACATATGATGACATCACATCTATGTATTGTGATAGGAATTCTTCAGCTTTAGCATCATAATTTTTCAATATACATATTCTTGTATCATGACATAATCATAAATTTGAATATATAAAAGAATTACATAGAATCAACTGACTTATATTGGGAAGTATTGTAACTTATAATCCTTCTAGAAACATATTTCATTCCACCCAAGACTAAATATGACTGGAAAAACTCCCCTTTCTATCATAATTCTTGCATCACAATTCAATGGAGTCTTTGGATTTTTGAGAATTAAAAAATAGAAAATCGTAGTTAAATTTATTTTGGATCCATGAAGACTTCGATTATTTTTCTTTATTATTATAAAAACATTTTTTCGGACCCCTGGAGTGTCTCATAAACGTATTCTTCCAGAAAATATCCTCCCAATTCAGGGGTCTTTATTACACATTTTGATTCATATTTTCTGAATAAGATGGTCAATCTGATTCGATAATTTTACGAAATTGATTTCATTATTTTCATCATAGTATTCATTGATAACAAAAGTCAACATAAAAATATTTTAGCTACCAAAACCAACTTCTTTCCATCATGGTCCCGACATTATAGATTCAAATCAAATTATTGAAAAGTCTTTAAAGGGATATTGACATCAACATCAATTAGGGAACTGACTATCATCCCAAAACATTCGGTTATTTTTAAAGCACTATCCTGACACTAAAAGACATGTTTATATCCTTATAACATGAATTTCATGGTATATTTGGTTAATATCCACCTTTTAAATTTTTTTTATAAAATAATATACTTCATTTAAGCATCCAAATGAAACCATAGAAATTGTTGTATAAGAAGAGATTTCATAAAACCACTTACTGGGAATAATTATAAGAAATGAATATAGTACTATTGGAACTCTTTTACAAGACAACCATGATATTATGAACTATTCAGAATCATATCAAAGCATCTTGTATAGGAAAAAGAGCCATGAGAGTAATGGAAGGAAACCATGGAATTTCTAGTGGGGTAATATGTATTTTTATATGTGAATCCAATGAATGGAATTGAAATATTCAGAAAAAGAGAAATTTAATCCATAGGTACATTGAGACTTTTGACATTTTAAAGATAATTGGAGTTGTGTCTCACCTATTGGTTAAGCCACCTTATATCAATAGAGTGGATGACATCTTCCATGATTCATTATTGAGGGAATAAATGAGGTATATATTAAATTTTAACACCTCTAAGGGAATATATTTGGAACCAATATTATCTTATAATAAATATATTTTATCAATTATTGACACTAATGATCAAGTGATGTAGAATTGGAAAACTTTTGTGGTGAAATTTCTGTAGAGAAATCACTTACTTTAAGTGGAAACAAGAGAGATTGAAGATGATATGATGAAGTATTTTAAAAAAATAACTAGCTAACATTTATAAAAAATTTCGGGATGAAATTATTTATGTGGGGTGGAATTTAAAATCATAGATCCTAATGTATCATGTAAACAATACATACCTAACCTAGTGACCAATGCACATATGATTATTTTTTCATTATAAAAGGAATTCTTTATAGTTATATCTAAAATAAAAATTTATTCGTTTTTATTTTTAAGTAGACATCATTTTTTACTTCATAAAGTAGAATTTATCTGTGGGTGAAGTTTTGGTATTTTTGAAAAATAAATGATTTTTTAGAGAATAGTGATAATTGATGATTTTATAGGATTCATCATTTTTATGACATCACATTTGTATTTAAATAAATTAAATCTTTTTGAAAAAAATTATAGGATAAATATATATTTTTTATGTAAAATAAATCATTTATAATTATTTTCTATGATTTAGAAACCTATGTCGGGGATATTAAAACCCAAGTGATATTTTATTCTAATAAAAGAACCATATTTTCATTTATTTAATTAAGAAATTACAGTGTTAAATATGGTTTTGGAATTGTTTAAAATTTATATAATTCACTGTTATTTTTTAAAAAATCAATATTTTACTTTATATTCAATTCTAAATAAAAGGTTGGTGTTACTTTTTTAAACATAAAAAATAAATGTTTTAGAAATAAAACTGTTTTTCTTGTATTTCACATACTAATGTTAAATTTAGTTTTTACCTCCTACATAAATTGAATATTTTAATATTTATTCCATATTTCTAAATAAAATAATTTATATATTGTAGGAAGATAATATTAATGTTTATTTATAATGAAACGTTACTATGTTGAAAATTTCATCATCATGGTAGGTGTTAAAAATTATAAAAATGGGGTTAAAATAAAATATAAGAATTCAAATTTCCATAAAAATTGTCTAAATATTCTTGAATGAATGGATTTATTCCTTATCTTATCTACTATTTAAAATTTGGCTAAATTAGATACACATTCTATAATACAAGAACCCACACTCCCAGATCTGGTTCTAAAATCATAAACATTACATTTCTGGATTTGATTACGACAATTATTTTCCATTTTCTTCCATCCAAAACCTACAACATCAAAAAGAAAAATTGGGTCATTTACATTGGTGAGGATATTTTAGGCCAATAGTTTTATTTAGTTATGAAAAACTCCAACATAAACAACACCCATACTGTCAAATTATCATTTCTCCCTCTGAACATAGACTTTATTATATCACATTAATTCATCATCGTCATCCATATGATATAACTTATAGGAAAAATTAATTCAACTTTATTCATTATAAATATGGTAAAAATAAATATAATAAATGTGATCTTAAATTTTCTATAAGGTTAAACCTAAGAATTAGTAAAAGAACATTGTAAAAGATAATAAGAAGTGCATAAGGGTGTGATGAAATAATCAGATTGCATAAAAAAATCATAAAAGAACTCATACACATCAATACCAAGATAAAAATATATTAAACATGAAAATTTAATTTTTCACCAAATTCAAAAACCATGAGCCATGGAATATCAATATTGTCTATAAGAAACATTATGACCTCATAGAAATCATAACCAAAATGTGTTGGTATCTTGGAATATTTTTCTTTAAAACTCAGTTTTAAATCCATGTCAGAAATAATTGAACCCTAGTTAAATACATAGGAGAATATCTCAGGTAATCCCCTCTGTTCCAATCAAGAAAGGTACATTACCCAATGCATTGGAGCGATATCCTGGTGAACCCATCATATAAACTATAACGGGATCACCCAGTTTTATCTCGGATGCCCCATCATAAAATTTTATCAATTTCACCCAGTTCAATATTAGCCACCCCATTATATAATAAATAATGGGCTTACCTGATGCTAATTGGGCTACACCATCATATAAGATATTTAATAACAACAACAGTATATTTCATCCTAAATCCAAGAAAAATAGTCATTATTATTTTATAACCTGATTGAACCATGGAAACGTAATGTGCATCATGTCAATATATTTGAAACATGATTAATCCATATAAAATAAACATGTCCCATAATAATTACTTTGAAACATAGATAACATTTGAAAAAGAAATGGGTTTTGTAATAATTTCATTCAAAAAATATTAATCCATCCAGATTAAGAATTAGGGTTATGTAATTAAAAAGTATCTTAAAAAAATAATAAAATAAAATCATTTTTGATATTTATAAATGCAAATACCATTAAAATATCACTAAAAACGTTTCTTGAACAAATCATCATTTCAATTTTTAAAAACACTTTTTAATGGATAATAAATTTTGAAAATAATTTTATTTAAAAATAACCATGAATACTTATAAAGGAACCATTAAAATTCATTTAATTTATTCATTGGGAAACATAAAATTTTTAATTTGAAAATACTTTTTAAAAAAAAATTAAAACATTTTTATAAGAAATTATTTTTGAAGAAAAGAGTATTCAACTAAAAAGTTGATTTTTAATAAAAATAATATTTCAAATTCATTCGAACATAAATTGAAAAAAAAGTTAAGGGGAAATTTATTCTAATGAAATAACCAAAGGAAAATATTATTCATTAGTTTCTTGGGATATAGATAATTATATATCGCCATTAAAGCATAATCGTAAATAATAATGATAAATTATAAGATAGTATCATAAAACATATAAAACATTGGTAACATTTAATCATAATACCCATGAAATAATGACATAAAATAAAACATTTAATATCATTACATAATAGATAAAAAATATATATTAATTTAAAAGAGTCTTCATATACACTTATTAAAAAATATTGGTGCATAACATCAAATTATTCCTCGATAAAAGGAAAATTATATGTCCATTACCGCTTTGGTGAATTAGAAAACATAAACCCTTTAAATATATATACATAAATGGATATATAAATCTACTTAAATGTAATTATAATAATAATAAAAAAATACATTCATGGTATTATATACAAAATATAGAAAAAATAAGTATTGAATATAGCATATATCTCAGAGAACTAAAAGTGAGAGGAGAAAACACATAACACAAGCTTCTATTTTGTTGATTAAAAATTAAACTCATATATAATGGTTTTAAACAAGTTTTATAACTATTAAATAACAATATTAATATTTATAATATCATATATGATCCTTTTATAACATCATATCAAACATATGTTAACAATTTTTCACTATTTTCACTATTTCGGGAGTTAATTGCATTGTTTTATCTTTCATGTTTTGTTATGAAAGATATAGTAATTATAAATATTATATAGTTAAATAATATATATTAAAATAATCATGAAATGATTTTCATATTTATGAAATATTATAATTTTAAAACTAATCATGAAATATGGTTATGAAAAATGAACTAACGTTGCAAACATGGAGATGGTATTCCATATAAAAGCATGAGTCATGATTCCATTTTTTCAATAATTTTTTTAAAAATATGGTGAGTGAAATTTATCTTTAAATAATTATAATAATATCATAAATATAATATTAATTAATTATATAGAATTATACATATAATATTTGGGATATAGTGATGAAAAAAGGTATCACGTTGCATGGAGAAGGTTCTAGACCACATGTCTGAAAATGGTGTTACCATTTTTTAAGTCACTAAAAAGGATAAAATAAAATGATATATTATATCTAAATAAATATCAATATTTCATAAATTAATAAATATTTCATTTATATGACATATATTTATTATATTTTCCCTTAAAACATTCCACATAACAAGATAGTTAAAACTGAATCACATCACATTGTGAGGCGGTAGTTCGCCACACACATGAGAAACTTTATCGTATCCCTTATGGAATATAAGGTAAAAATATAATATATATGATATAATGAGTAAATATGTATAATTATATTATAAATATAATATATAAACATTATATATACCATCAAACCCAATTGTGAGATGTTGTAATAGAATAACGAATGACATCGTTTCTGAGGTAGTAGTACGTCGCACACACAAATGATTCTTTCATAACCCATTTTAAGGATGTGTGTATTTCTAAGGTTTTAAGATTGACATAAATACATTTTAGTATATGTTAGACACTTATTATATTATATATTCATTTAATAAGAATAATTTAATGGGGTGGATAATGAAATAAAAACAAAATTCTCATTGATGAATGTTATAACTTCATTAGGTAACTCATTTTGGTTTGCATCAAAGACCATCCATGGCTATATTTTTTTAAATATATAGACCATATAATTATATTACTCAAGTGGAATATTTTTTTGGTAGGTCTTAGACAAAATTATATGTTTATATGGTTTGAATAGAGGAGCAGAGGTGGCTTCTTATTATAAGTGGGGTGAGTAACACACTTGTAATTTTTTTGAATGAGTGAACTCCATCCAGGTTTTTTCATGTCACTAGGAAAAAATAATGGTAATTATCAATTATATAAGAGATAAAGTCAACATATGTCCATAAAATTCGTGGGATAAGAGTATCTATGTCATTTTTCCCTTACGATTAATGATTATTTTCATTGTAACATCATTTTTACCTTAATCATTGTGATAAATTTTAACTATTTTCAAGAATAATTATGCTAAAAAGTTAATTTTTACATATTATAATTCCTAATTATTATAAATAAAATTATTTAACACATTTATCCAAATTCAAATTATAAAAGTGGAAAATTTTAATTTAATATTAACTTCACAGACACGATGAGACCACATGTTTTTATGATGATTAATTTTTTTAAAAAAATATGATTCTATATTAATTATGTGAATGATAATAATAATTATAGGAAAACAAATTAAAATTTAATGATATAAATTAAAAGTATTTAATATATAAAATTAAATATAACTTAATTTTTTAATCAATTAAAATACATATACATTTTGTATTTTAAAACAGTTTTCTGAAACACCCATTTTAACACCCAAAAACAAACATATACTAAAAAACAATATATATTTGATTCAAAAGTAATCAGATATATTAAAAAATATATAATACATATGTTACATAAAATTATATTAAAAATATATTGAATCTTTAAAATTACCTAATTTATTAAAGTTAAAATATTTTTTACAAAAATAGGTATTTTTCATTATTCAAAAAAATAAAAATATTTTCAAAAAAAATCACAAAGTTTCTCCGAAAGTATTATTTTATATTTAGATTGAAAATTAGATGTTTTATTAAACAATAAATATTATAAATTTAAAAATAGAAATAATATTATTTTTATAGAAAACATAGTTTTGATGATTAATATTACATTACTAAAAACTGATTGATTTCTACTAAATATTAATAAATAATATAAACTAAGTAAAATATTTATGTATATATATATTTATATACATCAAAATTTAGTTAATAATATTCATATCCTCCAAATTAATAGGTATGTTATAATAGTAATATATATCATTGGTCATTTATGTTTGTTGTTGAATGATGAATACTCAATAAAACAAAAATATACACTAAGTTTTTTATGTAATAGTTTTTCAAGTAATACACAATATTCTAGGTTTTTATTCCCTTTACTCTATCAAAAAAATTATTATTCTTTTAAAATCTTTTGGAGTTACACCCCCCAACCTCCCTCCCCCAATAATTTTCATGTTCATTATTATAACATCATCATAGTAATCAATGGTCATAAATTTGAATATATTTATTTGGGAACCCACATTGTAAAATGTTTTAATAATACATCCCCCTAAAAAGTTAAAATGGGAAGTGAAAATTTCATATGGAATAACACATAACTATTATTCTAAATATGAGTACATAAGTTGAAATAGATGAAAAGAGAAAATAATTATAGTGAGTTCTTATGATCATTGTTCATAAGAATGTGAATGATCTAGGTAATGTTAAGATCCTCAAAATGAAATATCCCGGATGATCAAAAAGACCATAATTCTAATAAAAATTAAGGTATTAGGATAGTAATTATTTTAATATCATTTCCATAGATATGAGGAATACTCTATAAAGAATATGAAAATATACATAATTGATTATTAAATTTCCATCATTTAATCAATTTTCCCCTGAATGTAATTTTTTTCCAAAAAAATGTGTATTGAAGATGTATATATAATGGATAAATAACTAAAACGAAAATATTAAATGATTAAATAAACAAAAAAGGATTTAAATTTATTCCACAAATCATATAACATTGTTAAAAACAAAATGGTTAGAACTTGGTATGATAATTTAAAAAATTAAACAACCTTCATATAACATAGTATTCATAAAAATTCAACTGTAATACAAAATTTTAAAATTAATTCATTCTATAACACTATATCTAAAATATCTTAAAACATAAAAAGTGTTTTAACATCAAATTTTATCCCATAAATACCTAAATTCATGATGAAAAATATGGTGATATTAATTTGATGTAATATTAATCACTTAGTCACTAAATCACTTTTCAATATTTATGTAAGCTGTATGATAAAAATTTTTTTCTCAATATCCACAATATTATAAAACCTAATATTTATCAACACCTTACACTTAATTCCAACAAAATTTAATGCACACGTCATGTCAAAACATATCTTTACAAAAATAAGTACCTTTCAAAATGTCTCATTAAATGTCTTTAATCACTTTAATAAATAATCACTTAAATATTAATAGGGTATCTAATACATTGATATTATGATCATACTCAAGCTTATAGAACTATGAAGGTATCCATAACTCATAAGATAACATAACTAGAAAATTTTATAATATCAAAAGTTATCTAAACCAAACTCTCACACCAACTATAATAGTCTAGAGCTCGTACCCACAGATCCAGTGAAAAAATGATAAACATTAAATTTTTTACATTGATTCCAATAATTGTCACTTATTTTTTTCCATACAAAATATAAAACAAAAAAAATTAAAATTTGGATCAATTACATTTGTAAAGACCTTTTAGCTTTAGAGTTTAATAAAATTAGGAAAAAATCATATTTAAACAGTAACCATATCATCAAATAAAGATTTCTTCCACTTAAGCCAATGATTATTATTTCACATAAATCATCATATTTATCAATATAAATTCCCTTATAGAAATAACTCATTCAACCTAATTCATTATAAAATTGTGAAAAGGAACGATAAGAAGTTTGAGCTCAAATTATTAGTATATGGAAACATAAGAATTAGGAATTTAACATAATCAATGAGAAGAATAAGTGCATAAGGGTATGATTACATAACCAAAGTGAGTGAATGAATCATAAAATAAATCATACCCACCAATACTTGATTCATAAAATATGAAACATGGAAATTGAAATATTTATAAGAGTTAATAATCATTAGCCATGTAATACTATCCTTGATCATAAGAAAAATTATAAACCTATAAAAAGAATAAAAAATCTGTTAGTATCCTAAAAGATGTCATCAAAACTCGTGTTAATTATTTTTAAATTAATATATCCTAGATAAATTTATAGGATGAAACCTCAAGTAACTACCTCATTCATGCCTCTCAAGACAAGGTACATTAACAATTACATTGGAGTACTATTTTGGTACACTGATCATATAAGCTATAACATGATCACCCAATGCTATATCGACCACCCCATCGTATAATATGTAACAGGATCACCCATTTATATCCGGGTTAACCAATTTTTTAAGTGATAACTTGATCAATTGGCACTATCTAGGTTGTCCCATCATATATGTTGTTCAAGAACTATAACATGAATAAAGTGTATTGATCATTCATTATAAAAATTATATAAGAAATAATTATTATTTTATAACACGGTTAACCCATTGAAAAGGAATTTATTTCATTTCAATATATTCGAAAAATGATTAACCTATGTAAAATAAATTGGTTCCATAATAATCTCTTTGAAACATGGTTAACGTCTGAAAAATAAATTTCACATGTAACAATTTCTTTAGAACAATTATACTACGCTAATAGATAGAAATATAATGGTATGATTAAAAAATATTCTTATTGAAGAATTAGTAAAAACAAGGTTTTTTACATTGATGAATGTAAATACCATTTAAATTTCATTAAAAAATATATTAAGTAAAATATCCTTTCAATTTTTAAAAACACTTTTTAAAACATAAAATATTATGAAATATACCTTTCTTTGAATATAACAATTAAAAAATAAAAATGATGATTTAAATATAATTTAAAATATAACCTCGTAAAATATCATTTTCTATTTGAAAACACATTATTAAACAGTTTATATAAATTTTTCAGAAAACATGGGTTTTTAATAAAAATAATATTGAACTATAATGTGGAATTTTAATAAACACATTGTTCTGAAATAATTGAAAAAATTGAGGTCAAATGAATGGAAAACATAAATTAACATGAAATAACCATATCAAAATACGTTTCATGGGTATAATAATATATATATCATTATATCTTTTCATTAGATGCATAGTCATAAACAATCTCGATAAACGATAGGATTGAAACATAAAACATGTACCAATTTGGTAACATTAAATCAACATCCCTGTGAAAGGGTGTCATTAAATGAAACATATAATATCACAAAATTTATTATATTCATGATATAACAATTAAAATTTGTCTTTATATACATTAATTAAAATAATATAGTTTTAAAACATTAAAATATGTCTCAATGAAAAGAAATTGATAAGATGTCTTGTACCGCTTTGGTATCATTTAAACCGTAAGCCACATGAAATATATATCGAAAAATAGATATATATAAATAACTATGTGTTTAATTATAATAATAATACAATACATATATGGATAGTATATACACCACACAATAATAAAAAATTTGAATATGGCATATATCTCATATAAATAAATTTCAGATGAAAAAAACATTCCTTTTGATTTATTTTGGATAATCATGATTTAACATCTTATATTGTAGGTTTAAACATGTTATTAACTTATTAAATAAAAATATAAATATAACATATATCATCATTTTATAACATCTTATCATCTATTTATAAATAATAATTATTTATTTTAGTAGTTTCTGTTTTTAATTATCAGGTTTTTAATTATTTGATTTATTATGAAAGTTCTGGTTCTTGATCATATCATATAGTTTCATAATATAAATATTAAAAATCATTAAATATTTATCATATTTATACATCAATTAATATTTTTACACCAATCATGGAATATGGTTATTAAAAATGAACTACTGTTATGATCATGGAGAAGGTAGGTCATACGTACATTTGAGTAACATTTTTATTTTTCTAATGATAATTATGGAAAAAAGGTATATAAATTTTATACTTAAATAATTATAATAAATTAATAAATTCGATAATTTCTATTTTTACATAATTATACATTTTATTTCTATGATTTCGTGATTAAAAAATTAATCACATCGTTTTACAGAGGTGGTAGTCCACAATGCACTAAGGATGTTATCATTTTCCTCATTGAGATCAAACATACAAATAAAATGATATATTATATTTAAATAATTATAAATATTCAATAAATATCATAAATATTATATTTATGTCACAAATATTTATTATATTTACACATATTCTCTTCCACATAACACGTTAGTGAAATATGAATCATATAGCTTTGGGACGAGGTAGTCTGTCGTACACACAAGCAATGTTATACTATCCCTTATAAAATGGAACATAGAAAGGGTATATGTTATATAATTAATCCATATGTATAATTATTATATAAATATCATATATAATATTATTATCTATCACCATAACCAACCATGAGAGGTGGTAATCGAAAAATGAATGACATCCTTTTTCGAGGTGGTAGCCATTCATACACATGAATGATGATTTCATATCCCATTTTATCAAAATATGTGTGGTATTGTTTGAAATTTTAACCTAAAAAACAAATCATTGTATTTAATATAATTATTTTATTATGTAATCTTTTTATATTTAAAATTTAATGGGGTGAAGGAAGAAATAAAACATAAATTCGTGTTGATGAATGTTACCTATTCTTCAGGTAACTCCTTTTGGTTTACAAGAAAGGCCTTCCTTGGTTGTATTTATACCCAAAATATTCATTATGGGATGTTTGTAAGTGATTTTTTATGTTTTTTGGATGTTATTTTATAAATCAATATGTTTTAAGGTGTTAAATGGTAGGATAGGGGTTTCTTTTATTAAATGGTGTTAGTGGAACACTTGTATTTCTTTTGAAAGAGTCATTTCCACCCATGTTTTTTCAGGTCACTAGGCTCAAATGGCAGGAAATTATCACGAATAGATTGTATAAGGTCCCAATGTGTTCATAAAAACAGTTTTTTACTAGTTTATAGTACATGTTTTCCTTAAGTTTTAAGTTTAATTCCTTCGTATACTCGTTTTGACCGTCATCGTTGTGATTAATATTAACTGTTTTCACTAATAATTGTGGTAAAAATTTAATTTGAGCATATTAGATAATATAAATTATAATGATTTATATTATTTAATCCATTTTTACAAATTAAACTCAAATAAGTGGGATATTTTAGGTTAATATTAATCTCATAAATGTAGTGAGACAACGAGTTTTTAAGGAGAGTCTTTTTAAAAAAAGATGATTTGATATTAATGATATAACTAATAATAATAATTAAATGAAAATAAATTAATATTAAATTATATAAAATGTATATATACAATTTAAAACATTCCCCATTAGTTATTATTTTAATTAATTAAAAGTGAGAAACATTATGAATTTTAATTTTTTTTAGGAAAACTAATTTTTTAACCCAAAAAAAATATATACTAAAAACCAATATAATGTTGATTAAAAATTAATTAAGGTGATTAAATATAAATAAATAATACTTAGGTTACATGAAATAATATTAAAAGTAGAATTGGACTTTTATAATAGTTCATTATTTAAAAATAGAAATCATTTTACCAAAATTTGTATGTTTCCCTAATCAATAAAAAATCAATATTTTTCAAAAAATCATAAAAATTATTCCAAATTAAATTTTGATACTCTGATTCAAAAAATGAATTTAATTTCATCAATAAAATATTATAAAACTTAATAAAATTATTATAATATTTCTTTCATGAAATTCAATAAAAATACTTTTTGAAGAAAACGTATTTATGAATAATAAAATGACATTACTAAATATTTATTTATTATTTTCTAAAAATTAATAACTAATTTTTATTTAATAATACATTCATATATATCTCTCATAAATATGTTAATACAATTAGTACATTCCAATTTAATGGTTGGGTTATAGAGGTAATATATATAAGAGGTTGTTTATGTTCAGAGTTGCACGAGAAATACTATGTCATACATTAAAAAATCAAGGTTTCATGTTACTCAAGATAAACCAAGTGTTTCATGTAAATCAAGATGAACATAGTGTTTCATGTAATATAAGATAAATTTGGTTTTTTCTTCCCTTTATTATGTAGAATATAGATTTCTTATATTAAAATATCAGGGTGTTGCATCCTTCCCCCTATCTCCTTTAACAAATATGGTACTCTTAATTTGAACATTATTTTGATAATGAATGATTATAAATTTGAAGAAACATTTATTTAAACACACATAGTAAAAAATGTTGATAAAAAATAAACATAAGAAGAGATAAATGAAATTGAAAGGGTCATATAGAAGAACAATTCATTATGATTGAGAATAGGAGAACATTAGTGGGAATGGAAGAAAAATTTAAATAAATATATACAGTTATTGAGGTCCTTGTTCATAAACAATTGTGCGATCTTTGGAATGATAAGGAACTCAAAACCATAACTCTGTGATGATCAAAATTACAATCATTTAAATAATGTTGAAGTAACTATAATAGAATTTTAGTTTCAAAATCATTTTCCTAGACTAAAGAAATTATCTTAAGATAATATGGAAATATACTTAATTTATTATTATAATTTCACCCTATAACCAATTTCAAAAACATTATCGTATTTTTTACAAAATGATGTGTATTTAGGAAGAATTTTTGTAAAGCCTGAAGCACTAAAAAAATTTGAAGGATAAAATAAACATAAAATGAATAAACATTTATTCCACCTTTCTTTTAACATTAACCAAAACCAAAATGGTTACCACATAGTATGATAATTCCCAAAATGAATAAACCATAATATGATAGAATAATTATAAAAATTGAACATTAATACCCAAAGTTGAAACTAAATCATTATATAACCCTATATCCAAAAAAATCCATAATAACCTCAATATTAAATAGTGTTTTAATGTAAAAGGTTATCCCATACCTTTAAGACTTCAATCCAAAAAATATTGTTCTTTTCATTTGGAGTAACATTAATCACATTGTCACTAAATAAAAATTCTTTCATTTGGTTATCTATGTGATAAAACCTCTGTTCTCAATACCCAATGTAGTATAAAACATAAAGTTTATCAATAAATTATATATAATTTTCATAAAAGTTAAATTCAGACTTCATGTTATAACACATCATTACAAATACATCAACCTATTAAATGGTCTCCAAAATTTTCATTAGTCACTTTAAGATTTCACCACATAAAACCTCAAATAGTTTTATATGAATTTGAATTTATATCTTCCATAATATTTAGTCCTATGAATGAATCCAAAACTCATATGATAAACCCACATAAAAGAATCATAATATCTAATATTATCTAAACTGAAATCTAATACCAACTATAATAAACCAAAACACACATTCCTTGGTACAGTTCTAAAAACATAAACATTACATTTCTAACATTGATGATGATAATTGTGCCCCATTTATTTTCATAAAAACCCTAATAAAAGGGGTTAATTGGCTAAATTAAATTCTAGAGGAACTTTTTGATTTAGAATTTTAGAGATTCTGGAAAAACAAATACATAACCAAAACCCATTTCATCAAATGAGAATATCTCCCATTGAGCCATGATTTTATTATTTCAAAATAATTCATCATAATCATCCTTAGAAATCTCTTCTAGTAATAATTCATTAAAATCCTTATTTATAACAAGGGGAAAATTAAACATAATTAGGGTGACATAACATTTTTAGTGAGGTAAACATAATAATTAGTAATTAAATATCATCATTAAGTAAAATAAGTGCATAAGGGTATGATGAAATAATCAAAGTGCATGAGAAAATCTCAAAATAAATCATACCCTTCAATACATGGATCATCAAATATAAAACATGTAAAATGAAAGAGTCTTCAAATCAAATAATTATGTGCCCTGTGATATTAATCTTTATCTTAATAAACATTATATGTTCATAATGATCAAAAAAAATTTGGTATCTTTGTAGTTTTTTATTCTGTATTCATGTTAAATCCATGTAAAAAATATCTAGATATGAGTTAAATCCATAGGAGAAAACCCCAAGTAACTATATCCTTTATGCCTCTAAATATAGGGTACATTACGAAATTCATTGCAACATTATCTGGGTGTAGCATTTTTATAAGTTATAATGGGGTCACGCAACACAATTTAGGCTTCCCAAAACATAATCCATAACAGGATCACTTTAAGCTATCATGGAAACCCCATCATATAAGTTTTAATGGTCTACCCAAATTTAATCATTACTACCACATCTCATAATATGTCCAACAACAACATCGTGAATAAATTACAATGAGATTTCATCAATAAAATAATAAAAACAAACTTTATTATTGTATAAACTAATTAAACCATGAAAAATGAATGGGATTCATTTCAATATCTAGAAAACATGATTAATCCATTGAAATTAACTGTATTCCATTAAAATCCCTTTTAAGAATGGTTAACATGTGGAAATGAAACAGGTTCTAAAAAATATATTTAGGACAATCTTAGTCCAACCATAGAAAAAAGATGAGGGTATCATTAAAAAATATCATCATTTATGAATAATTAAATATGTTGGTTATTGATTTTGTTGAATTTATAACCCTTAAAATAAAATTAGAAACATTTTATGAGGAAAATATCATTTCAATTTTGAAAAAAACTTTTTAAAATATAATTTTTTTTGGAAAAATAATTTATTTTAATATAACCATGAAAAAATATAAATTTATATTTCAAAAAATTTTAATAAAATTATTGAGGTAAAAATAATTTTTTCATTGAAAACCCTTTTTAATATATTTTTATAAGACATGTGTTTGGAAGAAAAAGAGTATTCGACCGAAAAGATAAATTTTGATAAAAACATTTGTTTGAACTATTATGAACATGAGGAGAAGAAAAATTAAGGGAAAATTTTATTCTTATAAAATTACCATTGGAAAAAAATATTATTAATTTTTTTAAGTGATATATTACAATATTTTATTATTCAAAGTGTAATCATAAATGATCCTGATAAGTGATGATATTATAACAAAAAACACATACCACTTGGGAAACCATGAATCATAATCCACATGAAATAATGACATTAAATGAAACATAAAATATCATGAAATTATTAATATTCATGATATAACATGTAGAATTTTATTTATATACACTTATTAAAAGAATTTGGGTTCATACAATCAAAATATGCCTTACCGAATGGAAATTGAGATGAAGTGCTTACCGCTTTGATAACATTGAATCTGAAAACCCCATAAAATAGACATCCCCAAATGGATATTTATATCCAAATAATTTTAATTAAATTTATCATAAAATAATAAACTACACAACAAAACTAAATGGTCAATATGACAGATATCTCACAAAAATTAATCTGAGATGAGAAAACCCTTAACTCATGCCTAATTTTGGTTGATCATGAATTAACCTATGGTATACTATTTTTAAACATTAATTTCACTTATTAAAAGATTATTAATATTTATAAGACCATAAATTATATTTTTATAATATCTTATCACCTATTTGTTAATAATCATTCATTATTTTCATTATTTCGTTTGTTAATTACAATGTTTTCTCTTTCATGCTTTGTTATAATAGCCCTAGTTCATGTATATATTATATAGTTCTGTCATATCCAAAATGATAATTGTAAAATAATTATCACATTTTTACATCAATTATACATTTAAAACCAATCATGAAATATGTTTATAAAAAATGAATTAATGTTACGATCATGGAGACAGGAGGTCTTACGTACGCATGAGTAATATTTTCATTTTTCCAATGATCATTATGAAAAGAATGATAGTAAAAATTATCTTCAAATTAGGATAATAATATAATATGTAAAAATTTATTTAATTACATACACTTATATATATATATATCTTTCTCGTGATTTGGTGATGAAAAAATTAATCACATCGCTTTGAAGAAGCAATTGTCCACACGTCCACAAATGATGTTATTAATTTTTTCCGTGAGGGAAAAGGTATAACTAAAATCATATATTATATTTCCATAATGATAAATATTTCATTTATATGATAAATATTTCATTTATACAACATATTTTTTAAAATTTACCTATATTACATTCCATGTAACACATTGGTGAAAAAGTAATCACATCGCTTTGTGATGTGGTAGTCCTTCGTACACATGAACGACGTTATCATTTCCCTTAAAAAATGAAACATAAAATGGTTATATATTGTATTATAAGTCCAGAGGAATAATTTTGTTTTAAATAGAATATATAAACATTATATCTATCATAATACCAAACCGGGAGAGATGGTAATAGAAAAATGAATGACATCATTTCATGAGACAGTAGTCCGCTGTACACAGAAATAACAATTTAATAACCCATATATGGAAGTGTGTGTGATTTTAGGTCACATAATTAATAATAAAAAATATTATTATATGTAATATAATAATTTTGTTATATTAGTATGGTATAATAATAATTTAATTGGTGGGAAAAAACAAAAATGCTCATTGATGAAAATCATTTATTCATAAGATAACTCTATTTGGTTTAATGAAAAATCCCTTCCTTGTTTGTATTTATGCCCATAATATAGATTCTATGAATAATTTTGGGAGTTATAGAGGTTATTTTAGATGTTTTTGGCACGAATAATTAGTTTTTATGCTGTCAATATTGACGGAGAGTGGTTGTGCCTTTATAAGTGGGGTGAGTGTGGCATGAGTAATATTTATGAAGAAATGAATTATAACGATGATTTATTCATGTCACATGGTCCAAATAGTTTTAAATTATAGATAATATATGTTATAAAGTAAAAATATGAAAATACAATGGGTGTTGGACTAGTTTCTCCGTCATTTTACTCCTTCAGTTTAAAGTTTAATTCCCCGATAAACTCATTGTTACCTTAATCTATAAGATCTTATACTTCTGGTGAGGTGAGTTATCATTTAAAATAATTATTTAATTAACCTAATTATTTTAAATTAAATTGATTTGGGGTTTGTTTGGGTAATCAGGGGTGTTTTTGGGGTTTTGGACATGAAAGAAGGGAAAATGGGGCCATCAATGGCTTAAGCACAGTTGGCACAAGATTAATAGTAATAGTGTTCCCTAATCATGATTTCATAGAAGTGGGGTGAAAGGTTTAAATAAATCATTCAAGGGAGAATTGGAACCCTTATGGGATTTGATATATACAATCTTTGTAGTTACCTAATGGTTTGTCAAACACTGCATCCTTCCTAGTAAATTGTGTGATATGGCCCTTCTAGGGCAAGATGGTGGTAGGCAGTTGGCACATAGTTTAGCAAACCGTGCAGCCACACCGTACACCTCTTATACTGTTTTATTTTTTCATTTTTCCCTCTTAGTACTTTTTGGTTCTACCATTGTATTTCATATCATTCAATCTCCATCATCCTTAGTGACAAACCAAAACACCCCAAGCTTCCCAATGATCGATCTCTCTCATTTAATAGTTGTTTGGAGCATCATTAAGTGCAGATCGAAGCTACATGTTAGTCTAAAACTCCTCTTTTTTAATTATTCATGATTATTTATTTTATAATTTTTATGTGCCTTCTAAATCCCTAATCCACTAATTTTATACCAGATTATAGGTTTTGGATTTAAAGGGTGTTTGAATCAAACTCAAAGGCTAGAGTTGAGCATGTGGTTATCATTGGAATCATGGTATGTGGTCTAAATGTATATCCCATAGATATTATATTTTTTTAAATATATATTTTTTTATGGTGCCTTTTTTTATTGTTACGATCCCTTTATAAAGATTTGGTAGATTTGGTTGGCTAATTAATGAATTGAACCAATTATGATCCTTGTGGGCTGCATTGAGTATTGGTTAGACCAGTTATAGGGCCACCCATGGGATGTTCCATCAACCAAAACATGATGATTATTTATTATAAGTATATAATATATTGTGATAATGTAGATCCTATGATAAACATGTTGACATGTTTGCTTTAATTGCTAATAGGCATTCAAGGTAGTTGTGTCTAGTTGTTCACATGGAATAATAAGAAGTTTAGAATATCGTGAATGGGTTAAATGAATTAATTTAAACAATTTAAATGACATGGGGGTTATAAAGGAAATATGTATATGAGTTATGGAGTATTGATGAGAAATGGTAAATGTGTTATGGAATAAGGATGAATTATGTATTCAACGAACTATGAATGAAGAATTGTTCTATGTATTAATTTAGAATGGTTGTGAAATGATATATGTGGTAAATTATTATATAAGAACATGTTCATGGATTTGTGGTATGAGGGATATTAAATTTGGGTTCTATTCCCATGGGTTTTATTAGACTGAAGATCTATACACCACAACTGAAATCCAAAACATTGGGAGTCAGACTAATGATATATAACCCTAAAAGTTTCACTGGATAAGAGTACCCAGATTGTGGATTCAAGGTATGTGTGATTTAATTTATTGTGAAATTGTTTCTCTAGTAATAAAAGAAAACTTGACTTCTCCTCCTATTCATAGTTGTTTACCAGCGTATGTTATGGAGTAATTGATGAAAATTCCAAACCAATGGAACTAATAGTAAAAATGTTTTAAATTAACTCTAATAATTAATAGAACATAGTTAATCTATTATTTATATTTTATTAATTTATTACATGCATACACTATTTTTTTATACATTATATTTGGAAGACACTATTGTTGGTGGCCAACTGAGTTGTACTCACACCCTGCACAGTCTGTTGTTGTGTACCCGAGTAGATTTCATCATTGTAGGTCAAGAAAATGGAAAAGGATAAAATATAGAGGGGGATTTGGGCATGGTTTTTTCATGGATTAGGGATCCTTACATGTCCTCTAGATTCATTTTCGAGATTATTTTATTTTTTCCTTATATTTGACAATATATGACAAGAAATACTATATTTACTGTTTTCTTCAGGTCTTTTACCCATTTTGGTGAAGTGTTTTCTAATGCGTGTTTATTAATATTAGTAAAATAGTTTCCTTTATTTTTAATTTTTACTTATTGCGGATTACTTATATAAAGAGGGTATAGTCATCCCATATATTAAATTAGTCCCTCACTACTAGTCAACAGCCTCATGAATACAAGGAGTAATGTCTGAGGTCATGTGACGACTTGGTATGGAGCATCAGCTGGTGGAGTTCGGTTCAAGAACATTAAGAAGTTGTATCAAAATAGGTTCTTTTATGTGCTTTACTATTTAGTGATGTTATATGAGAGAATAGGATGTTTCAGGTCTTGTAAATGATCATGATATTGGGAGAAGCTTTCCCATGTATGGGGAAAACCCAAGTGCCCATGGTGGATTTGGTTTTTGATGTTTATGGTTATGGGTAGATTATAATTCACCAATGGGTGATGTAGTAATTGTGTGATTTGATTATTTTATTATAGTTTGATCATGGATTAAATTGTATGAGTTTTTTATTCATTCATCATTTTAGGCTCCATGGGATATAGGTGGAATGCATCATGGTAGGAAAATATGGGTTGGATGTTCCATTCATGAAAAATAAAATGTATTTTATTTTATCTGAAAACAAGAAAGTAGTGGTGTCTAATAAAAATGATGTAAATGGGTAAATTGATAAGAATTTGAAAGAATGGATATTGAGTATGGCTCAATGAATAGTTATAAATGGGTCACAATTTTATTTGAAATAAGTTCTAATGATGAAAAATTCCTAAAAGAGAAAGATTGACGATTTTAAAGTGAAAATGGTAAGTGGTTAAAATTAAAATGCTTGTGGTTGTGTGAAATAGTTTTCCCCATGTTGACCATGACCCGTGGTATGGAAAGAGAAGAGTAGTGAGAGAGGTTTCAGGTTGTCCATTGGGATAGTGTATATAGAATGGGTTGTTCAGTCCTAGTGGAGATCCTTCCCTTTTAAAAACTATGGGTTTTGTGTCATGTGTATTGAGAAGTGTTTTTGGAATCGTATAGAAATTCCAACATGATAGTGTGTGATGGTTGGTCCAAACGATGATTTCATCAAGAATTATACTCTATAATCAAGGAATGAAAATCTATAGATCTATGATATCAAAGGTGATAATCAGTTCCATGAGAACATTTCTCATTTTAGGAAGATTATGAAACAGGACCTAGGGTGGGCTTTTCTGAGCATGTTAGAGAAAACTAGAAATTTTAAACTACAAAACCCTCTATATTTTTTAGATATGGTGGGAATAAGGAAGATGATTTATGGATATAGTCAGTCAAAATGATTATTAATCACTTAGATACTCATCTTGATAAGAGTGTCATGTGGGTATCTTGCATGTTGTGCGGCTAGGAAATGAGCTGGTGTGATGTCTTGTTTTAGATTGAGCAGGTCGAGGGTGTGTTGTTGAAGGTATTTGAGGAAAATTTTATATATATAGATACCTGGAAGAAAAAAAGGGGTACGAAGTATATGAGTTTGACTAAGGGGACTATGATAGTAATGAATTATGTGTATCATTTCACAAACATGCGTCGCTTCGTTCCAGAGTTAGTAGGGGATGAGGCCGCAACTATGAGATGTTTCCAAAATGTAAATAGGCATTAGATTATGTCACATGTAAACATACTATTATTAATTAGGTTTTCTGGATGTTGTAGATCATTCCCTTATTTCAAAATGAAATCCCAAGGAGGCATCTAGTGATGGAGTCGTACTTCCGTCTGGACAATCCATTGGTGAGCGTTTAAATGGTTGGATATGCCACATTGAGATTTTTACCAGGGTGGTGGCACCCATATTTGATAGAACAATTCACTAGTATATTAGGGTAGTTATCAGGACTTATTATATCAGTATGGTATGATATGAAACATGTGTGGCAAGTGACCTGAACCACCAGTTGAGTACTGAGTGTGCGATATGATACGATGTTATAAAGGTTCTATAGGAACCCTTAACCAGTGAGATATAATGGAAGAAGAAGGCCATTTGAGAGTGTGGGAAGGGGGACAGTAACCATGTATCGAGAAGGCAGTTATATCTCTATCGTTTATACATTTTAGGGAAACATGAGTGGTAAATAGGATGAATATTTCCATGACAACAATGAGTTGTGACACCAAGAACATGTAATGGTGCTTAAGGTAGAGGGATAGGTCAGCTTCATGTAGTTCATCTTACACCTGTAGGTGGGAATTATATCCCATCTATAGTTCTATGTATTATTCTTTTAGCTTCTATTTTTACTAGTTCTTTATTTGATACAAGTGCCTCATATTATTTAATATCCTCCAAGGTTTTGGGTGTTTGGGTCCATGATTTGGAAAATATGATCTGGGTAATTTTGATTGATACACCATTGGTGTTGTGATAATGAAATATTTGATTGTTTAATGGGTGTTCTCTCAATAATGGTGGGTTACATTTTCATTGGTACTTTTAGTTCATGATATGTCATGTTTTGATCTAGTTTTTGGTATGGATTGGATGGTGTTTTCAATACCATATTGAATATTAATATTTTTTAGTAATACTCATGTAATTAGTAGGGAATATATATTTTCATCATGGGGAAAGTGGTAGTCTAGCAGGCCTTAGAAGGCCAATTTATCTGTTGTTGGGGGACCTCATAACCTAAGTGGCTTTTATCAAACTCGATTTTTGGGAGTAGAGAAGATTTTATTTCCTCCTGTGGTGGATCTTATTTTGTATATGATTCCTGATAATTTCTCAGGGATTCCACTTTAGAGATAGGTTTATTTAATAATAGAGATACTTTTGGGGGTAGAACTAGTTTAAATTATTCCATTATAATGAAACTATCAGGAATATGGGAACACAAAAACTAGTTGCTTGAAATGGAGACCAAGGTTTTTATTCACCCAAGTACCTTATCTTTGGTATTTCCTTTGTTTCATTCTAAGAAGGATGATGGATCCTTATAGTAATGTTTTGATTATAGTAGTATGAATCAGATGATAGTTAAGAACCGATACCCTCCTCCATGAAGCGATGATCTTTTTGACCAGTTGGGCAGTGCTTCTATGTTATTTAGATTGATTTATTATCATTGCATCATTAGTCGTAGTTCAAACCTTGTGATATATTTTCGACTACATTTAAGAGAAGATACAGTCTGTATGAGTTTTTTTCTTTTCATTTAGGTTGAATGAATGTGTTTCTATCCCGAATAAACAAGATCTCCCACCCATACCGGGATTAGATTCTAGTTTTTTGTGTATGATATCTCAGTGTTCTCCAAGACTCAGTAAGATCATTCAATACATCTTGACATCATCTGGAGTACACTAATTAAGGATAAACTATATTTCAAGATAACTTTGTTTCAATTATGGATTAACATGGTAATGTTAACTGGTCACATCATCTCTTAAGAAGGTGTGATTGTGGACCTAGAGAAGGTGCAAGTTG
This sequence comes from Viscum album, assembly GCA_963277665.1. Taxonomy (NCBI): domain Eukaryota; kingdom Viridiplantae; phylum Streptophyta; class Magnoliopsida; order Santalales; family Viscaceae; genus Viscum; species Viscum album. The sequence goes on along the minus strand of OY728134.1, from coordinate 689,340,442 downwards.
ATTTATCATGGGAGAAGATCAAGATTGTGTTTCTTGTCTAATGTGTTATGGGTTTAGTGGGATATTAATAGAGATTCATCAAATAATTTCTCAATTTTTTATCACCAATCGTAGGCTTGATCAATAAATTCATACATTTTTAATGGTCTGAAGCATGTGAGAAAGATTTTCAGGAGTTAAATAGGTGGCTGATGACTACACCGATTCTGGTCTAAGATGATCTAGGAAAAAATATATACATTGTTTCGTGATGCATCTATTGTTGGGATTAGGTAAATTACTATGTATAATGATTTCTTTGTAGCATATGGGTCATCTCAGTTGGTGTCCAATGAGAAACATTACCATATGCATGATCTTGAATTGGATGTAGTGGTTTATGGACTAAATTGTAGGTGGATGTACTTATTAGGATAATGGTTTATTGTGTATTTTGACCATAAAATACATAATTATATCTTTTAACATTGATATTCAAATCATAGAAATCAAATTTGGATTCAGTATATGTAGTATGTTGATTTTGAGCAGGCTTACATGATTGGGAAAGGAAAGAGTGCTATATCTGCTATGAGTCGAAACACTCAAAATCAAGTGGTTCATGAAGCCAGTTCCGAGTTGTGGATGATGGAGTTGTTTTTTATGATGAATATAGAGGTAAATGATGGTAATTATTTGATGATCCTTTCATCCATATAAGTTGATTCAACTCTTCTGATCCAGATCAATGATAGAAAATATGAGGATTTTGAGTGTTTTTATTTTAGGGAATTTCAGGACGGTGTGGAGTCACAATCAAGTAGGAAAGTTGGTGAGGATAAGGTTTTTTATGTTCGTGGTCATGTTATATTACCTACTTGTATATGGATGTAGTTGATGTGATATTTTTATTCATCTATGTGGGTTTTGTATCATGGATTAACAAAAATGCATTGGTATTTTCATAGAACCAATTGGTGGCCATGGATGAAGGAAGTGATTATAGGTTTAATGATGTGATGGTATACCTATCAGAAGTTGAAGGTCATGAATCAGTGATCAATTGGTTTTTATTGCCCTTTCCCCTTTATAAATAGAAATGTGATGATAGGATAAAGGATTTTGTGGTGGTTCTTCCAATGAAACATTAAAAGAGTGATGTGATCTAGGTAGTTGCTGATCTATTGACAAAAGTGGAACATTTCATATAGATTCATGAGACCTTAACCATTGATCAGTTGGTGGTTGTTTTTTTGCGATATTTTTCAATTTTATAGGGTTCTAAGAACTATAGTTTTGGACTATGATCCACACAATATTTCATGTTTCTTGTTGGGGTTACAAATAGTTCATTGTATTTTTGGGTTTTTATTACATATTTCACCCTAAGGGAAAATAAAAAAATTATATCAAACTATTCTATTACCAGAGGACATGATGAGGGAATTTGTCATAGACCTTATTGAATCATGGGGAAATCACATAAGACTTTCTGAAATTTCCTAAAAAAATATTTGTTGTGCTATAATTCACATGGAACTGTATGAGGCACTGTATGATCGACCATGTAAATCACTGTTATTTTGGATAGAGGTTGGGGAATCAGATTAGTTGGTATAGAGTCTCGTGCATGAGAAATCTGAAAAATATTAGTTGATTTCGAAGCACAAGGTTACGACCTAGAGTATGAAAACAAATTTTTAGGATAGGATTCATAGACCTATTGAGTTTATAGAAGGAGACCATGTGTTTCATTGAGTTTCTCCATTTTTGGGTCACAATAAAATTAAAGAGTATATAAATTTATTAACTAGGTATGTGGGGTCATTTGAAATTACAAATAGTGTTAGACTAGTGGCATACCGATTCACAATTCAACAGTGGTATTGAGGAATGCATGATGATTTTCATGTGTTAAATCTCTAACAATATCCCCTGACCCGTCTCATCTGATTGATATTGTTGATGTTGATCGTAAGTTTGATGTTTCCTTGGAGGAGTATCTAGTTCATTGTATTTATTGTAGTGAGAATGTATTTTAAGAAAAAACTGTACCTTTGGTATGAGTTTTTTGGCATCATGGAAATGGTTATGAAGATACTTAGTATAGGGAGAAGGATATGTCTACCTAATGGCCTAATCTCTATACATTAGAAGTTGAGTGATACTTGGGAAAGGTGGTTTGAAGAAGGGACTTTATAAGGTGGAGTTTATAAGATCTCAGAACTCTAGTGAGGTATGTTCTCATTTAAAATTGTTTTTTAATTAACCTACTAATTCTTAATAAAATTTTAACTAGGTTTATGAGGAGCCTCCATGGTATTCTAGGGGTTTGGGATATGAAATAAGGGATAGCAGGGCCATCCATTTCATATTTGATAGTTGGTGTAGGATTTGATGTGACTAGTTTCCATAATTGTACTTTATTGAAGGTGGGGTGAACGGTTTAAACAAACTGTGTACTCCTTAAAAATTTTATTTTATCATTTTTTTCCACATTCTCCTAAAGTTATCCCACTCATTATTTCATAACATTATTCATCTATAAACTCTATTGATCATCCAAAATGCCCCACCCTTTCCATGTGTTGATATTCCTCATTCCTTGACTGTTTGGAGTGTCATTGGGTTTTGTGTCATGAACCGTCCTCGGGGCCCATGATGTGACTACCCCAAGCCCTCCTTCCATAGTCCAGGGACTGGAGACTAGCACCAAAGGTGTAAATCCCGATAAAAAGGGAATGCATTGCCTTTATGATAATAAAATAACACAACAGAGTACGAAAGATGAAGTAAAAACAATGTAATACTGAATACATAGTAAGTACTGAAAGGTAAATGGGCTAGAATACAAACCCAACTAAAAAGTACAGTACAACATAAAGTCTAGTTCAACAACATAAAAGTAAAACAACAACCACTTAGTCTTCCTATGGGAATCTCACCTGAAGGGTGGGTACAGATGGTCTCCTCAGTACCTCGGGTCCATCCACCCACTCCGTGTATGTCCCACCAAGTGGTCCATCTTGGGGTACCGTCCAGCTCCAGAAGTCTCTACCACGATCAGTGTAGTCCATCGTCTCCATCCAACACAACGTAGTGCGGGCAAAGCCCAGGACGGGGTGAGTATAACAATACACAGTAGGGACCTCGAGACCCTTGAAGGTCTCCCAGAATCCACTATGGATAAATCAAAATGAGAAGATACAATCATGAAGTATCAACCAACTCTACTTAGGTATATGACCATACATATTCCTAAGTTATCGATCCCAATTTGGCTCCAACTCTCGAGCCCATGCACAACCCATTCCACACATGAAAAAATTAAATCACATCTATGATAATGATTGAAAGTAAAGACTCAACTCACACAGGTATACTTCTTTCATAAAGTGATAGAGATGATCAGATGTAGTCACTGATTCATCTAAGATGGTGGACCCACGTAGGATACTAGTCTAGATAAGCAGTCGGACCCATGTAAGATACTAGACCATCTACTATGTCGGACCCACATAAGATACTAGAACAAAAGTCAGACTGTCGGACCCATGTAGGATACAAGAACTATAATAATCGTCGTCGAACCCACAATGTATTCCAGTATGGTAGTAGTCGTCGTCGAACCCACGGAGGATTCCAGTACGGTAGTTGTCATCGCTGAACCCACTGAGGATTCCAGTATGGTAGTCGTTGTAGTCGCAATCATCTCTAGGGTTCCCGCACACAGCACACTTGATTCCGGGAGGGTCTGCTCCTCGGGCCATGGGGGTCGATATATCAACCTTCACGAAGTACAGAGTTGATATATCCTTATGTTCTGTCACGTCAAAAGGAACCCGACGCGATAGACGGTGCGTTAATCGGATGCCCGTTCTGAAAGATATCGGCTTTTCCGTTCCAGGGGCCCGGTTAAAAATATACTCGTTCCACACCTGACCATTTTTCAAATTCGTCCAAAACTCATTTAGAGTATCTCAAAAGGACCGCCTCAACACAAGTGTTCAAGTGACGCAGACGGCGCGTCGATCGAACGCGCGGTCTTAATGATATTCACATTATTGTGATAACGGGCCCGACCCGTTAAGACCGGTGGGATGGTGGGTCGGGAGAAACCGGTTTTGGTTGGTCCGACTCGGTAGAGGGTCGGACCGGCCCATTGTATTGCGCGGCCCTGTGGGGTGTTGCCTGGCCCACCGCAGCGCGGCCTGGCGCAACAATGCCCAGCCCGGTAGGGCGCAGCCCCACCGCCCGTGGGTCGTCCGGCTGGCCGAGAAGTCCGAGGGGGGGGGGGGGGGTGCGGACCCCCAATTTTCCGAACCGGAAGCACCAAGTAGTGCCACCCTCCCAACCGTTCAGTCGAAGCTGGCCGTCCTTCCTGGTGCAAGAAACCTGCTCAGGCGGGCCGCGGTCCGGCTGTGTGGCACCTTCGGGTTCCGAAGCTTCATGACCCATCCAGTGGACGAGCCGGACGATTCTCCACCGAAGCGGCCCACAGGATACGGGCCACAGTCCTCAGCAGTGTGGCTCCCCCTGTGGCGTCGTGGTCTCCATTGGGCCCGGCCGGCTTTAGCCAGCCGATTCTCCTTCGGTCGAGCGGCCCGCTATTACGGGCAGCAGTTCTTCTACACAGGGCTGGCACATGGGCGCCGCTTCTCTCATTGCTGCCTCTTCCAATGCACCTCAAACACAAACAAAGAGACTATGGAGGGTCATCCGGCCATGTGTGTTCGGCCCGCACCCTCCGCATTTTGCGGTAGCAATTGGCAAATGTCAAACCATGTTTCTCAACAAAGAACAAGAACAATTTTAATCAATTAAAATTTGAACATAAGTCCCCTACCTCAAAATTGACGTCGAACATCGTTGAGTTGCAGAAGACAATGCCACGGAGGTTGGGCGTTGCGGATGAAGAACATCGATTCTGTCGACGTCAGAGTGCACCCGAAGAAAAATATTCATTGGAGACTTCACATTCTTTGAATATTAGGGCATTCTTCATCGAAGGAGAAATTCATTCTTCATCAGAGGCGTTCTTCGTCGAAGGGAGGGACACTTTTCTCAAGAGATCTCCCAAAAATCTCTAAACACAACAAGTCCCCAAAATAAAATAATAGCTAAGGAAATTATTTTATTAACACATGTATTTTAAAATTCAATCCACATTAATTAATTAAGTGAATCACCAAATTAATTTAACATGGGTTGGAAAAATTAATTAGAGAGAGAAGAAGCTGAAGCGTAATTTTAAAAAATTCAAAAGTGAGGGGTTGTTTAATTAAATGAAGAGGAGTTAATGGGTAGGGTTAATGGGAGGTGAAGGGATTTGGCCCGTGTGGGTTCCACATCACAAATATCCTCGCATGGGAGGTTATGTGGGTGTGGACCCCACCTATAACTCCCCATGGGAGGAAATAACAAACCTCCCTAAATAAAATTTGTACACAGAAAATTAAATTTATTTTATTCTAAATCCCAAAATATTAACACTCAACCCGCATAAAACGCAACTGTGGTAAAGGTACCCTTAGGCGAATACCGTTGTTCTGAGTTCATCGGTGCCCTTAGATTACAATTCTGATCACCGGTTCAAAAGATAGAAAAATCCGCACGTTCATTTTCTGAACGTACCTGAACAAAACATCATAAATTGATTCCGGGCACACCTGGTCTCAAAATCATGTGCCGTGAGAAACCGCAGACTCATAAAATTCTAAAGTATTTATGAAATAAATTTCCTTAAAATTTTTGGTTCTTTACATTACTCCTACATCAGGGCTTTAAATCCGCGTAAAGCTACAACACACAGTGTGAAACCAAATGGGGGTACTGAGCTCGCATCTGAGCGTCCCGCTCCCAACTACTCTCCTGGAGGTTCCCGTGCTACCTGCGAATGCGCACCAGAGGAATCGACCGTCCATGTAGGACCTGCTCCTATCGATCCTTGATCTCCATTGAGACCTCCAAAAACGTCACTCCTTCATCGATGTACAGCTCCCCATGATCGAAGATGTGGGTCAGGTCATGCACATATCATCGAAGTAGTGATATGTGGAAGACTTCATGCACCCGGTGCAACTGATGTGGAAGGGTCAGGCGGTAAGCCACCTCATCTACTCTACCGAGGACCTGGAAAGGTCCTATGAAACGCAGATATAACTTTTCACCTCAGCCAAATCTCCATATACCTCATCGAGGTGAGACCCATATGAAGATGTGGTCACTATCCTCGAACTCAAGTGGTATCTGTCTCCTATCAGCAAAGGATTTGTGTCTGCTCTGTGTAGTCTTCATCCACTCCCGGATGATCTGCACCATCTCCTTCATAGCATGAACCATCTCTGGTCCTACAAGTTCTGACTCCCCTAGGTTAGTCTAGCACCTAGGTGACCTACATGGTCGGTCGTACAATGCCTCAAATCATGCCATCCCGATGGTGGAGTTGTATCTATTGTTGTACGCAAACTCCACTAAGGGAAGGTGATCCTCCCAGCTGCGACCAAAGTCAAGGTGACATGCACAAAGCATTTCCTCGATAATCTGAATGGTCCCCTCAGTCTAACCGTCCATATGAGGGTGGAAGGCAGTGCTCCGATGTAGTTGCATCCCCAAAGCCTCTTGTAAACCCTTCTATAGCCAAGAATTGAGGCGAGTATCTCGATCGGAAATGATAGGTGATGGCACACTGTGAATCCATATGATCTCTTGAACGTATAGGAATCCTAGGATCTCTATTGAGCCATGCTCTCCGATCAGTAGGAAGTGGGATGACTTGGTGAGTCGGTCTACGATCACCCAGATAGTGTCGTGCCCCCTGGATGTACGTGGAAGCCCCGTCACTAAATCCATGGATATCTCATCCCACTTACACTCTAGAAACTCTAACGGTTGTGCCAAGCCTTCTGGTACTTGTTGCTCTGCCTTCACTTGCTGACAAGTGAGGCATTGTGAAATGAACTCGGCTACCACCTTCTTCATACTCGACCACCAGTGTTGTCCTCTGAGGTCCTGGTATATCATTGCCACTCCTAGATGTACCTCTAGAGGGGAAGTGTGACACTCCCTTAGCACCTCCTCCTGTAGTGCAACTGGTACCATGGTATGTCCCCGGAAGAGGATGTCGTGCTCTCCTCCTTGAGAAAATCCATCTGGTGCCTGCCCTGTGGATATCCGAGCACGTTGTGTCTCATAGACAATGTCCCCACACTATGCCTCTCTGACTTGCTTAAGGAGTGGAGGAGTGACTGTGAGTGATAGTAGAAAGGCTGCTCCATCTCTATCCACAAAGGATATCTGCAACGCGACTAGATGCTTCATCACCTCTCCTAGTAGCTGAATGCCCGATCTCCTGCTGAGAGCATCAGCTTCAACGTTCCCCTTCCCATGTGTATAGAATATCCCAATTTCATAGTCCTGGAGGAACTCAAGCCATCACCACTATATCAGGTTCAATTCCTTCTGTGCAAAGATGTACCTGAGACTCTGGTGGTCAAATTAGACTATAAAGCACTTGCCTATCAGATCGGGTCGCCACATCTTCAAGGAAAAGACCATAGCTGATAACTCCAGGTCATGGGTAGTGTAGTTCTTCTCGTGGTGTCTCAACTAACTTGAACCATAGGTGATCACTACTCCCTCCTACATCAGGACACACTCATGTTCAGTCCCCGATGCATCATAGTAAACAATGTTCCCAACCCCCAACTCTGATAGCCTCAATATGGTTGCACTGGTCAATCTCTGTCTCAGCTCTTGAAAGCTATGCTGGAATCTCTCTGACCATACGAAGGGTTTCCCCTTCTTTGTTAAGGCTGAAAGTGGTTTTGAAACTCTAGAGAAGTCTGGAACAAATATATGATAGTATCCAACCAGACACATGAAACTCTGCACCTTAGTTACGCTTTTGGGTGGCTCCCGAGCAAGCACTGCCTCGATCTTCACTGGATCCACTGCAACTCCCGTGTCTGAGATGACATGTCCCAAGAAGTGTACCTCTCGAATAGAGAACTGACACTTCGATAGCTTACCATAAATCTGGTGCTTTCAGAGTGTATCCAGTACAACCCACATGTGGTAGGTGTGCTCCCCCTCAGTAGTCGAGTAAATCAGTATGTTGTCGATGAAGACCATGAAAAAAAAGATCGAGGTAAGGATGGAAGATCCTGTTCATGAGACTCTTGAACACTGGTGGAGCATTGTATATGCTGAAAGTCATAACCACGAACTCGTAGTTTCCATACCGACACCTGATGGCCATCTTCTATACATCCTTGTCTCGAACTCTGAACTGCTGATAGCCTGACCTGAGGTCTATCTTTGAGAACCAAAGTGCTCTCTTGAGGTAATCATAGAGGTCTTCAATCCTTGTGAGTGGGTACTTGTTCTTCACGATCACCGGATTCATGCGACGGTAGTCAACACATAGTCGCAAACTCCCATACGCCTTATTGGCGAACCAAATCAGAGAAGCCCAGGGTGAAACACTGGGTCGGATAAATCCATTCCCATGTAAGTCCTCCAGCTATACTCACATCTCACGAAGCTTGGTGGGATCCATCGAATATGCTGGAGTAGATATCGGTGCCACTACAAGAAGTTCTCAGTCGAAGCTCTCTCCTCCTAGAGTAATCTCACACTGTCGGCACCAGTGATTAATCGTCGAGTATGCTCCGGTAGAAGTCTCTAACTATATGGATCGAGCCAACGGCTCCGTTGGAATCTCTGAGCTCCAAACAAGGGAAGCAACAATGAAAGAATGACTCACACCTATGTCTATAAGTACTGCAGCAAGGGTGGATTATACACAGATAGTATATCGAATCATCTCAGGTGTGTCATGGTCATAAGCCTCCACTTCCTAGAGCTGGTCCTGCCTATTCATGTCAGCTCACTGTGGTCATGGGTGGAACTTCTAGTGGTGGTGGTGGTGGTAGAGCATCAGAACGTCATCCCCCACCCGCTACTTGGCCAACTCCTCTTCCTTGTCGGACTTCTCCCTGTGGACCGCCACGGTCAAACCTCTGCCTCTTGCTAGGAGGTCTCTCAACTGTATATTACTCATCTTCATGGCATTTCAGGTAGTTTTGAGCCATGTGTCCCAGCCCGCCGCATGCATATCACTGCTTGCTCCTCATATAGTTGGATCTATTTCGCGTGCCCTGCACAACCGAACCTATATCATAATGTCGCTCACTTGATGGCCTGGTCCTCTTGTACCTTCGCGAAATCTGTCTACTGCTAGCTGCAGAAGACTCTACTATGTGTCACCCTGCGGTGGGTCTCGCTGCTGCTGTCATCTCAGTGAGAAAGCTCTCCACAAGAAAGGCTCACTCCAGCACTCCCACCTGCGTCAGAATGCTGAGGGAGATCATCGAAGACATGATCTCATGCCTCGGTCCATGCTCAATGGTCCGAGACCTGAAGTATGGGTCTTGTACCATGTCTATAGAGTAGTGATATAGGTCAGTAAACCTCACTGAGTACAGAGCTATTGTCAGGCTGCCCTTCCGTAGGTGAAGTTACTCATGAATCCGCACCGCATGGAAGGTGGCAGGAACAAAATCCGAGCGGAAGAGACTCTCGAAGTCTGTCTAAAGTAGAGATGCCTCGTCATTCACCTATAGTATCAAGATCCACCATCCACCATCTTCTGTGTGCAGGATACTCATAGCAAGGATCACCATAAGGTCGACTGGTGTCCATAACAATATGAAGACTTTGACGACAGCCTCCATCCAAAACTCGACTGCCTGAGGGTCCTTCTATCCATGGAACCTGGGCGACCTCTGTCGCTGAAAATCATTCAATACGCTCAGGTGGCGTGCTCTCTCTGCTGTTGGGGATTGTAGTATCGGTGGCTCAGCGGGTAGTGGTACAGCTTGTGCCTCCACTGTGATGGGGCCCTACACCAAGGCCTCGTCGCTCGGTGGGCTACCATCTCGCATGTGACTCGGAGCCCTAGCTAGCTTCCATCGTGGGATCATCCTTCAATGAAACAGGTGCTCCACCGTCAAAAATTATACTTCGTGAGCTGACACAAAGTAATCATAATGAAAACATTTCAAATACACATGTAATCAGTGTTTTCATGCACTGAGTTGGAAATCAGGGGTCAGGGGCTTAGTGTATGTATACGTCGGCCGATGCACCAACACTGGACGCCCTGGACTAAAAACCACACTAAATACTTTTAAAACTATTTCTTAACTGAAATGAATGATCAGAGTCCTGAGTTTTGCAGTAGAACAGACTCCTCTGATACCAATTTCTCAGGACCCGTCTTCGGGACCCGTATCGTGACTACCCCACACCCACCTTCAATAGGCCAGGTTCTGGCGACTAGAACCAAAGGTGTAAATAGTGATAAAAAGTGAAGGAATTTCCATTATCATAGTAAAATAACACAACAGTGTACGCAAGATGATGTAAACAGAAAGTAATACTGAATACAGAGTATATGTTGAAAGGTAAATGGGCCAGAATACAAACCCAACTGAAAAGTACAGTACAACTGAAAGTCTAGTACAACAACAAAAAAGAAAAACATCAACCACTAAGTCGTCCTCCGGGAATCCCACCTGAATGGTGGGTATAGATGATCTACTCGGTTCCTCGGGTCCATCCGTCCACTTTGTGTACGTCCCACCATGTGGTCCACCTCCGGGTACCGTCCAACTCCACAAGTCTCTACAACGATTAGTGTTGTCCATCGTCTTCATCCAACACAACGTAATGTGGGTTTATCCCGTGTAGGGGTTAGTATAACAATACTCAGAAGGGACCCCAAGACCCCCGAAGGTCTCCCAGAATCCACAAAGGATAAATCACAAAGAAAAGATACAATCACGAAGTGTCAACCTAATATATTTAGGAATATTCGCATACATATACCTAAGTTATCATTCACAATTCGGATCCAACACTCGATCCCAAGCACAACCCAGTCTACACAAGAAAGAAGTCAATCACATCTATGATAATGATTGAAAGTCAAGACTCAACTCACACAGGTATACATCTTTCATAATGTGAGAGAGATGATCTGATGTAGTCACTGATACATCTAAGCTGGTGGACCCACATAGGATACTAGTCCATCTAAGTTGTAGGACCCATGTAGGATACCAGACCGTCTACTCTTTCGGAAACATGTAGGATACTGAACCAGAAGTCAGACTGTCAGACCCACATAAGATACAAGTATAGTAATCATTGTCGTCGAACCCACAGATTATTCGAGTATAGTAGTCATTATCGATAAAACCATAGAGGATTCTTGTATGGTAGTTGTCATCACCGAACCCATGGAAGATTCCAGTATGGTATTCGCCGTTGTCACAGCCTGTTTTAGGGTTCCTACGCACAACACGCTCGATTCTGGGAGGGTCCACTCTTCGAGCCAAGGGGTTGGATGCATCAAATGTCACGAAGTCCAGAGTTGATGTATTTTGAAGTTCCTACTCGTCAAATGGATCCCGACGCGACAGACGGCGCGTCAATCGGACGCTCAGTCTGAATGATATTGGCTTCTCCTTTCCAGGGGCCCGGTTGGAAATATTCTCATTCCAAACCCGACCATTTTCCAATTTTGTCCAAAACTCACTTAGAGTATCGTAAAAGGAATTACTCGTATCAAGGGTCCCAGTTTCATAGATGACAGGTCAATCAGACACGCGGTCTTAAAGATATTCACATATAAGTGATAATGGGACCGACCCATTATGTCCAGTGGGCTGGCGAGTCGGTTCAACCTAGTTTTGGTGGGTCCCACCCAGCAGAGGGTCGGACCGGCCCTGTGTATTGCGCGATCCAGCCTGAGGGGTGCGGCCCGACCGAAAGGGACTTGATCTGGTCCGAGGGAGGGGGGGTAGCCCCCCTGATTTCCTTAACTGGTGGTGCTGCCCTCCCAATCGGTCGGCCGAAGCCAGCCGGAATTCCTGGCGTAAGTAGCCCTCTTCGGTGGTCCACAGTTTAGTTGCGTGACACCTTCATCTGCTGCAGTTTCTTCACCTCGCCGGCTGAAGATCTGTCCGGTTCACCGCCGAAGAAGCCCACGGATTGCAGGCCGCAGTCCTCCGTAGTGAGGCCCCCTTGTGGCGCTGCGGTCTCCCTTTAGCCCGGCCGGCTTTAGTAGGCCAGTTCTCCTTCGGATGAGCGGCCCACGGTTCTTCCGCACGCGGCCGGCACACAGATGTCGCTTCTCCCATTGTTTCCTCTTCTAATGGGCCTCAATCGCAAACAAAGAGACTATAGAGGGTGGTCGGGCCATGTGCGTTCTCCCCACGCCCTCCGCGTTAGGCGGTAGTAATTGGACAAAGTCAAACCATGTTTCTCAAAAATGAACAAGAACAATTTAAATCAATTAAAATTAAACATAATTCCCCTACCTCGAAAATGACGATGCACGTCATCATGTCACGGAAGACAAGCGCCGCAGAGGTTGGGCATCGCGGATGAAGAACGTTGATTCTGTCGATGTTGGAGTGCAAACGAAGAAGAAGATTCGTTGGCAACTTCATGTTGTTCGAATCATAGACTGTTCTTCATTGAAGGAGAAATTCGTTCTTCGTTGGAGGCGTTTTTCATCGAAGAGAGGAACACATTTTTCAAGAGCTCTCCCAAAAATCTCTCAACACAAAAGTGCCCCAAATAAAATGATAGCTATGTCTATTATTTTATTAACACATGTAGTTCAAAATTCAAACAACATTAATTAATTAAGTGAATCACCTAATTAATTTACCATGGGATGGAAAAATTAAATAGAGAGAGAAGAAGGTGAAGGGTTATTTTAAAAAATTCAAATGTGAGGGGTTTTTCAATTAAATGAATAGGAGTTAATGGGATGGGTTAAGGGTAGGTGAAGGGAATAGGATCATGTGGGCCCCACCTCAAAAATTTCTTCTGAAGGGAGGTAATGTGTGTGTGGGACCCACCTCTAACTCCCCGTGGGAGGAAATAAACTACCTCCCTAAAAAAATTTCTACACAACAAATTTTATTTATTTTGTTGTAAATTCCAAAATATTAACTCTCAACCCGCATAAAACACAACTACAGTAAAGGTCCCCTTATGCAAATACGGGCGTTGCGAGTTCATCGGTGCCCTCAGAATTCAATTCCAAGCACTGGTTCAAAATACAGAAAAACCTATATGTATGTTTACTGAACGTACCCAATCAAAACATCATAAATTGATTCTGGGAACACCGGGACTCAAAATCTAGTGCCTTCAGAAACCATAGACTCATAAAATTCTAATGTATTTAAGAAAAAATTTCCTTGAAATTTCTAGGTCTTTATATATAGATCGAAGATCTAGGTGATTATAACACTCCCTTTTTCTCCATTTTCAATATTAGGACTTGTATAATTGTTCTCCAACTTCATAATCCCTAAAACCCTATTTTCAGTGGATGTTTAGTCTGTTTTTTAAATGGTGTTTGGATCCAACCCAAAGGCTAGGGTTGAGAATTTAGTTATCTTCATAATTGAGTTTGGTTGTTTACATGTATATATAACAGTCTTGATGGTTGGTTTATATATGTGTGGTTGTGATATGGTTCTTTCTTATTGTTTTTTTAGCCTTTAATAAAATTTGGTAAATTATAGTTTGTTAAATGATGAATTGAACCCCTCATGATCCCCATGGGATGCATGAAGGATTTATTAGACTGATTATGGGGCCACCCATGGGGTGTGCCATCTTCATGAATATGGTAAATTGAACTGATAGGAATATAATTGATTATGATGAAGTTTATCCAATAATAAACATGTGGAAATGTTATCTTGGATTACTAAAAGGCATTCTTGGTATTTGTATCTAGTTTTTGACATGCCATAATAGATTATATATAATATTATGAGAGTTTTCAATGAATTAAAGTTCATGTGTTAAATGACTTGGAGGTTGTAATGTAAATATGTAAATGCGTTATGGAAATAAAAATGAGAATACATAAAATGGTTAGGGAATGATGATAAATTATATAATGACAAAATTATGAATTGTGAATTTTTATGTGCATTCATTATGTATGGTTGTGAAATGATATATATAGTAAATTGTTAAAGAAGTATGTTAATATGGTTTGATGGTATGTGGGGCATCGACTTCAGGTTAAACACCCACAATTTGGGTTTCAAAGAATCCCTAAATGTCACCCATATAATTCAAGGGATAAGAAGTTGAACTAAGGCTATATTCCCCTAACGATTGCATTGGATGAGACTACCTAGAGTGAGGATCCAATGTAAGTGTGTTTTAACTAAAAGTGAAATGGTTTCCCTAGAGAGATGTGGAACATTACATATCCTCTTATGAATAGTAGTTTACTGGCATAGGCCCTGGAGTAATTTATGGTAATTCCTAACTCATGGAATGCACGATGAAAATGTTTTAAATGATCATTGTTAATGAATTTCACCCAATTTTTCTCTTTCTTATTTGTCATTCATTTTTTTAATGCAGACACTATCAATTTAGAATATATATTTTTTAGACAACATTTTTGATGGCCTAATAAGTTGTTCTCACACCTGCATTGGTCATTCATTGGATACTCGAAATGATTTTATGGTTGTGAGTCATGACAAGGGAAAGGGCCCTATACTAGACGGTTGATTTTGGAATGGGATGTGTATGGATGAGGGATCCAGACATGGAGTATGGATCCATTTTAGGGATTCATTAGTTTCTATGTTATTTTTTTCCTTAAATTTGACACTTTATGACTTTCCATAGCATATTTACAATATGGTTTTGCGCTTATACATTGTTTTGGGAAGTGTTTAGTAATTGATGCTTATTGATATTTGTTATATTGTTTCCATTATTTCTCATTGTTACCTAATGTGGATTACTTTTATAAAGGGGGTATATTATTCATATGTATTATATTAGACCCTTGATTCTATTCATCAGCATCTAGTGTATGGGAGAGTTGTTCCTAAGGTGATTTGGTGACTTAGTTTGGGCAACCAGTTAGTGCCGTAAAATATGGGGACGTTAAATAGTCGTTGTAATTAATTTTAAACGTTTTCTATAATCATTATGGTAAAAAAATATGTTGGATTTATTATGCTGCAAAAAATTTTGTGATTAAAAATATCGAATACTATTTTCTAAATTCAATTAGAATTAATGTAATATTTAATTTAATATTAATCTATGTAGAGAGAAAGCGAGTTTTAAAGATGAGTATTTTTCAAGAAAAAAGACCACTCTATATTAACTATATGCGTAAACACAATAATTATATGGAACAAAATTAAAATTAATGATATATGATCTATATATTTAATTTAAAACATTTGGTATCAAGGATTATTTTAATAAATTAAAATGTAGAAATATTATGAATTTTGCAATTGTTTTTATGAAAAAAAACCTTTTAAACCCCAAAATATATCATAAAAAAAATTAATATAATATTTTTTGAAAATTAATTATGTGGCTTATATATTATTAATTAATATTTAGGTTACATGAAATCATACTCAATCCATATTGAGAAATTTAAATTACTTAATTTATTAAGAAGAAAATGTTGATAAATAAATCGCTATTATTCTCTTTTCACTAAAAATACATTTTTCCAAAGAATCCAAAAATATCACCTAATGTAAATTTTTAATTTATTATTCAAAAAAATGAAGTTAATTTTTTAAAGTAGAATTTATAAAATATGAAAATATAATATAATATATTTTTCATGAAAATAATAAAAATCATTTTTGAACAAAGAATATTTTTAGAAAATAAAATCACGTTACTAAATATTGATAGATTACATACGAAAAATTTATAAATAATTTATATAGAGTAAGATATATATATATATATATATATATCATAAATAATCTAATACTATTAAAAATCTCAAATTTGATGGATAAGTTTTAATGGTTATTTATATATTGGGTTTCCTAAGTTTAATGTTTCATGTTGAATGTGCTATTAAACCTAAAAATCTAGGGAGGCACGTAAAACATGATAAACTGAGTGTTCTGTGTTATCAAGGATGGGCATAATGTTATATATAATGTAATATAATCTCAATTTTTTCGATTTAAGCTATCAAATATAATTATATTCTTTTAAATTCTCTTGGTTTTACAACTTCCATGTGGATTAAATTTTTTATATTTAAAAGTTATTAGTATTAACTGGATTGTAACTCCACTCAATTATAAATGGGATCCTGATATCATCACTTATCTATAACACATGAACACTTTACCTCAACCAATATCTACCCAAATACCTTCCCATGATTTTTTAAAATTTCATAGAATTGTTGGTCCCACTAAAAGAATAATACAAGATGGTTTTAGGGGTGTGACAAAAAATTATATCTCATAAAAACTTGTATGTTTGAAACAAATTATCTCAAGTTTATTTATTCTTCTACAACTATAGTTTATATTATAAACATCCTAAAATAATTAAATCGGTAAATTTATTATATTTAAATGTTATTTTGTTGAAGTAAAAATATTTTTCTACATTATTTCCATCAAATGGAAAATGAAAAAAACACTTATGAACACATACAGACTACTATATCAATGAGTTAATGTATTTTCTTTTCCATCACAACCTTTCATAAATGGTTAAAGACAGATTTATTTTATAAATATCATATGTATATAATAATTATGATTATTGAAACATAATATATCAACTAACTTCACACCTTCTCATATTTGGGGAAATAATAATGTTTTCATGTGTGCTAGGTCATATAGGGTAATGGAATACGGTCTAGAGGGGATGAATAGACCAAATTAAAAAAAATTGATTAATTAATTTGATTTTTATTGTTAATTATTTTTGTTAATTAAATGAAAAAAATAAAGAATATAATGATTTCTTATAGTATTTTGCTCCAATGTGGGCTTACTCTAGTCTTATACCAATCAATTTAGCACAAGAGATATTTTTAGTAATTTTATTTTTAGGGGGGTTTATAACCCTATTATTGAATCATGTTCTAGTGGAGATATAATCATGATACAGAATTTTCATGGGGACTCAAAACCCTTATAAGACAGAATTTAGAGATAGGGAGTTGTAACCAACAGATCCTAACTTTAGAATCTGTGAGTCACAAATAGAGGAAGAGAATAAGAAATGTTACTTTTGTGTGTAAAAAAAGGAAAAAAATAGTGTGCATGAGAGATGAAAAATAATGTAACACACTAAAGAAACCAAACTAAAGAGAAGAAAAATCATTAAATCAAAGTTAATAGTTCTTGAGGATTATATCATATCATCTTTTCATTTTAGTAGAAGTCATAGTATAAGTAATCTGGAACATGAGAGAATGTCTAGGTGATGAAACACGCTATTGCAGGACTTTGAAAATATACAACAGGTTATAAGTTTACAACTTTTTTCTAAAAGAAAAATATACTCTTGAGGAAAATGCAATCTGGTGTAATCCTTGAAGTGGCATGGAACCATTAAATATGATCTATAAAATATAACAAACAAATTAATATTTGGAAATTAATTATAATTCAAAAATGGTTGTATTATTTAAGAGAGGTAAAATTCCCTCACAGAATAATTAGAATAAGTAAATGTATAAATTAAATATAAATTTTAGTTAAAACAATTTTTATTTACTTGATAAATTGTAATAATAATTCAGTGAAATATCATACAATTATTTGGACTTTTTGAAACAAATATTATACACAATTTAATTTAATGTAGCATTAAATTTGAAAAACAAAAATACTAATTTAAATTGTAAAAACAATTATTGAATATATTCAATTTTATAATATAATAACATCTAAAATAATAATCCAATGAAATTAACATAAAATAATAGAACATAAATTTCCCTTCAATATGTTTTAAGTGTTCCATAACAGTAATGAATTAATTTAATAACATTTTAAACAACATTAAAATATAATAATAACCCTTCTCTTGTATTAAATATTATATATATATATTTTATAAATTAATAAAATAGTTAAAATAACTATAAAAATGCATGACGCTTATAAAAATATAAAAAGTGATTCAAATCATAGCATCGAGAAATTACATGGTTGTAAAAAAAATAATTAGTCGAGTCACAACTGAGTCATGGTTGGAAAAAAGTTGAGTCACCATTTGAAAAAGAAAATTGACTATGTTGGTCGGAGTAGGAAACTCAAGTGGGGGGGTGAAATAATTCCAATAAAAATTCTATAAGATTAATTTAAAAGCCCCCCAATTTGAATTAAAAACGACCCAGTTAACCTAACAAGATTTTTATAAAATATTTAGTTATTCAAATGATCTATCAAAGAGTGATTACATCTCAGTTATAAGAGTATGAATTATAAATTTATCTTTAAAAATTGATCTAATAAATAGAATTATAATGTAAAAAAGTTTATATGATTAACTATAAAAGTAATGTGAAGTTTTTATATTTAAATAATCAAAAATAGAGAAAACTAATCATGAATGAACACAGAGGAATTTTAAACAAGAGTTCATGTCCCAAGATAAGACATAATACTCTCTACTTAGAAATCGCCTTCTTCCAAGTAGTTTTTATATGTAGACATTGTTCCACCCCATAGATTGAGGTAAAAAAACATACACAACTTTCTAGGTCAACACGTCCCCTTCCACGGTTTTCATGGGAGTACAAAAACAAATGAGACACATAGGCACCTCTTCTGCGGTTATTCAAAAGAATGTAAGGTATAAAAGATAGATTGTGAAGATATTTTTATATCTTATAGTTTTTTATAAGAGTCAGTGTGTGTTAAAAAATTTCTTGTAATGTAAAAAAAGTATAACAATAGAGAAAATTAAATAGAAAAGAGTTATAAAGATCTGTGTGATAGGAAATGCATCTAGCTAGTCCAAGAAGTTGCATTAAATTGAATCTTCAGTCAAACAATCTGAAATAGAAAACAAAATAGAGCTTCATGAGATCTTATATCTTATGTTTGTTGTGATTTGTATATTTTAGAGAAATGTATTTCTATACTTTTAGTTTGTTACAAGATAGTGTTCTTCTCATTTTATTCTCAGATGTATATTCTCGTCTCCACAACTAGCAGTTTTCTTTGTTTTTATATGGCGCACAACTTTACGACTAGGACACCTTACATTTTTTATAAAATATTTTATATTAAACACTACATATAACAAGGATCATGATATCAATCATATCACGACACCTCATACCTCCTACTACCATATCACATTTATTTAAACGTTGTCTTCAAAAGACCGAATATTCGTTATTAAAATAATTAAATTATTATGTTTCAAAAATATGACTGTTGGGATATAATTTCAACTAAATAGAAAATGGAATAATTGATGGTGTCTCTAAATGGTTACATGGTCTCATGATGTATCTAAATGGTGACATGGAATGGTGCCAATAAATGGTGACTTGGAAGGATGTCTTGGAATTAGCTTGTAACTCTATTTTGAGTTGTGACTCAGAAACTGGGAGTCAAGTAGTGTCAAGTCACTCAGGCGGTAAATCAACTTGTCGATAACTAGTATATGGTAGTAGGTAGAGATTTCTGTGACTCACAACAATGATAACTCAAACTTATCAAAAAAATATGGACTGATTCTGTTAGTATCTTGATGTTACACTGAATCATACATTGTGAAAAGTAGTTGACATTGGGTAGAATAATGGTGTCTCATCCTTTGTTATAATTTAAAATCTATTCTGACGGGGATATTCATGACATTGAGACATATTAACAGTGATTCTTGATTAATTGTAACTCATACAAAGCCGATTTTCATCCATCAATGAGATGTCTAACAGTGAGTCCACCTTATGGTCACACAACATTAATGATGACTCATCCTTTTTCATATTTTACAACATGTCTTATGATGTAAAATAAAAACATAACATATTCAGATTATATGTAAACATGAGTAAACATAGTTAAAATAAATTAATATGATGATTCATGATTTGTGAACATTTAACAAGAAGATTCCAATAATCTTAACATTTTTTATGATCACAAGTCATTTAATTATACAAAACACAACATGTCAATCATAATTATCAAAGTATAAAAGGAATATTTTGTTCATAACATATCATAGATGTCCTAAGTGATTAAATTGTAAAATTTATATAATCAAAAAAACTTAAATTCCATACGCATTCTAATTCTCAGAGTAAATTCTATACTCATTCATACTCTTTTGGGATTATCAATAAGAGAAAAAGAGAGGGAATATAGAATAGATTGAAAGAGATAATTTTGTATATGATAAACAGATAATAATTTGGATGATAAAAATCTCAAAATACTTATCAAATAAAAATCCATGAAAACATTATTTCTCCAAGGAAGGATCCATGGGTGCTTTTCCTTTATCTGAATAAGAATGCAAGGAACTGGAGGGATATTGGTGGTCGAGGAATATAATGAATAAATGGTTGTTGAGGTGTTGGTTGAAAGGAAAGGATCTTCATAAGGTATTTTAGATGTATAACTTTGAGTAGAAGAATGATGGGATGTATTTTTTCAATTGATAAAAGGACTTATATGAAGATGTTCCTGATCTAGAGATAGAGGAAAAGGTTGAATGGTTAGAGGAAGAGGGGGAAAATGATATCGACTGAAAGCAGCTCTGAACTAAGGATCAATAGACTAGTAGATAGAACTTGATGGAATAGTCTTAGTGATGGGTCTAATTTGAAGGTCCTTTGGAGCTACAATAGAATTAATCTGAACATGCAGATACGACATTAAGAGGTTGATAAATTTCAGGATAATCCACCCACATTTCTTAATTACCTTATAGAAGTCATCGTTATATTCCAGGATTGTTTTAAGGGTAGGAGTAAGCTCCTTAAGCTGTCTAACATGTTCCTTTAATGATTGGGTGGTTGGAGGAATCATTAAATTACTACTAAAGTACATTAAA
The DNA here is from genome assembly GCA_963277665.1 of Viscum album. Taxonomy (NCBI): domain Eukaryota; kingdom Viridiplantae; phylum Streptophyta; class Magnoliopsida; order Santalales; family Viscaceae; genus Viscum; species Viscum album. The sequence continues at coordinate 689,319,520 of OY728134.1, read as the reverse complement.
TGACTATTAAATTCATGTATGGACTAAAAAAATTGAAAATAGAAATATAAAATCATATCAATATCTTCATCAGAAGTAGTGGCATATTTGGAATAAAGAATGACTATGGAGTGTACATTTTCATTGTTTTGTATAATTTTTTTAAGGCTCTCCTAATTTGAACCACCCAATATAGTCTGTAATTCTTTTTGATAACTGATCTAACTATCTCAACATTTAATTATTCAACAAAATTAGTAGCCAAGGTAGATGCATCGTGTAACTCTGTTATGATAACTGATTTATAATATTCTTTTCCAAGTGCTGGAGTATGAGGTGTAGCATCTAGATAAGACTCAGAAGAGTTATCTAGAATAATTTTTACAATATTTTCGAAATAATCTCTATAGTCATATTTTATTCCTTTTACTACAGGAATGGGAGAATTTAATTCATCAATAAACCTCTTATTCTCCATTTTTATTTCCTCATGTTCATACACCATTTGTCGTTGATGATATGGGATAAATTTATCTGAAAGCATAGCATCATTGCATTCCCAGATTCATGATATTGGTTCTATTTGAGTGTGAAAAGTAAGAACAATTATTCTCTAATATTTATGAAATCATTCTCACTCACCCAATCAATAGAAAAATGTGCAACTGAAGTAGTAAGAGCCACTGTTGGAACTATTCCAACATTAGCTCTACTAGAAGTGGCCAATTCTCCAATCATAGATCCCAAATCAATAGATCCCACAACATCATATTATAGATATTAAAAGACTAGCCGAACATGTCTTTTATATCATTCCCATTCATCCACTATAAAAAATTAAAAATTGGATATAGTTTCAACTTTAACTCAAGGAGACGATTACTCATCCTCCACATGTACTTACTTCTGAACACTAACTCAAACATACACATGAAAATATGAAACTCAATCATAAAATAAAGCTGAGTCTGGATAATTTTGATATCCCAAGAATATTTCCTTTTTCACTAAACAGGTTTTAGAAATATTTTCAGGTTCTATATCATGATATTGATCATAATCAAGATGACCTATACCGCCATCAGTTTCACTATTTCCTTATTCCTCCCCTAATTCATAATTATCTTCTTCTTATTCTTCTTCTTCATTATCTTCTTCTTTATCATTCTATTTTTCATCATGTATTACAAATCCACAAGAATATTCAACCTATTTATATTGTTCTATATCATCTTCATCATGATCATCTAGAAGATTTTCTCTGGTATAAGACCTTTTGGAGGGCTAGGATGTCCATATGTAATTCCTTTAGGACTTTTTTAAACATTCATGATCACTTCTCTCAACAATAGAATAATATTTTTATTTATCTTACTCCTATTATTTTTCTACTCATTCTAATACTCAATAACATTATCGGGTTATAAACATGGATCAATCTTGTCCTTTGGTCTTCTGCGATGTTTAACTGGGTCAAACTCCTCATATATTTTTCATTTTCATCTACCAAGTGTTTTTTCTAAGGACTCACAATTATAATCAATATTTTTCATATAGACTTGGTAATGAGAAATCCATCATAATTTGTTATGGATTTTCACCTTCATTTATGAGTCAATAATCATTCAAAATGGGAGAAATAGGCTTTTAATAGAAAAGGTAATTTGAGTATCAATGTGGATTTATAAAATAACACATATGAACCATAAGTTATCATCATAGGCTAATATTCTATCCATGTTTCAGAATATATAGTAAAAAATGATACATTAATTAGGAAAATCAAATTTCCTTAGACAATGTTGATGATGAATAAATTTAAACAGTAATGTACATTCTACATCAACTTCAGTGGATATAGGTCTTCTGGTAGTTCCATATCAAGTTAGCCCAATTAAGGCTTCCTCATAACGAAATATATCACTTTTTTGCACAGGAATACCTTGGTTATCATCATTTATACCTTCATGAGGTAGGTTCGATCATTCTACCCATTTCCTTGAAGAAAATGAAATCATTTTTCCACTTATTCCAAACATTACCCAAACTTTATCGATTTCTTCCTAAATGGACTCCAAAACTGACAAAATCATAAACCAACCTTTGATATAAACGTCATTAGTTATTAGTTAAACATTCCAATCAACCTTGTTCTAAAAAAACATTAAATACAAGATAATTATATAATAAAATTAAGTCAGTGTGAATTTTCTTTTCTGGAATGACTATACGGTCTACATTTTTGGGGTTAACAGGCTTGGATTTAAATTTACTCATGTCTATTTTTATCTTCTATTAAGGACGATACTTATATAGAAACATCTCAATGAAATGATTTAATTGACTCATTGTGAAATATTTTGAGGTTTTTGTTCAAAGGAATAAGGTAGTAGAGGATCATGAGACAAAGGATTGATTTTGGGGGAAGTGTACAAGAGTATGTGAGAAGTGATTTCGATAGATTCGATTTTTAACATTTAGGGATTCAAAAATCATACATAAAATATTCAAGCTAAAATAAATTAAAATAAATAACTATGATTTTTTAGGTCTGGCTAATAAAAATGAAAAGGTAATGAATACTATGACACAATAGTGAGTCTTAAATGTGAGTCCCAATAGTGTTCCATCAACGGTGTGTCCCAATGGTGAGTCATCTACTCTGACACTGAATGGTGAGTCATAAAAGATGAGTCCCAATGGTGATTTATCCAAAATTAATCATCCCCAACTCATGTATAATGTCTCTTATCCTCTCTGAATTTAATATATTATTAAAAATTTCAGCAAACTGATGCTCAGTGCTGATGATATCCATAGTTATATTTACTTTTTTATAATGATATCTCTTAATGTGATGTCTTAAATCAATATTATATCATCTCAATTGATAAATTGGTTTCATTGAAATTTTAATCACACTTTTGTTGTCACATTTTATAGCTACATGCAAAAAATTTTATCCATAGTCTAGTAATGTGTGTTTTACAGAAAAAAATTGAGCATAAAAACTACCAATAACTATGTATTCAGTTTAAAAATTAGATAATGCTGCCAAATTGTATTTCTAATTAATCCATGAAATTTTATATTTACCTAAAAAGTGAAATGTTCCAAAGGTTTTGTTTCTATGTAACATGAATCCAACAAATCAGCATTAGAATAACTAAAGAAGTCGAATGATTTCCTTCTTGGGTAGAATAATTCTATGATCGCAGAATATTGGAGGCATTTTAATATTATTCTAAAAGAAATATGTTGTGAATCATTAGGTTTTTCTTGAAAATGATACACATACATACACTAAATAATAATATCAGGTCTCCTAGAATTTATGTAGAAAAGACTTGTAATCAATCATATGTAATTGGTTTGATTCACTAATTCTCCATCTTTATCAAGGTCTAATTTACATGTTATAGTAATTGGAGTATCAATAATTTGAGTTCTATCCAAGTCATAAAAATTTAAAATATATTCTATATATTTACATTGATTTAAAATAATACATTCCTTATTTTTATCATTTTAAAATCCAAGAAATATTTTTAGTTAACCGATTAAACTCATTTAAAACTCATCATGCATAATTTTATAAAATTGCATACAAAAAACAATTTTTTGATGATCCAAATATATTACCAACATATATTTGAATGACTAAAACATATTTAGAGATTATTTTTATGAAAATATTAGGATCACCTATACCTTTAAATAAATATTTTCAAATAAAAAATGTGATGATCCTATTATACCAATATATTGGAACTTGTTTTATAACATAAAAATATTTTCTTAATTTGAAAAATTGATTTTGAAAATGATGATTTATAAAATTGGGTGGTTGTTCAACAAAAACATCTTCAAATATATAACAATTTAGTAATTCCCGTTTTACATAAATTTGATATAGTTTTAAATTCAGATGTGTTACATAAGATCGTAGTATTATAATTGCTTTAAGTCAGGACATAGTTGCAATAGTTTCTTCCTAGTCTATTCATTCGTCATGACTATAACCATGTGAAACTAGTTTGGCCTTATTTCATACTATAGTACCAACTTCGTCAGCTTTATTTCGAAACCCCCACATAGTTTGTATAGTCATTGTGTCTTTGGGTATATCAATATGTTCCCATACTTTTTTTCTTTTCAACTGATTTAATTTTTATTGCATATCCATAACCCATAATTCATCATTGATGACATCATTTATGTTCATAGTTTCAATCTATGGTAAAAAAACTTAATGTTCAACCTAGTTTCTTAGAGAACCTCTAGTCTATGATCCTTTGTTCATCGATCCATCTACAACATCTAAATCGTGGTTTTTAAGAGTTCTAAAAGGTATAGAAAAATAAGGGATAGTTACTTCAGGTTCTTCTATAGGATCTGGTTTCTTTGGGATATAATCAGGAAATATTCTAAAAATATAGGATTCTTCATCTTTGTTATCAATAGATTAAAATTATTTATAATTTAATTATGGATTTGATAGATTATCCTTCATATTTGTTAAGGAGGTTTGGGATTAATGTGGAACTATTTCATAAAATTTTACATCTATAGACTCTTCCACACATTTTGTTATCTTATTAAAGACTCTATAGGATTTAATAGAGAATGAATAACCAAGGAAAATTACTTAATCACACTTTGATGAAATGTTTTCAATATTATCTTTTGAATTAAGAATAAAGACATAAAAACCAAAAATATTTAAATAATTAAACATTGTGTTCCTATTATTCAACTACTCATTTGGTGTTTTCTTTAGGATATGTCTAAATAAGACTATATTGATTATATATCAAGTTTATTTACAAATTTCTCCCAAAATTAAAACGGTATATCATATTCATGAAGCATATTATAGGAAATCTCTTAGAAGGTTCTATTTCTCCTTTCTATAACACCATTCTATTGGGGTGTCCCACGATCGGAGATGTTATAACTATAACCATTATGTGGGAAATAAGATTCAGATTATTTATTTTCATACCTAATTCTATAGTAACTCTTTTTGTATTTGATTATAATCCCACTTATGTTTTCTACTGATCTAGAATACATGGTTAAATATAAACAAGTATCACTCTTGTGAGACAAAAAGAAGGTCCATGTATACATCGAAAACTCATCTACCAGAACATTGATATTTTTCATCCCATTTAAACAAGCAACTCTAGATGGTTTGATCAAATATATTTGAGCCAACTCAAGAGGTTGAGAAGTTGAATATCCTTTATTTTGATTGAATGATATTTTATGGTTTTCCTTTTTGACACAAATTACAGACATTATCAGTGGGAAACTCGTGTTTTGGTAGATCCATGTCTAATCCTTTTAACGTAAGACTTATAAGGGATTGAATGTTACAATGTCTTAGTCTCCTATTCCAGGGCCATGATTCTATATGAACGGAACTTATATAATAAACATTCGATAAAACTAAAGAATCAATATTAACAGAAAAAAAATTCATTTCTAAAATAATTAAAGTCTAAATCATTCATAGAATTGAAAACGTTACAAGAATCATTTTTAAATTTAACATTAATATGATCATCACATATCTATGAAATTACAAGGATATTTTTCTTTTGACCATCAACAAAATCAACATTGGAAATTAAATTTGAATTGTTGTTACAGATTTGGTTGAGGTCAATATTTTTCCATTTTTAATTTTCACCAAAGGGGATATTTCAACCGTAATTTTTTTAGGTTCTTAAATCTTTAGTGGTCCCATATCATGTGTCTTGAATGACCATTATCCAAGAACTATAATATATTTTATGAAATCTTCAAACAGCTTCACTAAAAATAGTTTAACCAATAAAAGACTTTTTCACCCTATTTGTCATGGGTCATGTATTATTAGAAATTAAGGCTTTATAACCACACATTTTCTTAATTTGTTTTCCAATAAGAAGTTTTTATGTTTTAAGAATACTAAAAATTATTAAGTCCCAAATTATTATAGGTAGTAGTAAATTTTCTAGCACTAGAACATAAATAAAATTTTTTAGACCAAGGAAAACAACCAAATATTGAAAAGTTTTATATAAATCTGTTTTCTTCAAAAATAATTACCCATTACGATAACTAATTCCATTAGAATATTTAAGAGATCTTGTTTTTCAAGAATTTTATTTAAGGTATTTTTACCATTTGAAACTTTTCCTTTATCCCTCTTCAATTACACATTAGTAAGTTTATGTTCAGTATTCTCATTGAGAAGTTGAGTATTATTCTATTTTCCTATTGTGAGATCAAATTTAATAGAAGTAGAAAGTGAATGTTGATTCTTGAGGGAATTATATTTATCTATAATCTCATTGAATTTATCCTAATACTTTTTTTATATTCACACATTTCCTCATTGGTCATATTTTCCTATGTGTCGGATCTTGATTCATATCCGGAATAGTAATAATTTCATGTATGATATAACAACGTTACATCATATGCATTTATCTTAAAACACATGTTCAATGTGTAACCCTTTTAATAATGATTTGATTTAGATTAATTAGATTTGTCCTCAAAAGCACTCTTAGTAGCCTTCTTATCCTTTATCCATTTTCTGTCATTTTCCTCATATTTCTTCTTGTACATCATTTTTGGACAGTCAACCTTCACAAGTACTTTTACTTTCTATTTATATAAGATTGTCTCATTAGTATTCTCACATAATTTCCCATACATTTTTCAGTTATCCTTATTTTCATATATCCCTATATAGAAAAAATTTATAACAAAAAAATTATTTTTTTATAACTTCTTAAATCTATAGGATAGATGATCCATTTCCACATCAATATCAGTTGATGAATATTCATTTCTAGAAAATTCAGTGTGAACATGAATTTTATCTTTTTGTTTGGAAGTAGTGGTTTTGAAATCCAATGAAACTCTTCTAGGTTAAATATCTTAATCTTGATTAACCTTTATCTATTTCTCCAACATCATCTACATTCCTATCTGATCCTTCCTAGGAAGTGCATTGATGTCACAAGATTATCTAATTGATATTGATATCCCAATAAATATTTCTAAAAGACATATCAATATTCAAATGATCTGTTCTTCTAGAATGATTTTCTTTCAAAATGATATAATTGTAATCATGGTCTCATTGAACCGGAGATACATGTTGTAGATAAAATCATCATGATTAATTTTGAAGTTATCCTATTTATTAGTACATCTATTAAGTCTCATTTCCTTAACATTAGTGGTTCTTTCTTGTGAAACAGATAATGTATCCTAGATATCAAAGGTTGTTTTACATGAAAAAATCTCATTGAATTCATCATCACCCAGAGAACAATATGATCTATTCATATCATTTCAATTATTATAATAGACTTCATCAGTTGTGTAATACCATTTACATCTATCTATTGATGGGATATTATATTCATCTACAATTAAAGACCATATTTCAAAAACCCATTTTTTATAAATGAATTTTAATTTTGATTTTACATTGAACATAATATATTCCTTTGAAATAGGGAGGTCCATTTGTAATATCATCTTCCTATGAATTATCTATGTTACAGAATAAAAACATGTTTTAATTAAAATCAAATTTTTAACTAAGGGAAATTTGTATAAATTTAAAATAGAACCTAAATCACAGTTGGAATGATTTATGAACATTAACAACTTTTAAATCCAAAAACTATGAACCTGTGAGAACAAATTTTGGTTAGAGTAGGACACTGAATATGACGGTGAATTATGTTCCTATAAATTTTTCAATCTATAATATTTATTTAAAATTATCCAAATTTAAAATAAAAACATGCCATTTAACCAATGGTGTAGTTTATAAGAGATATTTTTTATTAAAAGGATTTCTCAAAGAGTGATCATTTCTTGGATAAAATGGTATAAATTATTCATGTAACTATTTATGTCATTCTACTAAAGAAAATAATAATATAAGAACTATGTAAGATTAAATATCAATGTAATGTAATGTTTTGTGTTTTGAATAAAAACATAAATCAAAATCTAAACTTGAAAGAACACTATATAATTTTAAACAAGATGTTCAATATCAATATTGAGAAAAATACTCTCATATGTAAATCACCTAATAAAAATATATTTACATAAATAAGCATTGATCCACACCCTATATCAATGTAAAAAATCTAATGACAGAGTTTTCCAGGTCAACATAACCTCTTTAGTGGTATTCATGGGAGAAAAAAAATAAATAGACAATGTCGGGAACTCTTCCAATACTACCGATTTGGATGGTATGGTAAAATTATACATTGGATTCAGTCAGATTCTACACACTCCATGTAATGTAAAAAAAGTTTAGATGTAGTGATAATTAACGATAAGTGAGTAAGAAATTTATGTGTGATAGGGAATGCATATTGTGACTCCTATAATTTATCATGATGTGCATATTGAGTTTAATTTCAGAAAAAAAAATATAAAAAAATCATTGTGATAGATTATGTCTTATGCTTCTAGTGAGGTGTTGATTTTATCAATGAGTTCTTACCCTATATTAGATCATTCCCACAGAGTGTTATTCTATATGTCATCTCTATAGTATTTTTTATTATCCACAACTAGTTGTTTTAGAGTTTTTCTTAGGAACACAACTTCATGACTTGGACACATTTCTTTTTTTTTCTGGTATTTTCTTTTAAAAACAACAATCAACAAGGAGGATGATCTTAGTAATATCATGATTCATCATACCTCATACTATTGTCTTTAATTATTCACATTTTTCTAAAAATGGCTGATAAAAGTTCATTAAAATATATATAAGTACTATGTTTCACAAATATTACCATTTGAATGAAATTTGATATTAATAGACAAAGGTAGAATTATCGGTTTCTGGTAATGGTTAAATGGTCTAATGGTGTCTCTAAATGGTGATGTGGAAAGATATCTCTAAACGGTGACTTGGAATGGTGTCTTAGACTTTTCCTATGATTCTATATAAAATGGTGACTCGGGAACGGTGAGTATAAGTCCTCAGCCTTAAACATTACATAATCTTGTGATGATTCAATAGTATGGCTTTAATTCACATTGAGGTTATTTTTAGGTTTAGGGATTTAGATTATTAGGTCATAACTAATACCTAACAACTTCAATATTACAAGTAGACACTTATACCTTAACAATTGTTTTCACAACAATAAAACTCCTTAAATAAAATATGTATTATCTTCTTTATATAAACATTCTTGAATTCTTTTTTTCTCTTACCCATCCTTAAAAAATGTGGGAAAAATATTTCAAATAAATGGAATTTGTATAAAAGATCCGTATATAATATAAAATATGGAAAGAAAACATTAGTCCATAAATTCATACAAATAAATGAAATCTTACATTTCACTCATATAACATAAGCACTTTAACATTAGTTATGAAATCATAAGATTTATGAATAACACATAGAAATAATAAATCATAATAGAAATTTTTGCATCCATAACATACTTATGTTGTAGATTTCATAGCTACATAGAGAGTTATGATTGGAATACCCATCACAGTATATTCCCTAAATCTATTAAGATAAACATTAATGTTTACCTCCATCACATTACCCAATTAATTGGAGAGCTATCTGAGGCACACCTTCCTTAGGCTTATCATAGAACCATACATATATGGTTTACCACATAACCACCCATCAAATGTAAGAGTACATTTACATAATAAAAACACATAAAATATTGATATTATCAACATTTCACTCATAAAAAAAGATGAATCTATTTACGATATTGAAGTATTCAATCCATTTAAAACACATTTAAAAGATTTAATAAATAGATTTTTGAATCAATGTATCCCATACCACTTTAAAACATTTTAAGGAATTATCATTTAAATACATTAATATGCATATAAATAAATCCTGAAAACCATTTTGAATAACTGGAAATTAATGAGAATGATTTATAATATTAAATATTTAGAATATTTAAAACAATGTTTTAATTAAAGATTCCCTTACAACTTGAGAAAACAATTGAATAAAAATAATTATAGAATAACATTAATAAAATCCTATAATATAATTATAATAAGTATATTCCTGATATAATATGTCAATGGGAATTATATACACCATATAATGTGAATAATTGTATAAAAAATAAGTCTCAATGGAATGTAATTTGAGACAAAATCCCTTACAATGATAGTATCCTTAGATTAGAGATTAATCAATGAAATAATTATGTGTGATAAATATAAATACACCTAATATATGTGGATATATATTGTAAGAAATTCAGTATTCATTCACAAATATTCTTGGAAAAACAAAACAATGGACATGGGTATTTTACATAATGAATGGAGATTGAGATAATATTTCCCTTACAAAGATTCTATAAATGTCGTAAGAATTATCAACGGGGTGATTATGTGTTTAAAAAGTATATCCACAAAAAAAGAGGTTTAAATTAAAATATAAATAAACAAATAGTGATTCTACAAAAAATAATGGAATAATATAAAGAACTATGTATGCGTAAAACCTATAGAGTGTAAATTGAGTTTAGAAATTCCCTTACTAAAATTCAACAGCCTAACTGCATCACATAAAATTTTAAAAAATTAGTTGATGATATAGAAAGTATTCTATCATCAATGTAAATAAAATTTATACCAACAAGGATATAAAATAACATGTCCCAACATAAGCAAATTTAAATTCAAAGACAAAATATAAAAGATGTCATTAACTAAAATAAAAAGGAGAAATGTTCCATTACAAAGATTATTTTTTAAATTAAAAAGATCAATTTTGTGTATTCACTATAAGTAAAAATAAATCAAGAAAGGATATCAAAATTTATTTCTCACATTATCATATCACGACATAATCAAGAAGTAGATGTTTAACCCAAAGAATTTAAATTGGGTTATGAAGTTCCATTACCTTGAATCCGATTCATCATGCATGTTCCTTGTTCTTCTTGAATAATAAACATAATATAATTTATAATTTCATAAAAACATTTTTCAAGATTATTTTTCCTTTTATATCACTTATTACCAAGTTATAAAAATCAAATAATTATTTATGTTCATATCGGTTGTTTTATCAATATTGTGTACATGAGTCGAAAATGATCTTGTTATAATTAAAAATTGTCCATGTTGTCAAAAGTAAATATTTTTCATAATATTATTCATGATTTTAATCTCATATATATCCAAAAAAATGTATTTTTAATAGTCCATAATATTTGGAGATAATAAATAAAATGCAACGTTCATCGAGACGGTAAGACGTACATACGCAACAACACTATATTCATTTATTTTTCATATTGAACAAATGAAACCTAAATGATACAAAGGTATATTATAATATTGATATAACATAATATTATTTATTTTACATAATTTAATTAACACTATCCTTTATATCTTCTATTTATGGAATGAACGAGTCATATCCCTTTGAGGGTGCGGTAGTCCACACTTCCGTAAATGAAATTATCGTATTTTCAAATCATGAAAAGAATAACGGTAAGATTGTAAATAAAAATTAATGTTTTATAGAGAAAAAAATATATTATATATCATATATAAATACAGTTCCACCATAATTTCCACCATGAGATGTGGTAGGGGAAAATCAAACAATCATAATTTCGTGAGGTAGTTTATCGCCGTACACAAACACAGTATGTCTGTATCCATTAGAAGGAGGTTCATGTAAGTGTAGTTCGAATAATTATAAAAAAAATTATATTGAAAATAATTTTCTTTATAAAATAATGGAATAATAAGAGATTAGAGGATTGGATAAGGAAAATAAATCAAATAATCTTGAGAGAAGACATTACCTGAAATTGGGTAACTCCTTTTGATTTAGTCTAAATGGCATTCGAGAATTTATTTCTGCCCATGGTGAGCCCTATTAGAGTAATATAGATATGTTGGGATATTATATGGGATGTTTTGGGATGATCCATGGGGCTTTAGAGGTGTGAGTAAGAGTTATAGGTGATTGACTTTTATAAAAAGTAGTATGGGTACTTTAAGAAGGTATACAGTTTTTATTTATTATAAACATATTTTAGTTATAAAATAGTTCCAAAGTAATTTATTTCAAATATAAGAGGATTTTGGATCTAAAACCTCTCATAGAATAGTTATTAGGAAACTATAGGTCACAAATATAACCTTATCATTTATATTTAACCATTAGTTAACTAATTTGACTCTTACTATGTCTTCTTGTATATACATAATATATGGTTAATAAAGTTACTATAAAATTCCATTATAACCTCAACTGTTTAATTAAGGAAATTTTAAACATTATAAAATGAATCTTTCAGAATATTATATTTTTAGGACTACTATATGATTAGAAAATATAGTATTTGTTTTAAAAACTCATTTATGTTAATTTTTATACTATTCATATTGTGAATTTTTAAAAATCCATAAGAACATTATTAATTTTATAAAATATAATATATTCAAATATAAAAATTTATATTCTTCCCTAAAATTCTTTTATGGAATAACAAGATTCCAAGTAAATATATTTTAATATTTATAATAGCATTTCATTAATTCATTCATTAATAAGGTAATCACTACATCATCATTATGTCATACATAAATTTAGTTATTCAATAATTATAAATTATAAATAAAATACCATGATTTGGTAAATCTATTTATATTTCTAATGATTCTTTTTAGAAAAATATTTCATTTATTTAACCCCATTTTAAAATTTTTTTACTGAAAGATACAAGTTTATGTAACATGTTTCATTACTTTAAATTAATTCTTATAAAATGTCATTTTCACCTAATAGTGGCCCCATGGGGTCCTAAAATCGACTCAATGATTTCCATGGTTGGAAATATCTTATACGATAGGATTAGAACATGTGTTAGAGTATTTTAATGTTATTAAAATAAAAAAAATTTACCCTTATTTAACATATTTACCCATTAACCATGGTAAATAAAATAATAAATAAAGTTACTATTCATAATGTCTAAAAATAAAAGGCACATATTTAAAAAAAATGGACCTCATGATTCCAAATATAGATACAATTTTTCCATATTCATAACATAGAAGCTGCAGTAATTAATTTAAATTTAATTCTTATTGTCAAAACCAAAAACTAGTTTTTAAGAAATAATAACTATCAAAATATTAATATGTGTATATGTCCAATTTAAAAGTGAAATTGACTCTAATAAAAATAATTTGGTTAAATGATAATAATATAATCTAAAAATACAATAATAAAAATTAAAACTACAATTTATCTATATAACTAAATTAGATGAGAAGATTGTTTTGAATTAAAATGCAGTATTTTTTCACTATTCACTAAAAATAAGAAATTTATAAGAAAAATTCTAATCTTTTATCCCAAGTAAATTTTGATGTCTCGATTCTACAAAATAAGTTTCTTTTTTCAAATAGAACATATAAAAGTGGGAAATAACTAGATTTTAAAATGGTTCTCCATCAAAAGGTGGTAAAACAACCTTTAAAAAATATTAGAGTATTTAATGCTTAAATTTAGATTCAGTCTTATTTTAAGCATCTAAAATTTACTAGATAGATGTAAATATATCTAAAAAAGATGTATAATCAGAATTTAGTTAGTTCTATTAATTTTATTCAATAAAAAGATAAGGTTTTAACTACTATTTTAAATTATACTATTTTTTTGGTATAACTCAATGTTGTGTGCAACAGAAGATTTCAGAGAATCCCCTTGTTGTGTGTTGAGTATGCTATCAGAAAAAGAGTCCCCATTAAGGTAAAATTAATATATTATTCATAAATATTAAATTATATGAAAATCCATTATTCTATAAATACCTGGGTCGTTACATCCTTCCCCCATTTTGGAAATTGTGTCCTCATAATTTTATAATTGGGCACTAAAACATCATTGAAAGCCCCACGTTGAATAAAGTGTCAATAAAACTAGCACATTTAATGAACAAAATAATAGTAAAAAGGTCCCTGATATAACACATACATGGATTCCCTAGGAAATGGACAAGGAAGATAAAATTAGTGTCAGTTTCTGATGGAGAGTGATAGAAAACATGATCAAGAAAATGATAACAACCAGAAAACCACAAACTTATGATGAGGTAAATTGTATTTTATTCCCTGGTAGGAAAATTTAATATACATCATATTTGTTTAATGTTAATTTCCAGAATGTTAATGAATTTATTTACCATATTTACTAATAACATAAGGAAATGTACTTCTATTTCTAATAGAGTTTCATCCATTAATAAATTTCTACCACAAACTCGTCTTTTCTCCAAATGGTGAGTATTCATGAGGACATGGTCACTCCTAAATTGGTATAATCAACTTCTAGAGAGTCATATAATCCAAAAAATATGAACTATATATATCACCTATATTTACAAATTAACCAAAACCAAAATTGTTTGTAAAATATCCACAATCCCCAAAAAAATAAAACATTATAAAAATAAAAACAAATCTTAATATCCAAGATTAAAAAAATAGTAACCAAAGGTCAAAAAAGACCATTCAAGACACAATTGTCCTTAAAATTCAGCAATATAATTCAAAATATTATTGAAATCCAAAATTCCAAATCATTTCATCACATATTCTTCAATGATAAATCGTAACATTTTTTTCCATATAAGATCGACTACTCTTAAAGTATCATACATTAAATTAATTAAACTAATCACATATTCTCAAATATAGGTTAATCATTTCCATAAATAGCCCAAATCTTTATAGGTGAAAAAATACATATATTCTTCCAAAATAAAATTTAAACATTACTCCTCAAATGAAATCCCATTGTATTATATTTTCCATAGGCATATAGTTTCACAAAAGATCAAACATCTCCCAAAATAACATTTATCAATTAATCACCAAATCAATTTTCCTATACTAAAGATATCCATATGATAAAAGATAAGTTCCAAAAATAAACTTATTCTTGATCCATAAATACATTTAACTAAAAACAATTAATTATTCTAACTAGGGACCTTACGTAGGCAAGTGGTAGTTGATGCACCCTTTTAACCCTTTAGTTGTTCATTCGATTCTGGTAGCCATGCTGGAGGCGATGGGTTTTCACACGTCATATGGTTTTAATTTTTATAAAAATAAAAAATGACCCTAAAATGTTTTATCCTAAAAGGTTATATTATACATATAAATTTCATTCCAACTCATAAAGACATATAAATCTTAATTCATGAACTCTTATATATATATCTTCATTTTTTCACATCTATATAATAAATAAATTCTATTCCCAATAGAATGAACATCATACCATGATCATGGTGTCCACATGGTTTCATCCTCATCATTTTTATGTAGGTAGAAGGTCCATGCATTGAATCAATGAGTTAGATATCATTCAAAATCATTTTCTTCCTTCATCAAAAAACACCATGTACAACATGGGTCGTATGGATGTTAGTAGAAAAATAGTTTTGTAATATAATCATGTGTGACATATAATTTCAAAACATCTGATAAAACATGATTTTTATAAAACAATCATACTGAGATTGAGTTGAAACTTTTAATAAATGTGCCTTTTAAAATAGCATAAGTATGTGCTGAGAGACTATATTTTAAAAGGAAACATAACTAAGTTGTGCAAGGGTCTCCTATTTCTGCACCTTTTTTAAGATCATAATATGCTTCAAAATCTTGTGATAAGGTAAAATATTTGGATATTCCTTGATAATATTTACCTTTCATAAAAATAAGAGAATATTGAGACAATAAGATTTGATTAAATACAATCTATGATCCACGATGGTATTGAAATGTAGTGTATGGGTTTCATATCTCAAACAACTTCTTGCAATTGATTTGTATGACAGAAAACGTTTCACAATCATCCAAAAATTACATTGGAATAATTATTGCAATAATTTAATCAAGAAGAGATAGGAATGTTGCTTTAGATCCTCCTCCTTCCATTTGTTACAAACTTTCCTTGATATGAAAAATTTATACAAGATGGATTTTACTAAAAGAATAGACATAGGGAATAACCATGTTTTTAACAAAAACTCATAATCTATAATGTTTTCTAAACCTTTCCTTCAATACCAACAATAAATCCTCAAACTTAAACTTAAGTTAATCTAGATATATGTCGATAATTTGACTTTAATTCAGATCAAAGATCTTTTCGGGTTTAGAACGTTAGGGAATTAGGTTATAACTTATACAAAACAAAATCAATATTATAACTAGACAATTATACTATATTTATTTTTCACAATAATATATATTCAGAAAGAAAACAAGATTTATTTACTTTATATAAATTTTCTTGAATTATTACTTCTTCTTAATCATCCTTATACCCGATGAAAAACATTTCCAAAACATGAGATGAGCATAAAATTCTATGCATGGTTTATAAAATATAGAATGAAGACATTAGTACACCAATTCATAAAAACAATGAAATCATACATTTCACTCATATAACATAATCTCTTTATTATACCTCATAAAATCAAAACATTTTTGAATAACAAATAAAAATCATAAATATCAAAGATAACATGTGGTATATATAACATAAATACATTGTAGAATTTATATCTAAATAGGGATTTATGTTTGTAATACCCACCATAGTATATTCCCAAAATATCATAGGAGAAACAATAGTGTTTAACTCCATCACATTACCCAATGCATTGGAGATCTATCTCGAGCTCACACACCATTGGATTATTATGGAACCACCTATACTTGGTCTATCACGTAACCAACCAATAAACTTCCAAGTAACATTACATAATCAAAAAACATAAAATATTGAAATTATCAATATTTAAATCCTCAATCAAAATGAATCAATTCAAGATATTGAAATATTCAATCCATTTCCAAACCCATTTAAGATATTCAGTAAAGCGATTTTTAATCATTGTTACCCATACCACTTTGAATATTCTAAAGTAATTAACATTTTCAAACATTATTGTCCATATAAATAAATTCTTAAAACCTTTTTGTAAACATGGACAGTAATGAGAAATATATAGAAGTTTAAATCATTACAACAATGATTTAGTTTAAAAGTCCCTTACCACTTGAGAAAATACTTGAAAAAAAAATTTTACAACAACAAAAAAATCATATAATATCATGAAAATATGGATAATCATGATATAATATTTCAAAGGCCAGTATATACACCATATAATGTGAATTATATTATAACAAATAAATCTCAATGGAATGTAAATTGATGAAAAATCCCTTACAAGGATCGTATCTATAGATTAAGAATAAATAAATGACATAATTACGTGTGAAAATATAAATACACCCAATATAATTTGATATTATGTGTAAAATAATCAGTGGTCATTGATATATATTCTTGGAAAATCAAAACTAATGAAAAATATATTTAACTCAATGAATAGTGATTGAGCTATGATTTCCCTGACAATGTTCGTATAAATGATGTAATAATTTATCAATGGGGTAATTATGTGTTGAAAATGTATATAAAAACCAAGTGTAGTTGAAATTACAACATAAATAAATAAATATTGATTCCATATAAAATCTTGGAATAAAATGATCTATGAAGTATGTGTAATACCCAAAGAGTGGAAATTGAGTTTAGAAATTCCCTAACGAAAATGCGACTGCTTAACACCATCACATAAAATATTCAGAAATGAGTTTATGAGATATAAAATTGTATCTCATCACTTGTACATAAAGCTTACAATAATAAGGATATATAATAACATATCCCAACATAAGAAAATGGAAATTAAAAAACATTGTATAAAAGAATAATTTGACTAAAAGATGAAGGTTAAAGGTTCCCTTATAAAGATAATTATAAAAAAATAGATCGATTATGTGTATTCACAATAATAAAACATACTATAATATAGGATATCAAAATTAATTTCTCACATAATAAAAGGAAGACATAATCAAGAAGTGAAGTGCCCAGATCAGTGTGAATCACTGAGAGGGGGAGGGGGTGAATCAGTGATCCTTTAACACTTTTTACTAATTGATTCTTAATCAATTAAACCTCTATGGCTGGTTAAAGCCTCGATCCACTCTTCTTGTATCTCTCAACCTTTCCCGGATAATGCAGTAATGAAAAGGCACAGGACACAAGGATTTACAAGGTTCGGCACCAAAGGCCTACATCCTTGCCATGCTCTCTCAGCATGGATTCTCCCATTATAACTTGTTAGAATTACAATGGTCGATACAGAGTCCCACTGTATCTCTCCTGAGTCCCACAGGAGGGTCTTTATACTGCGTCCCACAGTGTTACCAGAGTCCCACTGGCCTGCTCCAGAATCCCACTGAAGACTTCTTCTCCCTGAGTCCCACAGGGTCTTCTCCTGGCTCCTCGAGTCACACGAGTAGCTCTTCTTCTCTTTAAGCTTCTTCAAGTAACTTCAGCAGCCTGGGATAAAGGCTGTTGGCCTTGCTCTTCTTCTGATCACTTGTGGTGATCAGGGTCTTCTCGTCTAGCTCGGGCTTTATCACCTTCTTCTAAGGATGACCCGGCTTCTCTCCAATTACTGAATGCTCAGACAAACAATATCTTTATCTTCGGTCTGGTCCAGTCTCAGTTCACTTCAACATCATGCACTGAGTGCATGACAACTCTTCATGATCTTCAAGTCTTGGACTTCTCAGATGCACACCACTGATTTAGCACTGTTCACGTGTGCACGTGCATGCATGCATGCATGCACTTTCCCTTTCTTCTTCTTGGTGCAGTAGACCCACAAAGGGTGTAATCTCTTTAAGCACACACCTTCTTCTCAGACTTCACACACTTTATGCAATTTGCTTACACACTTAGAGTGTGTTCTACTTTAGTGTGGAACTTCTTCTTCTAAGTGTATACACACTTCTTAGTGCACACACCTAGGTTCGGCCTTCTTTGTCACTTGTTCATGTACTCATAAATTGTTCTTTGTTTTGCACACACTTGACTTTGGCCTCTTCCCTCTTCTTGTTGCACAACCTTAACCCGTAGGTTGTTCTTCAATTTTGCACACACAAAATGTGTCTTCACTTGGTGCACACACAAGGTCACAACCCTCGGCCTCTTCAAATGCACACACGGCCAAGTGTGCTCTTCTTTATTCAAATGCACAAGCAAGACTATGAATTATTCAATGCTTACACACACACAAAGTGTGGTCTTCCACTTTACTTGGCACACACCACTTGGTGTTGTCTTTTGTGCACACACATGGCCTTGGGTTGTTCTCCTCCACTTGGCACACACACACACGAGGCAAGGCCTCGGCTTTCTTCTCCCTTCTTGCACACACACCCGAGTGTGTCCTTCCCCACTTATGCACACACACTGCCTTCTTCTCAATTTGCACACACAAGGGGCAAAGCCTCGGGTTCTCTTCTGTTTTTGCACACAAGGCTCAAAGCCTTGGCCTTCCACTGCCTTTGCACACACTGCCCGAACTTCAGGAGGCGCGCAAGAGGGTGCAGCCAATCTTCCTCAACACTGGCGCAAGTTCTTGCAAGGGGCAGTCGCGCAAGGTGCATGAGCACAGGGGCGCGCAAGCTCCTCCTGCCGCGGGGCGCGCAAGTGCAACACCCGCGGGGCTTCAACCGTGGGCGCGCAAGATGTTGCGGCCACGGGTTCTTCCTGCCGCGCAAGGAGTGCGGGCAGGGGACTCCTCTTCTTGTCGCGCAAAGATGTTGCGCGCAAGGGACTTCACCGCGCAAGGGTGCGCGGGGCTTCGTCTTCGCGAGGCAGAGAGCTCTCACGGATCAACAGGTCTTCAACAAAAACATCAGCAAGCTCAATGAGAGCCACGAGCTCTCCTTATATAGGCAGAGGAATGCCTTTGATCATCCGCGTTCAAAATCTTGAATCACCGAAGATTTCGGATCTTCAAAATCTTTCCAAAGTTTTGCGTTTTATCCTCTGTTTCACGCGGGATCTTTTATTTTCTCTTCTCCTCGTGCATGCGATTTATAACGCATGCACGGCCTTCGCCTCTTCTATCCCATGCATGCAAAGCCTCTGTTGAAACCCATTCCATGCAAAGGCACGAACCCAAGAATCCTCGGCAACTTCGTTTGCCTCGGCATTGCTCCGAATTATCCTCTCATCGCATGCATGCCTACTTTTATGCATGGTCGTGTTCAGTACATCCAGACGAACTCAATGGACCCTTCGGCGTTGAAAATGGTGGCCCGGAGCTCGAAATCGGTGCTCGGGTGGCCTCTGGTTTGACGGCGGCTGCGGGTGGCTTCGGGGAGACCTCGGACGAGCTCGGCGAAGGAGACGACGCTGGGAGCCGTCGGATCGCCATTTAAATGACCGCGGACGGCTCAGATTATAACATCGCCGCGGAGATGGATCGTACGGTGGAGATCTCGCGCGAGATCAAACATGCGGCCAGGATTAGATCCCGGGATAAAAATCCCGTCCCACATCGAATCGGCCAGCGTTTTTCTCGCGGCTTATCAAATAAGCGCTGGGGGAAAGCGCTCAGTTGAACTTCCCCCCTCCCGGTGCCGCCCCGCACCGGGTTTTCTCTGCGGGCGCGCTCTGCGCCCACCATGCACACACACGGGCGCGCTCTAGCGCCCACTATGCTCCCTGCGCTCCTCCGGGCGTGCCCCTGGCGCCCTTGCGGTGTCTGTGGGTGCGCCCCTGCCGCCCTGGCTCGCCCCACGGGGTTCCCCCGGGCGTGGTGCCCTAGTGCCCATGCCTTGGGGTTGAACCCCCCAAGGTGCCTCAGCTGGCCTAATTTTTTGGCAAAGGCAAGTACAAATACTTTGTCAAAAACAAAGTAACCCATGAGTATAAGCCAAATGCCACTTCTCCCTTAAGCCATTTCTTTTCTTCTCTACTTCTTAAGAATTCTTTAATCCTCCTCCCATGATCTTCACTTAGGATACGGAATTCAAAAGGTTCCTTCATAATCTTCAACCGAACTCCTGAATCAAAGAATTCTTCAATGTTCTTCATTGATCCAATTACAGATCAAGTTGGATCACTTCCAATTCACATGCACTAAGAGTTAGTACATGGACTTCATTAGTGCACATCATCCACTTAGTAGTTGTGGATGGAACTCCTTTCAACTCCTCATGCATTGTCACTACAATGCATGGTCTTCTAATGCTTGTTGTGACATTGTATCCAGTTGATACAAGTTCTTGGAACTTTAAAGATCAGTTCAGCAATCGTCAGATGTTCTAGAGAATGTTTCAACCACATCTCCTATGCCACTTAGTGAATCTCCTAAGTGACATGCATCTTAGTACCATGGCCATTCTCCTTCATCACCATCACCATCACATCCTTTGACATTCACATCTTGACTCCCTGACATCCATTCATTCCAAGACAACTTCATGCCTCATTGACAACAAATGCAACACAATGCACTTCAATCTCCCCCTTTGTATTTGTTGTCAATACACTCCTTCAGCACATATGAATGGGTCAATATGTGTGCCAATATTTCTCCCCCTTATTGGCAATCAAATGCAAAGGTGTGGGGTGGTTTGCTTTCAAAATATGTCTTCCTCCCTTATAAAAGTATTTTCTTGTAAAACACTGAGAGAGGGATGATGTCACATGTTCTCTTTAGCAAAGAACCTTTAGTACATCAGCTCTAAGTCTACTTGGGCTAACCCGGTGTAGAAAACAAGAGTGATATAACCAAGGTACTCAATGCTGTCCATAATTCTCTACACATGTGAGATCATGCTTAGGAGTTTGAAAATTTTTCAGATATAACAATGAATTGCTAAATCCTGCACATACTTCACAAGACTCATTAGAAAGTTCAGTGCTAAGATAAAGCTCCCCCTTTCATCCATTTGTCTTCAATCCATACTCCCCCTTAATTGACAAGATAAACTCAATTAAGAAACAAGGGATGAAAGTATGATTGGAATACCTTCACTTTTCTCAAGATGGAATTAAATATCAGAATCCCATCTTCTCCAGATTGGCTCCCCCTCAAGGGGTGCACTCCATTCTGTCCAAACCATCCTCCAGCTGAGAATGATCATCATCTTCAATTCCCTGCAATGTCAGCACATGTATATACCAAGAGTATAAGGGAATAAGATGGAACCTCCTTGGTTCATCAATGTGAACAACAAGGTTGAGAAGATTCTCTCAACCGAGATGTCCCATTTTCACCAGTCTTCACACTTGCACATTTGATCTTCATTGATGTTTGTGCTGGTGTGGTTCTCAACCCATCTTCATGTGAAATCTTTTTCTTCCCTTTTGCTTTAGCAAATGCCAGAGCTTCATCTTCAGCTTTTTGTAGTTCTCTGGCAAGTTGCAACTGATGTGGCCATATGACAAGTATATCATTTGGAAGAGTGGCCTCAGTTTTGGAAGTTCCACATGGTTCTTTCGATGCTGCTAAGCTACCTCTCTTAGGCAACTTATTTTCAATCAATCCCTTCTTCTTCTGGATTGATTGTCTTTTGGAGTTCAGTCTGCTTCTATTTAGTTTCATGGCTTCTTTACAAAGGTCCATGATGTGTCCTTTCTTTCCACAGTAGAAGCATTTCTTGGTGGTCCTTCTGGATGACTCACCCTTCTTGGATTTAGACTCCAAGGACTTCTCTTCATTCTTCAAACTCTTCTTGGGAGCATCTTCCACTTTCTTCTGCTTGCTTCCCAAGGAATCTCTTTTAGCCAGGTTCAGTGATCTTCTCTTCATTCCAGCTTTGGATACAGTTGGAGATTGACATGTATCACTCTTTTGACCACTTTTGCATTCATCCCAGATGTTGTCAAGTAATCCAAATCTGTTAGCAGTAAACAGATGTCTCTGGACCTGTGGATGCTGCTTCTTTCCTTCTGGCTTGCTCCCCCTTGGCATGGGCTTCCTCTGTGCTTTGGCATTCAGTGGATTGTACCAACAATCCTTTGCACAATGCCCATACTTGTTACAACACCAGCATTGTCCCACGAATCTAGACCTCTTCAGTCCTTCTGATTGTAGGGTACTTTTCTCGACCTGTTGTGCTGTTTCAGGAGAGCTCTGCTTCTTCATTTTCTTCATCCATACTTGTTTGGATTCATTCTTCCATCCTGCACTTTTTGTGGAAACACAATTAGAAGCATTAGTACAAG
The DNA here is from genome assembly GCA_963277665.1 of Viscum album. NCBI lineage: Eukaryota > Viridiplantae > Streptophyta > Magnoliopsida > Santalales > Viscaceae > Viscum > Viscum album. The sequence continues at coordinate 689,296,329 of OY728134.1, read as the reverse complement.
ATGGGGTGGATGGTACCTTCTTTCTAGAAGATGTTGCACTTTTATTGGAGGATGTCTTTCTCTTAGAATCATCCTGCTCAAAGCATACTTGAGTAGCAACATTTCTCCGTTCAGCTGTCTGGGAGGCTTGGGCTTTGGGTGATTGCTGATTTTTCAATATCACCTCCAGTTCTAAGCATTTCATATTGAGGGAGTTCTTCTCATCCTCAATAGTTCTTAGCCTTCCTTCCCATTTCTCTTCCAGCTGTTTTATCTGGTCTTCATGCATCTGCTTCATTTCAAGCAATGAGTTGTCAAGCTCCTTCACCCTTTTGACTTTGTCTTCTAGTTGAGCATCTTTGACAACCATTGACACTTTGTGCCTCTTTTCCAGTGCATGGAAAACTTCCTTGATAATTACTTTAAAGATTTCTTTCTCAGAAAGGCTTCTTTGCAATTCTTCACATGTGTCTTCATATCTTTCATTGCAAAGAGATACTGTTTCATCTTTGGCATTTACCAGCTTTCTGAGAGTGTTGGTTATGCCAACCCTTTTAGCCAGCTGATCTTCCATAGCATTGGCTTCTTCTTCTAACTGTGATTTTTCTTCATGAAGATCATGGATGCCTGTAGCTATACACTTTGCCACTTCCATGGGAACTGTCTTCTGAAGATATTTGAGTGCACTCTGAAGATCATTCATTGTTTCAACTTCATCACAGCTAGGACAGGCTTTCTTCATCTTCTTGGCCTGTTTCTTCTTTCTATTTTTCTGAGTCTTGGCAGATATCTCCATTTGAGGCTGGTCACTCATTTCCTCAAATCTGCACTCCATATAGACTCCCCTGGATCTTTTAGAGGTAACCTCGCTCTGATACCAATTGAAGTGCCCAGATCAGTGTGAATCACTGAGAGGGGGAGGGGGTGAATCAGTGATCCTTTAACACTTTTTACTAATTGATTCTTAATCAATTAAACCTCTATGGCTGGTTAAAGCCTCGATCCACTCTTCTTGTATCTCTCAACCTTTCCCGGATAATGCAGTAATGAAAAGGCACAGGACACAAGGATTTACAAGGTTCGGCACCAAAGGCCTACATCCTTGCCATGCTCTCTCAGCATGGATTCTCCCATTATAACTTGTTAGAATTACAATGGTCGATACAGAGTCCCACTGTATCTCTCCTGAGTCCCACAGGAGGGTCTTTATACTGCGTCCCACAGTGTTACCAGAGTCCCACTGGCCTGCTCCAGAATCCCACTGAAGACTTCTTCTCCCTGAGTCCCACAGGGTCTTCTCCTGGCTCCTCGAGTCACACGAGTAGCTCTTCTTCTCTTTAAGCTTCTTCAAGTAACTTCAGCAGCCTGGGATAAAGGCTGTTGGCCTTGCTCTTCTTCTGATCACTTGTGGTGATCAGGGTCTTCTCGTCTAGCTCGGGCTTTATCACCTTCTTCTAAGGATGACCCGGCTTCTCTCCAATTACTGAATGCTCAGACAAACAATATCTTTATCTTCGGTCTGGTCCAGTCTCAGTTCACTTCAACATCATGCACTGAGTGCATGACAACTCTTCATGATCTTCAAGTCTTGGACTTCTCAGATGCACACCACTGATTTAGCACTGTTCACGTGTGCACGTGCATGCATGCATGCATGCACTTTCCCTTTCTTCTTCTTGGTGCAGTAGACCCACAAAGGGTGTAATCTCTTTAAGCACACACCTTCTTCTCAGACTTCACACACTTTATGCAATTTGCTTACACACTTAGAGTGTGTTCTACTTTAGTGTGGAACTTCTTCTTCTAAGTGTATACACACTTCTTAGTGCACACACCTAGGTTCGGCCTTCTTTGTCACTTGTTCATGTACTCATAAATTGTTCTTTGTTTTGCACACACTTGACTTTGGCCTCTTCCCTCTTCTTGTTGCACAACCTTAACCCGTAGGTTGTTCTTCAATTTTGCACACACAAAATGTGTCTTCACTTGGTGCACACACAAGGTCACAACCCTCGGCCTCTTCAAATGCACACACGGCCAAGTGTGCTCTTCTTTATTCAAATGCACAAGCAAGACTATGAATTATTCAATGCTTACACACACACAAAGTGTGGTCTTCCACTTTACTTGGCACACACCACTTGGTGTTGTCTTTTGTGCACACACATGGCCTTGGGTTGTTCTCCTCCACTTGGCACACACACACACGAGGCAAGGCCTCGGCTTTCTTCTCCCTTCTTGCACACACACCCGAGTGTGTCCTTCCCCACTTATGCACACACACTGCCTTCTTCTCAATTTGCACACACAAGGGGCAAAGCCTCGGGTTCTCTTCTGTTTTTGCACACAAGGCTCAAAGCCTTGGCCTTCCACTGCCTTTGCACACACTGCCCGAACTTCAGGAGGCGCGCAAGAGGGTGCAGCCAATCTTCCTCAACACTGGCGCAAGTTCTTGCAAGGGGCAGTCGCGCAAGGTGCATGAGCACAGGGGCGCGCAAGCTCCTCCTGCCGCGGGGCGCGCAAGTGCAACACCCGCGGGGCTTCAACCGTGGGCGCGCAAGATGTTGCGGCCACGGGTTCTTCCTGCCGCGCAAGGAGTGCGGGCAGGGGACTCCTCTTCTTGTCGCGCAAAGATGTTGCGCGCAAGGGACTTCACCGCGCAAGGGTGCGCGGGGCTTCGTCTTCGCGAGGCAGAGAGCTCTCACGGATCAACAGGTCTTCAACAAAAACATCAGCAAGCTCAATGAGAGCCACGAGCTCTCCTTATATAGGCAGAGGAATGCCTTTGATCATCCGCGTTCAAAATCTTGAATCACCGAAGATTTCGGATCTTCAAAATCTTTCCAAAGTTTTGCGTTTTATCCTCTGTTTCACGCGGGATCTTTTATTTTCTCTTCTCCTCGTGCATGCGATTTATAACGCATGCACGGCCTTCGCCTCTTCTATCCCATGCATGCAAAGCCTCTGTTGAAACCCATTCCATGCAAAGGCACGAACCCAAGAATCCTCGGCAACTTCGTTTGCCTCGGCATTGCTCCGAATTATCCTCTCATCGCATGCATGCCTACTTTTATGCATGGTCGTGTTCAGTACATCCAGACGAACTCAATGGACCCTTCGGCGTTGAAAATGGTGGCCCGGAGCTCGAAATCGGTGCTCGGGTGGCCTCTGGTTTGACGGCGGCTGCGGGTGGCTTCGGGGAGACCTCGGACGAGCTCGGCGAAGGAGACGACGCTGGGAGCCGTCGGATCGCCATTTAAATGACCGCGGACGGCTCAGATTATAACATCGCCGCGGAGATGGATCGTACGGTGGAGATCTCGCGCGAGATCAAACATGCGGCCAGGATTAGATCCCGGGATAAAAATCCCGTCCCACATCGAATCGGCCAGCGTTTTTCTCGCGGCTTATCAAATAAGCGCTGGGGGAAAGCGCTCAGTTGAACTTCCCCCCTCCCGGTGCCGCCCCGCACCGGGTTCTCTCTGCGGGCGCGCTCTGCGCCCACCATGCACACACACGGGCGCGCTCTAGCGCCCACTATGCTCCCTGCGCTCCTCCGGGCGTGCCCCTGGCGCCCTTGCGGTGTCTGTGGGTGCGCCCATGCCTTGGGGTTGAACCCCCCAAGGTGCCTCAGCTGGCCTAATTTTTTGGCAAAGGCAAGTACAAATACTTTGTCAAAAACAAAGTAACCCATGAGTATAAGCCAAATGCCACTTCTCCCTTAAGCCATTTCTTTTCTTCTCTACTTCTTAAGAATTCTTTAATCCTCCTCCCATGATCTTCACTTAGGATACGGAATTCAAAAGGTTCCTTCATAATCTTCAACCGAACTCCTGAATCAAAGAATTCTTCAATGTTCTTCATTGATCCAATTACAGATCAAGTTGGATCACTTCCAATTCACATGCACTAAGAGTTAGTACATGGACTTCATTAGTGCACATCATCCACTTAGTAGTTGTGGATGGAACTCCTTTCAACTCCTCATGCATTGTCACTACAATGCATGGTCTTCTAATGCTTGTTGTGACATTGTATCCAGTTGATACAAGTTCTTGGAACTTTAAAGATCAGTTCAGCAATCGTCAGATGTTCTAGAGAATGTTTCAACCACATCTCCTATGCCACTTAGTGAATCTCCTAAGTGACATGCATCTTAGTACCATGGCCATTCTCCTTCATCACCATCACCATCACATCCTTTGACATTCACATCTTGACTCCCTGACATCCATTCATTCCAAGACAACTTCATGCCTCATTGACAACAAATGCAACACAATGCACTTCAAGAAGTATAAGTTTAACCCAAATAATGTAAATTGGGATAAGAAGTTCACTTACCTTGAGTCAGATTCATCACGTATGTTCATTGTTCTTCCTCAATAATAATGTTAAGTAAATTTATACTTTCTTAAGAAAATTTTAAGTTTATTATTCCTTTTTTATCACTTATTAACACATTATTAAAATTACATAATTATTTATGTTAATATTGGTCTTTTCGTTGTTATTATGTACATGAGTTGAAAATGATATTCTAATAATTACAAATTATACATGTGGTCAAAAGTAAATTATCTAAAAAATATTATTAATGATTTTAATATTATATATTTATTATATATTTATTTATAACATTCCATAAAAATTGTAGATAATAAACGAAGAGCTCTATTCAGGGAGACAGTAAGTCGTATGTACGCAGTAATTCTACTTTGATTTATTTGTCATATTAAAGAAATGAAAAATAAATGATACATAGGTATATTATAATTTTAGTATAATATAATATATTATACTTGCTACATAGGTTCATTAACTCTTTCCTTTATACATTTCATGTATGTCATGAACGAGTCATATATCTTTGAGTGGGCGATATTCTACACTTCCTCAAATGAAATTATCATATTTACAATTCGTGAAAATCATAAATGTATGGTTGTAAATAAAAATTATTTGTATAAATGTGAAAAAAAATTATTATTTATCATATATAAATACAGTTCCACTATAATGGATTCCATGAGAGGTGGTAGGGGAAAATCTAACAATCATCATTTTGTGAGGCAGTATATAGCCAAACATAGATACTGTATGTTAGAATCCATTAAGTATAGGTGTTTGTATATGAGTTAGAATAATTCCCATAAAAACATCATAGTATATTTAAAATACTGGTTTTTTTATAAAATAATGGAAAAAATAGAGATTAGGGTGGTTGGAGAAGGAAAATAAATGAAAGAATATTGGGGGAAGGAATTACCTCAAATCAGGTAACTCGTTTTGATTTAAGATAAAATGATTTCTTAACTTTCCTTCTCCCAATTTTAGGAATATAGGAGTAAAATAAGAATTTTGGGATTTTATTTTGGTAGTTTTTTTATAATCTAATTGGATTGAGAGGTGTGATTATGGGTTTGAGGTGATTCCCTTTAATAAGATGGAGGAGGGGCACTTTAAGAAGGTATTGAAATATTATTTTATTATAAAATTATTGTCATTTTTAAATAGATCAAAAGTTATGTATTTCAAAGATAATATTATTTTGGGTCTAAAAACTCTCAGCATATAGGTTTTATATAAGTCTAGGACACAAACATAACCTTATATTTTACCTTTAATCCTTCAATAACTAATTTTACTCTAACCATGTCTTCATGTGTATTCATTCTATATGGTTAATATAGTTAAACAAAATTCCAATGGAACATAAAGAGGTTCATTAATGACATGTTCAATATTATCTAATTTATTTTTAAAAGTCACATATTTTTAAGACTATTATATCATTTTATAAAATAGTATTTGTTTTAAAAACACATTTATGTCAATTTTTATACTATTCACATCATGACTTTGTATAATTCCCTAGAAACATGATTATTTCAAAAAAACATCATTAATTAATATATATAAAGTCATATAAATCACAAAAATTCGTGTATATAATAAAAAGTTTCAAAAAAATATTTTAAGATTTATAACTTCATTTATTTAAATCATTCATTAGTGAGGTAACCACTAAATCATCATTATGTCAAAAATAAATTTATTTATTTGATGTCTAAAAATTTTAAATAAAATAAAATTATGTAGGAAATCTTATTATATTTATAATTAATATTTATAGTAGAATATAACACGTATTTAACCCCATATAAATGTTTTCCCTAAAAGACACAACTGAATGTTGCATTTTTCTTTACTTCAAATCAATTCATATAAAATGTAATTTTCACATAAAAGTTCCTCCACGGGGTCCTAAAATAGACACAAGGATGTCCATGGTTGGAAAGATATCATAAAATATTATTAGAACACATGTTAGGGTAGTTTGACATGATTATAATATTATTTTTTTACCCTTATTTATTAGATTTGCCCTTTAACCATCGTAAATAAAATAATTGCTAAAGTAACTATCCATAATTTACTAAAATAAAAATTAGAAATTTACACAATTTAATCCTCAGGATTCAAAATATGGAATCTCTTTTTTCAAATTCAAGACATAGAATATTTAGTAATAAATTTATAATTAATTCCCACTGTCCAAACCAAAAAATAATGTTTTTAAGAAATAAAAACTATGAGAAGATTGACATGTGTTTATCTGAAATATAAATGTAAAATTACTTACAATGACCATAATTGGATTAAATTATAAAAATATAATCAATTTATACTTTTAATACAATTATAATTAAAATATAACTATATAAATAAATTTGATGAAAATATAGTTTTAAATTAAAAAGTAGTATTTTTTCACTATTCATTAGAAATGGACTTTATCAAAAAAATTGAAAAATTTCATCAAAAGAAAATTTTGATTTCCCAATTCTATAAAAGATGTTTATTTTGTCAAATAGAATATACAAAATTGTTATAAATTATATTTAAAAATGTTTCTCCATCAAAAGGTGTAAAAATACCCATTTAAAAATATTAGAGAATTTTATGTTTAAAATATGATTCACTCATATTTTAAGCATGTATAATATAGTAGATTAATGTAAAGTTATTTAAAAAACATGTATAATCATACTGAAGTTATTTATATTCTTTTCTTCTAATAAAAATACAAGGTATTAACTAATATTTTAAATTATATTATTTTTCAGTACAACTCAAGGATGTGTGCAGTGTAAGATTTTAGATTAACCTCTCATTGTGTGTCGAGTACACTATCGAAAAAAGAGTTCGCATTAATATAAAATTAATATCTTATTCATAAGTATTAATAGATATGAAAATTTTATTGTTCTATAAATACATGAGTCATTAGAGTGAGTCAAGTAGCAGTAATCCACTCTAGCAGTAAGATGACATGTCTGTTATTTTATCTGAATGTTGCTCGACACAGATGTGACTCATGAAAATAGTAACTACTAATTATGGAACATTCTAGGTGGATTTTAGGGTATCTATAAGTGATGGTGACTAAAAAGTTGTGGATATTATAATCACTTGTTAACTATAGGTTGAATAACAGTGTCTCTTTGTGAGAATTCTACAAATGTGTTGATGATGAGACAGTTGATAGTGAGACAACTTAAATGTTAGTCTACCTTAATAGTAACACATATTTAGATTATTTTAACCTTTATTGATATGAAAAATAGTGATTCTACTTTACAGTGACTCAGATTTATTAGTGACACATCCATTTTCATATTTTTCTAACATATCATATGATATAAAATACTAACATAACAGATTAAGATTATATGTAAACATGAGTAAACATAATTTGACATAATTAAACATGATGGAGAATTTTTTGTCAACATTAAAATATGAGGAAGCCAAATTAGTTTCCATTGGAAAAATTAATTATCATCGTTATTTCAAAATAATAATTTAACCCACCATTAGTAAACAAGTCAGTTTTGGGTATACGGAAAAATTGGAAAAGGAAATAATAGGACACCGTTAAAATAGAACTCAAGCAACTATTGGGAATACAAAAAAATTTGACCAAGGTATTAAGCCACTATTGACATGAAAACTTTTATGAAGAAAATATTCCATCATTGAAATGTGAAAATTTAAAAAAGAATGACCCACCATTGGCATGATAAAATTTTCAATGGAAAGACCCACCATTGCTATATAGAAAAATGATATTATCTACTATTAGTATAGAATTCATCTATGTGATATTATGTTGATGGATCACCCAAACAAGGAGGGACATGATGGTTTTAAGGATATTATATAGTGGATATAAATCTTAGGTGATCTTCCATAGAGGAAAGAGGATAGAGGTAGAATATGATATATAATATTTCATCAATTTATTTTCAAACTGAAAACATAAATTTCATAAAAATATTAATCCATATAAACAATGGTATTTTATGTTTAACTAAAAGAATTATTTTAAAATAATTTCAATATATATCAAACTAATCAAGATTTACTTAATTATAATATGTATTTAATGATATTGGATCAAAATACTATGAAAACATGTTTTGAATACTATAGAAAATATTGTAGTACATCGGCTATTTTTATGTATGTAAATGAAATTATCAGAGTTTCATGTATTCAAATGAAATGACTGAAAAATTATTATATTTATAAACAAAAAACATTGATTGATTTATATTAGAAACAAATGAGATATCAGGAAACAAAAATATATTCAACTCTAGAGAATTTATATTTTAAAATATATTGAAATACCTGCATACATTCAATGCACCCCTTAAAACAAAAATTCATATATTTATTTATTATACTGAAATTATAAGAAATGAGTTTTCATTAATTTGGGAATAGTTTCAAAATAATAATATCAGTATACTGTATTCTATAAAATAAAATAGAAGGAAACATTAATTAGATCATAAATATAGTATAACTTAAGAGGGAAAACATGAATAATTTTCGAGCATAAATTTGAACATTATAGGGAAAAATTTACATATTGTTTTAGATTATTAAATGTTATAATAAATTTTTAGCTTTAATGTGAAATATCATTTATGAAATTATTATCCCTAAAATTCATGTTATATTTAAAATACATTGAGGTTTTAAAATTTATTTTCAACATTAAATTATAAAAGTGTTTTGGATATTTAAAAACACAAAATAATATGTTATAAAACCAAATAAGAATAAATGAATGCATAAAAAATAATATCCCTCTATTTGTTTTATTACAAAACCAAAAAATTTAAAACCTATTTTATCCCCCTTCTGGTATATAAACAAAAAGAGAAATCAAATAATCTTCTTAAAAAAATATAATAATTCAATAATTAAATTTCTAGAAATCCATGTACAAATTAAATTTTTACAAACAGAAAAAAGGTTTAAGTATTAGTAAATATGTTTTATATCTGATTTTTAGTGGGGGTAAATTCTAAAACAGTATATCTTTTATTCAAATGTTCTATATTAAAATGAAATTGAAGACCAATATTTTTTTTTCTAGAATTCTATAAGCTATTTTTAGAAATATAAATTTTATAAGTGTTGTGATAATAAATAGGATATTTTTTAAGATAAACATAAAACACCATAAATTTTACATAATCCTAATATTTTGAGAACAACTACTGCTAGTAAATATATTCTCATCTACTAAAGTTGATAGAGTGAAAAATAGTTTCTTCTTGTAAGACTAAGAAATTAAACTTTTTCCCATAAACTGATAGATACTATATGTGTTTTTTCATTTGATTCTATATCCTCAAAAATCAATGTAATAAAATGATATTAAATCAAAACGTTTATATTTTTGGATAAAATAAACAAGAATCAATTGTTCCTTAAATATATATAATTATTCTTTTTAAAACTTTAATATGACTCTCCTTAGGATCAAATAAAAATCTAGAACATAAACAGAAACTAAAAATTATATCGGGTTAAGATAAAGTTAAATATAACAGGATACCAACCATCCCTCTATAAAATGTAATATTAATAGATTTTCCAGATGCTTCAACATCTAATTTACAATTAGTACCCATATGAGTTTTTATAGATTTAGATGAATCGAGACCATATCATTTATCCCAACACTTTATCATAATTATATTTATTAAGAATAATTTCGTCATTCCCTTTAAAAGATTTATGTCTAGTAAATAAAATTAATTCTCCCAATAAACTCATATAAATCTCAGAAGACATTAAAGTAGAAAAAATAAATACAAATAGTTTCACAAGAAGAACTTAAAACTATATCGTCAATATATGTTTTTATGATTAAAATATCATTAGAGATTATTTTTTAAAAAGTAATAGGATAAAAATTTTCTTTCTTGATGAAATTATTTCATAAAAAAATAAATCCTTCCATAACAAAAATGTGGTTCTTTTTTTATATCATAGAAATATTTATATTATTTAAAAACATGGTTTAGAAATTATTTATCTTCAAAACCAACGTTTTGAGAAACATAAAATTCATCAGTTATAAAACCAGTTATGAAAGAACATTTTACATCCATTTGATATATAATTAATCCTCGAAAACAAAAAAAATAAAAAATATTCAAATAAAATCTTACCTGGAAGAATATTCAAATGAATCATCAAAATGTATACCATCTTCTTGAGAGTATCCTTGAGCAACAAGTCTAGATTTTTTTGACAATATCTCCAAATTCATTCAACTGATTTCAAAATATCCATTCTGTTCTAATTTCCTTATTTTCCACAAGAAATGTCACTAAACACTAAACGTTATTTCAAATAAATTTATTATGATAAATTTTCTTTCAAATAATCCAGTTAGTATCATTGAAGGAGTTATTAATATTATTAGGAACAAAATCATAAATAAAAGAAAAAGTGGCACAAAATATGAAAATATAATTTATATTTTTACCCCAAAAGTAAACATTACTAATAAAATTTTTTATAGGAAGCTAATTATGAATATTCCATGATCTTGGATTAGGTGGAGAGGGTCTATGATCTCCCTAAATTATTTCATCCTTGTCCTAATGTTTTTATTCACCAAAATTAAAATAAATAAACTCAACATAAAAAACATTTCGAATTTTAATTTAATTTACCATTATTTTCACCAAAAATAACATGAATATATAATTCTATTACTATATTTATTTTATTATAAACTCTTAAATACTTACATTTAATAGATTAACCTATACATATAACAACATCACTTTTAGAATCAAATTTATCTAAATTTCTATTTGAATTTAAAATAAAAACCACAGAACCAAATACACTAAAATGGCCAAATTTATGACATTTATCTTAAAATAATTCATATAGAGTTTTCTTTAACAAATTTACAATAGTAATTCTATTTGAAATATAACAAGAACTGAAAAGAGACTTATCCATAAAATATGTTGTAAAATTTTATTAACTAAAAAAAGTTTAATCCATTTCAATTAGAGTTCTATTTTTTAATTCTATAAAAACATTCTATTGTGGTGTTATATGAGAATAAAAATTATGACAATAACCACCCTTTTTACCAAATCATTCACAATTTAAATTATAAAATTTAATTCTTTATCACTGTGAATAAAAATAATCATACAAACCATTTAATTTTGATATAAATTATAAAAAAACTATAAATCAGGTTAAGGTACCATTTTTATGAGAAAGAAGTATGCCCCATTAAATCTACTAAAATCATCAATAATTACTAATGTATATTTCATTGCACCAGGAATTGAAATTTGAGTATGTCTAAGTCAATAAAGATTTACGAAATATAAAGGTATATTAGTACTTATCTGATTGATAGGTCTAAAAGATAGTTTTTGTTTTTCCCTTTTATAAAATCATCAAAAACATGAATATGTTATTTTTTCAAGGAAGGAAAATGTAATCATTCACATGTTTTGGGAGATTCTGTAACATTCTAAAAATTTAAATGACCAAAATATTGATTCCAAATATTTTTTCATTCTATATAGCATTCAAAAACATACCATGATGAATAACTAGTTTAGGAAAAACATCATATAAGTATTTTCATTCCTATTAGCATAAAATAATAAAGAATCAACATTAATGACTACTGATTTACCATTTTGAAATTCATCTTATATTATATCATCACAATAATAGGATATACTATTTAAATTATATTTTAGTAATTGAATATATAAAATTTTTTAAATTAAATTATATCATGAAATAACACATTTACAAAATCCTTTTACCTAATATTTATAATTTTCTCAAAAAGTAATAGTTCCTCCATCTCATCTTTTGTAAGTGGTAAACATTGATGGGTCTCTCTTTATATGCCAAGGGAACCCACGTTCCATGTACCATATGTCATTGTTGATACATTCAATTCATTGTCCACCAAAAAACAATTACTTGACAATTTTGGTACCCAATACACTTTGGGTCCAATGGAATTTGTAATATAATTGTTTTAAGTAACCAAAAAAAGTTTAATCAAGTATCATAAGGAACTATTGATATCAATGATTTGGAAATATTCATTTTTAAATCCTAATGATTGTTTAAATCTAACAAAACAATAATTTTCCTAGTGACCTTTCATTCCACAATTAAAACTTGAGAATTATATGTAAAACCATTTTTTACTTTTAAAAAAATGGGTCATGAAAATTTGAATCAATACACTACCAATACCACAAATATTTTTTATTTTTATAAATTTTTTTGTGGAAAAAATCTTATGATATTTTTCATGACCATGAATAAAAGTCATTAAACATTTTTTTTATATTTTCAACTTCATTTTTAAATTTTTCATTGACATTTTTATCATATTTAAAATTTTCATGAACATTAGAATATGAATTAGATGTAGGATTTCTTAATTTTTTTTTCTTGTAAAATTACGTTTTTTAGAAACAAGTTTTTTATTATTTACCTTAAGCTTATTATATAAATCTGTATCTATGAAAATATATTATTTAATCCTTCAATTTCATTATTTAATTCAGAATCATTAGTATTTTCTAAATCATAGTCAGAATCAAATCAACTAGAATAAAATCCAAAATCACTGACCTTATCCAATGATTCCATGAGGAACATGTTAGAAGATTTTTTATTTCTAAAGTGTCCACTAGAATCAGATTATTCTCAAAAAATTATACTATTATTCAATGAATTTTATCAATTTTTGTCATTTTTTATTCATTGGTTTAGGATAGTTAGTATTTATATATCCTCTCATTCTTTACTCAGAAATATTTACATTTGGATAATTTTAATTTATACAAACTGTCATATTCCCTTTCATTTTCCTTTTTGAGGGTTTCTTCAAAACAAATTCTCGTATCCTTTCTTTTTAATTATTTTCTTAACTACATTCTTAATATGATACATATATACATTTTCACTATAATATAGATTTGAATATGAATATTTAGTAGTTAAAATATTATAAGGATATAAATCTATGTTCATCAACCTCTTTCATATTACTAAAGATCGAGGTTCTCGGAGGAGTTTTAGAGGAATTCTAGAGGATATCAGCTACTAAAAAGATGTAGGTAGGGAGATTTCACATTGCGTAAACATTTTACACAACATGAAAGTAGGTTTCATGGTTTTTAGTGAATCATTGTCATAAGAAAATAAATAAATTAAAAGTTGATGTGTTTTGGGCAGAAACTGAACCGTAAGGATTATATAACGTGAAAGGGGATTACACATCATGTAAATCCTCGATGATGTATGTTTTAAATGTTTCTATCAACTAAGGTTGTAAAACCCTATAGACACAATACCTCTAAATCTCATTCCATAAGATCTAGTAAACCCTATTCATCGTTTTGTGGATTCCTCCCCGAAGTATCAATCCCTATCTTCCATTCATTGATCCTTCTCTGATCGAAGCTATTATCTATCTATAATCTTTCATTTTCTTCAATATGGTTCCTCACATTTCTATTTTTCTTGTGGTTGTGCATGATCTCCATTTTTCTAATGGAGTTTGTTTGGTTGTATGATGGAGTATCATTCCTAGGTAGATATAGTTCTTGTGGGAGAGGCAATCGGGATTCGCGACAATGGTATTTTCTCATGTGAAGAACAATGACATACTTTTGAGGTATAATATTCATATCTTATATATTATTTTATGTGAAATCATATAGTTATCATGAATTAGACCATTGAATTGAAATTAAATTAACCTAATTAACTACATGAAATAGATTAAATAATTTGTATCAATCACTTTGTGGTTTTTTGTTTATACAATGATAACGAGTTTTCTCTTTATATTCTATATAGTGTGATATCTATGAAATGTTTTTTTTTTGCTTTTTTCATTTGAAAATTTTAAAGAACATAAATCCATAATTATTGGATAATTAGTTGTCCAAATGATTAAAGTAACACATTTAATGAATTCAGTTGTTGTTGTAATTTTATGATTTTCAAATTGATGAATGTATGAACATTTAATTTAATTAGTAAGAAAGTTAAATCATGTTAATTATTGTTGATAAAATAATTAAAGTAATGTTAAATTAACTATTTAATTAATTTGTGGAAGCTTGTGATAGCTTGCTTCTTAGGATGACCATATTTAGAACCTATAAATAATGAATCATTTAATTCAAGTAGGAATATGATATGGTTTTGTGATAAAACATATTACATTTATAGATCATGGGTTTCCCTCTTTATTGTATGGGCCGAGTGTAATGTTCTTTAGAGTTATGAGATCTCGTTTTTTGTGAAGGCTACATGACTTTTTTTGGGATAAGAGAATAGTTAATATGTTTATTCTACTTACTATGATGTGAAGTGATCTTAAGATGGATGGTCTTAGAGGGATGTTGTGGTATGTGAGGTGAGGATGCAAATATGTGACATGAGTATTTGATGACTGAGCCTGGAGGGCTGTTGTTGTATGTTGGGTGGGGAGGTCTGGTTATTTTTTTGTAATTAATGCATTGAGTTGTGAGATGTATCAGGATATGAATGTTGGTGTCAGGGAGGACACAAAAGACAACATAATTTGTTGAAGCTGTTATTACATATTGATATGAAATATATAATCTTGTTGTATACTATTGTTTGGTCGATATCCATGTTGTTTATTATCTATACTCCATTCCCCACTACATGAGGTAGATGGTTATGCTGGGTTATAAACCTTGTTTGGTATCATATGATTTTTTCCTTGAGTAAATGGAAATATGAAATTAATGAAATTAGTACATGAATAAATTCTCATCCCATGGGGTTGGAGCTTCCGGGGATGAAATGTTAAGATTATAATTCTAAGAAGATGTGGACTCAATTTTTGTATCATTAGAGGGAATGTAATGTTTTTTTAATTATTATGTAATGTAATATTGATATGTTAATGTTTACTTAATCTTTAATGAATTAATTATCATAATGTGAAACTGATGAAAATGAATAATGTAATTTAATATATATCATTAAATGGTTTTGTACGTATTAGAAATATGATCTTAACAGTGGAAGTCAGGAGTCCGATAAATGATAGCTACAGTTGATTCTGGTACTAGGTTATTCCCATAGTGTTGTGGTGAGCTATATTTGTAACACCCTGGGTAAATAAAGAATATTAAATTTTTATATTTATCCATATTTGTGAATAAAATAATAACATTACTTTAAAGGGGATGCTATGCTTGATGGTGTACCCAATACGCAACAACGAGTTTCTTAGGAATCTTACGTTGTAGTCTAATAATAAAATAATATTATTTTAAATGGTAGTTAACGCTTAACTGTTGTGATGGCGGGAATGAATAGAACTAACTAAAAAATGATTATATATGTTTGTCAAATATTGTTACTTTTTACAATACATGTTAGAGGATTAAAAATGCGAATGAATCCAATTTTAAGCATAAACATTCTAATATTCATTAAAAGGTCGATTAACTGCTTTTTGACGGAGAACCTCTTTTAAATCCACTTTTTGACAATTTTATGTGTTATATTTTAGAAAATAAAATTCTTATGTAGAATCGGGACATCAAAATTTACGTTGTGTAAATTTTTTGTATTTTTCCGAAAAAGTTCAATTTTTAATGAATAGTGAAAAATTTTGTATTTTAATTCAAAACCCCTTTTTAATATAATTTATTTATATGATTAGATTATCTTTTCAATTGGTTTTAAAGTGAAATTAGAATATATTTTTACCATTTAATCAAATAGTGGTCATTGGAATTAATTTCGCATTGAAATTTGACTTAAACTAGTGTCAATCTTTGGATATATATTGTTTCATAAAAACATGATATTTGTTCTGACAGCGGGAATTAATTATTAAATAAATTAATGTAACTTATATGTTATGAATTTTTTAAAATAGACATCATTTTTTAATTCGGAATATCAAATATAGCTTAGGGTGAATTTTTGGTAATTTTCTGAAAAACATCAATTTTTGATGAATAGTGAAACCACTAAGTGGTACTTATAAAAACTGATTTTCCGTTTAAATGAAATTTTTCCATCATTGTGTTTTGAATTTAAAAAATCCGACATGCATGGTTGTCATTAAGATGTAAAACGTGGTTCAATGGGATTAAAATATTTAATTTGTTGAATAGTAACTTATAAAGTTTTTAATCGCGATTAGAGGTAATTAGGGTAGTTTAAGGTAAGAATAATGTTTTAATAAAATGAAATGACCTAGACACATGTCCTACCCTCATTTTATGATTCATGGTCGACCATGAAAATCCATGGATCAACTTGGGGACCCCATGGATCCACTTTGGTTGGAAAATGACGTAAATACCTTTTTATTTAATGTTAAAATTAAAATGACGCAAACATGAGTTGTTTAACTAAAATAATTTTTACATGGGGTTATACAAGTCAGATTTTTGACTATAAATATTCATTGGAAATCTAAAAATATTTACAGCATCATAGTAGTTTTTTTATAATTTTTAGATGTTAAATAAATTAATGTATTTATGACATCATGATGATGCATCGATGACCTCATTATTTAAGGATTAAAAAATGGAATGATAATGTAAAATCGAAGACCTAAATATGTCCAAAACCTATTGTATTGTGGATTTAGAACCCTTATCACTTTATCCTAGAAAAAAATCAATGTGGGACCATTAAAATCTAAAACTCATACTAAAAGAAAGTAACATTTCATTACTTTCCAAGAGTGCCCCTCCTCTCCTCTTATAAAAGGCCCCCAACTCTACCTCCTTACCCACACTTCCAAAGCCTTTGGCTCGGCCAAGCCCTGCCCATTTTGTCTCTCCACATCCCTCTCTAACTCTTTGTAGGCTCACTTTGGTCATAAGTCTTCCCAAGGAAGCCTTTGAGCTCAAACCAAAGGGAGTTACCCGATTTTAAGGTAATGTCTTCACTTGCGTCCTTTTGTTTTATTTTGCTTCTCCAACCCCCTAAACACTTTTTATTCATTTCGTTTGTAACAAATCCAGTATCTTAAATATACTAGGATGTTTTTATAATATGGATTCTATCTACACTTACACACACCTTCGTCTAATGGTTAAAGAACATACTGTTTCTATGGTTGGCGATTTTCTGCCTCACGAAACGATGATTGTTCAATATTCTTTTAACACCTTTAAAGGTGGCCATTATTATGTCACGGTATTTTATATATGATATTAATGATATTTATGTTTACTATATTCTTCTGTATTTTAAATTTAAAACATACCTTTATTCTTTTCATGTTGTGTAAATGCGATAATTTTATATGAGGAAGTGTGGACTACCGCCCCCTCAAGTGATGTGACTCATAAATTCAATATATGGAATGTATTAAGAATGAAATTAATGAAAATATGTGACCTATATAACATATATATTATACTACAATTAATATATATATATATATATATCATTTATTTTTAATTCCATTAATATGAAAAAAATGAAAGTAGCGTTCATGCGTACGTACGGCCTACCGTCTCCATGAACGGTGCTTTTCGTTTTTTATCTCCAAATGATATAGAATAGTATAAAATTAATATGTACTGGATATATATGATATTTTAATCATTAATAATATTCTGGAAATTATTTACTTATAACTACATGGGAAATCATTTTTTCAAACAAGTTCATTTTTGACTCATGTACCAAACATCGGCAAAAATGTCTGATATGAACTAACATTATTAAACAATTATTATAACATTATAATATGTGATATGAACTGAATAATAATCTTTATAGGAGGTCATTAGGAAATTATAAATTGACCAAAGTTTATTATTCAGGAATATAAAGAAACGAACAAGACAAGTCGGAATTGCGGTAAGGGATCCTACTCCTCTCTTTCTTTTTGAGTACACTCCTTTATGTCATTCCTTTTAAAGCTAATCTTTCTTGTTATTGGGATATTATTTTATATTACTCTTAGTTTAATTTTTATGTTCATATGATGAGAGACCCTATTTTCTCTCATCAATCCATTTTGGAAGTTTTGAGTGGCCCCGAATTTTCCTAAGAGATCTAACCTCTGTCTTTCTTTTTAAGTACTCTCCTTTATTTTACTCCTTTAAAGCTCATATTTTTTATGATGGGGGATGTTATTTTATATTCCTCTTGTTTTAAATTTTATTTTAATATTATTAAAAACCCTATTTGATCTCATCAATCCATTTTTGGAAGTTTTAAGTGGCGCCGTTAGGCTGCCCAGTTTTCGTAAGGGATTTTTCATATCACTTTTATTCCTGTGAGATTTATGCTACATTTTCCAAAATTTCCATTGCGTGGTGTATGTACTGCCCATTGTTTTACTCATTTTTAATATACTTTCATTTATAAGAATTTACATCAATTTTGTATTTTCCTTCTTTCACGGGGTGTATGTTTCGAAAGATACCCAAGTTGGTAAGGGAACCTTTCACCCTCCTCTTTTTAAAAGACTTATTTTGTTATGTCTATTAATTCACATAATATTATGTTGGGATATGTTATTATATATCCTTATTGATGTAAATTTTATGTCCAACTGATGAGTTACCTTTTTTATCTCTCATCAACTCTTTTTCGGAATTTGGAAGTGACGTCGTTAGGCTGTCGAATTTTTGCAAGGGAACATCTTAACCCAATTTTTATTCATTGGGATAAACTTTTACTCCTTGAATATGTCATACTATGAATATGTGTGAATTTTCTATGATTGTTTTACACTTAATATCCACTTATATTTGGTGTATTAGTTTGTCACACATAATTATGTGATTGATTTATCCTTAATCCAAGGATACCGTCTTTGTATGGGACTTCATCTCAATCTCCATGCATTGAGGCATATTTTGTTTTATACACAACCTTCTTTTATATGGTGTATAAACCCCTTTTACTTATATCTTTATTCGAAAAGAATCTTTTTTCTATGAAGCGTTTACTAAATGACAAAAGGGAATTTTTTTGTCATACGTATGCGGCGACAATGACTTCTCTCCCACCGTGACCATTATTGGAGTTTCGGCTTCCTCTACAAGCCATACATTCTTTTTAAAAGGAAAAAAATACCATGTTTTAATTTTCTTTTAATTTGGTATTGAAAATGGTTTTCATAATGTTTTTATATCAATTTTTTGTATTGATATCTTGTTATTGAAAGGTGGAAATGTTATGTTTTCTTTATGCATGTTTTATGTGATAAGATTATGTTATGGTTCTTGGGAATTGTTATAAAGACGGGTGGTTCTGTGATAAACTATGGGAGGGTGAGCCCAATATAGCTCTCCAATGCATTGTGTAACACGAAGGAGTGAACCGTTTAGGTTTCTCTGAAGAGATTTAGGGAATATACTGTGGTGGATATTCCAAACGTAACCAAGAGGGTCACTCCTTATGTAAGAATTTTATGAATGCCTCAATTTACCTTTATGTTTTATTATTTCTATTATTTATTCATGTTTTGGTGAGGTGTGTTAAAGAGCTTATGTTTTATTTGTGATTTATGATTTCATTATTTTGTATATATGAAATCATGTTTCTTTTCCATATTTTTACAACCCTTACTGAGCTTTTTATGCTCATCCCATGTTTTTTTGAAATGTTTTTCATAGGTCAAGGGAAAGGTACATGATATGATGATAGTGTCAACGATGTGTCAAAAAATAATCCATGTTTTATTTTTAAATATGTTTTCGTTGATGGGAAAAAATGAATAGTATCTTTTATGTAACCCCTTTGTTTAAATGTGGAATGTAATGCATGTTTTAGGATATAATTCTCTAAAACTCTAAACCTGAAAAGATCCTCAATGTGTAATCTTGTAATAACTCAAGATTAAGTAAGGTTTAAGGCTGGGGCCTTATAATATTATATCATGTACTTTTTGTGTTTCTATATGCTACTTCAACCTATCAATTTTGGAAACTAACACCCCAACGATTCTATGCTCTGGGTGGTGTATTCCCAATCATTCTGATGAGATGATGGATGGTTGAATACCCCTTTTGTCTCAACTTTATTATCTTGGTAGTTACTTTTTCTAGTTTTAACTATAGTTTGTTTTCCCCATATATGTGTGAATATGGATGTAATGTCTTGTTTTTATTTCATGCACATGTATTCTGCATAGATTTACTTAAGGACTACTATCGTTATAACATGTATAGGATAGGTTGGCATGAGGATCCTTACTCAATGTATGAGGTGATACTGATTGAGTTATAACAACCAATGTATGATACATTTTATTCAATATTTGGTGGATCCTAGAAACTACCTAGTAGCTTTGGTAATGTAGAAGTGGTGTTGGGTTTAATGAGGTGATTGTTTGGGTTCTTCAGCGAGGTGTCTGTGGGCTAGCGTTTTTTGAATTAGATGCACAAGACGTGGGAACACAGGGAAGATTAGAAAATTAGTTGGGAAGTGGTGGTAGGGTACCCTTGATATTCGTTACTATATTATATTCTCTTTTATGAGATACTTGGTGTGAGTATCCATGGTGAGGGTGGAAACAAACATTACATGTTTAGGTGTTGATTTTGATCCACTTGTCATTCACTATGCTTTAACATGATCTCTTTACTTTATCATGATAGACTTTGAGGAGGATTCTACTGATTATAATTTTATTCCCACCCTACATTATATATAAATTGTTTTTTAGGGTATTTGGATCAGGTTGGAGATCAGGTTGGTTACCACTAGCTTGGGGTTTTGCAGGTGGGTTTTTGGATTCATGGATACTTTTTTCCTTAATTTTATTTGGGAACATTCAATTTATTATTAGTTGTAGTGTTATATGCATGTCACTGTGTTTGTACACTTTGTTATTATTTTATATTATTTTATAATAAGAAGTTGGTTGTTGTTTTTCTTATCTTCCTCTATTGAATGTTTTCTCTTAAAGGGTAATGCCTCTAATTTATTTGTGTATTATACCATCAGTTCTAGTCACCTACATTAGGCCTACTAGAGGTTGTAATTATGACTCATTATATCTCTTCTCATATTATTGGCCCAGGAGTTTTACACATTGTGTAGAGGTGGTCTTGACAGAGTGGTATCAAAGATATTTTTGATGGATATGATGGAGTTTTAAGGAAGTCATATGTGAGCATTAATGGGTTCTTAGGGAAGAAGTGCCACTTATGTTTTGAAAGTTTTGTTAACATGGTGTATTGGATTATACAGGGGTATTTATGCCCCCTGTTATATGTTGGATGTACCTTTATGCTTACAGTGACTACTAAATGAGGTGATACTAGTTGTAGGGTACTGGCCAAGGAAAGGATCATGATTAATTTTTGTTACACCTATGTTTGAATGCGTATACCTTGGGATAGGTTAAACTAAAATGAATAAAATAAAACAAATTTATTAATGTTAAGGACTTCTATATTTCAGGTTTATGAGCTCTAACTATTTCTTCTTTCAAAGACATGGCTCTAAGTCAACATTTTCATCAGGTTCATGTAGAAGATGTTCAAAACGTGGTGCCAATAGATCATCATAGAGTTGAGGCTGATAATTACAACACATGGAGGATGAAACTCATAGAGTTTCAGTGTTATATTATATAAAACTAAAAAAGATCTATTTCATATATAGTCTCAGAATACATGTTAAAGGATGTTGATATAGACTTACATTTTATATTCTCTCAAAAGGAGAATTGTGGGTGGTTGGTTATGATGATCCTATGTGGGTCATTGAGGTAGTGGATGCTCTTTTTTCTTGAGTATTGTGATGAGTTGGTAGTCTCGTGAGTGGAGTTACAAGACAAGTTCAGAGATGAGTTTCTTTCTTCAACTATGATGGCAGCCATTCTGTAGGAGATGATTACTCTTCAACAAAAGAGATCTAGTGTGTGAGGGTTTGCGATCCATTTTAGGAATATTTTGTGAATTTTTTTGGAATTTGGTAACATATTAGGATGATAGGGTAATGCATTTTGAGCAGGCTTAGCATTCCAATATCAACTGTCAGGTCACCCGGTTTATGCTAAAAAAGTAACATGAGGTAATGATTAGGGAAGAGTTCATTAAGAGGATTTTAATAAGAACTATATCATCATGAGAGAGGAGTAATTATTATTACTAATGAATAAGTTTAGTGGTCCGGGGTTCCCAGTTTTTAGGACAAAAGAGCTTCTCATGAGATAGTGTAAGGTCTTATCCCACAATGTCTCATTTATCCATTGGTTATAGTACTCGTGACTATTATATGTGATTATATTCATGATTAAATTATGGTGGTTTAGGTTATTAGTGGTGAGAGTTCCCGACCATTATAATTAGTCAGCGTGAACTTGTTCTTCCACTTCAGGTTCCTCCACTGAGGTTCCACCAGTCGAGGAAGTAGCCGCATATTTCTCTAATTTTGGATCTCCCAAGAGATTATGGTGTATGCATAGGATACCCTAGGGATACTCCCCATCATTAGAGAGAATATTTCGGTCATTGAGGTGGTCATCTGAAGGGTCAAAGAGGACATAGAGTTGGTCATTATTTTCTTCATGCTTTAGATTTTCCAGCTTTAGGGGATCTAGATGTCATTTGAGGTACCCTATTATTGTTTTCTACTTTTTTGTATTCCCTGATTGATCAATGAGAAAAAAATCCTTCATATCAACTGAACTTTTCTATACACTGGGATTGAGGTAGAGAGAGTTCAGGTTCTATTGGTATTGCCTACGCCAGTTTGAGGTCATGATAATTTATTTGATGTATGTAGAGACAATGAGCTAGTTCTGTGGAAGAACCAATCATGGGGATCATTTTAATGTTTATAGATACAACCATATGAACTCATCCCCGTCATGTATTATTTGTATTTAGTGTATGATATTATGGATTTCCTCAGGAGGCAGGTTGTGTTCTTCGATGTTGATGGAGAGCTAGTTGTGTTTGTTAGCGAGTGAGAACCTATGATGGGTCATAGGCGTGATGCATCCTTGTAATACATAATGGCTGAAAGAATGTTTATATGATCTTAGGATTAAGATTCATCCTTTCTCTTGGTTATATAACAGTACCCTGATGTATTTCTTAATGTGGTTGTTGCGTTACCCCCTCGACGATAGACAGAGTTCGGTACCGTGTTATAGCTAGGTGTCTCTCCTAAATCGATTTCTCAATATTAGATTATTCCTTTTCAATTATAATATATTTTTATAAATCTTGATGGTCCATTTTAATGTGGATTTTTTCAGCCAAGTGTGTCACTCTAAGGTTCACCAGTTTTTTCATAAATAAGGATCATTAATGTTTGTGGTCTTTTTATAGATTATCATCGGTTGAACCTAGTGACAGTGAAGAACATATAACATATTCTACATATTAATGAGTTTTCAATCAGCATAATGGTGATTTTTATTCTCAAAGATCTCTTTTTGGTTATGATATCATCAGATGGGTGTGAAAGACAAGGATGTCCTGAAGACTACATTCAATTTTCATTTTGAGCATTACAAGTTTGTTGTGATTATATTTGATGTGATGA
This sequence comes from Viscum album, assembly GCA_963277665.1. Lineage (NCBI taxonomy): Eukaryota > Viridiplantae > Streptophyta > Magnoliopsida > Santalales > Viscaceae > Viscum > Viscum album. The sequence continues at coordinate 689,272,422 of OY728134.1, read as the reverse complement.
AAGCTTCAGCTATGTTCACGATGTTAGTGAAGGTTTTGTTCCATGAGTCCCTAGGTAAGTACATGTTGGTTTTCATCAACAAAATACTTGTGTACTCCATGTACGAGGAGGATCATTTAGGGAATCTGCATGCTATTTTTAGAGTTCTTCATCATGGTAATCTATTTAGGAAGTTTTTTAAGTGTGAGTTTTGTGCTTGAGAAGTATATTTCTTGTGGAATGTATTATCCCAGTATATAGTTTTTTTTAGATCCACCAATGTTAGAGGAATATTAGTCTTGGAAATCTCCCAAGATAGTGGTAGTGGTGTGACGTTTCCTTGGTCTTGCAGACAATTATAGGAGGTTCACAGAAAATATATCTTATGTTGCAACTCCTTTAACATCATTAACCCGAAAGGACCATGTGTTCCATTGGGATGATCAGTGTTAATCAAATTTTAAGTATCTAATTAATATGTAATTCATTGATTCAGTTCATTTCCATGTAGTATAAGAAGAGAAATTTAAGGTTTTATGTGAAGTTTCATGTCTTGTTTCTGGATATGTTTTAATACTCCATAGATCATTAATTACATATGGTTCTCATAAGTTACATCCCCATGAGAGTAAAAATTCCACCCACAATCTCATGTTAGTGGTGTTGGTGCTTCACCTAATGTTCTAGATACATTACCTCATCTGTGTGCATTTTATTTTCTTTATCGATCATAAGATCCTAATGTATGTTTTCACCCAACATGACTTGAATTGTCTCCACCATCCGTGGATAGAGTACTTATTGAATTTTGACTTCAAGATTTAATATACACATAGATTGGGGAATTTTTTGTCCGACACATAGGGTAGGAAGTCATGTAGTGATGCAGTTCAGGAATCTAGTGATTCCATGAGAGTAATAGAAGAAATTTCAGCATTGTATCTAGATATGAGAGAATTTTGGGGTAAAGTTTGTATTTTTAAGATGATTTTTCAATCACCTCTGGTGAAGTTGGAGGAGGAATCCTAGTTGGGGGATATTTAGGTTGAGGTATAGAGAGACTGAGTTATTTTTTGAGAGGCCCCTGATGGTTTCTCTAATGATGAACAATATCGACTGTTGTTTTCGTGAAGTATTTTCATTCCTTTATTGTTTTCTGATATAGTTCTCAAAGATTTTCATAGTTCTACATTGGTGGAACATCCTATCATGAAAAAGATCTTGCAATATTTTAGATTTCATATTTGGTGGCCATGTTTGAAGCATTTAGTTTTAGCATTTTTGTTTTGATTTCTGGTATTCTAGAAGGTGTAGGCCAAGCACTGTGTTCCCGATGGTTTTATTTGGCCTTTGGATGTTCATCAATGTAAGTGGAAGGACATCTCGAGGGAATTTTTATGTTTTACCTCGAGATCAAGGATGATATGATGCCATATGGGAGATAGTGGACCATTTGAAGAAATCAATCCACTTTATAGTGATCAAGGAGATGATCACAGTGGAGGTTTTGTTGATGAAATATCTAGAGGATGTGGTGAGAATCCACATGGTCCCAAGGATGATCATTTATGATTGAGACCCTTATTTTACCTTTATTGTTTGGTGAGTTATCCATCCTTATTTTTCTTCTCAGCAATGCATAAGCACTAATTTTCATCTATAGATGGATGGTTAGATAGAGTAAACCATCAAGACTCTTGAAGACATGTTGTGCTCTTGTGTCCTAGATTTTTGAGGTTCATGGATGAGGCACCTTACTTTGGTAGAGTTATATTAAAAAATATTTTCCACTTGACCAATTGTATAGATCTATTTTAATACTTGTATAACCGAAGAACCCATTCTCAATTGTGATGGACTGGGTTAGAGAGTAAACAATTCCTGGGCCAGAACCGGTACATAATATTAGAGAGATTGTTTAGGTGATTTCTAAGAGGATGAAAGTAGCATATGATCACTTGAAATCCTATTTCAATCATAGGTAGAGACCTATGGAGTTAGTGATGTGGATCATGTTTTCTTAAAGGTGACTCCCTATTGTGGAAATGGAATTTTATGTCATGATATTAATCATTCTCCCCAAAGTTGTTGGTATATTTGAGGTTTTAGAGCATGCTGGAGTTATGGAATATCAGATAGTGTTTCCCCCACATATGATCTCGATATATAATATGGTTAACATGTAAAGGATCTTTAATTATCTTCATGGGGACTCTCACATCATCAATTTGTTAGAGATCAATGTTGATGATTATTTTACCTTTGAGGAGAAGCCTGTAGGGATTGTGAACCACCAAAATAAGGTGTTACACAAATGTTCTACCCCCTTCATTCATGTCTTGTGGAGACATAGTGGTGTGGAGGATAGTACCTGGGAATTTAAGTCACATATACACACTCAATATACTGATATATTTTATTTTTTATCTCTTATCAGGTACAACTATTCATTTTTTGGTTATATAACTTTTTTGGCTTGTAATATGGATATCTCGTATTTCTCATTGTATCAAAATCGCATTCCATGAGAGACAAAGACATCTGAGGTATGTCACATGGTTTTTGGGTTTATATTTTCATTATTGTAAGAGTATAAACTCTTACTGTATGTTGATAATACTCGATCAATAGTTCATCTACTCACTGTGTTGATCCCCTTCAACATTTGTGAGGTGGTTGTGATCATGTGGTGACGAGAACCTTAATAGGTATCTTGCAGAGTTTATGTTCATATAACCCCTTTAAGTTTTCACTTTATACTTGTTTTTGATTCTCCAGGATGAGAATTTTTTGAAACGTATATAATGTAAGGTCATGGATCCATGTGGATAGAACCTTTGTGGGTTTTTGAAGACGGTGGTGCCTGGAGGAGGCTCGAAGGATATCTGGAGGATTTCAGCTTCTAAAAGATGGATGCAGGGATATTTCACAGCGTGTAATCCATATACACAATAGGGATGTAGGTTTAACATTTTTTAACAAATCAGGGATATAAAAAATAATAAAATGAAAAGGTGATGTTATATTTTTAGGAAACCAAACCCAGAGGATTATATGAAAATAAAGAGGATTACACATCATGTAAATCCCTATGGTTATCTGTTTAAATGTTTCCAACTACTCAGGTTGTCAAACATTATGTCTTAAACAACAATGTCTTTTGTTATAGGTGACCTGGTGACCCCCTCATTTGCATTTTATTGATTCCTTTGTAATGGATCATTCTCTATATTCCCTCCATAGAACCATCTTGGATCCAAGGTATGTTATACCGTCGATCTTGTGGTTTCTTCAATTCTTTTCTTCCCATTAAAATTTTCTATGTGATGTTTCTTTATCTCCATGTTTCTAGTGTAGTTTTGATGGTTGTTTGTTGGTGTAGTTGTGTAATATCATCCTTTGGTGGATGTAGTTATTTTAGGATAGGATATTGGGATCTATGACATTCGTCCATTCTCATGCAAAGAATTTTGATACCCTTTTGGGATGATGGATTGGTTTCTTCTCTATTTATTTTTGTGCATTAGTATATTTATCATTATTTATCCCCTCGGATAACAATTAAGTTAACATAATTAATTTATTGAACTAGATTAAATAATTGGTATCAATCGATTGTTGATGATGATGTTTATACATTGCTAACGGGTAACTTATTGATTTCTTGGATAGTGTGATGTCTATAATGTTCTTGTTGGTATTGGGTTAGTATGTGAAATTGGTAATTAACATAAATCCAAAAAATAGTTGAAAATTAATTAGTTAAATGATTAAAGAGTCATGTTTAATGAATCCTATTTTTGTTTTAATTTGATTTTAGTAAAATTGAAGAATGTATGCATGTTTAATTAAATTGATTAAGGAACCTGAATCACGTTAATGGTTTTTTATAAAAGAATTAAAGGAACATTAAATTAATTTTTTAATTCTCTTTATATCGTTCTACTTAGATTTTCCATAGTTGGAACCTGTATAAAATTAATCGATTAATTAATGATGGAATAAGAACTAGTTCTACAAAAAAGGATAATGACATTGTAGGAACAATGTTTCCCTATTTATTATAATGGTTGAGTGCCTTGTTTTGAAGAATGTTGAGAGCTTGTTGTGTGTGAAGGCTAAATGCATTGTTCAAAGACAAGAGCCTAGTGTCCATGTTGGTGTCTTGATTCTTATGATGTGTTGTGAGACTAAGATGGATGATCCTAGAGGGTTGTTGTGGTATGTGGGGTGATGAGGCCAAGATTCAATGTGATCCTAGAATAGATGAGCCTATAGGGATATTGTGGTATACGAGGTAAGAAGGCATATTTTTTTTGAAAGCAGTTGATTCTTGGATTGGCCAAATGCATCAAGATATGAATGTGGTTTTTGAGGAGGAGACCAGAGATGATGAAATGGTTTGAAGTTGGACTTACCCATTGATATAAAAGATGGAATCTTGTGTGAATATTTTTTTGGATGATAACAAGGATATTTGTTTATCTAATTTCATTTCCCTCATGATTTCGAAATATAGATGTGCTTGGTTTCATTCCTTGTAGAACTGTATAAGATGTTTTCCTAGAGTTCCTGGTAATAAGTAAAGTAATGTTATTAAAAAAATAATACATATTTAACCTAGGGGTTGTATATTGCTGGGATGAAGTAGAGAGGTTAAAATTTTGAGAAGTTGTGGACTAATTTATTTTATGATTTGAGGGAGTGTAACATTATTATAATTTTAATGTAATGTCATATAGTGATTTTAAACGACAATTAATGGTAAAAGAATTAATTAACATTAAATGAGACTGATAGAAATTAATTAATTAATTAATTTATCTTTATAAATTGTTAATTGCTTATACGATATGTGATCTTAACAGTGGTAGTTAGGAGTCCGAGAGATATTTATTGCAGTTCAGTCCGATATTAGGTTATTCCCACAGTGTGGTTTTGATCTATATTATATCATGTTTTTTGTGGTTATATATAATAATCCACCCTATTTTTTGGGAAACTGACACCCTGGGTATCATGATCCCTGGGGGTGTTTCCCCCAACATCCTAGTGGTTGGATAGATGGCTAACTACCCCGTTTGGCCCCTCTCTATTCTCTTGGTAGATACTTATGTGGGTATGCATGATAGATTTTCTATCATATATGTGTATAGAGGAACGTAATTTCTTGAAGTTATTTTACACACATGTATTTCGGATATAGTTTCTTATAGACTACTCTAGGTATAATGTGTATAGGTTGAGATTGGTTAAGGATCATTACTCGTTGTATGGGTTGGGATTGCTGGATGTATAATAAATGATTTATGATATATGTTATTCAGGAAGTTTTGGCTCCCAAAAACTACATGGTTACTTTATTTATGTGGACATGGTGGTGTTTTTCATGAGGTGCATGTTGTGGTGCTTTAGCTAGGTGTTTGTGGGTTAGACTTTTTGAGAGTGATGCTTAGAACCTGCGATGTTGGGGAAAAATGAAAAACTATAGATGAAGTGTTACCATGGTGCCATTGATATTATCTACTATATTATATTATCTTTTTTTGTGATACATGGTGAGAGTACAATAGTGAGGCTGGGAACATAGTATACCTATTTAGGTTATGAGCTAGTTTCAGTTTTTCTCAACTATGATTTAGTATGGTCAATTTACCATTACACTAGTGGATATGGGGATGATTCTACTAAGAATACTATTATACTCAGCCTATGAATATATAAATTGTGTTATGTTTAGTTAGAGATGGTTGGAGATTAAGCCAGTTACTTCTAGCTTGGGGATTGGTGGGAGTTGTTTCGACTTTGTGGTCAGTATTATCCTAACTATTCATTTGGTACTTTGATTTTCATATCATTTGTAGTATTTATTACATATCATTACACATGTGGACATGGGATATATTTTATATAATAGGATTTTCAGGATTTGGTTTGTGTATACCATGACTCTCTCTTTCATAGGTGTTTTCCTAGAGGGTAATGGATCCCATCTGGATGTTTCTTATACTCTTTGTGCTAGTCCCCAAATTATGGCCTAATAAAGGTGGGACTCAATAGTCAACGTCTCTCTTCTCCAATTTCTTGTCTTTCAAGGGTACACATTGATTGGTGGGAGTTGTAAAACAATTATAATTTATTTAAAGTAGAATCTATTTCTTTTTATTATATCCTCAACATCAATTTTTTCATTTCCATTTCATACTAATGTTGTGATCCAATAAATTCATCTAGGGTATGATATTTTATGTTCATTCTTTATTCAATTAAAACCTACATTACATTAAATTTATTTGGTAATGCTCATAGGACACATTCAAAAATTATTTTGTTTTTTAGAGATACTCCATGTGAATTCATTCCAATCAATGTGATAATGAATATAGGGAAAATTTGGTTTACTATTACATCTCTACCCACCTTGAGATATAGTAACTTAAAATGAAGCATTCCAATATTTATTCAAATTAATTTTTAGATCCAAGGTGGGAGACTTGTAAAATCTCCCAAATTTATTGAGATGTCTTATAATAAGACACATGACTATAAAACTTTTTTTATTACATAACATAAATTATTAACAAATTTATAATTTAAAAAATATCTAGTAGAATCATTTCTTGCATGTTTATCGAGGTCAACCTTAGACATACTGTACTATTTTGACATGATCGACCAGTTATCAATGCTCAACTATTTACGGTATAACACCATTAAGGATGTCTGATATCCACAATCATTGTCCTAATACATAGGTGGCCTATTAAGAATCAAATCATCATTTCGGATAAATCCTTCCATCTTAAAATAATTTATTCCTTAGATTATGAGTCATAGGAATAATTTAGAAAAAATAAAATAAAAGTAGACTCTTTAAAGGGATTTTCTTATTCCAAAAGGAGAATCCTTTGATATATGTTGAAATGTATTATGAAATATAATAATATATCTAATAAAATCAATAATATGGTTACCATTTGATACCAATTGTTAGGTCGGATTGGATAATTACAGTTGTTCTAGAAGAGGTTGAATGGATCATATTAATAATTTTATTCAAATTAATTGATTAATTAAATTGATAATTAAAGTAAATTGTAATAGTAAATTATTATAGGAAAGGGTAAAGAACACGCTGATGTGTTGAATAGTAGTTTGGTCTAAATTCATCATACTATACTCATATATTTCTCTATTCACTGAGAGATACATGTGAACTAATATGATTTTTTAGGGGAATCAAAACCTAATTGGATAATACTTTTCTAGTGGTGGGATAACCGTGACACTGAATGTTTTTAAAGAGTCCCAACCATTTGATCTTGAATTTAATATTAGGGAGTCACAAATAGAGGAAGAGAAGAATAAATAATTATTTTATGCGAAATATAATAAACATAAGAATAGAGACTATGTGAGAGATGGGTTATAGTGTTATAAAATAAAACGATCGCACAAAGGAGAGGGTAAATATTTAAAGCACAAGTACTTGTTCTTGATGATTATATTGGATCATCTCATCATGAATGTAGAAGTCATATTAAAATTAATCCGTCACTTGAGAGAATTTCCAGGTGATGAAACATGGTATCCTAGGGCATTACAAATGCATTGTAATTTTAAAGTTGATAACATTTTTCTCAAGTTAAAATTTTTTATAAAAAATTATGTTAGATAGTGTAATAATTATAGTGATTTGGCACCAATAAATAGTATTTATAATATAGAACTGAAAAAATATAATAGTAAATAAATTCTAATTCAAAAATGTATTAAATATTTAGGTGGGGTAATATTTTCATGCATAATAATCACAAAAAATAAAACCCTAAATTAAAACTAAAGATTGATTCAAACTGATTTGAATTACCAGATGAATGATATTAATAATTCAAATCATTCCCATGAAAATTTTAAGGCTATTTAAAAGAAATATTAAGTAAAATTTAATTTAAGGTAGTCTTTAAATTAAAAAATTTATTATACATATTTAAATGAAATAAAAATTGTTTGAATATATTTAATTTTATTAAATAATAATTTAGAAATGAATCACTAAATGAAATTAACTTAAAATATTGAATCGTAAATATTCCATAAATATATTGAAAGTGTTATCTAACAATAATGAATAAATTTAATACAATTTTAAACCCCATTAAAATATTATAATAATAGTTCTCTTAATATAAATATATAATATATTAATTTTATAAATCAACTCAAAATATAAAATAATTATAAAAATCCAAGAAGATTATTAAAATAAAAAATACGAAGAAAAATAAAGCAATGGTGGTAAAAATTACTTGGTATTGGAAAAAATGAGTCATCATTAAAAAAAGTATTCACCATTATAAAAAATAAATTGAGTCGCCATTAGGAAAAACAATTTAATCCACCATTAAAAAAAAATATAATTTCACCCACCGTTAGTTATAAATTATCCACCTTTGGAAACACAAGAAATCATTAGGTATTTGAAAAAAATTAGTAAATTTAATAATAATCAACCATTGGAAGATAACTCAAGCCATTTTTTTGTATAAACAAGTTCACCACACAAATAATCATTTTTTGACATGAAAATAATGGCAAAGGAAATAATCCATTGTTGTCATACAATAATTGATAAAGTAATGACCTTCTATTAGCATGAATAAAATGAAAAACGAATGAACCATCGGTGGAATAGAATAAGTACATACCATTGAAGATAGAAGAACCTAACACCTTTAATGATTTAAGAAGTAGCCACTATTAAAGGATTAGGAGTAGCCAAAAATGATGGAAGCTATTCGAACAAGGTATAGGGAGATGAATACATGTAGATAAACGCTCATCCACTATTATTATATAACTCATGTGTGTGAGATAATGTTGAATTATCACCCATAAAAGGATGAAGAGGATAGTTTAATGTATCCTAGATTAAGTATTTAATTCTTGGGTGATCAACAATTGAGGAAATATGTTAGAGGTAGTAGATGGTGAATAAAATTTCATTAATTTTGGTTCAAATTGAAAATATAAATTTAATAGATTATTTAACCCATATAAATGACTGTATTTGACGTATCTTAGAAAACCTATTTTAATATAATTTCAATATATTTCTAACTATTCATGTATCTATTAACTTTGATAAGTATTGAGTGTGATTTAATGATAATAAAATTAAAACATGATCTGAATTCTGAAAAGACCATTGCATTAATTTGGTGGTTTTTTATTGTATATGATTGAAATTTTTAGAGTTTCATGTACTTTATTGAAATTAAGAAAATAATTTTTTATTTCTAACTGAATAAACTATTACAAATTAATACTAGAAAATGTGAGATATTAAATAATAAAAAATTATTTTTTTATGGAAAATTTTGAATTGTGGATTTGTTGCAAGCTATTCACCCCTCTACCTTAGGGTGATTTCGATATTTTTTTTGTTTTTATATTTTTCTTACATATTTCATTATGAAGAAATTTATTATAAAACATTGACGATTTTTTGTAATTTTATCATCTGATACTATGTAATAAAAGATTTTTAGGTCTACAAAAACATATCTTTTGAGGAGGTGTGTTTAATGAATTATTAGTGTTAACATGATTTTGACCTTGATAATCAAAGTGGAGTTCATGAAGATAAATTCATGTAGTCAATTCTTTTTTAAATAAGTTCTAGTTGAGAATCTTATACCTTCAAATGGGTCTATTCAAGGATGTTTTTGGTATGAAACATGGATACCTTTGTTCTATTGATTGAACCTCCTACTTCCATGGAATAAAAGAAATGTTTCCTCTAAATATAAAGTATTCTATAAAAAATATCCTTTATATTATATTTGGATTATTAACCAACACACTGTGTTTTATTTATATAGTAAATTTTTTATTTTTATGGTACTAATTTTATCAATTAAGTTGTTTATATAATGAATTTTTATGTATTACTATGCATTTTGTGTATTTTTATGTTGGTTAACTCTTATTTCTAAGAGATTCTATATTCCAAACATTTGGATTTCTCGATGGGATGATAATAGTGATTTGATCTTTAAAATTCTCATCACCCCTCTTGATGTTTTAATATGTTTACCTATAAGAAAAATAGTTAAAAAATAATGGTAAAATTAATTTAATAACTGAATTTTTTTAACATAGACATGAAATTTATTTTGGTGAAATTTGCTATAATTTTGGTAATTTTTTATTATTTTTTTCACATTACATCCTAGAATCATATATCATCCGACCTAAAATATAAATCTATATAGGAACTATTGTCAATTTTTTTCAAGAATTTTATTTCACAATATTTTTATCTTCATGATCTACTCTAAATTCACATTTACATCACGTTAAAGTGGCAATGTATCTTAATTTTAGTATTTTAACTGATTTTGTTACATCGTATATATTTTTTGAATATTTTTTTTAAATTGATGAATCTAACAAATGATGTAAAAATTATTAAGATTTAACATGATATCCACTAGAAAATTTTAAAAAATACTAATGAGTTTTTCAAATTAAGGTATGCAATAGTGTCTATTGTCAAAGGAAATGAATGAAAGTAAGTATTATAAATAAAAACATTAACAATTATTTTTTTAATTTAGTTGTTGTAATTTTCTCATTTTTTTAATGTAATTTTATTTGTATTGAAACATTATTTTCAATATAAATTGAACTATACAATTTCGGTTATTTTAAAAATGTAGTAGAAAGTTACATATAACATGTGTTTTATATATAAAATTTTTGGAAATGTAATTAAAACATAGATTTTATATATAAAAGATATTGTAAGTGAATTTCCATGTTAGTTAATAATATTCCCAATGTTTAATATTTACCATGTCAATATTATCTAATCAATGCTGAAAAGTATTTACATTCTCAATGATAGTAACATTGATTAAAAACCCAACATTAAAATGGTATTTTTTTTCTCTATGTGGATATGTCCTAAAACACAATATGATATTCCTGTTCTTCGCAAAAGTAGTAGAAAAATAGGTGATCATGGTTATGATACCAATAATATGTATTGAGAACACATTCCTTCATACTGACACATCCATCATGATATCCACATGAACCCATTAAATATCTACAATACTCATTTTCAATTTTTATGTAACTCTTTGTGTCATTAGTGGATCCCTTGGCTAATGATATTATATTCATCACCGCTCTTGTGTATATAGTTCTATGGCTCAGATAAAACTTTAAATATTTCTTCTATACACGGTATGGGGTTTCTAATATCATATTATGAACATCATAGTACAAAAATCCTAAAATATTTCATGATCTATTGTATCTAAACACGTTTTCTTCTAGTGGACTACGTAGACACACATAAGAGTGGGGGACAAAAAAATGTGGACTAGTTTTACCAAAAATTAATTTTTCTTTAAGCCTCTCAAACAAATTTGTAATTTAACCTATGATGATGGTTATAGAAGAAGGAATTTTTGTATTATAACCAAGAAAATCCAAAATGAAATGAAAATAGAGAAATTAATGTGGCATTGTCATATTTACAAGGTTCCACCCATCCAAAGTATCATACTTATTTTTTTTGATTTGGATGTATAAGTCATGATTTCTCCACAAAAACTGAATCACCAATTATATGTATATTTTGTAGGTATAATCATAGAATTATGTAAACAATATTATGTAGGTTTTTTCACAATATTATAAACTAATATTCCATTGTATTACACAATAGGACATGTATGCTTCTAGAAATTTCATTGTACTTTCATCGCATGAGTTACTTTTCAAATTCAACTATCTAAATTAGTTCTTTCCCATGAACTAGGAGGATATCTACCAAAAATAGATAATATACTTCCTCAACTACACAAATTATTTGAATACATTTAGATAATAAAGAATATCTCATGAAACATGGTCTCTATTTCTCAAATACACTGTCTCTTACCCTGGAAACCTAAAAAGGGTATATATAAAGTGATCTCAAGATTTGAGATGTGCGTGCCTGATCGACATTTGTGCTCACAAATCTTTTGTGCCCAATGAGACATATGTCGGGAAGGTTCTGCGATGTCTAGGGAAAATGTATAAGGAAGGTTCATGCAAGTTTTTATTTGTGTGTGCAAGATTATCTTTTTCATGAAAGATTCCTACACACACAATGCAGTTTCAATCACCCCTTTGCACGCGCACCCACCACAGCGTGCATGGAAGATCCCTTTCACCCCAAAAATCTTAAGCACAACTGCTAATAGTTTTTCTTATGTATACAAGTACACCTATCCCCTAGAGAGAAGTCTTAAGAGGTAAATCAATTCTCTGAAGCTCGTAAGACCCCCTCTTCCATGCCAACAGGGATGAATAGAACCCTACATATGAGATATTTTGCGACAGGTCCCACATGGGTCCGCCTTCGCACGAGCCTGTAGTGGTTTGACCCATGTAAGATCTCTTTTCTTCCTAAGTCATGTGTAAGAAAGATTAAATTCTATCATGAAAAACATAGAATATTGAGATAAAGACTTCAATATCATGAACAAAAGTGTCAAGGTTCCCAATCATGCATGCACCTGTGCCACAAAACACAATCTAGCACGCAAAAGTGCCAATGTACTCAATATTTCTCGTACTTATGCCACAGAGTCCAATCTTGTCTGAATATCATCCTATGTGTATCCCATATTATTCCAAATATTATACATGCATGTGCCATCTAGTCCATTCTACGGGGGATTTTCCTGCTCACCGTTGCATGCCGGGTTGTGCTCCCAGCCTGTTCCTGTTGCTACCGTCACAAACCCCCATGACAAATGGATACTCAAACTGCAAACTTTTTGGGTTGGGACATCTATATTATCCATTGCACCTTTATACTCACAAAACTTCCACATATGGAATACCATGATCTATGATACTCCTCAACAATCCATGAAATACCTTAAGTCTACATTTTCATCATGGTCCCTTTCAAATGTCGTGAGTTGATATTCTCATCTACAATTTGTTGATTACATTGGGGTGAAAAATTCCTCAACTACCCATCTAAACCCCATCACTCAAATCATATGATAGGTTGAACCAGAAAGGGATTCTCTTTCATAAGTCCCAACAACAACTATTGTTAGGTGCCTTATACTTAATTGTCCTCTCTATATGACATTAAATTTTAGTAAAGCCTATGTGAAAGTCAAAAGATGCCTCTTGTTCTGAATAAGTGATGCCTTATTATCCAATCATAAGAGACTAATAGTCCTCTATATATGAATTTAAACTATAGAAATCACTATGTGAAAAACACATGATTCCTCTTGTTCTGAATAAGAGATTCCATATGTTCGAAACATAAGATGCTAACAGTCCTCTCAACATAACATTAAAATGTAGTAAACCCTATGTGGCCAACATAAGATGCCTCTTATTTTGAATAAGATATTACTTATGTTCTAAGAATAATATGCTAATAGTACTCCATACATGACTATAAACTATAATATATCTTATACAACAAACATAGGATGACTCTTGTTTCAAATAAGATATGACATGCACATCAAGCATAAGATGAATTGTGTCGTGATTATAGTGGCATAATTTCAAGAGCATTGAAATATTTTCAAGCATTCCAAAACTCCACTTTATGATTTGTGGGTATTTCATTCAGATCATCATCCACATTCATGTCTGAAGGGACCCCTAACAACCCTTCCCATGCCTCTTCATCTCACCTACAATTCTGAGCTAATTCCAAAGAAGACTTTGGATGACGCTTCGTGTTTGGGCACATGTTTCGAATACGGTCAATGGTTGTCTCCCATTTGTTTGTTTCCATATCAATCCAACCTGATGTGGATGCTATGATTCGAACATGGTCAGTAGTTATCTCACTTCTTCATGCATTCCCTATTGTGTTCTGAATGATGGTCATGTGATTCACAATTTTCATATCCCTTTTTTCGGACTGATTCCAACACCCTTGGCATTATCTCCCTTGTGCACTAGCTCATAGGTGTAAGACTGAAGTGTATTCCTCAACCAACTATTGAGTGTGGATGTCTTCATGGACAATCATGAGAAATAGACACATGCAACTTCTATGTGTAATCCCTATCCACCATTGTCGCTCCATAGAAGCACCCGGGAGGCATCCATGCATAAGCCCCATCCACCATAACTTCTCCATCATTACTATTTTCATAAATAATTCAATTTTTATTTTAAATCATTGATGGTTTGTTTTGTTAAACCTTATATGGTTTCTCATAACAAGAACATTCACCAAATCCAGTGATATAGTTTTTTAAACTTGTATTCCATAAATACGATTTAGATACCTTTTGTGGGACAAGTTCCAACTCTTCTTAATTTTCTTACAACTTAACCTCCATAAGCTCTTTATGATTCTTTTCTTTGTGTAGATATATTTTCAAATTATCAATCTCTTTTAACGGGATTACATTCTCATCAGAAAAATTATCTTTATTTCTTTTTAAAGTACATTTATATTACAATTTTTTATTTTTCCTTATCATGCCTTATAATATTTCTCAGACATTATTTCAACTCTTTTTTCAAATGATGTTCATGTTGAGTTTCTTCTTCAGAAGTAATACTTCCTAATTATTTATCATTCACTATTACAGTAAAATTATTTTTAATTCATTGTTCAACTGATTTTTTTGGATTCTGTATCACTGCCTTCTTCTTCATTATCTTTATATAAGAAACTACTTATTTTGGATTTGAGGAATTTTATTTCTCTCACTATGGAATTCATTTTTACTTTATCTCCATATTTCTTCTACTATCTTTTTGTATTTATTTCTTCTTCACCAAAATCCCCTCCTTTCTTCATTTGGGGACAATTATCCACAATTTAGATAATTCCTCCACATTGAAATCATTTGAAGGGAAGTTTCCCGTTGTATTTCCCTATACCTATATTTACAATTTTAGAAAACAAGTATAAAATATCATCAGAAATTTTAAATAACTCATTTTTCAAATCGGATTCACTAGCTTCATCTTCAATAAGAAACTTTTTAAACTTTTCATTATTCATATCAAGTTATGAAATTTCACTGTCACCTTTTCTTTTTTATTTTCAAATATTTTTACCTTATTATTTCATAAGATATGAGAGTGATATTAAAATCATCAAGAGATAATGTATCAAAATATTGATCTTCCAATGAAGAAACTATTTCATCAAACATGTCGAGAAATATTCTCATGATCATTTCAACAACTGTTATTAATTTAATGTTTCCCTAAAAAATTGTTAGTACT
Source organism: Viscum album (assembly GCA_963277665.1). Taxonomy (NCBI): domain Eukaryota; kingdom Viridiplantae; phylum Streptophyta; class Magnoliopsida; order Santalales; family Viscaceae; genus Viscum; species Viscum album. The sequence continues at coordinate 689,257,146 of OY728134.1, read as the reverse complement.
AACAATGTAACTAACCCTCGTAATGAAGTCCCCAATAAATTCCTACTCACCCATCATCAAGTATTCATACTTGAATCTCTATATATGATATTTTTCCTTCTTCAAATTTTTATTCCTTCATTTATGTTTTCCAATTCATCATATATACCTTTGGTTGTGGAAATGCCTTTTTACCCATAATAATTCAGATTCAGAAGGCGGTGATAATATAGAATTCTTGTCTCATCCATCATTCTCCATATTCTTCTTATAAAAATATGTTTGAGGATCATTAATATAAACAAGAAGAAATTAATCAATTACAGATTCAATAACATCACATCCAATAGACATAAGATAATGCAACATTATATCATTTCAGATATGATAATATACTCAATAAAAAACAAGAATACCTTTACTTTTCATTCAATAAAAATTCTCTATCAGTAAAGACCAAGAGAAGGAAACCATTGAATCTGATACCTCATGAAAGTGACATGTTAGTGAAATTGTATCACAATGAGGGGGAGGGGTGAATCAGTGATTCTTTTTCTTTTATGATTCTTTGCAACTAAAGAAAAATTCACATCCTTTTATACATTTGAATTCCCTTCTGAAAACAAATCTAACACACACCCACTAGAACACAAGAATTTACAAGGTTCAGTTTTCCATAATAATATAAACATCATTGGTATGGTTTGGAAGTGATCCAATACCACACAATCCACTAAAAACAACCCATAGATGATAACAAGTAGGATATTCCCTTTCACTCGTGTATCACTGTTTAAAAAATACAACATATTTTGTGCACCCTCTTTGAAGAAATAGGTTTTAATAATATTTTTGTAACAATGAGTGTTAACTATTATTATTTTCAACTTAACAAAAGTATTCATTTAAAAAATCATCGATTCTTTACCCAAAATATGGTAATAACTTCATTGACATTGTTAAGAAAAATCTAGTCCAATTTTCCAACTACATTTTTACTAGTCTAATTCTTTTGAGTATTATCATCACTAGTATGATTCTTATCACCACAATTATCCCTAGTATGATAAATCCAGGTATAATTCCTCCCAATAAAATTATCCATATTATAGAAATTATGATACATTATTAGAGTATGATAGAGTTGAATCTAAACCACTTCAATTTTGCGTATAAAAAAACATAGTATGATTCTCCAAAGCCTAGAAATATCAGTAATGAAATATTGATCTGATTATCATCTCGATATGATGATCAACGAGGTACAACATTGGGATCTAGTCCCTTATCCTTTCACTTATCCATTGAAAAATATTCAATAAAGGCTCAATAAGAAATCATCGTCTACTCTCTAACAACTCGAAGATTCTCTCACTTCTGTTGTGAACAGTACAAAGGTTAAAAAGTAAAAATTACTTCCCTTTTATATGTAAATTACGAGAGTTTTTATGCCAAAAACCATTCCCACTCATATAAATTCACCAAAATCACGATTTCCCTTAAATTTATAGACAATTATGACTTTTCCAAATCATCTCCAATATTCTTGAATATTATACCATCTTCATCTCTTTCTTATACATCATTTCTAGTGGTCATTCCAATTTCAATTTCCAAGTCTGATTTCATAAAATTTATTTCTAGAATAAAATGCTTCGTACAATGTGAATATGTAAATGAAGAATGAAAAATTTTCATTGAAATTGAAGCCCCCATCAACAAAAAATCCATATCTTTTCTTCAGTATTTTTATTCATTCATATGAAAATAGAACAATGAAATTAAATAATGATATAATGGATCATGACCTAATTGATGAAAGAATAGAAAATTCTTACCTCTTTGAAAAAAATCTACATAATGAATTTTACACTTCTCTCAACCCTCTAGACAATACATTTCAAAAAAAATCATAAATCATTTTTCTGCACCTTAAAAAATTAATTAAACTATATCAAATGGTTAGAATATATTGTTTATCTATCTTTATCATTACTATTATCATCAGATTCAGATCAATTCCTTTTATATCGGCCTTGTTTAAAAAAATTTCTACCTGTGTATAATAGAATGTTCAATAATATGGGAAGATGTCAATAACTTTCAACTTCAAAAACCAAATTTCATCACAAAATATATTTTGTATGATTGTACAGGGTACTATTTTTCTATGAACAATCATTCTATGTATGATTACCCGAAATTTGATCATCTTAAGTACGATTAGCTTGGATATGATAGTGGTTTCTCTTTATTCCCTTCCACCCATATATGATTAATATTTGTATGAATTATTCAGAAAATTTTTTTTCTTTCTCATCATCACAAATAGCTTTTTTTTCTTGATCCCTAATTAAATTGTCCAATAATCATTTGTCCTAAACACAATCACTGGTACCCTTTCCTTTTTATCCATATCTGATCAAACTAAACCTGATCAGTATGATATTTTTCATTCCACCTTTCTTTCATTAAACTTGTACCATATGTTTTTCCACTTACTTATCATTTATAAGAAATACAAATCAACAATATATCATCAACTTTAATTTATCATAGTCATATAGAGTATGATTTTCCAAATTCGATTAAATCACTCTTACCAAAAGGAAAGTGAATATGAGGACCATTTAATTCCAGTAAAATTCATCCACAAAACGATTGATCTATTCATTTAACACTCATTGTCAATCCGATTATGATCAATTCTTCATTACGATGTATTCCCATATAGAACCATTGGTGAGTCCAATAAAAAATTCTTCTTCCAAAATAATTCTCAACAAAATGAGGTACTTTCTTAAAAAAATTGAATGATGTTTTTAAGAAAACTAATTTATCTTTATTCTAACCAAATATAAATGGGTGATTTTATTTCATAAAAAAAATATTCTTGACAAAAAAAGAAAATACTTGAAAACATTAATCATCATCATCACCTTTGTCCTAAAACATATCTCTTCCCTCCTATATCAATCTACCCATTGGGATCCCTTATAGGAGTTTCAATATCCTCTGTTCTTGATCAATGTCCTTACATTTGAGATTTTCAAGATATTTGAGGTGATTTATTCCTCTCTTTCTATTTTCTTCCACTATAACTCTCTTATCTATTGGTTTTTTCTTTCCCTGTTAACCCTATATCGCTTATGTTCATATTTTGGGTTCCAGGTGGATCTAATAATATGGTATTTAGTATTTCAGGTTATAATATGTTGTGTATATCCCAGTGGGTGTGGTCATCATTGAAAGTGAGACTTTGTGAATCCTTTTTACTTGGTTTACTCAACAATGAGGTAGATGTATCTATGACATCGTTTCAATTTGGATTTATTAGTTTGATTGGGATTTCAAAATTCCCTTTTATCGAATTATGATTATATTTGATATAATTATTATAATTTAAAACTTTTTATTAGTGATTTAATCCAAAAATAAATGGTTTCATTTAAAATTCATGGGATTCATGTTTTGAATGGGATGTTTTAATTTGAAAATATTTTTTTAAATTCTCCAATATATTATTGAAGTATTTTCTATATTTCACAATGGGTTTTGACCCATTTTTTGTTTTTTCAATGATTGAAAACAACATTTAAAAAGGATTTTGGTTCTGAAGTGAGTTTTTAACATCAATGTGATTTAATAAAGTGTTTCTTTGGTGTATTTAAAATTTTTATTTGAAATATTTGTGTGATTTTAAGCTAGTGAAAAAACCAATTGACAATTTTTTTAAATAGTTCGATGGAAATAGATGGATTATGGATTGGTTTTTGTTTTCAAAGATTGATACCCTTGTTTTAAGGATGGTTTAGAGATGTTTTCAATATTTTGGAGTTTATTATCATTTTCGAAATAGTGTTTTGAATTTTTTTTATGAAATTCGGTAGGGATTGGAATCATGAGCTATGATTTTATTTAAAAGTATGGACTGGATCATTGGTTTTAAAATAGTGGATATGAAATTAACCCCTTGATTGACCATTGGTTGTTCACCCATTTTCTGGGATCTTGATCTCTATTTAATTCTCATTTTCCACCCTTTTGTGGTATGGTTCATGTTTATGTTTTGAGTTCACATTATTATGAATATTTTCATCATTGGGTGTTTTGGTTGAGGGTGAATATTTTTATTCCATGTGTGTTAGGAATGGACTATTTTCCTACACCAATATTCTTTTATTGGTCTTGGGAGACTGTGTACTATGTGGAAGACATAGATTTTTCTTCTAGGTGGTCCACAATATGCTAGTTCCCTCCAGTTATTCTAGGGATACATGATATATGGGGGTTGGTCATCATAATGATTCTTATTTGTGATAATTTAATGATAGATTATTTAAGCAATTGTGAATGTTGGTATCGTGTTCATGAGTGGTATACTCATATATAGTTAAGTGATTCACACATTAAAAATACATAGGTGAATCCTATGAAACATTGAATTTCATGGTGTTTCTTGATTGAGGGGAGTTTGATGTAGTGATTTTTATCATTTCCCCAGCATTATTTATTAGGGAACCATTTCATGTTTATATTTAGATGCTTTCCTTGGGATATATAGTGCTTACTCATTATCTTCGTCCTGTGTAACTATTTGGGTTGTTTTCTTTAGAAAATGTGTTTCCAAAGTTGTTGGAATAAAATTTTTACATTAAATACCCTTGCGTATGTTATATAGGTTGGATTTCAAAATGGGTGTTTAACCTAATGGATAGATTCATCCAGTTTAATGATTTCAAAGAGATATTTTACATTAAAATGAAAAAAATATGTTTTTTTAGAAATTTTACAAGTTGTGTAGTTTTAAAATGGATTAGGCTGGTGTATTTTTTTATGACTTGTGTGTTCATTTTGTAAAACAAAGTGAATTATTTTTAATGTGGTTTATGGAATTGTTTTTTTCTATCAAAATGTTATATGTGAAAATACTCTTTTCTATCACTAAATTCAATCTAGATTTTATGAATTCAATTATGAAACATATTTTATATATTTAGTGGGTTGTGTTAACCATCAAATATTTTTATCTTATTCTTATACATTTAATATCTAATTTCCCAGTTGGATTATTGTCAATCGTCATAGAAGGTGTGGGGTGAGTAGGATGGTGGAGAAAAACAAATGGTTTCTATGGGATCCTTTGGGCTATTCTTGAGTTGGTTAGTATTTTCTTCCCTTTTTATCTAGTGTTCTATCTGCTTATTTTTTCATATCATCCCATTTTTGGATATTGTTTATGTGTTTGAAAATGGGTTGGACCATTGTAGCTCATTATTACATTTTTTGTAGGTTTTTTCTTTTATTTCATGTATTTATGTTTTTCTACTGTATATATCTTGGATATGGTTATAATCATTCCCAAATGGATTTATATGATTCCCAAAAACATGTTATCAGTCTGTGGGGATAGGGAATGCACAATGGTCATTACAAAAAATGGGGTAAAATTTTGGGTTTGGTAGAAGACTGACCCAATTTGATACAAATTAGTAACAGAGGTATTAGGTTCATTAGGTAGATCATAAGCATCTCGTATATCCCTTATTATTTTTTGATCTCCTAGTATAAATGAGATTATGGTTTTCAGGTATTATTAGGTAAGGGTAGGGAGAGTCTATTTATATCTTCCTTATTTAAAACCTCAATATTCCAAGAGAAATTGAAATTTTAATTGTAAATTTGAGGTGTATTATCTTTTTGATGTTATTATATATGTGTTTTGATAACATTTTAGTACTTATGTGATATTGGGGGGTCATTCTTTAGCTTCCGTTAGGAATGGGAGGAGGCATTTAATAGTATAATTGTATTTCATGGCCTAAGAAATCATGTAATTACAATGTAGTCAATTATTCCTCAATGTTAATGTATGTTGCATGGTTGATGTTCATTTTCCCAAAATACATAACCAATTTTGGGATAACACTATTTATCCCAGTTTATCCAATTTTAAACCTCTTTAATTGGGCTTCTATTAAGGTGGTTTACACTTGTAGGAGGTTGAATAAGAACACATTGGGATTCCCTTCTTCGGATGTGGGTATTTAGTCATGTTTTTATTATTATGTATCACATTGTATGTTATTGGTTTTGAAAGTCTTTTTTTGTAAATTTAATGGGGATTTTTAAAACGTATATTTTTATAATTGGTTTTCTGTAATGCTTATTTTAAAAGGATGGTTCTATGAAATGTTTTACCAAATAGTTGTTTCCCTTATGATATTTGGAATAATTAAAATTTTAAAAAATTTCTTGTTTTTTTTCCAAAATGAAATTAATTTAAATGGTTATTTTTTAAATCTATTTATTATTAAAAAGTGTATTTTTATTGAAAATAGATTGAAAGGTGTTTTTAAATGGGAAATGGGTTTTGAGAACCATTCCTTATATTCATGGTTTTCATGTGAATTATATTATGAAAATGATATGTGGATTTCATTGATAATGGTGGTGTGTTTTTACACCATGGTTGTTCTTTTAATCTCTTTGGTCGAATTGGCCTCATTTTACACCATGGTAGAGGGTTATTTCAAAATTCCATAGTGAAATTTTTTATTTTAAATGAAAATATTCTTTTCTTGATGTGAATGATGTGTTACATGTTTGGGGGAATTTATTGGGTTTGATTCCTTTCTTGTGAAGGAATTATTTGGTTTTTTTATTTAAGGAATGAATTATTTATGTTCATATACTTATTTTTTTCCCTAAAATGTTTGAAATTGATTATTCAGTTCAAGGACCTACCCAGAGTCTGTGTTTAGTGGTGGATGTGTGTTTTTCTTTGAGCTCAGGCCCCATTTTAGATAACTAAAATATGCATCCACCTTTGTTTGGTTGTTTTAACGGGTCAGTTGAAGTTGTGAGGTGGTTCGAAGATATTGTGGGAATCCTCAATTATCTTGGGACACTTGAAGCTTCAAGGTTTAGAAATTTTTAGTGGTTTATTACATGTTTTATTGATTTTCATGTTAGTTGATGGTACCTTCTCAAATTCAAGGAGTTTTTTCTTGATATATCATTTGGATGATTTTTTTCAATAGTTATTCCTTTGGAATATGAATGTGGAGAATGTGATTAAAAATTAGAATTTTCTATAGGGTGAAAAATCTGTGTGGGGGTACACCGATTAAAATTTTAATTTGTTTACATTTTCTACAAAACCAGTGGTCAATAGTTATGATAATTATCATTTTTTTGTAAGTGGTTTTTCACAATTCATGGTTCATATGTACTTTCATCAGGCTGGATATCATTTAAGAGGTTTTCACAAACGCCATGTGGATGGAAGCTAATCAGTGTAGGCTACCTGTATTGGTTGATTCCATAGTTAGAACTACTGGGTGTGAGGTTCACCCAATGATAAAGTTGTAGAATTAGGATGACATAGGATATAAAGAAAAAGGTATTTATCATAGGAAGAGAGTATATCTTGGGTTCTTTCAGTGTGGTTCTATAGGGCATGACAGTCTCTATTGTTTAAAGTCTCCTAGATTATAACTCAGTTTTTTCTATATAATATATATTCATATGTTTTTAAATAGGTTTTTAGAAGAGGTATCTGGTTTTTTCATTGTGGATGGGTTATTTTTTTGGTACCTTTAATTTTCTGGTTGTAATATTGGTATTCAGAGCTTCAAATGTATTATTTGGTATTTTTTGTATGATTACCATTGAAATTCTTTGATGGATGGTTTGAATTGTATTTTATGGAATTAAATCTTTTTCAAGTGAAATGGTTCCCCCTGATAGGTGGATTTTTAGGTTTTATATTTTTCCAAATTCTTTTTTTTGTTGGATATGGGTTACATTTGTTGAGCCTCATTTGTTTGGGTAAACCTCCTTTGGGAGTTTTGTTATGCATGTTATTATGTAAGGACATTGAGGTACTCATTTCTTATATTTGAGAGAATCATTAGGATTATCATGGAGTATGTAGGGTGCATAGTTTATATGTTTAGTTTTGTATAATAGCTTGTGTTTGACAATAACCATTTTGATGCAGCATGTGAGGGTGATCTTGGTTTTTAAAACGAAGTTAATTTTGAATAATAGCTGGTGTTTGACAATAATAGTTTTCATCCAACACCATCTTTTTCTCTTTTTTCCCCTTAATTCACAATACATGGAGAATTTTTTCTTTGTATTGATGGAACATGATAATATATCATTGTATAATGAGAAATTATTGGAAACCAGTGCGCTTTTCATGAATGGTTTAAAATAATCAAATAATCGATTAATATTCCTCCTTGAATTATTTATGTATTCCGTATAATTTTTTGATAACCATGTAAATTTCTATTTATACATCCAAATAATTTCATCTTTCTTATTTTTTTACTGATTAATTGTCTCTCAATATCCTATTGATGTTAGGGTAGGAAATATTTTTCTAGGATAATATCATTAAAATCTATCCATTTCATATTTGAAATTTTGTCCTCTTTTTTTTCTTTTGAATCAATGACCCCCATTTATTTTACTCACATGAGAGATAATAAAAAATATTGATAACATTCTTCCTTTCATTACTTCCCAATATAAGAAATATATTATCTAAGGAACTTATTCACCATTCTGTTATAGATGGTTTTATACTTTTATTTAATGCTGGAGGAGGTTATCATATAAAGCGGTCAAAAGTTTCACTTCCACATTTTGGATCTAGATTCTCTAAATGTTTATGGTTGTTGTTCATAACTTGAATTAGTGATCCCATTATAGTTATAAATATTTCAGCACTAGTAGTATCTCATGTAAAAAATCATAATATTTTATATGAGGGAAATCCATAAATTGGATATATGTTTTGAAATATTTTTTTATTCCTTCTGCTAGATACCATTTCTAAATAATGGAATATAATTAATTAGCTTATAAATCATAATAAATAATTTATACTAGAAAAATAATTAAAATAAATTGAAATTTTATGTGTTAAAAATCCCATATTCATAAAAATGGTTTCTTTGGGGGACTATTTACTTTTTAGTCCTTTATAATAGTTTAAAAGGAAAATATAAATCATCCTATGAATATTCCCTATGAATTTAAAACATGGTGCATAGTAAGGCCCATTTTCATGTACCATGTTATTTAGAGTCTGGCCCGAGATACCCTTTTCATGTTGTTACACCTAGGTACATATGTTCTAGGACCATGTCCACATATAGTATCCATATAGGGATGTATATATAGGAATACCCACATAATTTATACATTAATAATATTCTATGATATTATTAAAGTATTATCTATAATGTATATCTTATTATTATGTTCCCTAGTCTATTTTTTCTAAATCTATTTTCCATGGTTTCTACTAAACATTTTTCGATACCAACTAAAGAGACCCTTGCTCCAGTTTCTCAGAGATGGTGCATTACATTATTAAATTTGTCTAATAAAAAAGGAATTCTCATGTTGAAGGACAGACTGGTTTAGTAGTTTTGGAATCTAGAATACATAAATTAACTATACATTATAATATGAAATGAAACACATCATATCAACTCCATTGGTAACAATTGTAAATCCTATATTTTTCCTACAAGTCATTCATAATATTAATCGTCACATGCTACGAAAAAATAAAACATAAGAATTTTATGATTTAAAATGATTAGTTAGGGTGATAAATACAATGGAAGCTAATATAAATAATAAGGTATGGTGAATTACTCAAAACAAAATCTATAAGAACGTAATCTTGAGAATAATATAGTAAGAACAAAAGCTAGATAAATAATGAAATAAAAATAATCCAATAAATATGATGCTCAACCATTGATATTATAATAGTCAAATAATCACATGGATTGACAATTAATAATATAATAATGAGGGAATGAATAATGTCATACATCTGAAACATACCATCGAGGCCTCATCCAAGATATATAAAAATATATGGTTAAGGCTTTTTCCAAATCAATTTCATTTTTCTCTCATGATACCTATCAATGCATAATGGTGATATAGTGGGACCCACCCATAACATACCATGTCCAATGAATTATTAATATGAATTGGTTTAAACATAAACAACATACACATATGAAATGTTAATAACATTCCCTAATTTCTATAGACAATCACTGACCATTCTGAGTAGTATGGTGAATAACATCAAAATAGCACATCCATAGTCAAACTAATCATCAAAAATTTTATAAAATCATGTAGAAAAAAATAATAAGAGATAAATCTCAATAAATAATAAGATAAAATAATTTTTTTAAATATATTAAAATACTATAATAAGATCATTGAGAAATTATTGAGAGAAATACCCATGTAAATTTTCAAAGAAGACATATTTTGAAAAAATAATATATATTTGTTTCAATTGTTTATATAAACCCAGAAATTAATAAATAATGTTTCTCATGAAAAAATTATTGATTATAGAAAAATATTGGTGTAATATAACAGATTATATATTTTACTTAATAATGGGTAGTAAATCAGGAAGTTCCCTTTAATCAGGCCTGCATATTGGGATGTGTTGACAAGGGAACCTTCTAAAACATGTATTACCCCATAAAATAAAGATGATATGATATTTATAAATTAGTTTCAAACATATACATAGAAAGATTAATAATTATACTAAAATAATTAAGAAATTAATTTTATTTAAGAGGTATAAATAATAACCCAATTGAAAATGTAGGTTTGGGATGAAACCTGCACGATATGTCAGAAATTGTACCGCACATGACATAAATGTCCTAAATACGAAAATTGAATAAATTATTTAATTAATAAATACTTTTATCTAAATTTAGTTTATTTAATATAATTTTATTATGTTCATTTATTATCTTTTTTTTGAGTTATTAGATACAATTTTCTATTTGGGAGCATTTGTTTCCTTGTTAAACATGATCGTTTGACATGTAAATGAGTGTGGATGTTAATGTAAAATGGGAAAAGATAACCAGAATTGATGTTATATTTTATTAATTAAAATTAAAGGTATTAAATGTTTATATAATTTGTTTATCTTTTTTCGGTGAGGATGAGTCATTCGATAAGACAATAGTGATAATTGATTAGATTGTTGTGGCATTTTTTGGATCATCACAAACTTGTTTTGTCTTATTAATTAACATAATGTGTATATAATGGTTCAAGAAAAATAAAAATTATTAAATGAATATTTTATTTTTTAACCACAAATATGGTTTTATGAATAGCCTTGAAATAATTAATTGAATATGAAAATACATCATCCATGATGTTTTAAAATTTTCACATCATGGGTGATGTTTTCATTTATATAATAAAAGAGAAATAGAACATATTGTATGATGGATATTCCATTAACATCATATAATTATAGTATATAAGTGATTCTAGAGTTATGATGTATCATAGGACTGGGTAGGTTAGAGAAGGATAAGAAAATTAAAGATATTAAAATGAAAATAAAAGAAAATAAAGAGGGTTTTTAACTCTATAATTAACTTCCATAAGAACCTCGTTAAAGGGATTGGTTTGGCCTTATATTGACAACAATGTCTCCTTGATGCTGGAAGTCGATTGAAAATGTGATTGGGCATAAATTTAAAAATTGTCAAAGCCTAAAATGTGTGAGGAGAAGGCGTGGTGAGGGTTGTATTTATAATGGAATAAAGGGGTGTTATTTGAATATTTTTCTTATTTGTTTATTATTTTGGATCAAAACTGTGATTAGAATGAGAATTATAACCAACTATATTAAAATAATTGTGATATTTTTTTTATAATGGTCTTTCATTATCCATACATCACATATGACAGAATTATTCATGTATTTCTCATTTATCGTAAATTATCATATTTCTCTATTCGCCAAAAAATTGATGCATTTTAGAAAAATCCCAAAAATTCACTCTTACAATTTTTTAATTTGTATAATTAAAAAAGGAAATGTATTTTATAAAAATAATTTTCTATTTATAATTAATTTAATTTTTAAATGTAATTATTATTTACTCGAAACATTCTAATTTAAAATTTTGAACTGAATTTTAACACTCAGAAAATTTATCTAAGGTATCATAAAATTATACTAAAATCATAAGACAACAAAATATTAATTTATTAAAACGTCTAATGAAAATAATTTTTCTTATAAAACATTTTTATAATTAATAAAAGTTAATTAAATAACTATAACTTATAAAAATACCAACACGTAATTAATAAATTTTAAAATATTAATTTACTAATACAATTATAAAATTATATCATACAATCATTTTTGATATGCCTAAATTTTCTTTATAATTAATGGGCGAGGTACTATTAAATTGTTTGATTTACTAATCATAAGGGTCATATTAGTATTTCTATGGTCAATTTACAATTTCATCAGCATATGTTCCTTAACTTATAAAAATACTGTTAATTTCATTCACCCTTCATTTATAATGTTTGTATTGTGTCCTCTAAGATATATGATATGATATATACTATATTTAGTAATTATAAAAGGGAAATCTCATTGATATAATTTGGGTTCGTTGCAAATTTATATAAAAAATGATTTATTTTGAAAAATGATAATGGGTGTGTGGTTTGGATTGTATTAGGTTGATATCTTTGTTTTAAAAAAGTATGTATTCAATTTTTTAAACAAGGAGAATTATTTTTGAAGTGGGTTATGTAATTGTTTTGGTTTTACATTAGTTATATGTATTCATACATTCTATATTTATTTCCAAGCTAGAATTTATAAATACCGTTATGAAAAATATTTCATATATTTTGTGAGTTATAGTGATCTATTAGTATTTTTAGCTCATGGTTAAATATTTCAGGATCCAGGTTCATTATTGAATTATATTTTGTCATTGTCTATGATGTGGGGTGAGTTGGATGGTTGTGAGAAATCAGATGTTTCACGTATATCCTTTGAGTTGTACCTGAGTTGTTTTGTACTGGTTTCCCTTTTTATCAAGTGTTTTAATTTATTCCTTTGTTATGTCCTCTTATTTTAAGATGTGGTTTATGTGTACTCAAATCAGTTGCATCATTGTAGTTTCTTATGACATATTTTGAATATTTATTTATTTTTATTATTATATTTATTTTATTTAGGTTATTGATCTTTGATTTTAATTAAATCATTCCCAAAGAGATTCTTATGATGCTGAGGAACTTGTTTCCAACTAGTGGGGATGGGGAATGACTTTCGGGCCATGTGGAAAATTGGTTTAGGTTAGGGTTTCAATGGTAGCCCATGTCGGTTCATTATAAATTGGTATCAAAGGTATTGGGTTCTTTTGTAAGATCCTAAGCCTCTCATGTAGCCCTTGTTAATTTAGTATTTCCTATTATAAAAGATATTAAGGTTATCGAATCTATAGATATAAGGGTACATAGTGTATGACTATCTTTTTCTTATCCAAAATCTCAAGCTTCCATGGGATGTAGGGATTCAAATTGTGAAATAAGATATTTTTTAGCTATTTTTTATATATGTTGATGTATTTTGATCTCCTTTGAGTCTGTAAGGGATATTGGTGGGGGTTCATTAGTTGGTTTTTAGTTGGAACAGGTGGAGTATATGAGTGGAATGATAATCTTCAATAGCTCTAGAAATCGTGTGGTGGTCGTGAAATCAATTCTACCTCCATAGTAGGGTGTGTTATACAGTTGGAACTCATTTTTCCAATGCATGTGACCGTAATATTAATAACATTTTTCTACCTTTTTATCTAGTTTGAATCTTATTGAATATGTATTATCTAAATGTGGTTTACACTAATGGGAGATGGATTGATGAGTGTTTTGATTTCCAATATTGAGATGTGATTCGTGTGTTTCCTTTTTAGATGTTTGTACCGTGATTTATGTTTGCATGGTTTTTGAAACCATTTTTAGAAAATGTAATGGGCTTTGTGAAATGCCTATTTTCAAATTTGGTTTTGTGGAATTCATATTATCAAATGTTGGTTTTATGGAATTTTTTACCAAATTTAAATTTCCATTGGGGTATTTGGAAAAAGTTAATTGTTATGAACTTTATTCTTTGGGGTTTTCCTGAAACAAATTAATTTCAATAGTAGTTTTTGAATGTGTTTTCAGATTAAAAGATAATTATTTAATGAAAAAAGTATTATAGGTGTTTCTAAGAGAGAAATGAGTTATGAGGATCATTCCCTATAAGCTTAGTTTTCAATTGAAATGAAATTTAAAAAGACATTTTGTGTCTATCCCTAATTAGGTCTGTGTGCTTTTCCACCATGTTTGTTTTGTTTATTGTTTGGGGTGGATTATTTATAATTTCTGCAACTATGTTGATGGTGATTTCAAAATTCAATAGTGAAATAGAGATTTTAAAAGAAAATATTCTTTTTTGGTGTAATTTATGTCTACATCATTAGAGGGATTGTTTTTTGGTTTGATTCTTAACTTGTAAAGGAATCATTTGGATTATGATTTGATCGATGAATTTTTTATGTTCATTTAATTTTTTTGTTGTCACATAGAATTTATAAAAATAATTAATCAATTCTGATGCCGACCCAGACTCCAAGTGGAGTGGTGGACCTCGGACATTCCATGAGATTATGGCCTATTTTATACTTCTGAAATTGGCATCCACATTATTTTGGTGGTGATAAAGGGTTAGTAGAATCGTGGTTAAAGTTGAAAGGGATTTAGGTGATCATCAATTCTCTTGGGAAACTTGATGATTCATGGGTGGCAGTTATAGAGAGATTACATGCTAGTTTTAACTGAGTTTGGTGGTATTAAATAGACTTTATCATATTTTTGACGTTATATCATAGGATCTATTTATGATGAAGTTTGTTTACTATTTCATACATAAGAATGTGAATGGGGAGAAGTCTCTTGAGCTAGTGAGACTTCATCAGAGTAACCGATCAGTGAGGGAGTATAATGATCTCTTTTTAAATTTGCCAACATTTTATCCAATGCTAGTTGTCAAAAATTTTAATATGGTTTGTTTCATTAGAGGAAGTCATCAACCAAATAATGGTTTTGATAGAATTTTAGTAGGTCTGACATCTTTTTAGGTGGTTTTCAGCTACTTTATGTGGATGTAATAAAACATGTCTAGGCTACCTATATTTTGCGATTCCTTATTTCCACTTGGTATGCATGAGGTTCACCCAGTGAGTGAGGACCAGAAGTAAGATAAAGAAGATCTTGGATCAAATTTTCATTCTCTTGGGAATACAAGATTTCTTGGTTGCTTCCATCATGGGGATCTAGGGCATACTAACCTCTCTTTTTTTAGGCCTTAAAGAGTTTACCTCTATTGTGGTCGTGTGGGTCATATTTATAAGTTCTGTATGCTAGTTTTTTGAAAGGTGCCTTTTTTCATTTATGGATGTTTTGTTTGTTTTAGGACCTTTACTTAAGTGGTTGTAATACTAGTTTCTATATATTTACCTATGGTTGTTTGTTTTTTTCGATGATACCTTTTTGGAATATTTTTACGGATAGTTTGAATTTTGTTTAATGGATTTCATTATTTTTATTTTGGAATTCTCCCCCTGTAAAACCCAATTACCTTTATGACTGGTATGTTTTAACCTTTTTTTTGGATTTATCTTTATCAATAGGTGAGTATGCTATGATGTAATTTAGGGGATACATGTAATTCAATATTAAGGGGGTTTTTTGGGATTTTATGCATAAAAACATATAGTATTTGTAGTATGTTATGAATTTTCATGTTGTGTAATAGGGATACATTATAAGTGATAATATATTGTAAGATGTTTTAAAATTTGTACATAGCATGTAAGGTTTCATGTCATTTATATTTCTTATACAGTGTAAATATTTAAAATCATATTTCAATAAAAATAAATGTTTTTTCAACATATATTGAACTTGAAAATTTACATGATTATCACTAGGGTTACATTCTAGGTAAGTATTGATGAATGCATTTTTAAATGTGTTTCATGGATAATTTCCATTTCAATCAACCTTAATAAAACCCTTTCATGACCTAGATCTTTACTTAGGAATTTATGGAAATTTAGAAGGATCTCCTCCCACTACAGATCATATGTTTGGTAATTGATCATTATGCTGGTTTTGGTGTATCTCTTCTGTTAGGAGATCATATGGACTCTTTTTTCTTGCTCAGTTATACTCCATGTAGTTATATATATCATATTTTTATTGATATATCCTAACACATTGTTGTTAAATATTTATTTTTGTTTTCTTTAAAATATATTTTCTGACTTCATTTCAATTGGTGTTTCCTTTTGTGGGTGTTTTTCCATTAAAACATTAGGTGAATCCATTTATTATTATATAATTGAAAAAACCTTGAATTTATAATTGATTGAAATTTCATTCAATTATGTTGTAAAATACCCAATTTTATGTGAATTGGTATTGAATTTGACATGGAATGGATTATGGGGAAACCATCATTTATAATGGTGTTGAAGATTGGGGAACATATTGAAATTGATGGATGATGTGAAGTTATTTGTGAATTTATTTTTATTAAAATGCATTCTATTAATTGTAAAAAACCTATAATTGTTTTGGGTTTTAGAATGAATGAAATGATGAAAATCCATTAATTTGTTTTGGAATGAAATTGGCATATTGAAAATAACAATTCTGAGATTTTATTTTAAAGTCTTTTGAAATAATATTCTTATTAATGATTGATTCATTGGGAACATTTGTATATGGGTAGTTCATGATTTATTTTGGATAAGAAGAATATGAGTGTACTTTAATGGAACCCTATTAATTTTGAAGACTCTAAAAAAAATCTAGTTCATCAATTCTTATCCTCAATGGGATGTTGGTGATTCTTATTCGGTAAGCTACAGAGGGACATTGTACACATATTTTCTATGATCACATATATGAGATGTGTGAGGATCTTGTAATAGAAAACTATAATTCCCTAGGAAAGATTTCTTATTGTGATAATATGATTATAAATGATAATTTTTTTTGAAACTGGTTTACCCGGGCCTAGTGATTTATATAAAATGTTTTATATAATCTGTTTATTTACTCTATGTTTGAAATATTTTCTATCATTTATAAATGAAAGTCATGTTTTTTTTATAATATGAAATTGTAAATCTATTCCAATTTTTTTTTAAAAATTTAATGAATTATCTTTATAATTATTTAATCTCACTATGGAACACGTCGTGATACCCTTCTGGTATTTTTATCTAACACACTTCCTTTTTCTATAGAAATTATTATATTTTCTCGTTCTTGGTCTGAATAATTAGAAAACACCAATTGTAGGTGTTGTTTTATCTTGCTCCCATGGGTATTAGAGTTATGTTTTCTTCTGGGATGTTTAGCTTTTATTTTCAATAATTTAGTTTTTTTATGTTGTACTATTTGGGATTTTTATTTTCTCTTTGTTTTTTGATATAGTATCATTTTAAATTTTTGATAATGTTGATATGTATCTATATCTTAGACATTGTTATTTGGAAAACCCATTCCCACTTTTATATTATATGATTTTATGTTAGAGTTTTTAACCTATGGGGATGTGAAATTCCATTTGAGATATTTTAATACAAAATCAGGTATTATGGTTCTATGTTATCTGAGCTAGTTTGTGACAAAGTGGTATTAGAGATGCAGGTTTATCATCTATTCTTGATGTCATTATATAGTTGGAATATATTTTTAGGACATGGGAGTATGTTGTGAGTGATTGACTATCCATATCTCGTCAAAGTGATAATTATGTATCCGTTATGGGTTTAGGAAAGGAATATTGAGGATTAGTTTTATTATTTTCCCTTATTCATATTATGATATTTAGAAATCCAAATCTTCTTTTGATATTAGATGGGATTGATTTACCTATTGATGTTGTTTGAGTGTTGATATGAGAAATCTTTTGTTGTCTTCAATGTTTTTTCTGATGTTTTGTTGCATCATTCATCTGAATAAACATTTTAATAGTATTTAAGAGGAGGATTTTGATGTACCATATTGATCAAATCCTCGTATGGACTAAAATCTAGTTGATGTTTTGTGCGTGCTCTCCGAGCATTAGAGCATGCACCTTCACCCATTCATAACTAGGCTATGGATATGGAAAATTAGAGTTTTGAGTCTCAGGAATCATGTTCTAGAGTCCCTTCAAAATAATCCACCAATGTTCAATGTATCTAATGATATTCAATAGTTTGAGTATTGGTTGAGAATGATAGATCTCTTTGATTCTTTGAAAACATTTGAATCTATTATGGATAAGTGTTCTACCATTATTCTAAATGGACCTAAAATGAGATGGTGGGATTTGATAGTGATAGAGAAGATGTATGAGGTTATAGAATAAATGGAAATTATATTTATATTTGTGGACTAGTTCTGTCCATAATATATAGTATTAGATAAGACTATAGGGTTTTTCAAATATGAGTAGGATGACAAAACCATAACATAATATGTGATTTTTTTTGACTTTTTGCAGCTTTAAACATAGATATTATTGATTGATATTATTAATATTCAATGGTTTGAGAAGGTATTATGAAATTATATTCATTCTCATATTTTCTGGCCTGAGATCCCTTTCTTATGCTGCCATGTTGGATTGGGAATTGATGGTCAAATTTTATATTCCTAGTAATGCAGGGATAACTAGATTTTTTCCCTAGTAGAAGATCTTTGATTTCTAATAAAGGGAAGATAATGTGTCATGTGTTTAATGGTACATATTAATAAAATGGATCTTCCAATAAAAAAACAACTTATGGAATATGCCATTTGTTTTGCTTCCATTTTTTAAATGATTTGAATTTGAAATAGGTTTTCACTAAGGAATCCAAGATATGTGGTTCATGTGTTCATTTAGGTATCATTAAATTGTTTTGGTATATCTATTCAAATCCATATAGTGGCACAAGCTCATAATCACCCAGAAATATTGTGGTGTAGTTATATGATTTAGGAACTAAGGGGTTCCACCCACAGTTATCTAGAACAATGCTTCTTCACAAAGTGAATGAATATCTAGAGGAATTAGATACAGGTCTAGTGACAATGATATGTAACATCACTCCACATTCATCATTAGTGACTAATTTATTTGATATAGATTAGTCTCATTTATTCTTTTGACTCAAATTTTGAATTGGGTAAATCTTCCTATAGGGATTTTTTCTTATGTGATAGATATTTATACACCCATCAAAGAAAAGAGAGATCATGGTATCTATAGTCTTTATTATGTCTTCCAATTTTTAGAGATTGATCATTATGGGTAATTTTTTGTTTTCAAAATTAATTCCGTTGATATAATTTTTGGGATGGATTGTATCATTTATAATAATTCTTGAATTGATTGTTATCTTTGATGGTTCTCCATTAATGTACTTGATGGCATGTTCCATATGTTTCAAGATGAAGGGTACCCAAGGTTAGGTAGACCCATACCTAATTATCCAGAGTTGGGGAATGTAATAACTATGTTTGATTTTGATCTAGATCTGGAATCTTTTAGAGATGATCTCCCTCTAATTTTCATCGAGTTTCCTGGCATTTTACATTATGACTTCTATAGTTTACTATTAGTAAGGGAGGTATAGTTTTCTATTGATTCGGTGCACGGTACTCAACCAGTATTTATACCTTATTACCACATAGAACCATATGAAATAAAATACTTGAAGACTCAGTTGGATGCTCTATTATTGAATGGCTGTATAAGCCTGACAATGTCACCTTGTGTGGCACCTGTTCTCTTTTCTATGAAAGATGATGGAACACTTCACAAATGTCGTCATCACTATAAAATTAATCATGTCACGATGATGAAGAGTATTTCCTTCCATGGATTTATGATATGTAGGAACAGTTATAAGTGAATATGTGGCTTAGAAGGATTTAACTTCGATCTTTTTATCATCAATTGAGAGTAAGATAAACAAACATTCATAAAACCACCTTTCTGATAAGTTATAGTCAATATCAGTATATTTTCTGGACTTTTTGTCTATACAATGCCCTTGCATTTTTTAGTTATTTTTTATAAAATATTTTATGGTTAACTTGATGTTTTCATGGTGGTCATTGTGGATATCATTGTTGTTTACTCTAAATCTATGGAGTTTCATGTGCCCCAATTTGATCAGTTTTAGAATACAGAGAAATCACTGACATTTTTCTAAGATTTCAAAATGTGATATCTAGTTTTGGTAAGTTATTTAGATGGGACATGTGGTATTAGAACATCCAATTTCAATTGATCATGATAATTAGAAAGTTGTTGTTACATGGAACTTTCCATACTGTTTTTCTGAAATTTGGAGACTCCTGGATATCTATAGATATTATCACCAATTTGTAAAGTAATTATAAAAGTTGAATTCTAGGATGACCAATTTAACTCATAAGGGGGTGACATTTGTTTTTGATGATAAATTTCAATGTTTTGTTATTGAGATGAAACATATTTTTTCTTCTTTGCTGATTTGGAATTTTCCAAAGGCTGACCAAGGCTGTATGGTCTTCTATGATGCATCAAGTTCGAGACCGGTGTTCTTATGTTGGGTGATCACACTGTATCCTAAGGATCTTGGATTCTTAGACCAAAAATATTATTATGTAACATATGACCTTGAACTCTCAGTAGTGATTCATGCACTTATGATTTGTTGAAATTTCCTTTTTTTGAAAAAAGTTTATCGTTAATTATGACCACATGATCTTGAGTTATATCTTCTATAAAGTGGATTTTAATCCTCTCCAAAATAATTGGGTGGGGTAACTACATAATTTTTATTTTGACATGACCTATACCTTGGGGAAATGTAGTGTTGTTATGAATTTCATGAGTACAAAACTTCAGACCCATGTCTTGAAAGAATCATCATATCAGTGGAACATGATGGATATTTTTTCATATTTTAATATTTGTGTTTGGAAAACATGGGTAAAGGTTTTCTCGGTAATTGTTCAATTAACCTCTTATATTCGTGAGTTGATTCTTCTGGAACATCAGCTTGATGGTTAATTCTATATTATTCAAGACTCTCCTTATGGTGTGGTGACTATTGTCGATTGGTCATTCTCCACAGAGGGTTTTCATTGTTTTTGTGATGTTTTTATTGTATATTTATCCATGAGAAAAGGTGTGATGTGGTGTCACAATAATTCCTAGTTGTAAATGCTCGCTGGAACAATAATGATGTTCTATGAAAAAAAAATGATTTTAGTGGTTGGGTATTATACAAGACATCGATGAACCTCTTTTGCACTGTTATGTTTTCCAATAGGTTAAGGATGATAATCATAGTCTATTGGTATATCTTGAGCCACTACCAGAGCTTAATATTAAGTGGATGAGATTTTTATGGACTTTTTGGTCGCATTTCTGAGTAACTAGTGATAGAAGAATAGGATATGGTTTATGGTCGATAAACTAACCAAATCGGATCACATTATAACCATTAAATATAAAACCAATGTTTAAGAACTGGTAAATATTTATTATAGATAGATTTTTCATTTACATATATTTATATCTATTATAGTCTCATAAATTGAACCTTGTTTTACATACCACTTATGGTTAGGTCTTTAGAAGGTACTGAAATCTCAGGTTTGTTTGAGAATGGAATACCATCCACGGATGGATAACAAGATAGAGAAATATATATAGACTGTTGAGGATATGGTTCAAACCTATATCCCTGATTTTAGTGGAGCTTTGAATAACTATTTGGGATTAATTTATTAATATTATGACAATAGTTGCGGGTCTATGATCAGAATGGCTCCTTTTGGGGACTTGTATTGAAATCTATGTAAATATATATTATGTTGGTCAGAGAATAGTAAATGTTCCTTGTTTGGACATATCTGGGTTCAAAAACCATTGAAAAAATTATATTCATTCAGCATAGGATGATGACATAATATATCTAGTATATATCCTATACTGATCATTGGTATAAAACATTTTAGTTTTCAGTTGTCGATAAAGTGTTCTTTCAAACTTCACCCAGTATAAATCATCGACGACGTGAAAGGAAAAAGAATAATGCCCATTATTTTTTTGGACAATATGTCTTTTTTATTAGTTTCTGATAGTGGGTTACTATTTATCACCTCATACATAGTTGAAATAAGTACATGGAATTTTTTATGTATCTCATCAACAACAGAATCTTTCTGATCCCAATCATCTTTCGAGATAGATTATTTTGATGTTGAGAATGATATATCCAAGACTGAACATCTAATCGGGATTGTTATTTCTGAGACGAAGGTTTTTTATGAGAGGAAGATACCTTTGGTACGAGTTATATGGAAGCACGGTTCTGATTCTTAACAGACATGGGATTATGAGGCATTGATGACAGAGTAGTGGAATCACCTTTTTAAATTGGAAGCTTATTAATAGGCTATCCAGGGACATAATTTTTTTATGGTGAGGAGATTGTGAGGGCTTATTACCTTCCTAAATGGTATGTTTCAACCACTCTTTTGGTTTTTTGTTTTTTTATTATTCTGAAAATGAATATAGAGGAGACATGTACTGGAGAAGTCAGTTATATTTTGGATTTCAAGGATAAAAAATTATAGACATTTGAATTCACCTATGAATTTACATTCCATGTAATGGGGATATATTATGGATAACCATCACCTAGAATATTCAATGAAATGGGTACACATTGTTCAAGGTTTCATGTCATGTATAGTTTACACACCGTGTAAGCATTAAAAACCAATTTTTATTAAAATGTATTCCTTTTTCTACATATATAGGATCTGATAATTTATGTGATGTGAACCGGGATTACATGTGATATAAGTATCAGGGTAGGAAATGTTAAATATGATATATGGATTATATCCTTTTCACATGACCCACATCACTCCCTTACATTTTCCATAGCCTTCTTAGGTAATTTTTGGGATTATTAAGGGCCTCTTACCACTATGAATCATCTATTTTAAGATTTACTGTTGTTTTGGTTGTGGTGTGCCTATTAGGGTAATTAAACATTCTATATGTTTTGTGTCTCTCTATTTTGCTCCATAGGGTTTGATATAACAACTTATGGTTGATGGATCTAAACTCTGTATTGTTGAATCTTGATTTCATGTTGAGTTCCTTGATCACATGTGACTTTTTTTATTTTTAAATACCCATTGTGGGTGTTGTTTCTGTGAAAAAGGTAGTTGGTTCCATTTAATATTGTCCAATATAATAAACATTGAATTTCTTGTTTTTTTAAATTTCATTCAATCGATTTTTAAAAAACCCAATTTGATGAAAATTGGGATTGAAATTTATATGGTATGGATTTTTGGGAAAAATCCAATTCAAATGCAATTGGTTATTGTGGTGAAAATTGAAATTTATGGTAATTTTGAAATGATTTGTGAATTAATTTTGAAAAAAATGGATTAAATAAAAATGATAAAATTATTTGATTTGTTTTGGTTTGAAAAGGCATTAAATGATGAAATCCATCTATTTTGGTTTTTAGAATGAAAATGGAATATTTAAAGTAGAAATGGATCAATTGTATTTTAAACTATTTTGAAATGATTTTTCCATTATTTATTTATTGATTGAGAACATGAGATCTTGGGTTATTAGTGGGTTATTTTTTACAATAGTTCTACGATAGTAATTCCTTATAAATTAATATATGATGAAAACTATAAATAAAACATATTGGGATTATCTGATCCCTGATGGGATGTTGATGAATCATATTTGGCGTATGTTTAAGAGACATGAGTACAAGTTTTTTTAGTGATCACTGATATGAGATGTGTGAGGATCCTATAACTATAAACTGTTATACCGTATAGAAGATGATAATGATTTTTTTGTGATGATTTGAATATAAAATCAAATGTTATTAAAATTAATTTACTCATGTCTACTGATTTATATAAACTATTATATATACTTTTTTTATTTAAGACATGTTTGAAACGATTTCAATTATTTTTAAATGAATATCATATTTTGATTTAAATATTCAATTATTCTACCATTTTTTATTTGATTTAAATTTAAATAATTATCTTATTGCAATTATGTAATCTCACTAGGGAACACATGGTAAGACCCTAATGGAATTTTTATCTAACACCCTACCTTTTCCTTCAATAATTTCTAGATATTCTCCTTCTAGGTCTAGGTAACGGTAATGTTCCTCTCGGAGATGTTACTTTATCTTTATTCCAAAGGGCTTAGAGTGATGTCTCACTAGGTAAATGGATCATATATTTTTAGAAATTGATTGATTTGATGTTGTACTATTCGGTTTTTTATTTGCCTTTTTGGTTTCAGGTATTGTATCCTTTTTTATTATTGAGCATACAGATATATATCTTTATCAAATGCAATTTTTTTGGTAAATTAATTCTCTATTTTATCTTGTATGATTCCAAGTACTAGTCACCCACTTGTGGGGATCAGGAATTCCCTTAGGGCTATATAAGATTCATCTCAAGTATCATAGTACAAGGGTATCGTGGCTAGTTTATGACCCCCCCCCCCAACATAAAGGTGTATTTTGAGGTTTTGTGGTTCTCATCATTCTTTTCTGGTTGGTTGTGGGTGTTTTTGGGTTATAATTTTTGGGCTGGGTGAACCTCTTTAAGAGTTTGGTTTCACCAATTATTATGTAGGACATTTTAGGTGCTCTTTTTTAAACATCTGATGATATAGGGAATTCAATTTATTTACCCTATTCAATTAATATCTTATTTTCCTATGAATGCACCATAGTGGCACTCCCTAGGGTCGATCACATGGAGTCATCTCACACACACTACTTTTCAATTGCCACTATATTAAACTAACTAATATAAAACTATTAAACTAATATAGATGGGGGTTTTGAAAACATTCATTAAATATAAATATAATATATATACAAATTCATTGTGAATAGAAAATGATGTTAAAAGAAATAAATGGATGAACTTGTTCATAGGGGGTTATAGTTCATGAAATCATTGTTTAAAATAATTCTTTATATTCATTTAAATGAGGAGATCATGATTTGTCACACCACAACTTCACATTTGATATGTGATTACCCCATATCGAGACATCTTCATACAAGTCAATCCTCTTCCAAACAATATATAGGAGACCTCTTCATTGACAATCACTAACAAATCCATACTCCATTGTATGTAAGATTTAGCTAAAGAATGTAATGATCATTAATAATCAAGAATCATAATTCAGATGATAGTGAAAACGGGATGACCACACACAATGATCAATTTAACCAACCTTGAAATTTATAGAATAATATAAATAGATTAGAAAAAGAAACACAATAAACTCATTAAAAACCCCTCTCCCTCCCACAGACATGCTTCGACGTTAGTTCTCCATTTTTGGTTGATTTGAAATGATAAAAACGCTGGGATAATCCAAGAAGATAAAAATAGAATAAATAGATGAATGATGAAGATTACTAAAAGACTAAAAGAAAAATAATATCACAAAATAAATACAAAATACAAAAAAAATCTGAAATGGGCTGACAATACTTATCCCTAAGTTAGCGCAACCCATAATGACTTTGAAGGTTATATGAGGATTGTATTTATATTTCAAAACTCATAGAGAAATTACATCATCGCATTTAACATTCACATCGTCGTTGTTACCATGACATATACTAGGTTCAAACATCGTGTACATCAGATCTGATATTTTCTACCTTGTGTTGAATCCATGGATACTACATTTACATTTTGTAATTGGTCACACCATGAAAGAAAAACTCACATCATGTATTTGTATATCAAACATTGTTTTCTCGTTACAGTATTCTCGACGTAGTCAATTCCATTTGATGAAGTCACAACTTGTACTAACAGTACATGTCGTGTGACCATTCATAACCATTTTACATCTCTACTTATGAAGTAGTTTTCTAGATTGTATCCTTTTTATTGGCTTAATATCTATTATGACTCTTCTATAGATTTGTTCAAAATTTTATTCTATGTTGACATTGAAATTTTCCAATTAGTTGGATACCTGGTGAGAATGTTATGATTTAATTACTAAAAAACATTTCTAGAAGAATGTTTGCTAAATTTTATCCTTGTTTGACTCCTTAAATGAATTATTTAATGAACGTATTTTAAATTGAATTTTATCATGGAAGCGGCTATCCCAGTTCTATTTGATATTAATGTTGAATAATTGGATTTAGACATATAAATCATGATTAATGACTCTATTACTGATGTGGGGTCCACTATGTTATCTATAAAACATCTTCAAAAAGATTAATTTATTTTGGGGATTAGATATTTGAATCCATGTTTGTTTTAGTAGAAAAAACTATCATCAATAAATTAATGGTTCCAAAAAATGAATCAATTGATTTTTATTGAAATTGAAAAATATATAACAGAAATACTCATGCTATTTAAAAGAGCTAAAAATTCATAAATTTTATATGTTTTCATTTAAGCTCTGTTGATTCTCATTTCTATAATAGAGTCTAATGAATGAAAAAGGGGAATACCTTAAGCACAAATAGAATCATCATTTGAAGAAACAACAAAAACTGACAAAGGCATGAACAAGGATTTCCTTAAGCAAGGGTCTTGTAAGTTTCACCATGGTCACCCATGTATACTTGCACACCACATATTGGTCATGCAGTTGAATTGTGTGTCCAACATTATTTTCTCCCAAAGTCTACAATGGCCTATAAATACCACTTGTCGGCCCCCCATTTCAAGGATGAAAAATTCCAAAAGTCATATTTAAGCTCTCGCTGCTGTAGTCTTTTCTTGAAGTCTTATAAATACTTATAAGGTGATTTATTACCTAGAATTGATGATCTAATGATGGGAAACAAGGCCTAAGAGTTGAAATTCGTCAACACTTGCGCGCCAAAGTGTCTAACCCTTAAGGGAAATAGCCACACTTGTGTGCCGCCTTATCCCTTCAACAGAACCTGCGCAGAACTCTTTTGGAAGCCATTAAGGAAAATACTAATGTCTTGAGCCAAGTATCTCCCATGTATTACCCTATGGATTAATAGTCACTCAAGTACACCCATGTCGTGCAAGTACTTGCATGACCAGGACTTGCGTTCCCAAAACGGACTTCCATGCCTTCCTCTTTTTGGGAGCCCCTCCTAATTATTCAACTATTTTCTTCAAATCCACCTCTCATCTTCAAGATTTAGCCTTAAAAATCATTTCAAAGCCATTTTATGGCATGGTTTCATTATTGGATTCCTTATCTGAAAGGAATTCTACGGAACAACTCTCAAAAACCACGTGCTATACATAACTTTATGTCACTAAGGTAAGATATTTCATTCATTCAACTTCAACCTTTAAATTGAGATGTTCTCTAATATGGGACTCCTTTTTAGAAGTAATCCCCAATAATATGTTCCCTAATCTGGGCATCCTCCTTAGGAGTAAGCCCCATGTCCCCTTTAACATCAGGCCTCCTACTCAGGAGTAAGTTCTAGGTTATAAATCTCCATAACCTGGGCCTCCTTTTCTGGAGTAAGCCCCAGGCTTAAATTATTTTCACTTGGTCTTCATTCTTAGGAATAAAACCCAATCATTAGTCCCACTATAATTTTTGAATCCTCCTTATGAGTATGAACTAAGTCCCCTTTAATTTTGGGCTTCCTTCTCATGGGTAAGCGCAAAGTTATAATACTCCTTAACCTAGGCCAACATTTTAGGAGTAAGCCTCAGTCATAATTTCTTTAATTTTGGGCTTCCTTCTCAGGAGTAATCCCCAATCAGAAGTCTCACCTATTTTAGGCATCCTCCTCAGGAGTAATCCCCAAGTTAGAGTATTCAAATCTCTATAAATCACAAATACCATTATGGACCTTGTTCCAAGGTTTCTTCCTATAATTAAATCATATTCTTCATCTACATGGGCAGTCACAATTATATAAGCCCCATATCATTCTCTGTGACCACATATTTCATGTCACAAGTCTTCAGGTTTACTGATACCTCTCGTTTCTCACACTGAGCATGACTCCTGTGAGCTTAGAGAATAAAAGTAACCACGACACATCCATTTGGGTCGTTAATCATACGTTAGCCCTACAATTCTTAATTGAACTACGTAGACTTTGATCTCTGCCTTAAAATTAGAGTATATAGGAAGCCTTTATATGTTTCTAGTTCATCACCCATTATTACCATCTGTCCCATATGATGTTAAACTATATCTTTAATTCCAGAACTACATGAGTTCTGATTCCTTTTCAAATGTGGATACGTAGGTAGCCCATTTATGAGTACGATCCCAACTCTAAAATAATCCATGTCCTTCTGAATGACAATATACTTCAAGCGCCCCGCTGAGTGGCTTTAAAACCAGTATGGTTATCATAATGACCAAGATATTTCTATATAATGTATTGAAAGATACCATTGACTAAGAATCTCCACTACATGCAGATGATTCACTATCGATGAAGAAGATCAAATACATATAACAGATTCTCTAAATCTCATACATATCAATCATTGATTGCAAAATCCAAAGGAAGATGCATTTTCATTCTTGGTAAATTAATAATGATTCATGAACATAACTCAAATCTATAATGATATTCCCAGAGTCGACAATAATTCCTCCCAAAAAAGGTGGAATGAGTCTGACCTCCCATCCTCTAGACCAACGAAAATTCTTAATCCTCATCAGTCTACAAATAATGAGAACATACCTTTGGAAAGTAGGTCCAAATGGATATAAGATCATTGGATGTTTCCGGTTCTAAGAATAAACTCGTTAGAAACTAATTGGAATGTTTTAACCTTAAACAAACAATGTCATCCCTACATCTAGAAAAAAAATGGTTAACCCCTCATGACACCTTATCTATGTTAAATGATGTTTTAATTATTTGTTAAGCCCCTATTTAATTTAATGTTAGGGCCAACAAAGCAATAAATATCATATGTTCTCATCCAAAAGATGTCGTGGATGAACTTATCTTGATTATGTCTATTATATCCAAAAGGCACTCATTTCCAAGATCCCTCTGTGTTATAGAAATGGCTTCTCTAAAATTCACACCTGTGAATGAATCTGCTGCTACTCCTACTGGATCCTCGTTCACTTTGAGGATGACATCACCTACTCAGCATCTTCAACGCTGGGTTTCAAATGCCCAGATTAAGGAATACTGTCAATATGGAACCATTCCGACTCTGGAGGCTGCTCGACAAGCACTCTAAGTCAATAATTCACCCTAGTTGTCTGGACAGCGAGGACCAGTGATCAACAAGTAGGTGGTGCCATCCACAATATCCAATGGTTTTGGGTCGTTATCCCTAGAATGAAATCAAAAGTACCTCCCATATTATAAGGATGTTAATGAAATGGTCACTCAGACCTTAATTCAAGGAGACATGAATCCTTATCGAGGGATCCCATCAACAATCGCTGCCAGACTCGTGTGGCATTGTGCCCTCAACATGATTTGGGTATTGCCTTTAGTTGTTTGGATCAGGATCCTCAGACTTGAGCATGTATGAAGAACCACCAAAGGTGAAATTTGGTCAACAGTGAGAAGGTTCTTACTTCTTCCCCCTCTATAGAATCCATCAATCCGACTTGATCGAAAGCAACGAGCGGGCACATAAACCCATCCGTTCTAATTCCACTGTCCAGTAGACTTGTCTGGAAGTAACCCACCAATACCATCAGGAAATTCTTGCGTATTTTTATAGGCAGGCATATACACCTGTTTATAACTCATCATCTAGTCAGCAGGCTCGTCTGAGTAAAACCAAAGAAGCTCTCCAATCTAATAGGGTGGCAACTGATAACCCGTCATATACACCTGTTTACAATAAAAAAATCTGATAGATGTCTCATCTGCCAGTATTGATGGAAATTCATCAACCATACTTGAAGAAGAATACACATCAGGAACATACACCTACCAATTTTCTTCAAGCCTGCCAACAGTCTGATTTGGTAGCACCTGGAGAAGTCAGTCGGAAATCCCCGGTGGAAAATTTGGAGCAGACTCAACTCTCTTCCCCCATGCATGAGTACTATTATAATTCACTAACATAGAAAATACGATAGTATCAGGCACATACACATACTTCAAACATGGAATGGATGTATATTCCAGTTCCGGTAGCTGAAGTCACCAAAGCACATTCAGACAATGGTGAAAGAGCGGATGCAAATCCATGCCCATATTCTGGATGCCTGTCATAATATTATAACATCTTCAGCAGCACCACCGGGAAAAGAAACATAAATATATCCCTAAAATGTAGTGACTCATCAACATGTTAATATGGAATAGATACACACCTTTGTTCCAGCCCTGGAGGGTCGTGGGGTATAATTCCCCATGTCATATAGACAATCATGTTAGGCACATACACCTGATTTCAATGGAGGTAATCAGCCTAACCTGACTAATTCTCTTGAGCAGGAACATACACCTTCCCATAATAACCACTTTTGTAAACAAGTGGTTCCCAATGTGAGTAAGAAGGCATCTAAGAAAAAGACATGTTCAACACAGTCGAGAAATCATGATCCAATCTATAATAAGGCATTGCTCGATGCTGGAGTTCTTGAAGCCCTCAGAATATTTTCTATTACAGCACAAGATCCTACTCTATAATTTCCCAATAGTGGGAACAATAATTTTAAAGTTCATCATCAGACACTTCTTCCTGAAGGCTTGCTTCATGGTAGTTTTGTCGATCTCGAAGTATCATCATTAGATGAGAGCCACGATAACCCTATGTGTGGCCAGAAGACTAAGGATAAAAAGGTTTCATACTCTGTTGTAACCCACAATAGTGGTCCTCCCCATGATAATGAATTTTTCTGCAAAATTACTCTCCGCAATAGTAATTCTCATTGCCTGGAAAATTATTCAAAGGACAATGTTGAAATGAGAAATCCCTCTAATATTGAGGCACTTGAAAATGAGAAGCCAGTAATGTCTAATACTTTATAACTATCAGGTGAAATACTTTCTTAGTCAGAAGATATCTTGGGATGTAGGTCATTCTCTGAACCACCTCTGAGTCATTCATTTTATAGTTTGATAAATTAATTCTCTACCTATATTGTTGAATCTGATGAAAAACAAAGAAGTACAAACTCTAGTCTAATATGGTAGAAAAATCTTCATCAAATGAAAATGAAGAAGTGTTTAATAAGAGAAAACAACGGGCTAAATGTGAAGTACCAGTCATGTATTGGCCTTTGGCTGAATATCAGTATGATATTTCAAAAATGTTGATAGAAGATTGTATTCATGATATTTGTCCCAAAATGTGGAAAAATCATTGTCAATTGAAAAAGAAAATATTATCTTATGATTAATATGAAAATCATGTCAAGATAATAAAAGGGTTACAACCCCAAATTGATTTGGCATCTCTCTCAGTTTCCCGATATCTAAAGGTCGAAAAGCAGCAGAGAGCCCTTCAAAGTTCATGCCTTGGCGCACTAAAAAGATTGCGCCAGGTAATATCTAACGCCCCATCTGGTATTCATATCAGGGGATGGGGTGTTCGTGGAGAATTTCATTTCATTGTACTCTCCAGTCATCAAAGCCCGCCAAAAATGGTCTCATGCAATGTTATTTCCCATGGTCGTCCACAACCAATTGGTTTTCTTTGTAATCAAAGTCTTGCTCAGGAACATGCCTCAACGAGTTCTTCCGAATGTCAGGAATACATAGAACAAGTTGTCGAATTACTCTTGCATCAAGAAAATAATAATTTCTAATAGGATTCTCATTTATAGCATGCATATCATCATGTGACATAAGTTTCAGAAATCATCCAACGGTCATTTGAGCCAGGTGATTTGAGTGGATTTAGGTTGATGAAACCGGCTGATTTCCAGACTAATGTCAGAAAAATGTGGAGAGATTTTTAGAAAGTCTGAGATATAGCATCTCAAGTACCACCCCATATTTCCATACTAGGGACTATTTTAGATCAACCCCTTGAATCAACAAATAGGGTTCGAGGAATTCAGCAGGAACAACAGGAACAGCCCCAGTCCCCCAGACTGGGGACTTTTACAAATCCTCAATCACTTCCTCAGTGAAAGTCAGTCTTATCTCGATTAGGGAAGGATCCAAAAGAGGAAAGAAGAGACGAATTATCAGGATATTCTTTCCAAATTACGGTTTTTCAGGAAGTTCCTAAGGGTTCAACTCAACAAAAGGCAATGTTTCATCAAGGACATGGAAGAAGACAGTATCACATAAATACCTATATAAGGGATTCAATGCATTATGCATCAATAAATGTCATTAATGCTATTACTTATGATCCTCCAGAACATGAGGCTCACTCAGAGGGATCAGATGAATATGTTCTTTCTCAAGAATCTATACCCATAGAGTCAAATCATGAAGGTGTGCATACACGAAATCAACGGTTTACCTAGAATATTGGTATTCATGAAAATTACCAACTCCCCCCTCTTCGAAAGGAATACATCAAAGGAAAAGGGAAGAATCAAGTTACATTCCATCCTTCCTATAGAGAAGTACAATCACTCTCACTAGAGAAAAGGTTCCCACAAAAAGAGGAAGAAATGAAAGAATTAAAGTGGTTGAATGCAGAACTACATCAAGGTAGTCTTCCTCCTAAGTGTGCTAGAGTCTGTCCATGTAGGGAGTCTGTTGTAGCTACTGAGATGGATCAAGAATATCCTCCTTTATCAATACACACTCAAAGGTATAATCCTATGGGTCATCCACAACGACAACTAATAGTGATGCCTTTAGTTGCAGTACCAAACACCATACCTGTCCAAGATCGAGTTATTTCACATGCATAGGTCCAAGCTCAATCGGATGTATCTCAAAAATTAATGACTACCATTGAGTCAATAATAGCTTGGTTGGAAGCTATGGAAGGAAAGTGTGCACCAGTTCAACTAGAGAAGAGATCTTACCCTGAATGAGTTGTTACAATTCCTCCCCCATCAAATTTTACAAGTAACACATTCCATATTTTTAATGGTTCGGGAGACCCAGAACAACACTTAACCCATTTTATTTCTATTTTTTATCCTATGATTGGAACTCCTCAACAAAAAGAACCAGTTATGCTCAGGTTTTTTGTATAGTCATTACAAGGGCTTGCCTTTATCTGGTATAGAAGCTTGAAAGCCTGGTAAATTACTAGGTGGGTGGATCTCCGTCAAAAATTACTTCTTCAATTCAACTCAACGTTGCCAAAGACAACATTTTTTTATCTTACAAATTGTAAGCAAAGGGAGAATGAAAGAGTTTCAGATTTCATTTCTCACTAGAAGGGATTAACATATTCATTAAGAATAGAACTCCCTCAAGAGGAATTGTTGCCAATCTATGTGGAAAATTTTTGTGATGAATTACGCACACCATTGATCCCTGTAAAATACATAGGAGGGTTTCGAGACCTTACTTCAATTTCTCAGCAGATTGAAGATTCTCTCATAAAGACTATGGGTAAAACTCATGTAATTTCACTAGTTCTTGGAAAGAGAATGGGGAAAGCATAGACCGCTATAGTTACATTTAAACAAGCACCTATACATTCATACACTTTAAAACCTTCATCATATCGAAGGGCTCCACCTCCTGAGCATCAACAATAATGGCCGCCCCGTCAAAATGATCAAAGAGATCAAAAATGGAAATAATTTGAGGAGTTAATGAAAAATGTATATTCTTTCCAAAATGAACAATTTCATGGTTACTTCATTTCGTCCCAGGTAGCATGTGTTACTGAAACAAATCGAGAGAAAGAAGGCGAGTGGAAAGTGGTCAAAAGCAAAAAATGCACATAATATGATGATTGGATTGTTAGGGAAATGATTAACCAAACTCATTCCATTTTACTAAAGCAATCTAAGAAACCAATTTTGTCTTCTACTATGAATTCCATAGGAAAACCCTCTTCATTAGAGGGAAAATTCATAAAGAAGAGGCATAATTCAAAGAATGTTGTGCAGTCAGATAAAGACGAGCTCGTGTCAAAGCGCAAGTTGTCTGTGACTCTGGTAGATTTTATGCCATCTACCACAAAAGTATAGGCAACATCCCACCAATCAGCACAACCTAAATTGGCTAATCAGGAAGAATCTTCATCATATGAAGAGTTGAACTGTGGTTCTATTAATATGATTCACTTAACATATCCTTATACCAGTCACAATTTCAATCTGGATGATCATGAATTCCCTGTACCAAATAGAGGAATTAGAGGTAGTTCCATAGGTCTATGATACATGTACCACCCCATTATGTCATAGTACATTTTTCCTTTAATGTAATTCAAACCTGCACTACAGGAAACACCGAGTTCAAGCACATAATATCTTACCAAACTAGCCGTTATGAATAGTAATACCCACTTTTTGAAATTTTATAAATTTTATCATTCAAAATAGACTTCATTTTTTGGATTTGTAATATCGAAATTAGCTTAGGGTAAAGTTTTGGTATTTTTCTGAAAAATTTCATTTTTTATTAATAGTGAAAAACACTAAGATATAGTTTAAAACTGAATTATTATTTAAATAAAAATTAATTTTATTTAAAATTATTTTAGTTAAAATAGAAAAATAATACCTATATAAGTTTAATGTAATTCATTGGAGTTAGTTTATAATAATTTTAGATATATAAAAATTTTATTGAACTTTTCAACATCTTTTAAGCATATCCTATGTGAATTTCCAAATTCACATAAAACTTAATTAAACAGCTTCTCTGAGTAGAATTTCTAAAATCCAAGAGACTTGGTTAATATCAATGCATTAAATTTGGTTCAATAAGATAAAAATAATTTTTTGTGAATAGTAAATTTTTACTTTTATTTACCACGGTTAAAAGTAAATAGGGTAATTAAGGGTAAAAATGAAATTAATATTACCCTAAAACACATCCTAATTCTATTGGAAAAGTGTATCTCGATCAAAATAAACCTTATAAATAAAATATTATAATTTAAGTCTACTTGGATTATATTAGGACATTTATTATTATTTAATTCAAAGAAGAGTTAAAAGAGTTAAAATCAATGTTTAATAACTAAAACATTTTTAATATAGGGTTATACATAATATAAATTTGATTATGAATATTCCTTAAAAAGATAAAAATATTTCATACATAATGGTGTTTTATTTCTAATTTTTAGACATTAAATAATTTATTTTCTTTGTGACACAATGATGATGCTGAAATTTCAGTATTAATGAAAGATTATGATAATTGATATTATAAATATCCAAATAAATGTAATTTGAGACATTTTATGAATTAAAATAATTTTCCAGGTTAAAATTACATATTAGGACTGGTAATATGAATTTTTTTCAATGTAATAATTCTTTTATGAATTTATCAAAAACAAAATACCCAATAGTGTCAAAATTGACATAAAAACGTTTTCAAAACAAACATTATATAATTAATTGATATTATAATCCTAAAAATAAATGGTTTTTTAAAAGGACTTATATCATGATAGGTGTATAATTAATGGAACACTTTAATATCTATTTGATGTTTATAGTAAGTTTATTGACAATATAAAATAAAAATACAACGAGACATGGTAAATGTTTAAACTAATTAACTAAGAGTAAAAACTAAACAACAAGGTTCATAAAGTGACCCAAACTTGTATAAATCCTATTGTTTTTGTGGATTTTGACCCATCCCACCACAGCCTCTAATTAAATCAATTTTGAGCCATTAAAAAACAAATATAAATTTATTATAAATTAATATTTTAAGAATTTC
The DNA here is from genome assembly GCA_963277665.1 of Viscum album. Lineage (NCBI taxonomy): Eukaryota > Viridiplantae > Streptophyta > Magnoliopsida > Santalales > Viscaceae > Viscum > Viscum album. The sequence continues at coordinate 689,221,372 of OY728134.1, read as the reverse complement.
CTAAGGTGCCCATCACCCATCTCATTAAAGGGCACTCCCCCTTCACTCTAATTCACACAATCTAATCCATTTGGATAGGCAATACCCTTCCCAAATACCCTCTAAACTATCCTCCCTTCAACCTAGAGGCCTTAGTTTTATTTTAAATACAACCTAAGGATCCCTTTTGATCAAATCAAGAGGAAGAACCCAAATAAGAGGTAAGGATTTTACCACCCTCGTTCAAGTTCCTTTCTTCTTCCACTTCCTTTTTCATTGTTGTTTCCATTATAATATAATAACTACAGTATCTTCTATATATTATGATGTTATTATAATTATGGTACAAACAAATTCATTATTCTATCCACCCTTTGAATGACATGTCACCATACGTGCGTACGTACAGCTTAACGTCTCCATGTTGTGGTGTTATTGTTATTACATACATTATTATTTGGATGGGTATAATAATTATGTGTATTTGATTTAAATAATAAATATAACATGATAAGGATTATTTATATATGATATTACATCCAATTATATATTACTTTAATATCAAAAGAATGATATTTTCGCTCGTGCGTATGTACCGATTATCGTCTCCACGACGCGATGAGATTCATTTCCAAGTTCACCATTCATCAACGATTATAAAAATATATATTACTAATAAGTATGTAATATATGAAATAATAGTGTGACTGGAGATATATATATATATATATGTATTTATTTACTTAAATATATCTTATTCACTTACTTCCGTTCAATACTATATGAAAACGGAAACAGTGTTTATGCGTACGTATTGACTACCATCTCCATAAACGGTGTTTTCCATTTCATATATACGTCTATTTTACATATTTATATTCTAAATATATATGATATATAAATCATTTTTATATTCTGGTAGTATTTAAATCATCATCTATGTGATACAATCAAGAGTAACAAGTTAAAACACGTATGATAAAGAAATTGATTATTACCCAAAATATTAATATAACATTGAAAATTATTATTAAATGGGTAGTATAATGTCATAAATGAATAATGTAAGATATCATAAATATTTATATGGTTCTTGTATAATTTAATATCAAAATATAGTCTTTATACAGAAGGTTAAATGTACCCTCGACTAAAAGAATGTGCAAGGTATGGGGTTTTCATCTCACTACTTATTCCCATGAGATTAATGACATATTGCAACTATTACCTTTTGTGTGGTGTATGCACTGACCATATTTGTATTCTTTCTATAACACACTTAATTTATGTGTATTTTAATATTCATTTTATGATACATCTTTCTGGTGGAGTATTATACGTAAGTTACCAAATTGGTAAGGGTTAATTGCTCAATCTCATTATTATCCGAGATTGTTTATGTGTAAGTATTTACTACGACATTTTTATCATCCATTTCCATTTTTCATATAAATGATTTCAGAACTGAATATTTTAAGGATTTTTGAAAGGTAATATTTATCAAGATCATAATTTTAAATGTTTTAAATATTTATCTTTCTAAATCTTTTTAACTAATTTCCATTTTTTCAAAATTATTTTAAAGATTCATTTATATGGACATGAATGTTTTGAAATGATTATTAATTTCAATAATTTCAAAGTGGTATGGGAAAAGTTGATTAAAAAATATCTTTTTAATTACTTCCTTTATAAATGTGTTAATTTGAAAATATTTTACAAAAAAGATATTTCTCTCAAAAAGTGTTACTCATCATTTTCAACTATGTCTGCATCCTTTACTGGATATTATTTGTGATTGATGTTGATTTATTATTATACAATCTTCCATTTTGTATTGAATTAGTTATGATATGTTTGACTGTGGACGTTTTATTTTTATACCATTAGTTGTTTATGGTTAATGTAATGACATTTCATATGATAGTTTTAATACGAATGTCTATGTTACGCTTCAAATTTTTCATATGATGAATGCAGTAGACTTAGTAAGTGACGAGTGGAGCCCGCTATAGTCCCTCGATGCATCAGTAGGTATCACGAGACAAACTAGTGTCCTCGAAAAAGGCCTTGACAAAAAAAAAATTTATTCTTGGCACGAGGCCTTGACTCTGTGGTAATGATGTCCAGTATTAAGAATTCCTTCATTGTGAAATTAGATATTACATGTGATTATTCGACTTGTAGAATATCATTGTGCATGTTTATATGGTAATGTTTCATTTATTTTTAGAATATTATGTTCATGTTTATGTTTAAAAGGATGTTGTTTTTATTACACATCGTTCCTTAAATGTTTATACCTTCCGCTAAATTATTTACCCTTACTAAGTATCTGAGCTCACCCCTTTCTTATGTTTTATTTTCCCAGGATTCCAAGAAGTGTATTATTATTGATATGAAAGGATAAACTAAATGGGAAAAATGTAATTCTCAGAGAAATATCTATGATTTTTTTTATTCTTCAAATTGTACTATAAAGTTAATTTATGTAATAAATTTTCCATGACTGCTAAACTGATCGGTTCATTGGGGACTTGATTCCTTGTAATCGTGCCAATGTAGTAAAATAATGAACCAGCTCTGGGTAACTGGGGTCGAGGAATTACACTTGGTATCAGAGGATGTTTAGAAATAACCTTGAAAACTAGATTTAGATAAACTCTGATTAGAGCACATTACCCTAAGATAAACTTTGAGGATTATTATAGCAGAACATCCTATAATTTTGGTCATGGAGTGATTTTTTTATGTTTTCCATGAAATACATCCCTATCTCAATACATGCAGGTAGAGGCAGCTCTGGCACAGATGTACCTAGGGGTAAAACTCGAAAACACAACTTTGATCTAGACTTGAATGGGAACTGGTGCACAACAACAGGCCTTGCTGCACTCCTGGTTACAACACTCCTGGGGGATACACTTAGGATAATTCTCATTTTCATTACAAACCACTATGAATGGTGTATGCATATATATCCCCTCAATGAAAACATTTCTATTATTATGGATTATTTCTATAAATTGTTCAATTTACAATAGGTATTTTACAAATTTGGAATTATGAATTGCGATTCATAAGCTGACCTAGTGTATTCCATTGTTTAGAAATGGTTCCCAGTAGAAGGAATTAGAACTCCAGAAATACATATGATCCAAAGAGTAAAAAGGGTCATATCATTCATGGTATTAAGAAAACATTTAGAAGGGAAATATTCTCCCATAACATATGAAAAAAATATCATATGTTTGTAAGATAAGTAAATAATTCTCTGAGTCCTATGGCTTTGAAGGGATGCAAGAGAAGAAAAGGATGGTAGAGAGAAAGATGGATAAAGGGAATAATGGAAAGAAGGATTTTCCCATATGTGATAAATATAGAAATAATCACCTTAGTAAATGGTTGAAGGAAATGTGTACTTTTTATAAGTGTGGAGAAAAAGGACACCAAGTACGTGATTGCGAGGGTAAGAAAAAGTTTCCAAATGTAAACTACTTCATCTCCAAGGTGTTGATACACTACACGAATCAATATCCCAGTCATAAGAGTATACCGCAAATGATGTTATTAGATAATAATCAATTTAAGATACTACATCAGATGAAAATGAATGTATAGTGTTCTTATGTTGTCATTACAGAGTTATTTCATTTGAGTGTTGTATCTACATTATACTGGTTATATGAATTATGGAGATAAATAAGGATTGTACTACAGTACTAAGTTATTGAGGATTTGAGATTATACTATTCTATGAAAGGTGATTTAATAGTAAGCTACACTTTTTTGGAAAAATACGTGGTTAAAGGAAATGTAATCCTGAATATAGTCTTGATAATGAGGTAGTGATTTTGGAATAAGAGATGATTGATTTGGATAAATTATATTGGATATTCTTGAATACCTTTAAACTAATTAATGATTTGTATATTTCATCATTGTTGGAGTTTACAAAAATTTTGTATAGAAGGAGTATATCCAGTATTATATAAGTAATAAGGGATAATGAATGTAATCAATAAGGTTTTATGGTATTTCAGGATATGTAGTGATTTAAAAGAATATAATTTTATGGCATTCACATGTTATTACTTGGAAAGAAAGATCTTCATTGTGTTGAACTTCCTTATAAATTTTGGACGAAGAGTTTGGATATAAGTATTTTGGATTAGTCTAAAGGTTTGAATGGATTATGTTTGAAATTGGATAATATTGTTAAGGTTATTTTTATATTGTTATATAAGGACATCCCAGTGGTCGGGAACAACTAGTCACGTCCGACAAGGCTGCGAGACTTAAACATGCAACCAAAGAGGGACAAGGGCGCATCACCTATGACTGGACTACGTGATGTACTGGTTTTTATAATTTATCTTTTTTTTAAATAGTATGATAAATGAATTATAAATTCATTTTTTGGAACCCTATACAATTACGATAGATATATATATTTTTCAAATCTTTTGGAGTGAATGATGAGTTTGTGGTACAAATTAGTCAAAGGATGGAAATAAACATGACAAGTATACATTTTGTTTCTTCTATTTTTCTATGAATAAGAAAATTATTAAACATTAGGTTAGGCATCTTAAAACCAAAAATGTGTTATCCTAATACCTTACGTTTTGTTGAATCGATGGTATTTTAAATCATCATAGATTGGTGGCTTTGAGGCCCACAATTCTACAATTGATTGTGATTGATGACCTCAATCACTTCCTATAATTATTTACGTTTTTCCTCTAATTATGTGTCCTTAATTTCAACAAATTTTCTCCTAATAGAGGTCGTAATTTGGTGGTGAATTTTTCATTCCCCTTTTCATCTTATTAAGATTAATTTTATTAACCTAATTTCCGTTGTGGGTTTTCCCATAATGGTATTTTCTATTTTCAAAATTTTAATTTCAAAGAACAATTTCAAATTGAGAGGTTGAAATTTATTGAATTAGAGAAGAATGTATCACCCCAACATTTCATAGTAAATTATTTCTTCAATGTAATACAATAACTTGTACAATAGGCAACATAGAGTTCAAGCGCACCATAACATACCAAACTAACCGTTATGAATAGTAATACCCACTTTTTGAAATTTTCAAAATTTTATCATTCTAAATGGACTTCATTTTTGGATTCTGAATATCGAAATTATCCTAGGGAGAATTTTTCGTATTTTTCTGAAAACATTCAATTTTTGATGAATAGTGAAAAACACTGAGTCATAGTTTTAAACTGAATTATTATTTAAATAATTATTTATTTTATTTAAATATATTTTAGGTCAATATAGATATATAAAACCTGTATAAGTGCAATGTAATTCATTGGACTCAGTTTATATTAATTTTAGATATAAAAAATTTTTATTGAACTTTCCCTTATTTTATATGCATCTCCTAGGAAATATGAAAATTCATATAAAACATTATTTTAATGCTTCTGTGAGTGGAATTTTGAAAATATGAGAGACACGATTAATATCAAGGAGTTATATGTTGTTCAAAAAGATAATTTTTTTTTTCTGAATAGTAACTTTTTACTTTTATTTACGACGGTTAAAAGTAAATTGGGTAATTATGGGTAAAAATGATATTAATATTACCCTAAGACGTGTACTTATTCTATAGGAAAAGTTTTTTCTCGAAAAAAAAAACCTTAGGATTAAAATATTATCATTTAGGTCCACAAGGATTAGATTAGGACATTTATTATTATTTATTTCAAAGAAGAGTTAAAAGAGTTTAAATCAATGTTTAATAACTAAAAGATTTTTCATATAAGATTATACATAATATAAATTCTATTATATATATTAATTAGAATGAAAAAAAGATTTCCTACGAAATGGAATTTTATTTATAGTTTTTAGACATTATATAATTTAATTTATTTGTCACACAATGATGATGTAGTAATTACCGTATTAATGAATGATAAAAATGATTGATTTTATAAATACCCAAATAAATATAATTTGAGTTTTTTTATGAATTAAAATAATTATATAGGTTAATATGACATATTAGTATTGGTTATAAGAATTATTGTCAAAGTAAAAATGATTTTATGAATTTATAAAAAACAAAATACTCAATAGTGTCAAAATTGACATAAAAGAGTTTTTAAAACAAATATTATATTATTAATTGATATTCTATTCCTAAAAATCGAAGGGTCAGAAAAAGGACTTATATCATGATAGGTGTATCATTAATGGACCACTTGGGGAATGATTGTAAGTTCATAGTATGTTTATTAACCATATAATATAAAAATACAAAGAGACATGGTAAATGTCAAACTAATTAACTAAGAGTTAAAACTAAAAGATAATGTTAATAAAGTGACCCAAACCTATCTAAAACCTATTAGTTGAGTGATTTTCGACCCATACACACCATATCCTCGAAATAAATAAATTTGGAGCCATTATAACATATATGAATTTATTATAAAATAATATTTTAAGTTTTTCCAAAGGTGCCCCTCACCCCTCTTATAAATGGGCACCCCCCTTCACTCAATTTCACACCTCCTAAGCCATTTGTCTCGGACAATACCTACCAAAATACCCTATAAAATATACTAACTTAAACTTAGGGGCATTAGTTTGATCAAAAATCTATCCTATGGATCCCTTTTGATCAAATAAAAAGGAAGAACCCGAAGAAGAGGTAATGATTTCACCACCCACTTTCATGTTCATTTCTTCTTCCACTTCATTTTTCTTTGTTGATTCCATTATAAAATAATAACTCCAGTATCTTCAATATAATTTGATTTTATTATAATTATGTTACAACCAAATTCATTATTTTATCCACCCTTTGAATGACATGTCACCATACGTCTGTGCGTACGACAAACCGTCTCGACGTCGTGGTGTAATTGTTATTCAATACATTATTATTTGGATGGGTATAATAATGATGTCGATTTGATGTAAATATTAAATATAACATGATAAAGATTCTATATATATGAAATAATGTCCAATTATATATTATTTTAATATCAAAAGAATTATATTTTTGCATGTTCGTACGTACGGATTACCATCTCTACAACGCCATGAGATTAATTTCCAAGTTCACCATTCATCGACGAATATAAAAATATATATTACTAATATGTGTGTAATTTATGACATAATAATTCTACTGGAGATATATATATTTATATATATAATTATTTATGTACTTACATACATCTTATTCACTTACTTCAGTTCAATGCTATAAGAAAATGGAAACAACGTTCATGCATACGTACGAACTACCATATCCATAAACGGTGTATTCCATTTCATATATACGTCTATTACAAATATTTATATTATAAATATATATGATATATAAATCATTTTTAATATTTTGGAAGTATTTAAATCATGATATAAGTAATAAAATCAAGATTACGAAGTTAAAACACCTACAATAATGAAATCGATTATTACCCGAAATATTAAAATAACATGAAAATTATTATTAAATGGGTAGTATAAAGTCATAAATGAATAATGTATGATTTTATAAACATTAATATGGTTCTGGTATAATTTAATAACATACTATAGTCTTCATACATGATGTTAAACATACCCTCTACTAAAGGAAAGTGCAAGGTAAGGGGTTTTCATCTCACTTTTTATTCCCTTAAGATTCATGCCATATTGCCACTATTACATTTTATGTGGTGTATGTACTTCCCATAATTGTATTATTTGTTTTATAAAATTTAATTTAAGTGTATTTACATATTCTTTGTATGATACTTCTTTCATGGGGTGTATGTTTCGTAAGTTACCAAATTGGTAATGGTTAATTCCTCAATCTCATTATTATCCGAGATTGTTTATGTGTAAGTATTTACTAGGAAAGTTTTATCATCCATGTCCATTTTTCATAAAAATGATTTCAAAAAAGATTATTATAAGGATTTTTTAAAGGTACACTTTATCAAGATCATAATTTTAAATGTTTTAATGAATTATCATTCTAATTCTTGTTAATTAATGTCCATGTTTTCAAAATGATTTTTAGGATTTATTTATATGCACATGATTGTTTTGAAATGAAAATTCTTTTCAAAATTTTCAAAGTGGTATAGGACACTTTGATTCAAAAATAACATTTAAATTACTTCTTTATTAATGGGTAACTTTTTAATGAATTTACAAAAGGATATTTCTGTCAAAAAGTTTTACCCATCATTTTCAACTACATCAGCATCCTTTACTGGAAATTATTTTTGATTGAGGTTGATTTATTATAATACAATCTTACGTGTTGTATTGAATAAGTTATGATAGTTTTGACTATGGATGTTCTATTTTTATACTATTCATGGTTTATGGTTAATGTAATGACATTTTGTATGCTAGTTTTAATATGAATTTTTATGATATGTTTCATCTTTTTTATATGAGGAATGTAGTGGACTTAGTAAGTGACGGGTGGAGCCCGATATATCTCCTCGATGCATCGGTATGTCTCATGAGACAAACTAGTGTCTTGGCACAAGCCCTTGACTCTTTAAGAGGAAGAAATGTATACTTATTTTCTAAATAATATTCGAGATGTATTTGATAGGAAATATACAGAAATTAAAGGCCTTGATCCCGTTATTGACACTCATCATTTGGTTTTACCAGAAGGACATCGAGGATTCAAGCAGGGTGCAAGAAGAACAAGCCCAACTTATGATTACAAAATTGAAGCTGAAGAAGATAAGCTTATCAAATCTAACTTTATCAGAGAAGTTCAAGATCCCGAATGGTTGGCTAATATTTTCCTTGTGAAGAAGAAGAATGTACAAATTAGAGTTTTCATTGATTTCAGAGATCTCAATCGGCATTTTCCTAAGGATGGTTTTCTAGTTCGGATCATAGAACTCTTAATTTATGCAACAGCTAGCTATAAAGAACATTCCTTCATGGATGGATATTCTGGATATAATCAAATCTAAATGGCTCCAAAAGATGAAGAATATACAACCTTCAGAGCCCCTAATGGTGTGTTTTGCTATGGATTAATTCCCTTTTTCATGAAGAATGCAGGCACAACATATCAACGTTCCATGCTCCGTATATTCATACCATTTTTAGGGAAATTTGTGGAATTTTATGTGGAATATTTTTTGGTTAAATCCAGATGAAGTTCTAATCACTTGGATGATTTAGAAATCATATTCTACAAACTTCAACTAGACAATTTGAGGATGAACCCCTTGAAATGTGATTTTGGGGTAACCTTGGGAAAATTTCTTGTCTTTTCTTTACGCCATCATGGTATTGATGTTGATCCTAAGAAGACAAAAATCAATCCTTGGTATGTCACTTCCTCTGAATTTGATATAATTTTGAGGACATCAAGGAAACTTGGCATATATTCGGTGTTTCATCGCCAATCTGGAAGGAAAATGTTTACCCTTCACCAAATTAATGAAGAAGGGAGTCACCTACCAGTGGACTGAAGAATGAAAAGAATCATTTGATATTCACAAGAAATATCCCTTGAGTCCACTGGTATTAATTCCACCTGTTTATTTGAGACATATTTTTCATTATGTTACAGCTTTAGCGAGATCATTGGGTACCTTCCTTTCAGAAAATAATTATGTCGGGAATGAAAACAACCTTCACTATCTTAGTCGAACTATGCTTGAGGTAGAAACTCGATATTCAATTATTGCAAACTGCTACCTGGCGTTAATCTTTGTATTTCATAAATTGAGACACTACCTGCAACATCATGAGGTCCACTTGGTATCTCGCAATAACCCGCTCGAATTTATCATTAGTCGTCCAATGCTTGCAGGACGTCTAGCAGGGTGGGTAGTTATTTTTCAACAATTTGATATCTAGTACGTGTCTCAAGAGGCAATAAAATTCCAAGTTCTAGCTGATTTCCTTGCTGAACACCATTCACTAGAAGATACATCTTTAGATACTGATCTTCCTGATGTGTAAGTCATCTCTACTCAAGATAATCATCAAACATTGGAAATGTACTTTGATGGTGCTTCCAGAAGTCCAACAAGGAAGAAATGGGAAGATCCTAAATTCCATGATCTTGGGTTGGGAATTGTACTTATTTCCCTGGAAAAAGAAGTGCTACCCAATCCTTCTTATTATTGGGAGGTGGTACAAATAATGGAGCAAAATATAAAGCTCTCATTGCAGGATTAGAATTGGCACTTCACGCACAAGTGAATCAATTAAAGATGAAAGGTTTTTCAGAAATGGTAATCAAACAAGTCAATGGGGATTATGTCATCAGAAAAGAAGATTTATTCCCTTTGTGTGATTATGTTAGAGAGATAATGGCGGAATTTCCGTCGGAACCAACATTTTCTTATGTCCCACGATCACAAAATGCTCAAGCTGATGCATTGGCTAATGTAGCGACAGCCTTGGGAGATCCAAACTGGGACAAAACAATTCTTAGTATTTCCCACCACCGTACAGTTTTACCTTATGTTAAAAACATAACAAATGAAATCAATGAAATTAGTCCTCTCTCTGAAGCATATGGTCATACTATAGGATGGATGACACCTATCAGAGAATATCATCAAAAATGGAACACTCCCACCTAATAGAGCCGGGAAAGAACAAGTCCGGCGATGTGTGGTCAATTTTACTCTTTATAATAGTCCATACAATCTAGAAAATATTCGCTACAAGTAAGGTTTTGATGGAATTATATTCAGATGCATTGATGGTGAAGAGAAAATGGCAGTCATGAAAGAAGTACATGCAGAAGTCTGTGGTGCCCACCAGTCTGGACATAGACTATCTGATCAAGTTCGAATGCTTGAATACTTTTTTCGTTCATTTATAGAAGATTGTGTTGATATCACTATGAAGTGCCATTCTTACCAAGAATATTCCAATTTCATTCATCAAACCCTAGAGTTCCTTCATACAACAAAATACTCATGGCTATTTGCCACATGGAGAGTGGATGTAGTAGGACCTTATCATTCAACTACATCCAAGCAGTTTAAGAATATTCTTACTTCTACTGACTTCATCTCCAAATGGGCAGAGGAAATACCTCTTAATGAAGTTAGTTCTAATAGAATTGTTAGCTTCCTAAAGTCTAACATCATTACCATATTTAATGTCCCTCATACCTTATTGACGGACAATGGAACCAAATTACTTTCATCTGAGGTAAGGAAGTTGTATCAAGAATACAACATAACTTCCATCCATTCATCTTGGTATCATGAAGTGGACAATGGCCAAATAGAGGCCATCAACAAGAAACTTTCCAACATACTTCAAAAGATGGTGGATAATGATAAGAAATCATGGCCTAATATACTTTTTCATGCTTTATGGGCTTATCAGACCACCACCCACACTACTACACGGTCAACTCCATATTCATTGGTATATGGAACAAAAGAAGCCATTCACATTGAGGTCTAATTAACTTCACTCAAGGTCTCTATTTGTGATCAGTAATCTACAGATGAACAATCTAAAAAGTTATTGGATTAACTGGAACAATTAGACTAAAAAATATTGGGCACCCTGTACCATTTGGAATTCTATTAGAATCTAATAGCTTAGGACTTCAACAAAAAAGTTTTTCTTCATTCATTCATTCAAGTAGAATTGGTATTGGTCCATAGAACTCCAACGATACCAGGAAATAATCCTCCAAAACATGATCCAATGTTGGAAGTACCTTACCCAATACAAAAGGTCTACTCCAATTGAGCTCATTCATTAATCTCAATTGATGGAGAACTCTTTAAAACTCCTACCAATGATGGATTCTTGAAAATGTATTTTATGGAACACAAATACTTTCATCCTGCATGATGTTAAACTGCATAACCAACTTCCTAGCTATATGATGCTAAACTGTGTAGCACTGGTCCATGCATATGACCTTAAACTACTTTAGTCCTCACAACAAGACTTTAAATTGCATAGCCCCATAATACGTCCAACATGACGTTAAATTGTGTTGCCCTTATCCTCAATGCAAGAAAATAAACTGCATAACCAAATTTCCTAGCTACATGACACTAAACTATACAACACCCATTGTACTACATGACATAATACTATATTCTCCTACAAGACATTAAGTTGTTCACATATTCATCTTTCATGATGTAAAACATAAAAAAAATGTATTTTAATACATCCTACATGACGTTAAACTGTGTTTTGTCCCTTCTACATGACACTAAACTGTGCAGCACCAATAGTCCTCACTGCAAGACATTAAAATATATAGTCCCCTCTATTGTCCAACATGACATTAAACTATTTTTCCATGCTGCAAGACATTTAACTACCAAGCACCCCATGTCTATGACACATGTAATTTAAACTTTGAAACAGTCCCTTATGTGTCCTACATAACTTTAAACATTGTGTCATTAGGGTTGTTGTTACCTATTGTTTCTCACACCGTGTATGAATCACGTGATCTTAGAGAAACATTCAACCATAACACCCTCTCTCGGCTGCAAACCATGTGTAAGTCCCAACACCATTTTTAGGTTGCTGTCCTTAGATACAACTCAATCATCAATTCATTATTAATTGATCTAAGTGGACTTTGATCCTTGCCTTCTAGGGTGGGTACCTAGGAAACCTCTTTAGGATCAAGCCCAAAACCAATCTTTTCACATCGGTTCACCTCCGCCTCATACGACGTTGATCCGTGAGGTAGCCCAAAACCAATATTTTTTTACATTGGTTCACTATAATCCTTGCTATATGATGTTAAACTATACAACCCCCCATTATCCCTCGACTGAAAGGGAATCAACATTGTCATTGATTTCCAATCATGTCATATTCTAAAGACTACATGCATACATGGCAATGACTGATCAATTAATACAGGGTCAAACCATCATTGCACTAAATCCCCCTTTTCACCCTTCACATGTATGAACCAAATCTGTACAAAGGGTATTTTATGAACGACATGATGCTTGATTCCCATCCTTATGGGATATGTAGGAGCATTCGAGCATCCCTCAAATCTATCGCCAAGTCCTTGGGCCTAACCCGAAATCCCACATTCAGTCCCTTGACTGAAAATTCCCCCTTTGAAAACATGATTGTGGTATGAAAACCTTGGTCTTCATTCACATCAGGTTTATAAAACACACAATGTGTATTCATAATTATGGTCTGAACTCTACAACCATATACTATAATCTTCTACATTCTTGTCCCACATGACGTTAAACTGTATTTTAAGAACTACATATGACTTGATTCCCATCTTTATGGGATACGTTCTGATGTCTAGCACCTCAATTCAATACCCAGTCACATCATGATTATGGTTAGCATTGGTCTGTGTATCTTCTACATGCATTGGAAAATTCCCATTTTGATGTATAATACTCATAACCTTAAATACATCTAGATATACATAACCCTTTTCTTGACTCCTGGCCACAAAATTTATGATACCTGAGAATTCATTTGCCTGACTATGCAGCACATTCCCTTAAGCGGCCTAGCACAAACAGTCTATATAAGAGACCTGTCAACCAAAATATGGTATTATTTGACTATGCAGCCAATTCCCATAGGTGGCCCTACGTAATTCAACCCCCTAACGGGTTTGTCAAATATTGGTAACTTCATTATTGGGAGAAAATCCTCTTTTGTCCTTATTGGTCTTAACGAAAATATGTAGGGATCCTTAAAAATAACCATCCTTAACATATTTGTCCCATATTATTTTTCATGATCTGAATGTATTCAACTCTATGGTTTATATTTCCCTCCCCTACGATAGAATCAGACATTCTTAGGGGGGACATTCATCCAATTCATTGAAAATATTGGTTGGGAATATCCACTCCATATTCATGTACCTCTCTCCATACAAAAAACTCTATGCTTTGGAAAATTTTAATCTCCATAAGCTTCCACTGGCTTTTATGTTGTAGAAAAGTAAAATTTCTAAGAGTTCTTTTTCCTGACTATGCAGCACGTTCCCTTAGGCGTCATTGGATATGTAGTCTACATAACTGAGCTGTCAGGTAAAAGATGCTATTATCTGACTATAAAGACAATTCCCTTAAGAGGCCTTGCATAATTCATCCCCCTAACGGGGTTTTTAAATTATGGTAACATCAATATTAGGAAATACTTCTTCCAATGCCTTTTAGACCTTTTTCATATCATTTCTCAGATTCAAAATTTCCAATATTATTGTTTACATGTTTTCGACCATACATGAATGTGGTTATATGTTTTCATATAAATTATCAAGGAATTACGTCAATTTTAATCCATATGGTCAAAGCTATTCGACCTTAAACATTATCCGTTTTTATGTCTGACGTGCATGACTTTAAACTTCCCAAAAAAGACAAGGGAACTCTAAACAAAAGTCAAGTACCACCTCACTAAACATATATTTTGTATGATTTAGGTAATATTGAGAAATTAAAAGATGTAATGTTTGTAGGGTTATTTTTATAATCCTAGCAACAATAAAACTATGCTTACTAGGCCCATTGGCTTAGGTGAAATTATTTAAAGCAGGTAGAAAAAGAATGAATGCATAAATGATTGAAGATGAAAGTTTCTTCATTTATGCCCAAGAGATAGAAGGACATCCATAGACTGGAGTCTCTTCTCTTATTTGATAATTACAAGAGGCTTTCAACATAACTCTGAATTTGATTTACGTCATCCCAAGCATCATCAGCCACCACCTCGAATTAATTCATTCAACTCGATAAAATAGGAGATGCAATGATACAAGGTCTTCTTGGAACAATAGTAAAAGAATGTTCTTGATTACTGTTTGAGAAAATATTCTGATGATCAAACAGTGACTCTGGTTCTGTCTAAGAGAGTTGGAAGGTGGATAAATGGATTTGATAATAAAGAATTTAAAGTAAAGAGCCATTTGGAGAGTGTAATATTTTCAGATATTGTTTCTAATGTCATGATAGTCTTCTCTCCATCAACCGGCAGTGGAAAACATATCATCTCATGGTTTTCGATTTTCATATATACAAGAAATGGCATGGAGGAAGAATTTGAAATTTTACATCATTGTGGCTGCTCTTAATGCACAACGTAACCAAAATATAGGAGTAGCAGTGAAGCTACATCTAAGACACATAATTCGTTGCATCTGGAATTTTGACTCCTTGCATATGACCATGGCCATACAGAGGAAGGTAGATGGTATGTGGAAAATTAAGATGATACTTTTTCAAGTACTTGGCCAAATCTGGGAGCATTCTGTCGCAGATATTATCAAAATCAAGGACAACGATTCTCATCATGTCATCAATCTTCTTTCTAGACATCTCATTAGTCGTTCCAATTCTTCTGAGAGATAATGAATCTGCACAAAGGTTGAATGATTAACTTTTAAGTAAGTTTATTTTTCATAAAATTTGTCACGAAATTTGGAAAAAATGGCTAAGGCATAAAGGCACGCAAGTCCAATGTTGGGATGCATGTCTAATTACGTCGCACAAGTATAGGCACATAGGTATCACCATGCAAGTCCAAATACCTTTAGAGAAGTGTGACACAATGAAACAAGGAACCATGGACAATAGCACCTACGCGAACGAGGGAAAGCATGGAAACTTGCACACCGAGAGCTCGAAACATAGAAATCTGGGTGCTTTGTGCGAGAGTGGAATGCATATTTATAGGAAAATTCATACGCTTGAACGTAGAATCCTACGCAACTCGCACCTGCGCACTACTACCTGCGCGCTCAACACCTGTACGCCAAAAATTCCTCAGTTTTCTCCTTTACCTCAAAGTCAAATCCTCATTCCTTTTTCAAATCCAACTCTTAGGGGGGGACTTTTGTTGAAACTCCTTTGCGTCAGAGAGTCTAAAAAATAAAATGGGAATACCTTAAGGACAAAATGATTCGTCCTTTGAAGAAACATCAAAAATTGACAAAAGGCATGAACAAGGATTTCATTAAGCATGGGTTGCGAAAGTTTCACCTTGGTCGCACATGTTTACTTGCGCACCACATATTGGTCGTGCAGGGGACTTGTGCACCCTAATTATTTTTCACCCAAAGTCTTCAATGGCACATAAATACCTCTTGTAGGCCCCTAATTTTGAGGACCAAAAATTCCAAAAGTCGGATTTAAGCTCTCAACACCCTAGTCTTTTCTTGAAGTCATCCGAACACTTCTAAGGTAATTTCTTACCTAGAATAGAAGATTTCAAGAGGGGAAAAAGGCCTAAGTGTTGAAATTCATCAACACTTGAGTGACCAAGTGTCTAAACATTAAGGGAAATGGCCACACTTGCGCGCCGCCTTATCCATTCAACAGAACATGTCTGCCACTATTTTGGAATCCTTTAGGGATAATACTAATGGCTTGAGCCATGTCTCACACAAGTATTACCCTATGGATTAATCGTTTCTCAAGTTCACCCATGTCGCGCAAGTACATGCGCGACCTGGACTTGTACGCCCAAACAGGACTTGTGCGCCTGCCTCTTTTTGGGTTCCTCTCTTGATTATTCATCTCTTTTCTTCAAATCCACTCTCCTCTTCATGATTTAGCCTTAAAAACCACTTCAAAGACATTTTATGGCCTGGTTCCTTTGTCGGCTTCCTTATCTGAAAAGAATTATATGGAACTTCTCCCATAACCACATGATTAACATAAATTTATGTCACTAAGGTAAGAGATTTCATTCATTCAACTACATCCTTTAAAATGAGAAGTTCTCTAATATGGGACACCTTTTCAAGAGTAAGCCCCAATCATATGTTCCCTAACCTAGTAATCCTCTTTAGATTTATGCACCATGTCCCCTTTTACATTGGTCCTCCTTCTCAGGAGTAAGTCCCAAGTTATAAATTTCCTTAACCTGGGCGTCCTTTTTAGGAGTAATCCCCAGTCTTAATTTATTTTTAGTTGGGAATTCTTCTCAAGAATAAAACATAATCATTAGTCCCAATTTAATTTGATCATCCACCTTAGAAGTAAGCCCCATGCCCACTTTAACTTTGGTCCTCTTTATTAGGAATAATTCCCAAGTTATAAATCTCCTTAACTTAGGCCTTCGTTTCATGAGTAAATCCCAGTCATAATTTCATTAATTTCGGGGTTCCTTCTCAATATTAATCCCCAATCATAAGTCTCGCCTAATTTGGGCATCCTCCTCAGGAGTAAGTCCCACGTTAGAGTATAAAAATCTACATAGAGCACAAGTACCATTATGGACCTTGTTCCTAGGTTTCTTCCTAAAAGTAAATCCTAATCATCATCTACATGGGCAGTCACACATATATTATCCCCATTTCATTCTTTTTGACCATATCTTTCATGGAAGAAATCGTCAAGTTTACTAATACCTATTGTTTCTCTCACCAAGCATCACTCATGTGATCATAGAGTATAAAAGTAACCACAACACATCCCTGTGGGCCGTTAATCATACATAATCCCTATATTTCTTAATTGAACTACGTTGACATTTATATCTGCCTTAAAAGTATAGTACATTGGAAGCCTTTCTAAGGTCCAATCTCATCAACCATTATTCTCATTCATCGCATATGACGTTAAAAAATATATTTAATTCATGAACTATGTGGGTTATGAATAATTTTCTAACTAGGATATGTAGGTATCCCATCCATGGGTACGATCCCAACTCTAAAAGAATCCATTTCCTTCTGAATGATAATAAATTTCAAGTGCCCCACTAAGTGGCCTTAAAACCAAAACAGTTATCATAATGACCAAGAGATTTATATATAATTTATTGAAGGATACCATTGACTAAGAAAATACATTACATACAGATGATTATATATCAATGAAGAACCTCAAATACATATAAAATATTCTCTAAATTTCATACAAATCAATCATTGATTTCCAAATCTAAAGGAAGAATCATTTTCATTCTTGGTAAATTAATAAGGATTCACGACTAACTCAAATCTATAAAGAGAGTGTCAGAGTAGACAATAATTCCCCCAAAAAGGTGTGATGAGTCCGACCTCCCATCCTCTCGACCAATGCAAATTCATAAGCCTCATCAGTCTACAACTAATGAGTACATACCTTTGAAATGTATGTCCAAATTGATATAGAATCATTAGATGTTTCCGGTTCTATGAATAAACTCATTAGAAACCGAGTGGAATGTTTGAACCTTAAAAAAACAAGGGAATCCCCACATCTAGAAGAAACAAGCTCAAAATAGCACTAAAACATAAATATATGAAAATATCCCATTAAATAACACTATGCTGGGTTTAAAAAAAGTTAATTATTGAAAAAAATATGTGAAAATATTTTCTTCCTCAACCCCCACACTTAATAATTTCATTTTTGATAAATTATAATATATTCTAATCTAAATAAACAAAACTATTGAAAAAGATAAAATATCCATGATCTTATTGAAAATAGAATTTCATAATCTGACCTATCTAAAAACTACTCCCCCTAATTTTAATTCCTCACATTTATATTTTCTCATTCTCATAAATCTATCCATGGCCCAATCACAACCTCCCTCAAATCTAATTTTCAATCGCTCATCATTCAAGAGAAAATAAATCTGGATTTATGCTCATACATGGATGTTGCATGTATCGCCATATGGATTTGACAATTATCATTTATCCACAGTGTGAAACATTAAAACTCATTCAATAATGAGTTATTTATTTAAATAATAAAATGATTTTTTGGCTTACGTTGGGTGGGATAGTGATTTAAAAATACAAGGATAAAAAGAGGATTTTTGAATCTTAGGTACAATACATGAATAATCAAGTGAAAACAGAGGAAATTCTTCACTCAATTCCCCTAGATAATGTGAAATACAACACCCCCCCGACATGGTTCATGAGTCAATTAATTAATACAAATAATTATATCAACCATTTTCTCCTTGTTTATTTATCTTTTTTTAAAATTATGGAAAAGAACAAATTTATTTTATTTATTTCTCATTTTTCAATTTTTTTTGCAGTAGAAATGAATTAACCAAATAATGCATATTGAAATAATTAATCATGACCAATTTATTAATTTTAAAATTCCCAAAATTTGTACACACACATCACATTACCCTCAATTGAAATGCATCTCAAATAATGCACACGATATTCCCTTCCCCCACACTCAAACATGAAATATCCACAAAAAATATTAAAAGTGTATGAAAGAAAAGAAAATTTTGCATGTAATGTGGCTAAAACCAGTATAGAAATTCATGGATTCTAAGAACAACCGAATGATAAATGTAAATGTGTGTCCCTTGATAACATGTGTCTAGTTGAATTAGTGCCACAATCAAATCGAAAACCCTCCATGAAATCAAAATCATTGAAAGGGAAAATATATATATATATATACTTTTCCCACAAAATCAATTTTTTCTCTCAAGAACGTGTGGGTATTAGAAAGAATAAGTTCAAATAGTTCTGAATACTTCATAGGATGGGAAAATATATTTTGAGTGCATGTTTCATGGGAATTGATGTTAGAAATTAGTCAAACACATTAAAATGCTAGAAAATCAAATTCAAGATAAAATTTTATAATATAAAAAATCATTTAAAATGAATTTTTTTATAAAATCATTTCAATTTTCTCAAAATCAATAAATGTGTAAAAAATGATAACAATTTTCATTAAATATAATTGATTCCAAAAATGAAAATAAACAAAACAAAAAAACTAACAAATTAAACCCCCCCCCCCACATAGAATTTACTCCCCTCACTTTAAGCACAAATGAAAATTAAAAATAATGGAATAAAAAACTAAAGAGAATGGAAGATGCAACTTAACATAATATTCCAATGGTTGAATTGAGTTAAGGTCCTAACATCTAAAACTTGTAATAAAAATTATGAAATAAATAATATCATTAGAAAAATAATAAAAAGGAAATAGAATGGGGTAAGGTGGGGGTTAATTCTTGGTTTGACCCCCTAAACGGTGTAAGGTTTTTACTGCCCCGTGTCAGGAAGTAGTTGTTCTTTAACCCCAATATTATGGGGGATTTGGTTTCTTTCTTAGATTCTACTAGAAAATCTTTCTTGTAGTTATCTTTACCATGCACTAGCCAATGAGGTACACATGGATAGAGTAAATCAGTCCCTCCCTAATTTCAATGTGATACAACTAGAATGATGAGGGAAGGAAGAAGAATGTGTCCTAATTGTTCACTTCCAATACTTTCATGGCCTCTTATTTGTCATCTAGGTCCTTCTTATGATCCATTTAATTATAAATTTCAACATAATAGATTTTAAAAATCAATTTAAGCTGCATAATATTAAAGCATGATGTATCGACAAATAAGCCTCCCCTTTCATCTAAAGTATATTGAAACTCATTCTCTTCATGAAATACCAACAAAGACTCAATATCAATAGGGTAATCATCATTATCTTCATCTAAATAAATATTGTAGTATAGAGGAACATATTCCTCATTTAAAAACATGAGATGATCACTTACATTTTAGTCTTTAAGAAAATATAATCAGTGTTCTTACACTGTTTGTTGATCTCCCACAGTTGTATCAGCTGGCATGTATCCATCTGGAACATCTTCATGAAATGGTTATGGTGAGATGATTATATATTAATGTTTCATATTCCAGTCTCATTAAGGTTTTTCAAAATAAAATATAGGTTAATCAATATTGATCTACTCTGGAAAAATTTTCTTTTTTTGGGTAGTTCTGACCATTCCGCTTTATGTTCTTGGACTTTTATCACAAGCAATGGAATCATCTTTCATTCTTTTTTGATAATTTGGAACTTATCATGAACTATCAATTCTAACGTCTCATCCCAATTGTAAAATTAAAAACTAGTCCAAGCATATGAAAAACACTACAATAATCAATGAACAAAAAATTATATGCAATGAAATTTTTTTTTGTGGAAATTTTTTATTTTTTATTTTAAATATACTGTGTATGAGCTGGGCCTCCATAGAAACGGTGCCAAATTTATGATATGGGGATTTCCATTGATTTTCCATATTTAATTACTTTATGATTTTATTATGAATTCAATATAGTGGCACAACCTATGATCGATCACATGGAGGCCACTCACACACACTACTTTTCTATTGTCACTATTATAAACCAACTAATATATTACTAGTAAACTAATATTGATAAGAAGTTTTGAGAACATGAATTAATTATAAATTTTTATAGAATAATGTTTCCTAAATTGTATCCTTTTTTGATCAAGTAAATATATTTTTTATTGAATGAATTTTCAATTTAAATTTAACAAGGAAGCATGTATCTATGTTGGCTTTAAATCCAAGTTGAATAATTGAATTTGGGGTCTATAATGATTTCCACAAATCATGTTCTCAGTGAATGTATTATTTGGGGCCTTAGATGTTCGAATCAAGATATGGTTCAGCCGAAAAATAATTAACCAATTAATTAAATGTTCCAAAAAAAGGAATAATTAAGTTTGGATTAAAATAAAAAAAATATCCAAAATATTCCTGCTATTCAAAATTGCTAATAAATCAAAATTAATCCATTTTTTAATTTATGCTCAAAATAATGGAATGACCTAAATATGTGATAATTTCCCATTAAATAACAGTGTGGTGGGTTTTGAAAACATTGAACTGTGGAATACAATTGGTGAAATTATTGGCTTCATCAATGTGTTATAGTCCTTGTGTCCACTATGGGTTATCTAGGGTGTGTAGTATACCAGTTGAGTTTGGTATATTAAATGGTGTTTGACTATAGTCATTGTGGTGCACCATGTATTGGTGTTCTATGTTTTTTCCCTAGTTAATCTGAATACACCATGACTTGAGATGGGATCTCCTATTGTTCTTTTGGGGAATCTTTTGGTTGTTCATCCTTTGTGTTTGGAAGTGCATTTTGTTTGAGAGTGAGTTTCTATCATGGTTTCTTAGTAATTAAAGGATTCTATTATGGTAGTTTATCTTTACTTCCACTATGTCAGATGAATTTTAATTGGAAGGGAGACCATACTAGGAGTATGATTCATTATAATAATTCTTATAATAGGATAATTTTTTGTGATATGATTAGTTGGATAACCTTGCAATTCATCTATTTAATTTCCTTTGAGGATCTTGATTTTTGGATTTGAGTTTATGAGGCCTTGAGCGATTACATTTTGGTCAGGTCCCCTTTAGACCTTCTTTTTTTCTTTCTCCTCTAATTTTCAACAAAAATTATTGCGAAATTATGTTTCATAGTGGTAATTTTGTGACACCTCATCTATAACAGTTTTATTTTTTGTGTGATTTTATCTTTCCTCAGTTGGTGTTGAGTTTTTTGTTTGGTTCCATAAGAAAAAATCAATTTTTAGGGGCTTTTTTAAAAGGAAAACAGTTATCATGTTTGATAATTACTAATAATGTGGTGCTTTTATGGTTGGTTATGTCTTTTTGATAGAGTAATTTTCCATGTATTCCACATGGTTTTCAAACTATTTATAACTTATTATGAGCCTTTTTGTGATTTCATTATGTTTTTGTTAAGGAATATGATTTTTATAAACTGTGTGGTCCCCTAGGAGAAACAATGCACCCTATTATGAATAGGAAGAGGTTGGTTCACTGTTATGAAAACATTGTGAGTGCCTAGTGTCTAGGAATGGGGCTACACACAGTTGGAAAAAGATTTTGAGAACTGTGTTTCCAAACCATGAAGCATGACTTGGTGTTTAAAAATTTGTAACTACTAAAAATTAACTTCTTTTATTTATGGTGTTATTACCACCATTCACCCCTCCCACATCATCCAACCCATAGGGATCCCATAGAAGAGTTACATCCTCCACTTCTCTTGATACATTCCCTTCCATTGGGGATTTCCAAGAGATTTATAGTGAGTTCTTTTGTCATTCTCTCTTCTGTCCCTCTCCCACTCTTCCCTCTTAATTTTGTCTTCCCCTGTGAACCCCTGATAGCTTATGCTCAATTTTTTATTTTTAGTGGATCTAATTTTTGTGTTTCAAGAGTCTTGGTATTTTAGAAATCATCTATATCTCCATGGGTGTGGTAATCATTTACAGTGACATGTTTCAATTAATTTTTTCATGGATTTAATTTATTTTTTATTATATGTGATAGCATTGTGAAAATTTGAATTCATTTAATTATGTATTTATCTAGGAATATAGGGTTTTTATATAAAATTTCATGATATCATGTTTTAAATTATATATCGATTATGATAGCATTTTGTGAAAAAACCCTAATGGATTTTGAAATAGTTTCCATGTTCCGCCATGGTTTTTGACCGAGTTTTGGGGTTTTAAAGAGTGAAATCAAAATTTTAAATGAAATTTGGTTTTATAGTGACTTGTTATATTTAAAGTTATTTCATAAATGGGTTCTCTGTGTTTTTTAAAGGGTGATATAAGATTTTTGTGTTATTTTATCCTCAAAATAATACCATGGAGAAACTTTTTAATATTTATTGTTGGAAATAGATAGCCAATAGCCTTATTTTGGTTTTCAAAGAAAAATAACCTTGTTTTATGGGTGCGTTTAAATTTTTTTGAATGTGTGGGGATTTTTTTCATTGTCCAAATTTATTTTGGAATTTTATTTATTTAATTTTAAAGGGATTGGAATCTCAAGACATGTGTTAATATAAAGAGATCAATTATATGTTTGGTTTTAAAATGTGGGATGTTAACAACACCCATTTATTACCCCTTGGTATTTTACCTTTTGGTTAAGTTCATGGTGACTATGTTATTATTGTTTTATACCCTTACATAATAAGGATCCTATTTATTCCATGAGATCACATTATTCTAGGGAATATCATCATTGGTTGTTAGGGGTAACATTATCTATGGTTATTCCTTGTGTGTTAGAAATGGTTTATTTGTTATTATTCCCCACATCCATTACTGGTCATGGGATACTAGGTACTTAGTTGAAGACCAATCATGTTACTCAAATTAGATCACATTTCTATATTTTCCTACCATTCATGTTGGGAATATGGGTTAATTGGGGGGTTTTTCATCATAATGATTCTTATGTGGGATAATTTGATGAGTAATATTTTGGAAGCCTGGAACACTGCAGTGTTCACTGGTGTGCACTCCACCGTTCAGCAAGGAATGATTTTGGTTCATAAAAATTCTTATGTTTATTCCCTTGTGTAGGATAGCTCCATGTCTAATGCAGTTTCTGATCTTCAAATTCTGAGAACTCTTGGCATTTCGGGTCGGTCACGCACGCCTCAGATGCTAAAGTATATTTGATGGATCCCACCCATTGGGCCTTGTCTCAAGGTAAATGTTGTTGGGGCCATGTTGGGTGCACCAGGCCCGTCGGGTTGTGGGGGAGTGTTCCATACTAATCGTGGGTTTTTAAAAGGATGCTTCCACCATGCCATTGGAATTAGTACTGTATTTGAATCCAAACTTTGGGAAATGATATATGCCATAAGGTACGATGTCCGGTTTAATTGGAAATATATATAGATTTATTATGACTCTCAGACTGCGGTTCATGCCATGAGCACCATGAAGAGCCAGGTCCCTTGGTGTATGCTCCCTCAGCTGGTAAGTTACCTTAATCATATTTCTCAAATGGATGTGGAAGTTCTACATGTATACTGGGAGGCTAATCAGGTGGCAGATGCACTGGAAAAGTGCGCACTCACTGATCTTGGAGAGATGTGGTCTTTCACATCCCCAGACTACTGTGCCCCACTGGTGGAGGTAGATAGGTGTGGTGTGATGCACACATGATTATGTAATAAACCCTTGTATGCTTGACTCGTTTCATTTTTTATTTAATTTTTTAGGACCGGCTTCCACCGGCACCTAGATGTTTTAGTAATTGTATTCTCATATAATTTTATCTTCATCCCACGTAAGGAATCCCTAGGAAGATTCCATGAAACATTTTATTTCACGGTGAGTTTTGATTGGGGGGAATATGATCTAGTGGTCATTTATATCATTTCACCTATATTCATTTTTATGACATCGTTTCTTTTTTATATATGGTTCTTGCCATGTGATATGTGGTTCCTACTCAATGATCTAAACCCATATGGGTGTTTGGGTTTTTTCATTGAAAAATGTGTTTTAAAAAATGTTTGAAACCCTATTTTGGCATTAAGGACTCCTGTTTGAGTTCTTTAAAATATATTTCTAAATAGGTGATTAAACTAAAGAATGAATTTTTGCCAGTTTCATGTTTTTATGGTTATAGTTTTTATTTAAAAAACAAATGTGTTGTTTTGAGAAATGTCACTAGGTGTGTGGTTTTGAGATGGCTTATGTTGGTGGTTATGCCTTCAAAACAGATGTTTTTAGTTTGGAAAAAAAGGAATAATTTTGAAGTGGGTTATGAAATTTCTTGGTTTATTCATAAGTTATATGTGTAAATCATAATTTAATAAATTATTTTCAATGTATAATTTATGAATTTCATTATGAAAAATATTTTATAGATTCAGTGTGTTGTGGTTATCTACTGAGATATTGTTATCATTCCTATATATTTTAGGTACTTGGATTCTAGTTGGATTCTATTTGATCATTATGGATGATGTGGGGTGAGTTGTACGGTGGTGAGAAATTTCTTGACTCCTGTAGATCCTTCGGGATATACTCAAGTAGTTGGGTAGTTTTTTCCTTCTTATCCAGTGATGTATGTATTTCCTCTATTGTGTCCTCTTATTTTTATATATCACTTATGTGTATTAAAATGGATTGCATCATTGTATTATTTCATGATATTTTTTTCATTTTCATTTTTTTACTATATTTTCCCCCACTCTATTTACCTCTAATTTGTGAGAATTCATTCCCAAACTGGTTCATGTGAGTCCCAAGAATTTGTTTCAAACCCATGTGAATCATGAATACATTTCAGGACTTATTGAGAATCAGATCAGTTTTTGATTATCCAATAAAAACATATATTTTAATTATATTTTAATGGCACTAAATGATCATTTTTGATCTTATGGGCCTGAGTTATTGCATTTTCATTATGAACATCCATTCTCATCATTTGTGCACTTCATGCCTAATATACACAAATTTAGGCCCAATGAGTCATCTAATTCTAAGTAAAGTAATTATCAAATTTTTTTATTTGATATTTTGGGAACATTATCTACACTTAAATTTGAACATTTTTTATTTAGGGATCAATGGAGAATTCATGGAAGAAGATGGGGATATTTTGTGATGAAAGGAAGCAATTCTAAAGAAGGCAGATTGGACACTAGCCCACTGATGAGACTGTGGGGCCCAACATACAGGCCCAATGAATCCCACATTTTGTGGGATGCTAGAAGCCATTCGGAGGAACAAATAACTCTTCATGAGATAATGCTAATTCGGCCTCTATGGTGGTCATTAAAACGGCCCAAGTTAGAGATTCAATTCTGCGCCAGATTCTGCAGCCAAGAAAAACAGTCCACTAATTTTTGCATATCTCGGAATCCATAACTCCAAATGGGCCCCACATTTACAGGCGTTTATCAGGAATCCGGAGATCCATTTTCTTCTTCTGTGGACCACTCTGATTCGGCCTTCTAGATGGCCTTCCAGACGTTTCAGTTCGGTGAAGGAAAGTTGGCTGCCACCTCTGGTCAAATGTGGAAAAGTTCAAATTCCACAATCTTTCCACCACCTATGGCCTACCAAAATTAATTGAGATGCTTTGTATTGTTTGAGGCTCGACCCAAGGCTCCCAAAATGCCTATTTAAGGTAGTGGTGGTGAAGGAGTTGAGGATCTTTGATGCTTTGTTCAATTGTAATGTTATGCTTCATTTTTGTTGCCTCAATTTTGTCTTTCACATGTATGTTGTTCAATTCACTTTATTTTCTTAATAAAAGTTTTTCTTCTACTCTTATTCTGTTGTTATTAATATAACTTTGATACTGTTGGATCAAGGTGTGAATTTATTCACACCAACCCTTGTGTAATTATTCACACAACGGTGGAGTGATCATTTTATTTTTGTTGTTTTCTTTACTTCTCCATTTCCTCCCTCATGAGTCTACTTTCTGCTTCCATTGAAACCATGGGATCAATGGAGGGATAACCCACTTATGGGTTGATCCAAGGGAGTAGCAAGGGGCTGGATTGGATTTTATTTATCACCTAATTAATGTATAATCACTTCTTTAATTTGGATTTTTATTTGATGATTTTTAAACTCCATTATCCTTGTTGAATTTAAGGCCACACACTTCAAGTACTAATACGATCCATTACCTTGAAGTGCTCCAAAATTTGATCATTCAATTGTATAGGTGACTAGTATTAGAGGGTGTAGGAATTAAACCAGTAAGTGATGATGTTGTTTTATCTCCTTAAATGAACCCATCTCAAATTTAAGAAATTGAAATCATTAAAAAGAAAATACGTCCAATCCACCCCGAGCGATATCCTAGGATCAACTCATTCTTTTAAATTGAATCCACTTAAATCTTTTAGATATCTTTAAAACCCATCCAAAATAAATCCAAGTTGGCCACTTCATAGCCAGAAATCCATTCCTTAGGTTGTGTATCTTAGGTATCTTCTTAGGTCTCTGTGGAATCGACAACCCAAGCTACACTACAAGCACCGTTATACCCTTCTTCTCTTGGGTAAATTTGGGCGTGAACCAGTTGTCGAGTTTGGTGATGGATCGTGATTGGTCATTACAATTTTTTTAGAATTGGTTATAGAATATTTGATGGTATCATACTTATATATTTTTCTCACACCCTATCATTTCCTTCAAGAACTTTGGATTATATTATTCTAGGTTAACGTAATGTGAAAGAACATATTTGAGGAGTTTGGTGTACATGATACATGGAACATAGAATTAAGTGGTGAAAGGAGGAGATGTGATCCACCATATACATGGATTTTCATTGAGATGTATCTTATCAAATGTTGTGTATTTTGATGGTGATCTATTTGGGTATTTCTTTACCTATTTGATACTATTACTTTCTAGTTGAGGAGAGTTTATATACTGACTTATATCATTTATATTCTGCTATTTTGAAAATAAATCATTTCCTTTGATTCTTATATGATGCCTGGTTCTAGTCTCCAACCTGCTAGAATCATGAATGAAATTTAAACTATTTCGATACCCAATAGGGTATCATTATACCATGGTATTTGGTCTAGTTCATGAAATAATTGTATTAATGTTTCAAATTGTCCATATATACTTGATGTTGGTATGCAGTTTATTAATTTAATGAAGTTAGAAGGTAGGATTGTTGGGACTCATGAGGTTGTTACAAGTGAGTGTATATCAATATAACATTGTAACAATCCTTAAGTCATCATGGGTTCTTGGGAAAATTTTATTTGAGGTATAATTTTATATGATTATAGTCTTTTCCATACTTTTTATCTGAGTATATTGAAGAATCCCAATCATATTCCCCCAATGGCTCACGATTATGTTAAATAAATGTATACCCTTATTGTTATTTCAGTGTTGTCTATTGATATTGTGTATCATGATGTCTCTGAGAATTTATTTTAATATGAAACAGGAGGAAACTAAAATTGAACAACAATTATAAAATCTTCCAGTGGATCAGAATCATGTTGAGATACTGGTGTGTGATATCCAATCTCTATGATGTGTATTTGTACCCATTTATGTTTAAGCTCTAGTATTGTAAACTCAAAGAGATGAATCCATAGATCATTCTCAATAGTTTCTTCATTATAAACCTACATCATTTAAATGATATAATGATCCAAAAAATTCATAGGATTGGTTGAAAAAGATATATATATTTTTTATGTTTTTTTTATTCCTGATTAGATAAATGTAAAATATTCTACATTCAATATTGAAGACCTAGTTGGAGATGGTGGGATTCAATAATGAGAGTTAATAAATATAAGGTATTGGAATAGAAATACATTAGAATTATTTTCATTGAACAGTTATATCCATATTTTCATGTATTGGACAAGTCGTAGAGTTCCTCAACCTTCATCAGGGCAATAAGGCCATGATAGTATCTGTGAACCAATTTATTGAACTTATTCGTTTTTCTCTAATGGTGGAAAATATTATAAATGAAAGACATAAAGATTTGATATGATTTTTCATTATGAAATTTTATCTCATATTTTCAAGATGATTATCAATTCTTATGTTGATATGTTGGATAGAGTGTTGATGGTTGATCTGGACATGGAAGGTATGCCGGGGTTAGCAGATGTCCCCTTTTCTCTTTGTAAATGTTTTTATCATTATTTTAAAGATAGAGAAATAGTCATGAGACTTATGGTAGTTCTAGATAACAAAAATTATCCATAACTCTTATAGTTTTTTGAATAAGCCGTCTAACATGCTCCTAGTGTGGAAAGGTTGGGAATTCAAAATAGGTTTTCACTGAGGCACCCATGATCTATAGTTTGTGTGGAAACTAGACCATCTACAATAGTTCATCCATATATTTTAAGAACACATATTTTAATGGGAAAATTTTCTTTAAAATGTAATGTAGTGTGATCAGATGCTTCCAGAACCAATGGGTTCCATCCAAAGACAACAAGAATGAATATTTTTTGTGAAATGGAATTCTTTCTAGAGGAAGCTAATGTGAATCTAGAAAAAGTTATAGGTATCATTGTTGTTGCCTCATATTTATTGAATTCTTTATTTAATACTAGTAAATATCACTCATTTATTTCGACTCCTACTATGAACATGTTACACCATTATATTGATATTTTTACTTATGTGATGGATATTACTACACCCCTTAAAATGAAAAGAGACCAGGGCCCCTATTTTCCATCTTGTCTTTTCTCTGTATATGAGATTGATCATAAATGTAATTTTATAGTTCTAAACATGGTACCTCTTGACATAATTTTCTATATTTATTATATGTTTTTTCATAAGTATTTGATTGATTGTTATTATTGGTGGATCTCTTATACAGTTACCAATGGGTTGTGATGTGTTTTTCTAGGAGAGTGGGACTCGAGGTCGATTAGATTCGAACCTCATTTTCTTGAGATGGGTAGGGTAAAATTAGTTTTTTATTTTCAATTAATGTGAGAACATATGAGTGGTGATCTCCCTTAAGTTTTCATCAAGTTTACAAACATGTTTCTAGTAGAATTTATGCTTTTTTGGTAAAGGATGTAGAGTTCTCTGCCGATTTGGAACCTAGTACACAATAATTATTTATTCCTTCTTATCATATGAAGCCAGTGAAGTTGAAATAATTAAATACTTATTTGGATAATCTATTATATAAAGTATTTTTACACTTGAGTGTTTCACAATGGGTATCATTGGTACTTATTTTGTTGAAATAGGACAAAACATTTCACCTTTATATTGATTATAAAAAAAATTCAAGTTATGTTAACGAACACATATAAGTTAACATAGATTGATGTTCAATTTTACCAGTTCAAAGGGGTGAAGTAGATATATAAGATTTATCTTAAATCTAGTTATCACCAGTTAATAATTATAGAATATTACATTCATAAGAATATCTTAAAGAGTAGGTGTGGACATTGTTAGTATCTCATTATATCATTTAGTTTGCCAAATTCTCTTTTAGTTTATATGGTGTTGACATAGTCCCTATGTACCGTGATTCATTCAAAGTAGCAAATATGGATGACATAATTTTTTACACTCAGACCAAAGAGGATAATGTGCATCATTTTAATGCAGTTATTGAAATATATAGAAATCATAGAATTTATGTGAATATTTCAAAATGTAATTTGGGATTTGAGAAGTGAAATTTTTGGGACATGTGGTATTAGAAAATTTTATTTCATTCAACCCCGATAAGGCAAGGATATTATGACATCAGAACAACCATATAATGTTTTTGAGATTCTTAGAGACTAGGGATGGGTGAGGTACTACCACAGGTTTACTAATGATTTCTTAATGTTTGATTCTTTAATATCCTACTTCACTCAGAAGGTTGTGATGTTCATATGGGATATTAAATGTAAGAGTTCATTTGATGAGTTTAAAATTATTTTGAATTAATCAACAATGTTTACATTTCTAGATGTTGGTCAGAGGAATGTGGTCTTTTTTGATTCATTATGTTTGGGTTTGGGACATGTACCTATATAGGGTGATCACATTGTAGCCTATAGTTCTAGACAGCTTATGCCACATGATAATAATTATAAAACCCATTATCTTAAAAGCACAACTATGATGCATGTTCTTAAGAGTTGGAGGTGTTATATTTTCATTGAAATTTTTTCAATTTAATCTAATTACAAAAAATTGAGTTATATCATCACATAAAAATATTTAAACCATTAGAAGAGATATTTGGTAGAATGCCTATATTATTTTGACATCGACATTTCATACACCCCTGGAAAGGGAAATTTCATTGGTGGTAGTTTTAGCAAGAAAATTATTACCCAGGCCATGAATGAATCATCTTAAAAGTAGAATCTAATGGATATATATTCTCAGTTTCATTTTGGACAATGGGATGATGCGATAAATATATTTTTTGGAATGTTTCCAGATGACCTCATCACTTCTCGAGACTATTCATTAGGAAAAGAAACATGAAGATGAGTTTCGTTAAATTAGGGACACTCTTTATGGGGGACATAACATTGGTGAGAGTTCCTATGTATCTAAAACTGGTACGTTGTACCTTTTCCAGTGAGTATAGCTATAATGGGACATTTCAATAACTCCCAGTGGTTGGTGCACCGGGGTACCACAAATATGATCTATGATATGTGGCATTTATTTTAGTGTCCATGTATGAGATGAAATATAACTGAATTTATTCTCACTGTTATAATCTTCATCATGTAAACTCCATGAACAAGAAACCTTTAGTATTTCTTAAGACTCATCCAATGCCGACTTAAATGTGGAATAAGATTTGTTTGGAATTTGTGGTTATGTGACCACGTACCACTTGAGGGAATATTTTGATATGTATTTTGATCAACGGGTTCACCAAATTGTTTCACTTTATAACCATTTGTGATACGAACAATTTTTATAATTTCAGAAGTGTCTATATGTAATAGGTTCTTAATTTTTATGTAGACCAATATGCTATATATTCTGATGGGTTAACCCATTTTACATCTCATTTTATGAGAGGCATCTAAGAGGAAATGATATCTTAGGTATATTTATAAGGCAATATCATCTGTAAATTAATTTCTATATTGAACAAGTTATATTAATTCTTGAAGAAATGATATGTGCTTGCGTTCTTGAATTTAGTGAAGCTCCAGATGTTCATTTGGGGTTTGTTGAGTTTTCTTACAACAATGGTTAACAGTATTCAATTTAAATGGATCCTTGTGAGTCCTTGTATGTCTAGCCTTATATATATCTATTGTATTTTTTCGACATTGGTGAAGTATGCTTGGATGTACCATGTTTGTTCCAAGATAATATAGAGGCAATTCGATAGATTTTTTAGATAATGGTGATGAACTAGATAAAATATAAATCCAATGTTGATTTTAATTAATGGAATTTGGTTTTTAAATTTGGTGACTAGGTGTTATTGAGAGTTTCTCCTCGATTGGTTCACCAGAATAATGGAAAATAAGGAAGCCTTGTGCCGAATTTTGGGAGTAATTTTGTGATTGTGGATCAGTTGGAGAAATTGGATTACCTTTTGGGACTTTCAGATTATTTGTTATATTTTACAGAAAGGAACAATGTTTCATATAGAGAGGGAGGGTTTCAATTGGAGACATATATTTATTTCAATTTTCCATTGTTTTGAAAAATCCTTCACCTCAAGTTAAAGTGTTTTTACATCACTGAAAAAATCACACATCCATTGGAACACGGGAATTTACATGGTTCACTACTCAACAAGATTAAATATATCTTCATATAGTTTGGAAGTAATATAATACCATAAAAATCCACTATAAAAAAATAATTTCGTGTGGATATAATCAATTGGGATATTCCCTTACACTTGTGTGGCACTATGATCAATACAACATTACATGAGCATTAAGTTGCCCAAAATGTTGTCACACAAGATTTTGTAACAAGTTAAGAAAAATTCACCAGTTTCTTCAAAACATGTTATTGTTCTTCCATGTCAACATCCTCAAATATAATATTCAAAAAAAATCTTCATTTTCCTACCCAGTTGTATCTAAGAACATCCCTATACTTTGTAAAGATACATAGTCTCATATCCATTCAGATTCACCATTCATATTTGTTTTCCCCAAAGTATATCTCTACTAGAATACCAAGAATAAAATTTTTGAATAGATTGTTTCTCAATCTATAAATCCCAGTCCAATTATATAATCTGATTCAGAAACTATTAATGAAATATTCCATCTTCTAATTCTTATATTCGGAAAAAATTCCTCAGAAATGCTTAATCCAATGACTCTTTCAATCTAAAAATATTTCATGCTCAACCTTCTCTATCAACCCATGAACAATACTAGTCTATGAAAGAAAAATTTACTTCCTCGTTTTATAGGTGTGCCAAAATTGGTTTAGGAAGGATTCTAAAATAATTTCCTTCTTAACCAAATTTCCCTAAAAATAAATTACAATTTAATTATAGATAAATATTTTACTTCTCCTCCACTTCTCACCACTTTTTTATTCTTCTTTAACCTTTTTTAAACATCTCACAACTTCATATTGAACTGGAATTTCTAAAAATTATTCAGTTTGATTGTAATTGTCACCCTAATTTACACATTATGATGATGGAATATTTTTTAAAGTAGATTCATTATTATATTTCCCCCAAAAAATTAAAACAAATGAAAATGTGAATTAATTATCATTAAGATGACTAGTTCTAAATGAAAGAAAAACTTATTCTCAAGCTATGAACCAATAATTATATGTAAAACATTCAAATCATTCTTCTAGTAACATAGTCACAACATATATAGATTCTAAATCTTATCGGTAGCCTTTAATCGTCATATTCATACTTATTTTAGTTTTTTATTATAAATCTTCAAATAGCAAGATCCCCTTGATAAAAATTTTTTAACTTCATTATCCTATTCAAAATTTCTTTTTTCCTTAAATTGATGTTTCTCCATTCGATAATTTTATTAGTGTCAGTCTGCGCCTGATGAAATGGTGACTATTTCACTCTGTTGCATTAGTGTCACCTCTAATTTGATGGTCATCTCTACATATAGCCAAATTACTCCTGAACCATTTAAAAATAATTTTATATGTCTTAACCTAATTTATGAAAACCATTCAAATTCATGAAAATGGTTGACTATATTATTTATTTACACCCATTTGATCAGTCTCTAACTTCATTATATGAAACAGTCACAACAACATAACCTTATGGATCTTATAAAATAAACTTTTCTACTTATTATTCCCTTTTTAAATCATCACTAATTTAAATGGATTGGTTTAGGATCACTCTGATGATCAGTGGCACACCGTTTCCGATAGATCAGTGTTATAAGTAACTTTATTCCTCACTAAATTTTTTCTCAGAAGAGTTTTACATGGTGTTTTATTGTTCTAACATAATACTAGTATCATTTTATTCCTCTATTCCAAAAAAATTTTCATAGGCTTAAAATAATTTTGCGTTCGTTGTTCCCAGACTGATGAACTGAAACCAGAAATCCTTAACCTTCTTATTCTAAAGACATATGATTATATCATGATTTTACTATGACTTTGAGAACGTTTTAGAATAGAATAGCATCATCTTAATTATATTGTAATAAATTGTAACTTCCCATCCTTTCATAAACTTCTTCATTTCTAACCAACCTCATTTTGATTTACAGCACCAATTATCCCCCTTTCCATATTTTATTTTCATGACACATTTCATAGAAAAATTATTACTATCGAGGACTCTATGATCATAAAATAATTATCATATGTTTATCAAGGTCATTAAAACTCTTAAACACTTCTTCATTATGGTAAAAACAATATTTTTGGACCTAAGGTGAGTCTGATGTTCCTTATCTCTCAGAAAATCTCATCCCAATATGATAGAATTTTTTAATACTTTTGTATCTGATCCACTAATTGCGATTGGGAGTCTGATTAACATCCTTTAAAAATAATGGTGACCTCTTATATTTTACATTTGATGGATAATAATAGACAAAAAAATCAGGAAAAACATCTTTCAAATTTCAAAAACTTCTTCTTGCTAACTTGGATATGATAATCTCTTCATTTTTATTTTTTTTTTCAAACAAGGTTCATAAATCATTGAACATTTTTATCTCAAAATATGCATTACTTATCAACATGTATATGCGTATGTGAGCTAAATCAATGTAGGAAATAAGAATCATTGAGAGGAAATCAATGTTTTCTGGAAGTAATGACTCAAGAAACTTCTTCATCTTTTCATCACATCTTTCTTCACTTTTTCCACTTTCCTTATTTAGCTTTATTATAAACAAATTTTTCTTATAACAACTCCAAAAAACTAATAGAATAGTTCGCACACATTAATTTGGAAATTATATTGTACTCATAACTCACCCTATATACATGCTCCCATAAAAGATTTATCACATATCTATGGATAAATTTATGGAACAATAATCTTTTTGACAACACTATCCAAAGACAATATGAAAGAGGAGAAAACATAACTAAACCATTTTGAGAAAGAGGATGGATTCCCATGTTCGACCTCATTTTATATGAATCTCATTTTCGTAAAAGTTTTATAAAATTGTTATCAACTTGTATCAATTTAGGAACATACCATATCATCAATTCCTTATTTTCCATGAGATCGTCATTGAAATGATATTTGATATCAATATGTGTTGAAAAATAATTTAGTACTGGATTTACAGTAAGGTGGATAGAAATATGATTATCACAACCCAAGAGTATGGGTAACTTCACTCTAATAATTAATTATTCCAGCATGGTCTTCATCCCCATAAATTGGGTTGTAGCTTTAGTGGAATAATTATACTCATCTCTGACCATGCTATAGTTTAATAAATTTTGTTTCTTTGTGTAACTACTAAAACTACTTTTACCTAGAAATAAAAATCCACCATGTGTGAATATTATATCATCAACATTTCCTTCCAAATATGGATTTGAATACCCAAAAAAATAAATACCTTCAAAGCTAAAATAACATATTCTGAAATGTTTTATTCCATTGATATATCCTAGAATTCATTTCCCAAAAAATAGATGTGATTTTTTTGGAGAACACTGAAATGTTTCAAATATGGTGTCAATAGAAACAATGTTTGGAATTGAGGCAGTATAATATAAAAAACATCCTACAGTCTTTTGAAACAGTTTTGAGTCAACATCCATACCTTCAGAATTTTTAGTCAAACTGGTGTGGAAATAGGTTTTGAATTTTCCATATCATACTTCTTAAGAAGTTCATTAGAATATATTTTTTGAGAAATAAAAATGTGTTTCTTTGATTGTGAGACATGTAACATAAGAAATTATTTCATCTCTCACATCTTGGAAATCTCAAAAAACATTTTCATTTATTTAGAAAATATTTCACAAGTCCAATCATGAATATGAGAAAATAGAATTTCATCAACATACAATACGGTAATGAGAAAAAATTCATGACATTATTTTATATATAGATTCCTATCAGATCATCCTTTCATGAATGTTATCTTTCTTAATAAGGTATAAAATTTGAAATACCATCCCCTCGAAGCATGATTTTGTATATACAAGGCATTCATCAGCTTGGACAGATAACTTTAATCCTTCCAAACAACAAGGACACATGGTTGATTAATATAAACATCCTCATCAATACAACCATTCAAAAATTACGATTTCATGTCCATATGGAAAAATTTGTATCATCATTGTGATGTAATAGTAGGAAATATAATTATTTTTTATAACCTCACCACCAGAGAAAAATTTTCAACAAAATCAACACCTTAAATTTGTGAGTAACCATTTCACAATAATCATTCTTTGTTTCTTTTCACTTACCGTCTACATTAATCTTTTTTTAGAGAACCCACTTGTATAAAAAACATTTTTTAATTTCTTTTAGGTATAAGTTCCCAAGTATTATTCTTTTCTATCGATTCCACCTTTTCATTAATAGCTTGAAATTATTATGTATTCTAAAAGGATTCATTCACTTATTTCATCTAAATTTTTTGAATTCAAAAAACTATGTGTAATATCTTTTAGTGTTTTTTCTTGTTTGATCCTTTTGATTTTGATCACCAATAAAGTTTTTTTCTTTGACATTATTTCTCTTCCTAGGATGATATTTCTAGATTATTACTCATTACATGAAATATATGAGTATGATTCTCTTAATTGAGTAGGACGACGACTTTTGACATTCTTATCAAAATTATTAACAATTAGTAATTCATCTTGTTCATATTCCTTTTTAGTATGAGTTTGTTTAGAATAATTTTCAGGATTTTCAATAAATTTAACATAAACATAGTCTACTAGTCTTTCTAACACTTGTTGATACATTTTTATCCTATTCATTGAAGAGTAAAGTGATGAAAAAATACTTCTTCACCTCTCTGCTCAATCATTCTATGATTTACACATTTATTATTTATGATGCATGGACTCCCAATAACTCTTATGTTTTTCAAAAATGGATTTATTTCATAAATATTTCATAAGGAGTCATATCAATAATTGGACTATATAAGAATAAATTTAAATATACACAACAATGCTAATGGCTTGCCTCAAAAATTAATGATGAAGACTATGTTCAATTAACATTGTCTATCCCATTTCCACCACACATTTATTTTTTATTTCTGCATCATGATTTTATTGAGGAGTGTATGGTGCACTGAACCCATTATAAATTAAATATTTATTAATATAACATTAAAATTATTTATTTTTTTGTACCCCAACATTTTATGTTCTCAACTTCTTTACTAAATACTCACATTTATTCTGAACATTCCTCCTAAGATTTTTAGAAAATTTCACAACATCTAACTTAGGTTTTACAAAGATGACAAAAGTAATGCATGTAATGTCATTAATGAAACTGATAAATTAAAATTTTCTATGATTTTAATGTTTTCAAATTGGCAAAAAAATATCATAATGAATAAGTTCTAGGGGTCATTTTGTAAAAATCGTAACATTCATATGAATAATGTTTGTAATATTTTCTTTGTCGAAAATTTTGTAACACCAATATCTTCTTCATGGAATATTAGGAATACCACAGACACTCTATAACATTGATAACATTCTCATGATTCTCTGAAAAATGTTTCCCAAACATTTCTACCACAATATATTTTCTTCTTCTATACTCAGGTAATAAGTTTTTTAAACCTCAGCAGCATTTAACAAGTCCCCTTTTGAACATTAGACTCTTTTAGATGGCTTTACACTTTCCTCCCTTTTCACAACAAACCCATGTTTTATAAAAAAATATCCTACATCACAATATTGTGAAACACTTAACAATATTTATTTCATCCCATAATAAAATAAATCATTTTTAGGTTTCAACTTTTATTCCCCAATGATGGCTGATCCAGCACCATTGATTTTGAGATATTCATCATTGTCAAATGTCACTATTCTATCTTTTAAGTCTTTCAAATTATTCAAAAATTTCAATTCTCCTTTTATATTAGAATGAAATCCAATATCCAAGATCCAAGTACATTATATTTTTGTAGATTTTATATAATTTTCTAAAACAATATCATTTTATTTCCCTTTATATTTTTTAACCGCTATCTTATACGAATTGTTAACAAATTGTTTTATGTTCGTAAGAAGAAAACATATTTTTGGATGATTTATAGGTTCTTCACATATTTTAAAAATATATGCGAGAGGTTGGAACCTATTTTCATCTTTTACAACACCCTTCTCATATTTCATAAAAAAAATCCTTCTCATGACTCTTCTACTGAGAGGATTGACTCCCCCAAAAAGTTTTTTATCTGTAATTTGATGAATAGTTTTAATATTGATGATTAAACCAAGAAATATTTTATATGTAACTAAATTTACCACAAGAACAATAGTATATATATAAAGAATATTTTCTTTAAAAAATTTCCATACATTCTATAGTTGTGAGAATGATTCTCAGCAACCTTTTTTATCTTTCTTATCAAAACATTATTGACATAATAAATTTTGTTAAAACTGGAATATTATTTTTCTTTTTGGACTTCATTTTAGACATATCAAAACTAAATGTAAAAGAATATTTTCTAGACTTCGAATATTTAAAAATTTATAACTTCATCATTTTATTGGTTTTGGCCACATATATAACTTTCCGAGTTTTATTTTTTTAGAAAAAATTTAAAATTTATTCTCAACCATTGATGGTAACTTTTGATCATTCTCAGTTTTACCCTTTCCAGATCATTCACTAACAACATAGATAGAATTAATGAAAACAATAGATCTCTATTCAAATATTAGAATTTCCTATTACACATGTTTCATCTCTTCTTATTTTTCTTTCAATTTTACATCTAGATGTTCATTATTATTATTTTAATTCTCAATATATTTCATCGCATTATTAATTTCTTCTAGTAGATTAACATGATAATCGGGAATATAGACGTGATTATTTTTTGAAGTGTTTTCATTTTTCAACTTCCGGGTTTCATTTTAATCCTTCCAATATTTTTCAGACATTATTTCTATTATATTGTCAGAAGAAATTCTAATCGAGTTTCTTCTTCTTCTTCTTCAGAACTACTACTTATGAACTCTTTATTATTAACTATTTTAACAAAATTATTCTTTTCATCCATATAAATAGTCACATTGGAGTTATCTTTATGTTATTCAACTTCATTATATTTATATTAGAAACTTATCCTTTTGGTTTTGGAGAACTTTGGAATAATATTTATCTTTATCACCCAATTTATTCCACAATCTTCTCAGTCGTCTTTCATCTTTATCACTATCTTATTCTTTATTTCTTCAAGATAATTGGATGCACATTAATCAATGGATCAACATTAAAAATATTTCCAATAAATCTTCCTTTTATATCATCCACTTCTTATTTTCATATTCTGTGAAAAATAGGATAAAAAATCATCAAGGTTTTACATATGTAGTATTGGGAATAAGAATATCCATCTTCTTATTCATCAAGAATCTTCTTTCGCTTTTCCATCATAGAAACCTTGAACAAATTTTTTTTATCAACTTCTATTTGTTTATCATTACTTTATCCTTTTAGTTTTCTTATTTTTTGATAGTACTACAAAAATCATCTAGAGAAAAGTTTTCATGATCTATATCTTCTTAATGAGGATACTATTTCATCAAATTTGTCAGGAAAAAATCTCAAGATCTATTCCACAACAGTATAATCTCTTATATTTTCACTATTGATCTCATTGGATCTCCTTCTTGTATGTAAAGATCCTTTCATGTGGTTTCTTCAGTTCTTCCAGTATTTTATTCCTATAGAGTGATAAATCATCAGGTTATTAATAGATCTAATATATTTATGATATATCTTGATTATAGGACTGATTTCTTGATCTTTTTCACCACTATTATCATTGGTGTTCCAATTATGGGATTTGATTAGATCAAATGATTAATGGAATGATCTTTCATATGGAATTACCCTAAAATTAAAACACTATATAGATTAAATTATGTGAAATAATTTATTAATTCTTTTAAACCCCCTTATTTGAGATGATTAGATATATGTATTGCAAATGGAATGAAATTTCATAAAAACCCCTATTTACATGGAATTTAAATTATCAGGAAAATGTTGAAAAAAAATGATGTCATGATTTAAAACCTGCTTTAATGATATGAATGATTTTTTATTTGTTATGAAATTGGATTAAAATGAAATATGATTTCAATTTTTATGAAGTCGATTAAAACCTACGATTTAGTTTAGAAATGAAAAATCTATGTTGAAACCTGAATTTGGGAAATTAAACTATTATTGATGAAATTATTTGAAATTACTGATTTTAATGTGATTGGTTGATTGATTGAAAATAATGTGATTTTATTTTTTTAGTGGGTGATTAGGATAAGAATACTAGGACTTCAGATCCCTATAAATCGATCTATGATGAAAAAATTAACTAAAAAATAATGGAAATATTTTTTATGATGGGTCAACTAATGGAATGTAGATATATTTTTCATAATGTTAACCTTATTTTGGGTGTTAATTTGAGTGTGAGAACTTTTATAGAACCATGATGATGATTGAGAAGTGTAAGGATACTATATCCAAAAACTAATGTACCTTAGAGCATATAATCTTGGTCCTCTATACGGTTTGACTTGATTATACTTGACATTGATTATAGAACACTTTTATCCATTACAAATGATTTATATTAGGGTTTTATATAAAAATTATATTAATACTTTTTTATATATATAAAAAATATTTTTATTGAAATTATGTTTTATAAAAAATAAGTAAATGGTTTTCCATAACTTATTTATTTGAAATTGATAGTATAAAATGATTATTTGTAAATAATATCCTATGGAATCTTTGATAGTATCATACTATGCTATTTTTAACACACCCTACCTTTTCCATTTGATGTTTGTAGATTATCTTATTCCAGGTTCAAGTAAAGGTATATCAACACATGGATAACGTTGGTTTACTTGATTCATAGAACCCGGATTGATGTTGGTTACTAATAGAGATATGATCCACTTATATCATGGTATTTATTTATGTTTCATCTTGTTAGATGTTTTTTATTTTGATGATATATTGTTTGTTTATTGATCTATATATTTATTTCTGGATCCTTTTAACTGATGAGTATTGACATACTAACTTGTAGCATTTATCATGGACTTTTTGGTGGTAAAATCATTCCTTTTCATTATTATGTGATTTTAGGTGCTAATAACTAACTCATGGGGACAAGGAATTCACTTCAGGATATCTTAGGATGAGAACATGTATCAATAAACTATGGTATTTTCGGTTAATTCGTGATAGGTGAGTTTTTTTTGTATTTGTATACTTATATGTTTTTATAGAATATTAATAAAGTAAAATATTTGTATAAAATATATATTTAAAACTATATTATATTTAGGATTATGGGTTTCCTTTTTTACGTGAGTATTAGGTGGAGGCTTATCCAAATGATATTAGGCTCTATTTTTCCTCATTATGATTATGTTGTGATTAAAAATTCATTTCTCATAACTGGGAGGCAACAATTTTCAACTAAGTATATTGGGAAGCTCTATATTCTACTTCTAGATTATTAAGTTGAATTTTTAGATCTACACATTTTAGGTTGCGACTATTCTTTTTCATATTCAATTTATCTCCACTTGTCTATCCAATCACAATTCAACTTTTACATTTAATCCTCATGAGTTTTCCTTATATTCTCTATATAATAATCCAACACATTCACAATTTTTCATTTTACATTTATTTAATAAGACTAAAAATTCAAGGAGACTTTTTTTATATTCTCCAATGAATGTAATAACAACTTTACAACATTATTAAATACATATTTCACAAAAAAAATAACACTTTTTAATTTATTATCAACTAAATAAATTATTTCATAGCAAAGTGTGACATATTATTACATGGATTTCACTAGCATTGTGAGAATATTTTAATATCTAATTATTAATTTTAACAATTACAACATTGAATCATCTTATTATAATAGTCATCACTTCTCATTGAGCAGTCTCTTATATATAAGGAAACATTTATAACCAATTATTCAGGGGTTACTTATAAGTGATCATTAACATCAGAAAAATATTCAAAAATTCACTCATTCAACTCACCATCTTCATAAGTTTATCTTGATTCACTAGATGAATGCAAATAATTATAGTTGACTAATAAAACATCATTATATTAATTACCTTCAGATAATGATGTTTCAACTTTCATCTTTAAACCATTTTTTATCTTTTTTTCTTCATTATTGTTTCTATTTATCAAGGTCTATATTTAGATTCCAATGTATATTTGGAAAATAATGGTAGTATATTCTTCCATCTGTGTTACATTTTCAACAATCAAAAATTTAAACATCAAATATATTTGATGAAAAGAACATGGAAAATTTTTAGTCCAATCATATGGATTCTTATGCTTTTAATTCCAGTTTCAATGATTCAATAATGATTCAATCTGAGGGAACTATACTATGATACAACTTTTAGTGTCCTAGTGGACTATGTAGGTACACCTAAGAGTGGTTAAATTACGTGTGAACTAATTTTACATAATTCTGATTATTTCATTATACCTCTTAAATCCATTTATACTTGAATCTCTAATGCATGCTAGAGGATATGGATCTATTTTTAACTATAAAATCACATAATTTATTTAAAATACTAAAATTAGTGCCATATCTATTTTTACAAGGTTCTTACCCTCCTAGGAATCCTACTTTTTTATGATTTTGGTGTCCAAGTCATAGATTCTTAAATAATATTGAATCAAAATTTACAAGTGGAGTTTGTTAGGTATCATCCTAAAATGATATTCACTAAATTACATAGATGTGGTCATCATATTACATAGGTGATAGTTCAATATATTACACAATTGTATATGGATACCTCTAGTAGGTTATTTAAACTCACATCCCATGAGTTCATTTTATACATCCTCCTTCTAATATATATCTTACAATGGGAATATTTTCACAAATAATATCATATTTAATTAGATAACTGAATAGATTATTCAAATACGTTATTGTATTAAGAAATAACTCCTCAGTCTGTTATTCTCAAATTTATTATCTCTGAGTCTATTTGAGACATCATCACTGAGACCCAAAAAGTTACACATTTCCGACATGATCTCCTATTTTTTTTATTATTCACTATTGGTTGCAAT
This sequence comes from Viscum album, assembly GCA_963277665.1. NCBI lineage: Eukaryota > Viridiplantae > Streptophyta > Magnoliopsida > Santalales > Viscaceae > Viscum > Viscum album. The sequence continues at coordinate 689,177,459 of OY728134.1, read as the reverse complement.
AAGTTATAATTATTATTCTATAAGAATATATTTAATTATCATATTTCTCCCTCAATTTACACCACATATCATCTTGAGAGACTTATATTAATTTTTGTATAGATTCATCATAATTTATCTCATCTCAAATCAAGATTCATGTTTCACGCATGCAATGACAATATAATTAAATAAGTTGTTTACTTTTAAAATACCATAAATGGTATGCTGAGAAGAAAAAATCATCTATCGTAACAAAGATATAATAGAATACCCATTTTGGGTTATAGTGATTTACCAAGTAATTCTTTTTTTAACTCAAAGAGTATTCCAAATATACCCTCATTAAATGAATCTCCTCACTTAAAACATGACCGGATAAAATATATTTTTATTCTTCTCCCAAATAATATTCTTCTTCATCTTAAACTAAAATAATATTCACTAAAATATCTATATCAATCATTATAATTGTAAAAAATGTACAAAAAACTTATCTGGGACATGGAACACTCTCTTGTAGCATGGGAGCTTTACATAAAACTGAGATAGAACAAGCTTTAAATATATACAAACAATAGTAACTCAATAGTTCTTCTTTTATTATTCTTCTCAGCCATATTAATTTATAAATTATGTAATAATTTTTCAATGATAAATATTTAATGTAATTTCATCTACATTATTCAATAAAACTTGGTAAGTTTGTTTTATTTTTCAAAGAATACATGAAATGAAACTCCTCCATAAAACAACCACGAAACAAGCTCAAATCATGGAATGAATAGAATTTATGATATTCTAAACATGAATCAAAATAATCTACAACATAATTTTATATAATTTTCCTAATTAAAAAATAGGGAAACAATACGGTCTAGAAGGCCTATTATAGTGAAGTTTATGCGCATCAACTCTAAAAAACATGATACACTCAAGTGGAAGGGAGTCCATCCTAGAAAAAATAGTATTCAGGGTAATTATAATTACACTTGTAGGTAAGAAAACCAATCAAAAAATTACCTTTACATAAGGTATGGTTCAAACTTTACCATACTATGAGATTATAACATCTTCAAACAAAATAAACAATGCATTAGGTGGTAAAAAATTATTTTTAGAGAGACACAGATAACCAATGATTCAGTTTTGATATCAGAAATGGTAATGTTGGTGGAAAAGAAAATCTGAAGAACATTGTGCATGGTGTGATCCACCACCACAAGATAGTTTGCTTGGCTATAGAATATGGAAAAATCAATGATCATAGATCTGTTAGAGTCTCAAAAAAACTTCAACCCATTACTTGGGTGCTCCAAGAAACCCATCTTCCTAGATAAGAAACTCTCTAAAATAAGGTATTATATATGTTTCCCCTCATTATCATCCTTATGTCATGATGGGTATATCATTTCTTAACAAGAAAACACAATTCTATAGGATTCTCTCTGTTCTTTTGTTATTACTATTTTTTAGGTTTAGGTGACCTTTACATGGATCATAAAAACCATGTAATTGTATTTGTGAAGATTTTGGTAACATTTACATATAAATAAACATCCTTTATGTATACATCATAATTTTTTATTCACCCTTACATAGCTCCCCTTCCATCGAGTAGGATTTTATATTTTTTTTCTAAGTGATGAAGTCATAGACTAGGGACATAAAAAACATACATTCATAAATTCATATGAAGAATAATTACACATGTTATTATGATCTTTACATATAATTAATATGATAATTATGAAGACATATCATCATTCATACATCAATTTTCAGAAAACTCCAAAGTCATATGATGGGAGGCGAATCCAAAAGATAAAGTCTTACAATTAGAAATGGGTTACATTTAGAAGAGTCGTTTGATTAAAATCAAAGACTTATGATCACCTCAAGGAATTATTTTTAGAACCTAATGAATTATAATCATAGTAAAGTCATACATACCAATAGTCAATTCCTTATGTTCATGACTTATAAATTTTTAAGTGAACTCCAAAATTTCATATTCTTGTAAATGATTCAAATAGACATAACACTACTCCATGGCTTCTCTATACTACATAATCACCATGGTACATCGTTAAATGGTTATTTGAATAATTATAATAATTTTAAAATGGTTCCATCACATATTAAGGTGTTGCAGCATATAAGATATTAATATTAAATTAAATTCGTTAACTCCTCTACCAACTTAGGTGAATATCTTCTCAAATAAATCCTATGTCATCACTAATCACATTAACATTCAACATGGAGTGTGTAAACATTAATTTCTAAATCCCAAGTGATTCTTACTCCTCATCTTGGTTCCCCAGCATTATTAGAATCTACCAAAACCATGTAACACTTGTTATTCAGAGACTTAAAAGTTTTTTATCCATAGGTTCAGAAACTAGTTCCACTTTCTTCTACTCTTCTTATTCATAATTTAGAAAATTATTTTCCCCCTTGAGTACTTGTATTATAAAAACAAATTGTCTTAGGAAATCATCATATTTGAGATGGCATAAAGAATATATCTTACAAGTTATTCCAAGAACCACTTTTCTTTTCCATTTCTATGTAAATAATATGGATGTAGCTCTATATAATTTTTGGATAGATACTCTCATCCATTATATAAATCATATCCATTAAATTATTTTCATTAAAAAGTAATAAATTAAAAATATTATTAATAAAAATATACAATAATACACATTTTTCTATAAAAACATCAATGTGTAGTGGAAAAACATGAAAAATAAAGAGGCATACCGCTATTGAAGAAAACCCTATAACTATAAATCTTGATGGTGAATTTTTTATATAGATCAATGATAGAAATCCAATGGAATATAACCTTTTCAAGTAGTGCACCGACCACTATAATCCTTATATTCTATGAAAGGACCCTTGAACTCCAAAGGTGTGTTATCACTTTCTCTCTCAACAAAAATGCGGAACTAGGGTGATGATTGTTTTAGTTATAAATAAACACAGTTTCATTATTTCACACATAATCTAATTATGATGACTGAATCCTTTTATATGATCCATTGATTTAATTAATAGGGTCAAGGGTTATCTTTCATCGCAAACCATCCAACTTTTTTTACGCATACCCATTTCTATTGGGGGTTATAATTATATAAGGTGTAAATGATCACAATATGATTGTATATCCATAATGTCTCAATACATTAATTAATAAAAAATGATATACCATGTGGAAGACCAGATTGTGGCCATACAATTGTAACCATAACGAATATATCACACAATAAGTTATCAAAAACTAAAATATAAATCAAACACATATAAATTGCTATAAATCATGTGATATCATATAATACGAAATCCTTGTCTATTACACATCCATCACATTTTCCCTCACTTAATTCAATAAAATGGGTGATGAACCATGTTCCCACCAATACTTATAAACATGAAAAATCATATTCAAAAGATTTCTGGTTGTCTTTTCTATAATTTTCATTCTATATTTCAAAATAAATATGGATAAACTGATGGTAATAATGTTAATACATGTTACTTGATAATTTTTTATCCATATAGAATCCTAACTTTCCCAACTGATCTTTATAATTCAACATCTTGACATCAGTATCACTAGCTAGGTATATCATTATAAAATCATATAATTTAGTGATGTTTTAAAACTATTTTTTATAGACATACATAATATAAAAATTAGAAACCTTTTTTGGGTAGCCTTTCTTTTTTATAGTTTTTTCCCAAAAACATTCCTAATTTTGCGATTTTTACTAAAAACATTTCTACTTTTGTGTCATTTGTAGAATCATATCTCAATTGATAGTATTTTTAGGAAATTTTGTTAATTTAGAAACATTTTCTAGTAAACGTTGCTAATTAAGTGATGTTTTTAAGGAAGCATCAATAAAAATATATATATTTATATAACCGATTTCCCCACATCGATGAAAATATACATTTAAATATATATATATATATACACATAGGAATATATATATAAACATATAAATATATATATTAATATATTAACACACATATATGAAAATATATATATACACACATATTTATATATAAAAACATAGATATATATTAAAATTATGCATGTTTTTATGAAATGTGGATATTTTAGTGACATTTTTACTACTTTTTAAAAACATTCTTAATTATGTATATATACAATTATAGTTATATATATATGTACACATATATAATTACTCAAACACATGCAAAAAAATGGGCAAGGGCTATGAGGGGACATAGGGGGGCATATGGGTATCTGGAGAGGGGTACGATTTTGGGATGAGTGAGGGCTTGGTAGGGCACCATGGAGTAATTTCAAAAAAGATTTTAAATATTTATTTCAAAAAAAGATATTTAAAAAATCAATGATGTGTTATGGAAACATAAATAAATAAAGTTTTATTTATCGATACTTCTAAAAACACAGTTATACGAGGTTTCACATAATAGATACATTTATAGACATCATTTAGAAAATTTAATTTACTGACATTCCTTACAAAATTACAAAATGAGGTATTTCTACATAGAGACATTTATAAACATCGCTAATTTAGTGAAACCTCCTTTAGAGATGTTTATTTGTAAATATTGATAAATGAATTATGTAGGTTTTAAAATGTGGCTAATTAGAATTTTTGTAGTGTATCTCTTCTCGTTCACACTTTTATAGTTCAGGGACAATATCATTTATCATTATCTTCTATTTACCCACTTCATGTTCATGGAAATATGATATCATGGTGTATATATCTATGTAATTTGGTTTTATTATCCTATCTTTGAATTTAGATGATGAAATAATGCAATGAACATATGATGCATCTTCATCATGTCTCATATAGGCATCATTCTTTACCCCACTGACTCTCTTAGGTGGAATTTTATTAATAGTGTATTTCAAAACCTAAAATAACTTTTCTTATAATAGTGTAATGTAGAAGAAAAAATAAAACTCTTTAAATATTGTACTAGTGAGGAACTTTTGTTTAGTAAGAACTGATCATAGTGATTTAGGGGTAAAATATTCCATTTTTAAAACAAATAAAAGTGTAATACTAATAATTTACATTGATTACCGAATAGGATATAATTAATTAATAAATATAGTCTTTAACAATTTTATCAATTCCCAATAGCTATTTCTATTGGATTTTGAATATCCAATCACTTATAATTTTTTGTGTTAAGGACCATATTTCAATTCAAATAATTAATAAAAAGGTCTTATGAAATTATTACAAAGTATTTAGGTAGTCATTTTATTACAACTTCATTAACTCATAACCCAAAAATTTATAGAATGGACTCTCCAATACTAAAATCCTAAACTCATATTTGCTCAACTCTTACCTCCAACATAAACCAATTATTATAGGGAAAATAATATTGATTCTAACTTGGGTAAGTTGACGCAAGATGTTTTTTCAAAATCATCAACAACATAATGTAATCTGATGAGTCCATGACTAAGATATTATATTTTCGTTTAATTCTAAATCATGTAATGGTAGGTGTTATCTGACGGAAATTTTTTATAAAGTTATTTTAATTAACATATGAATAAAAATTCTTTTTCTATTCATCTCATTCACATTAATAATATAAATAATTTTACTAATTAAGCAAACAAGTTTGATAAATATTTGACAAAAAATAAGTTACATAAAATATTGTAATTCTATTTTTTATTTATCATGATTTTTAATTAATCTGTGTTATGTGATTGTGTTTAATTATCAAAATAAACATTGAATTTTATAAATAAATAATTCACCATATTCAAAAGAAAGAAAATCAATATGTGTTTATATCATAAGATTTTAGATACTAGTTTGTTTTTCTAACAGAGATAATCACCCTTGATCATAGATAAAAAACATTATTTGACCCCATTCTTAGATAAAGTTGTGAAATTTCTACTTTCTCCTATGTATCTCCTTGGGTAGATTAACCTATGCTACGGTATTTAACTACATCATCTCATTAGGACCTCCATACTTCTAAACTTCATACTGACTCATAGGTGAGGGGTACCATGGATTTATGGTTACATAAAATAATTCATGGACATGAAAATCCATACTAAATAATAGAGGTTTGATGATTTAGATCATTAAATTTAATTTAATAATAAATTATTGCATATAACTATGGAAGAAAATAATTAATTAAAATATATAAATCTCCCACATATATAGGTCAATAAATATCTTGATCAATCACAATATGCAATGACTGCACATTTAGAATTGCTAGAATTTATATCAAACCATTATTAGCTAATATAAATTTACATAGATTAATAAAATAATATAATAAAAATTAATTAAAATTTTATAAGAATATATTTCCTAACAGATCATGAGATATAATAATATTCTCATCGTATATTATCTTAAATAAATTTTTAAATTTTTTTAAAAAATAATTAAGTACACAGTTTCTGCCATCTGCATTATATTTATTCTATTTTAGAAATTTAATACATACATGTTGATTATTATCACCTGACATGTAACGTGACCCACATTGTGTAATATCATTATTATTTATTTTATTCTTAAAAATAATTCATGGTATACATGACATATAGTTTTATGTTCAATCTATGTTTTATTCATAGTGTGTATGACTAAACAGCATGCCATAATATATGTAGCATTTACCACTAAAATGCATGTGAATTGAATGGAATTTCTGATGGCCAATACATGTCTTATAGTGGTATAATTTATATGGAATTTAATTTTTAGTGTGTTCTCCAAGAATATATTCCAAAATTCACTCAGTGAAAGACTCGGGTAGATGTCATATAACCCAATACATGTATAGCTAGCTACACATTGTTTTGTATTGTTTCACTTTTTATTACTCTACATTTGGACCCGTTGGATATGGAAAACATATTTACATATACCATTAGTGGGATTAAAAATATTATACTCTATATTAAATCCTATTAGATTTCATGTAGTCCACCTCTGTAATAACTTTCATACATCCTGGAAAATTGGTGTTCAATAAGTGATGTGTAATAACGTCGTGTACCAAGTCACATAGTGAACTGAGATTTTCTAATCCCAAACCTTATGTGTGTTAAACATGTATTACCTCCAACATAATATATAATTCAGAGTTATTTTGATGCTCAGAAATACCATTGTTTGTTTTACTATTGTAAATAATTTAATTATTTTTTAGGTATATATTTTGTTAAATGTCTCAATTATTTACGAATTTAAATATTAGTTAATGTATTCTGGATGTGTTTGAAAGTAATATGAAAATAGTTTTCATACCTTAAAATTATAAGTGTAACATATAGTTTAGCATCTCTATGTTTGAAATAAATCCAATGGATTATTTTCCCTTTGTTATTGGAAATGTATGGATTATCAGCCCTACTATTGGACGGAACCATATATTGGAGTAATTGAAAGTATTGTTTATCAAACAAGATTTTGATAAGAAAATTATTTTATCAACCATATTTTTGAGATCAACAAAAAATTTTCAACCCTATGTTTGAAATTTTTCATTACATAATGAAACCCTATGTTTGACTATTTAACAATGGAGTTTAAAATTAGAGATATTTCCCATAAATATTAAAACATTCATAACGGATGTAAATATCATTTTAAATATGTTTTACAATAAATTCAAAGGGGAATATTTAACGGATTAAGTCATTCATATTTCTATGGGATGTTACGACTCTCTTGATTGATTTAAATTCAAAAGATTGTGATTTTTCAAGAGATATTCTTTGTTCTACCCAATCAAAAGAAAGAAAAATATTATATATATATATGTGTGTGTGGAAAGATTATTTTCTCTTTCAAAATAATAACATTGTATTCTACGTGAAATATATTTTTGAATACATAATTTCTAGAGAGAAAAAAAATATCGACCAACTCTATTATTCTGAAGAAGTTCCACATTGGAGACATAAATGTTTCAAAATTGTGTTGTGTAACCAATATTGTTTGTTTGTTTCTATTTTTACTTTTGAAAATTCATGAATAGCTTCTCTTAGAATATAAAATATCATGAAGACATTTATCGTTGAATAAGAATATCAGTATTCTGTCATTTTGATGGTTCAACCATGATCAATAACTTTTTTATTAAATCAAATTGAACTCTTTTGATGTACTCAGGTTTCAGATGCTCGAACATATTCATGGTGGATAATCAATTTCTCAGACTAATCAAGGTTTAATCTGGTTCCATTTAAAATATCCATAAGTCCCTAAAAATCCTCATTGTAAATTTTTAAACATCTTACACTTAGTTGTGGAGGTCTTGCGATAATTATAATTTCTAGTGAAAATCACCAAGCTCGTAGAAGGAGCATTGTTGGACTGGACTATGGGATATTTGTGCCCCGAACCACAATAAAAAGTATAGAATTGTTATATACAATTTATCCACTTTAATAAAATCTTATAAAAGAGAATACTATAAATATTCATAAACCATAAAGAATGATAAAAATAAAAATCATTCAATATTATCAAAAAGACACAGTTCAACCCCCTCGTTTTTTTATTCCTACCTATAAAATGGTATCAAAGGAGTGATGTTTTGAAGAAATAATATATGATCTACCGATATCAATGTATAATATTTATACAAATACAAATGTCAATGGATGATCCTAGATAAGTTATTTTAATGAAATGTCCTCCATACACCAATAGTGATAACTATGGATGTTGGAAATCCCATATGATGATTTATCTAAAAAAATCTTGGATTTTATGTATATATAAATATTATCACCCTATATGAAATCCCATAAAAACCAGAAACATGGGATGTTTCTATATAAATTAAGAATGGCATAAATTCAAATTAAATTAGTTTTATTATTTATGGACATGGTCCACGTGAATTCAATTGAGTATCTCATTGTCCTACTAATTATGAAATCTTAAAAATGATTTTTGTTTCATATGATTTAACTAAAAAATTTATACAATTATGGTAATCTATAAAAAATTGATGTTTGAAACCTTCAAAATGTATGATGGAGAATGAATCACCCAAATGAATGGGAGATTGACAGATATTGTCAATTTTGTTTATTCCCTATGAACTTATATTACTCAATCTGATCAAGAACTGAAATTACACAGAGTACAAACCACAAAATGAAATGGAATATCTGATTTTATACAATCATGAGGTGTTACAAAACATGTACCCTAGTTACACATCATTTAATAACTTCCTTACATAATGGGAAATTGGTGTTCAATATGTTATGTGTAATGATGTCATATACCAAGTGACGTAGTTGACTAATATTTTCATGGCCCACACCATATGTGTGTTAAACATGTATTATCTCACTAATAATCTATAAATCATAGTTATTTTTATTCTCACAAATACTTGTGTTTTTTTAATATTGTAATTAATTTAATTATTTTTTACAAGGTTGAGGCTGAAGCCCCATTTTATTATTACAGCAAACCAAATACTTCTTTATACTGGGTAAAGGGAGACCCATTACATAGGTTTAAGGCCCAATGGGCATGTAGAATTTTACATGGCCCATAGGCCCAAATGTTTTTCCCGAGGCCCATTCTGTGAATAGTAACCGGTCTGCTACAGTATTGCTGCAGCTACAGTGCCCTACCACCGCTATAGTACCCAGCGATCAATAGTACCACCACTATTATAGTATCACTACAGTACTGCTATAGTACCTATGCCCAACGGGCTTTGAACCCCCTTTTTTCATGTAGGATTATGGGGTGCTTACTACTAAGCCAAACCCCAACTACAAATTAATTTAATCATTTTTTAGGTATATATTTCTTGAAATTTTTCACTTATTTACGGGTTTAAATATTAGTTAATGTATTCTGGATGTATTTGAATGTATTTTAGAAACACATTACATACCATACAATTTTATGTGTAACGTATGGTTTAGAAACCCTACGTTTGAAATAACACTAAGGGATTATTTTCCCTATGTTATTGGAAATGTATGCATTATTAACCCTACTTTTGGAAGGAACCATATATTCGAGTAATGGAATGTATTTTTTATCAAACAATCATTTGAGAAGAACATTATGTTATCAACCCTATGTTTTAGATCAACCATATTTTTTCAAACCTATGCTTGAAATTTTTCATTACATAATAGAACCCCAGGTTTGACTATTTAACAATGGAGTTTTAAATTAGAGATATTTTCCATGACTATTGAAACATTATTAATAGAAGTAAATATAATTTTAAATCCGTTTTATGACTGATTTAGAGGTTCATATTCAATATATAAAATAATTCTGGTATCTCTAGGATGTTACAACTCACTTGAATGATTTAAATTCAAATTATTGTGATTCTTCAAGAAACATGTTGTTTTTATTCAATCGAAAGAAATACAAACATTCTATACATATATGGAAAGATTATTTTATCTTCAAAAGGATAATATTTTATTATATATGAAATATATTTTTGAATACATAATTTCTTGAGAGAATCAAAAGATCAAAAGACTCTATTATTCTGAAGATGCTACACTTTGGATACATAAATGCTTCAATATTGCATTGTGTAACCAATATTGTTTGTTTGTTTCTATTTTTATTGATGAACATTCATGAATAGGTTCTCTTCAAAGATATAATTTCTTGAAGATATTTATTTTTGAATAAGAATATCATTATTCCTTCATTTGATGTTTCAACCATGATCTTGAAAATGTTTATTCAATCAAATAAAACTCTTTTGATGTATTCGTGTTTTGGATGATCAAACATAGTCATGGTGGAGTTTCAGTAGATCAAACTAAATTAGGAGAATCAGGTTCCCTATAGAGTATCAAGAAGTCCTTCTAAAGCCTTTTTGAAAATGTATAATCATCCTACACTTAGTTGTGGAGGTCTAGCAAAAATTATACTTTTTAGTGAAAATCACCACACTCGTAGATAGAGCATTGGAGGATTGGACTATGAGATATTTGTTCCCTTAACTGCTATTAAATGTATTTTACTCTTCTTTACTATTTATCCAATACTCTAACTTCTTATAGATGAGAATACTGTATATATTCATAATCCCTAAAGAAGGATAAAAATAAAAATCATTCAAGATAATCAGAAATAAGAAACTCAACCCCCTAGATTTTTTTCCTAACTAGAAAATGGTATCAAAGGAGTCATGTTTTGATGAAATCATATAATATCTACCAATATCAATGTATAATATCTATACAAAGATATATGTTAATAGATGATCCTATATAAGGTATTTTAATGAATTGTGATCTATGATCCAATTGTAGTATCTATGGATGTTGGAAATCTCGTATGATCATTTGTCTAAAAAATCATAGATTTTATGTATATATAATGATTATGACCCTATATGAAATCCTTGAAAACCCATAAATATCAGATGTTTCCAAAAAAATTTAGTATGTCATAAATTTAAAAAAATTAATGTTATTATTTTTTGACATGATCCAGGTTAATTAAATCAAATATCTCAATGTTATACTAATTATTATTTGTGAAAAATGTTTGTTGTTTCATATGAATTAGATGAAAATTTTACATAATTAAGTTAATCTTAAAAAAAACTGATGTTTGACTCATGCAAAATTTATGATGGAGAAATAATAACCCAGATGAATGGGATTTTGATAAAGATGATCAATGATGTTTATTCCCTAGGAACTTAAATTACATAATCTGATCAAGAACTGAAATTACTCAGAATACTACCCACAAAATGAAATAGAATATCCCCTGTTATATGAAAATCATCACCATTTTAGAATATGAAAATGAAATAATCAATCGGAACATTGTTATTTTATGAATAAGAGAATCATGATGAAGATGGTGATTATAAGATAGTAATAATGGGAAATACCTCGAGTAAATATATGTCTTAGAAGCATGAAAGTAAATTGACTAAAGAAGTAAAAATCATAAAAGGATTCATATTACTCCTATTCTTGATTGGAGATGGATGAGGTAGCTATAAAATTTAGTAACATTTTTTAAAAACAAAGCGGCTTCAACAAATCCTTCAAGTAATATTAAAGAGGACCTTAAGATGTAATATTCTATGAATTTAACAATATAGTTCATCTCTGACATGATTCCCCATAGTTAAAAGAATAAATAAGATATATAGAAAAGAAAAATTAGAAGACTTATGATTATGAGAAAAAAGGGATGATAGATATGAAAGCTACATGGAGTGTGTATAAAGACTCCATCAGCTCTTCTAAATCTCACTAAGAAAAATAGCCAAGAAATATTTAAAGGAAACATATTCATTGTGTATGAGGAAGAAGATAAGTTAAAATTGTATTATTCTTTTCCTTTTGATCCTAATAGTTACTCATGTATAAAATCCTCTTCTTATTTCTCAATTCATGAAGTCAAATATAAATAAATAGTGAATAATAATAGGTCACCAAATTGAAATCATAATGAAATTTTAATTAAAAAATATTCAATTCTAAAATTACATTATTAATAAAAAGAATTTTTTAACAAATCTACACTAAGTTATGTTATTCGGGAAAATAAAATAAATAAATTACATGATGAAGTCGAATCATAAATACTATATTAACTAAATGAGAAAAATATCTAAATGCGATTCTTGGAAAAACTGCTGTTAAAAATGAAAAACATGGAATACAAAGAAATGAAGAAAAATAAAATTTGTATAAAAATAATATCATGTCATGTTCTAAAATAACTGTATGTTTCTAATATTGAATTAATGATATTATTCTAATAACTTTTGTTTAATAAATCTTCAAATAAGTTTAATTTAAACTACTTGTTTTTAGAAATATTTCTAAAGAAAGTTCTATAAATTTTGGTAAAGTAAGGAAATCAGGTTACCCAGATCTTTTCTTACTGACACAGTTGGACCAAAGATAAAATTGTTATCAAAATAAACTATTGTTTTAATGATTTTATAGGATAAAGGTTGAGGAACAAAAATTTTGTATGGTATATAGACTATGGATGATCAAGAAGCATGAGTGGAGACACTTCTAATTATCATACATTGTAAATATTTAATGTAGTATAAGTTACCTTTGGATATAATTCTTAAGAAAAATATTATTCGGGTTGGATCAGTTGGAAATCCAAAGTCAATTTCAATCAATGAAGTTCAATATCTTCGAGTATTAAAGCACAACATGAAATGTATTTATCGACTCTATGATTATGGTTTATATGATTTCATCACTAATAATACCTTATCAATTTTCAAAGATAAATTTTATAAATTTAGAGAAACTAGAACCGAAAATGTTTTTCCTTAGATCGTAATTCCTTATATAAATAGAAACTGGATTGTTTATCTCCTAAGACAATTGTGTCTTGGATCTAGCATAGAAGACATAGACCCTTCAATTTATTTAAAATTTATAAATTTTATATGAAAATTTTAGTTTTTTATTTTCCTAGTCCTAAATTTGATAATGATATATTTTCTGATTCATGCCAAAAAAGAAAACAACAAAAATTTTCATTTAAATCAATTTAAAAACTTTTTATATCTAAACTATTATAAATTATAATCGTGGATTTATTTGGATCATCAAGGTTTGAAATTTTGGATGGAAAATTATATGTTTATGTATTTTTTTATTATTTTTCAATGTTTACAAGGGTTTATTTTCAAAACCATATAAGTGAAGTGTTCAATATTTTCGAATGATTTCATAAAATTGTTCAAATGAAAAATAAATTAGAATACTTTCTTTAAGATGTAATCATTTTAAAGAATTTTAGAATGAAGAATTTAGTTTAATTTTTTTTCAAACCAAGTTACTAAACACACCTTCTATTTGCAGATAACACCTCAATAGAATGTAATTATTATAAGAAAAAATAGAACTATTCAGGAAATGGAATGGGATTTGATAAATGATATAATATTCCTACCTATTTTTGGGATAAAAATGTTACAATGCCTTTTTATATCACAGATAGGATTTTAATAAGACATCTTATTAAAAAAACACCCTATACTCATTGGAATAACATAAACCCAAATGTTGGTTACCTTAATGTATTTGGATGCATGGTGTATATATTGAATACAGTGAAAAAATTTGGTTAATTTGTTACAAAGGATTGTGAAGGAATATTTTCAGGATATTCTAATACTTCTAATGCATGTATTTTTTACAATTAAAATTAAAAGATCATTGATGAATCAATTCATGTGAAGTTGGATTAATGTGATCCTTTTGAAAAAATAAATGATCAAATAAATAAAATTGTTGACTCTTTGGACTACATTTGGATTGAATCACTTAACTCTAATTTTTAAAATGTAATAAATATATTACAGTCCCATACAAAAAAACATGAAATATTTTACACTAAAATTGTCTTACCTAGAAAATCTAAAACCTTAAAGGGTAATCCTTTAAAAACTATTATAGGAGATCTAGATACATGAGTAAGAACATCAATAAATTTAGAAAAATTAGCTAATAATTCTTCCTTCATATCACAATTAGAACCCAGAAATATATAAAAAGATTTAGAAATGAAATTTGGTTAATGTATATGCAATAATAACATAATAAATTAAGTAGAAATTTTTTTGAGAATTACTTGACAGACTAACCAATTATCCAAGAATAGAATCCAAGTAGTTTTTTATATATAATCATGATTAGAGAGGAATAATTAATAGAAATAATGCTTACTAAGTAGAAAAATGATACAACCAAGAAAAATGGATAGAATTTGATTAATCATTTTCACTTAATACTATATTAGAAGAAATTAACATTTTAGTATCTTGTAATAAATTGAAATTATAACATATGGACATAAAATTGGATTTTAAAAATTGATACATAATATAGGAAGTTTATATTGAAAGATCTCCTGGTTTTTTATACCCAAATCTACAAAATTTTGTTTCCAAACATACTAATGATTTTTATGACCTTAAACATGAACCACGTACATCGTTTGAAAAAATAATATCCTTTTATTTTATGTTATTTTATGTATTTTTTTTTCTATTTTATCCTGTAATTATTTATTTAGTAATTTCCTAAATAAAAAAATATTTTATTTAGTTTTTAAAAATAAAATCCTTTCATAACAAAAATATAAATAATGATTACACTGAGTAATTGGCTCAAGAAAACATAACTTCCATCACCAAAATCATCAAGAAACTATCTCTCTCACTATTAACTTTAGTATTTATACCATTTCAACCTCAAAATAACTCATTTTTTCATTTGAACCAAAGAATCAAAACCTTCAACCTCCATATTCATAGAGATATCAGTGATTAAGAGAACAAAAGAAGGCGAAGATAGTGGAATGAAACGATAATGTATCACCAATAAAAAATCTCTTCAAAGAAAGGTTATAGATTTAAAATGGATCTACCAGAAATATATTCTTCTAGAAAATATAAATATTTTTCAGGTTTGGAATTTCTTTTTACAATAAAAAAATAATTATTTTATAATCAATATAAAAGTTAATGAATTTTATATAAATCTTCATATCATTTTCTATGACATGGAGGACATCATCATATCTGAGGTAGATGATATGGATTTTTCTATCTATTCATTTTAAATTTATAATGTTTCTCTATATCCCTAAAAAGTGTTCTTCATTTCGATCTTCAATAGATTATAAATCAATAACATAAATCATATGATATTATTTCATTTCTCTTTGGCTCTACCCTAATATGAAAAATGATTATAAAATAGATTGTGGCTGACTAGAAGGTGCTAGTAATGTTTATTCAGACAGTAATAATTCCAAGAATTGATGAGTGAGTTAATATTATTTATAATTGAATGTATATTATTTTTTTGATGTTTATTTATGTTAACATTAATTTCACAATACATATGATATGGTAAATGTCTCCCTATTTCCAGGAAGAGGAAAGAATGTATTTTCATTATTTTTCTATAAAAGTTAAATGATTCATGATATACCAATTCAAACCATGTGATATCATAGTAACATTTTAAATTATACATTTTTTGGGATGATATTTTTATTTTGGAGTATAGTTAGAAGTAATTTGTTACATATTGTTGGAGAAGACCAAAAAAAAATATTCTTATTCCTCATGGGGAAAGGAAATTTGAGATATGATTCTGTTGTGTGAATTTGATAATAAGAATTTGAATAATTGAGAATAGATAATGTCATTCAAAGAAAGAGACATTGTGTAACACCCGAGGATTTCATAGTATGTTACATCTTTAAATTAATTTAATAGCTTGGGCTACACGGAAAACCGAGTACGAGTTCTCCCCAACTTACCAAACAAGCCGTAAAAAATGTGGCTATGAATAGTATTAAATGAATTTTGAATTTTATATACTATATATAAATTTAACATCCATATTAAGTGTTTTTAGATATAATATAATACAAATTCATTTTTTCAGATAAAAGAAGTATTTATAAAAAAATGATATTTTACCACTTTTTAATGGAAAATGCTATTCAAATTCAATATTTGACACTTTTATATATTCAATTTGAAAAAATTAACTTCTTATTTAGAAGTAGGACATAAAATTCTAGTTTGGATAAATTGTCGGTATTTTTCTGAGAACATTTATATTTTGATGAAGAGTGAAAATAATAAATTTTAAATGAAAACAACATATTTTTAATCAAAATAGTTTTTAGTGTTAAATTATTAATTTCAGTTTTTTCAAAGTATGGTTAGATTATATTTTAATCATTTAATATAATTTAGGTCATTATAAGTAATTTCACATTTAAATTGGACATAAACACATGTCAATCTATTCATGGTTTTTACATTTTTTATACCCACTTTTTTGTTTTAACAAGTGGAATTAATTATAAATTAATTATTGCAACTTATATGTTTTGAATTTGGTAAAATGTAATTCATTTTTGGATTCAGAGTATCAAAATTAGCTTAAGGTGAATTTTTGTTATTTTTCTGAAAACATTCAATTTTTTATGAATAGTGAAAAACACTCCATTATTGTTTAAAACCTACTTTTTATTTGAATAATTATATAATTTTTTAAAATTTATTTTAAGTCAAAATAGATACATAATACTTATATAAGTTCAATTTTATTTATTGGTGTCATTTTATAATAAAATTAGTGGTATAAACTTTTATTGTACATTTTAACGTATTTTACCCACCTTCTAGGCACATTGGAAAATTTGCATAAAACATAATTTTACCACTTCTGTGAATTGAATTTCAAAAATACAAGAGTCATGGTTGACGTCAGTAAGTAAAATTTTATTCAATAAGATGAAGATATTTTTTCATGAATAGTATCTTTTGAATTTTATTTACCACGGTTAAAAGTAAATAGAGTAATTGAAGATAAAAATGATATAATAATTACCCAAACATATGTTCGAATTATATTGGATAAGTGTTTTTCAGCCAAGATAAGCCTTAGGAATAAAATATGATCCTTTTGGTCATCATGGATTAGATTAGGATATTTATAATTATTTTATTCAAATATGATTTAAAAGTGTTAAATTCAATGTTTGATAACTAAACAATTTATACCCAGGTCAAATATAAGATAAATTATACTATAAATATTAATTAGAAATCCAAAAGGACACCCTACATATTGGTATTTTATTTACAAGATTTATAAATTATATAAATGGATTTATTTGTGACACAATGATGATGCACTAATTACCTTATTAATGAAAGATAAAAATAATTGTTATTATAAATATCTTAATTAATGTATGTTATGACGTTTGATGAATTACAATAATTTTATAGGTTAATTTGACATTTAAGGGTTGATTAAATAAATTTTGTTCTATGTGATAACGTTTTTATGACTTTCTTAAAAACAAAATACCAAATAGTGACAAAATTGACACAAATGAGTTTTTAAAGAAAATACTATATTACTAAATGATATAATATTTCAAAAAATATAATGATTTGGAAAGGAATTAGATAAGGTTAGATATATCAATAATGTACCTCTTGGGGATCTTATGGATTTTGATAATATGTATATTAACAACTTTTTATAATAATACAAGGAGACATGGTAAATGTTAGATTATTGAACCAAAAGTTAAATCTAAATGATAAGGATAATATAGTGTCATAAAATTGTCTAAAACCTATTATTTGAGAATATTTTGATGCATACCCACCATATCCTCTAAATAAATCCATTTTTAGCCATTATAAATTGAATATGGTACTATAATAAATTAATATTTCAAGCTTTTTCTAAAGTTACCTCACCTCTCTTATGAAAGGGCACTTCCCCTTCTTTCAAAAGAACACCTGTAAAGCCATTTGGATTGGCCAAATCTTGATGGAATATCATCCCAACTACTCTATCATCAATCTATAGTCCTTAATTTGATCAGAAGCCAACCTAAGGACCCCTATTGATCAAATAAAATGGAAGCACCTGAAGAAGAGGTAATAATTTCATCACCTAATTCAATGTTCTTTTCTTCTTCCACATTATCTTTATTTGTTGTTTCAATAACAAAATAATAACTCCATTACCTTGTAATTACTGTGATTTTATTATAAATATTGTACAACAAAATTCATTATTCTATCCATCCTATGATTGACAAAGTCACCATACGTGTGTGCGTATGACTTACGATCTCCATGTTGTGGTGTAGTTTGTTATCCAACACTTCATTATTTTAGGTGGGTAAAATAATTAATATAATTGAAGTAAATAATAAATATAACATGTTAATAATTCCATATATATGATATACCAACCAATTACATATGATTTTACCATCAATTGAATGATATTGTCGCTCGTGCATGCGTACGGATTGTAGTCTCCACAAATGTGATGATATTGATTCCCCATCGTAATTTTTAAAGAAAAATTTTCATTTTATGATTAAAAATAATGCTTAATAACTTAATATATTTCTATATATGAATTGAATACATTCTATTTATAACAAACATTACTTATGTAACAAAACATATAAAGGAAAACAAATCATTTAACACCCGAAATGATGATATTACTGAAATACCATTAAAAATAAATATTTGAAGAACATATATGATATAATATTTGTATATGTGGTTCCTGTATAATTTAATATCTATTATTTCACCATTATATAGGAGGTTAACATACCCTCAACCAAGGAAAATTACAAGTTATGGGTTAATTTCTCATCTCATTATTATCCAAGATTTTTTATGTGTGTTTTTTTTACTGGGAAATATTTATCCTCCATGTCCATGTTTCATAAAAATGATTTAAAAAGAATATTTTAATGTTTTTTGGTAGTTACTCTTTATAAATATCATCATTTTAAATGTTTTAATGATTTATTCTTTTATATCTTTTTAATTAATGTCTATTTTTTCAAAATTAATTTAATGATTTATTTATATGGAAATGAATGTTTCAAAATGATAATTCCTATCAAAAGATTCAAAGTGGAATGAGACACTTTGATTCAAAAATATATTTTAAAAGACTTACTTTATAAATTTGTGGCTTTTAAATTATTTTAGAAGAAATATATTTCTTTTAATGATTTTTACTCATCATTTTTAACTATGCCAACATCCTTTTCTGGATATTACTCTTGATTGATGTTGAATTTTTTTAATATAATCTTCCATTTTGTAATGAATGAGTTATACTATGTTTGAATGTATATATTCTAATTTTATACCATTCTTGGTTTATGGTTAAAGTATTGAAATTTTCTATTCTATTTTTAATAAAAATACTTATGTTATGTTTCATCATTTTCATATAAGGAATGAATTGGACATAGTAAGTGACTGCTGGATCCCGTTATAGCTCCTTGAGGCATCGGTATGTCTCATGAGGCAAAATATTGTCTTGGTACAAATCCTTGACAATATCTTATTTGTAGTCCCTACATGAGGTCTTGACTATGTGGTTATAATTCCCATAATATTCCATTCCATCATTATGAAATTGTCTATTGATATTACATGTGATTATTCGACTAATAGAATATCCATGTAAAAAAGAAAATGGAATTACTTTATTTATCTTTTCAATTTTATGCTGATGTTTACATTTAAAAGTCTTTTGTTTTAGACTAATACATTTCCTTAAATGTTTATTCTTTTTTATGATTGTTTCTTCGATATTGTTATCCTTACTGAGCATCTCACCTCACCCCATTGTTATGTTTTTTTTCCAAGGTGCAATGAAGTATATTACGACTAACCTGCACGAAAATGCTATGGGATATTAGAGAGTTCAAATGGAACACTATGTTGCTTTTTATTTCATGCCGTCATGTAAATATTATATATGTATCTAGTACTTCCAAGGCTACTAAACTGATTGGTCATTCAAGACATTATTCCTTTTATCACGCCTGTGTATTAAAATAATGCACCGGCTCTGGGATTTTGGGGTTGGGGCGTTACATTTGGTATCAGAAAAAGTTTAGTACAAACATTGGAAACTAGATATAGAAAATCACTGATTAGAGAACATTACCCTAAGATAGAATTTGATTATTATTATAGAATAACTTCCTAGAATTTTGGATATGTCGATATTTTGTTAGTTTTCCAAGAAATACATCAATGATTGTATATGATTAGGTAGAGGCTGCTCTGACAAAGATGTACCTAGGAGTGAAAACTCCGACAAGGAGTTGCGATCCTGAACTGGGGTATCCTGGTACATGACAATGGGCTTTTCTATACTCTTAGTTATGAAACTCCCAATAGATATTATTATGATAATTGAAATTTTCTTTACTAACCATTATGATGGATTTATGATTAAACACTTCCTCATGGAAAAAATTTTTCTATGATTATTTATTATATGCAAAAAATGTTTATGTTAGTTATTTTACAAGTTTCGAATTATGTATTACGATTCATAAACTAATCTAGTGTATCCCATTGTTTAAAAATGGTGCCTATTGGTTGTATTTGAAACCATATCAATACATGTAATCTATATATGGATTTCCCTTCTACTAAAGATAATTATAATGGAGCTGGTGAGGGGACTGGTGTTGAATAGCTTATAACCCTACTGGAAAAAATCACTCAGGTTATGAATAATAAACTTACCTGTATGGAGCACCCTTATCCAAAATGTGGAGGTTCAATGTTAGACCACTCCATGAGAAAACAACCACTAATATTCAGTGGGACATCAAATCCATTTGTAGATAATCAATGGAAAAGTTCCTTAGAGAAGATATTTCATGCTTTGGGGAGTAGTGAAAGGGACAATGTTGTCATGGAAGTTTGTCACCTCATAGGAGATGCAGATCAATGGTGGTCATTAATTGAAAACACAATGGAGGACGATGAAGTATCAAGTATGGAAAATATGTAGTTTATAGAGAGTTTCATAGAAAAATGCTTTCCTCATGACGATCAAACAGATATGGAATGGAAATTTCTGAGTCTGAGGAAAAATGAGGCTGAGGATGTCGCAATGTATGATACTAATTTTACAAGGGTAGTAAGGCATACTGAAGATTATATATTTATCCGAAGAATTAATATTGATCAATTATTTTATGGGTTAAATCCATTTATTCTTCGATAATTAGTCTCACAATATTTCTCATCGTACGAAGATATATTTTCATGTGATATCAAGATAGAAAAGGAATTATATCATTCTTATGACATTAATGTAAATCAAAAGAAAAATAGAACGGTGGAGAAAGAGACATATAAATGGGAAAAGGGAAAGAATTATTTTTTTACATATGTGATAATTGAGAGAAGAAATACCCTTGTTCCTGCCTAAAAGGAATGGTAGTTTGCTAAAAATGTGGTCAAAAGGCCACTAGGATCCCGATTGCAAAGGAAATAAAGAGGATGTCAATGGTGAATTCTACAATTGTAGAGAAATATATAATTATGAAAATGAATTTCTTAAGAACCAAGTAAACATTACTCGGAAAAGGCCAAGTGGGAAGGCCACACTATTGCGGTTACTATAATTGAAGTAGAATAATTAATGTATTTGTTTGTCTATAATCAAGAATTATATTCTGGTAATATGAAGAGTGTGATAAATTAAAAGATTTTACTATGTTACTTTTTGTTTTGATTAAGGATTTAATATGATGAAGGTAATCATATTTTCAGTATGTGTCAATAAGATAAAATATTCATTGTTTGGATTATCTGATCTTACAATTGATTTTTGGAATTTAGAGACCTTTTAGACAGAGTTTAAATAGATGTATTTTGGATAACTATAAACGTTAGAATAGATTAACTTTAACTATGGATAGTATTGTTTAAAGTAAAAACATTTTGTATGATTATTTTTGGAATATTATAATACTATAGTTTTAGAAAAAGGACAACCTACAGGTCGGGCGATAACCCGTCGTATCTGACAAAGCTGTAGGAATCGAACAGACAACCAAAGTATGACAAGGCTTTGTCACCTACCACTAGCCTACATGAATTCCCTTGTTATTATAAATTAGTTTTTTTCATGGTATATGTTTGGAACCTTATAGTATTATGATAAATGAAATATTTCTGAGTTATATTATCTTTTGGAGTGAAAGATGATTTTGGGGTAGAAATTAGTTGAAGGAAGGAACTCTACTTTCAAGTATTCTTTTTTTTCTCTTATCATATGAAGAATTTAATTCTTATACTTTAGGTAAATTATATTAAAAAAAATGTGTTATCTTAATTTTTTATGTTGTTTTGAACCAGTGATATTTTAAATAATCATAGATTGATGGCTTTGAGGCCTTCAATTTTACACTTGATTGTGATTGATGACCTCAATCATTCCGAATAAATATTTATGTTTTCTTATAATTATATTTCTATAATTTACACCAATGTTCTCCTACTCAAAACCCTAATTTTGTGGTGACTTTTTCATTTCCATATCCCTATTATAAAGACTAAATTGTATTAACCCTTTTTCCGATTTGGGTTTTCCACAAAGGTATTTTCTATTGTCAACATTTTATTTTCGAAGAACAATTTAAAATTTGAGAGGACACAATTTATTGAAGTAGGTTACAATGTAACACCCTTGGATTTCATAGTATGTAATATATTTAATGTAATTTAATATCTTGTGCTACACGCAACATAGAGTTCAAGTGTACCACAACTTACCAAACTATCCGTATAAATAGCAGTTATTAATATTAGTAACTGCATATTGAATTTTATATACTCTATATAATTTTAATATCCTTATTTTGTGTTTCTTAAACATAATTTAGTAACAAATTCATCTTTTTTAGATAAAGGATGTATTACTCAGAAAATTAAATTTTACCACCTTTAATGGAGAATGCTTCTTAAATCCAATATTTAACATTTATGTATTCATTTTGAAAAAACATACATATTATTTATAAGTAGAACATGAAAATTTAGTTTGGAAAATTTTTTGTTATTTTTTTGATAACTTTAATATTTTGATGAATAGTGAAATATAATAAATTTTAATTGAAAACAACTTTTTTTAATCAAAAAATTTTTTAGACTTAAATTATTCATTTGAGAAGTTTTAATGTATAATTAGATTATATTTTTATCATTTAATATAATGTAGGTCATAATAAGTAATTTCACATTTAAATTGGACAAAACACATGTCAATATTTTGATAGTTATTACGTTCTTTTTAAAACCACCTTTGTGGTTTTGACAATTGGAATTAATTTTAAATTAATTAATGTAACTTATATGTTTTTAATTTGGTAAAATAAGATTCGATTTTGGATTTGGAGTATCAAAATTAGCTTAGGTGAATTTTTTTGATTTTTTCTGAAAACATTAAATTTTTGATGCAATGTGAAAAACATTGCATTATTGTTTAAAACGTACTTTTTATTTAAATAATACTATTTTTAAATTTATTTTAGGTTAAAATAGATAAATAATTCCTATATAAGTTCAATTTTATTCATTGGAGTCATTTTATAATAAAATTAAATGTATAAATTTTTATTGAACATTTTAACTTCTTTTACCCACCTTCAAGGTGCAATATCAAATTTTCATAAAATGTAATTTTACAACTTATGTGAATTTAATTTCAATAATAAGAGAGACATGGTTGAAATCAGTAAGTAAAATGTGGTTCAATTAGATGAATGTAAATTGTTTTCAATAGTAACTTTTAAATTTAATTTACGAGAGTAAACAGTAAATGTGGTAATTAATGGTAAAATGATATTATAATAACCATAACAGACATCCAAATTATATTGGATAAGTGTTTGTTTTTTGAAAAAAAGCAACATTAGGAATAAAATATTATCCTTTTATCCACTTGGATTATATTAATATATCTATTATTATTTTATTTAAATAAGAGTTAAAAGTGTTAAATTCAATGTTTCATAACTGAAACATTTTAAATATTAGGTTATTCAAAATATAAATTATACTATAAATGGTCATTGTAAAGATAAAAATATTTCCTATATAATTGTATTTTATTTGTAATTTTTAGAAATGGAATAATTGATGATAGAGTAATTAACTTATTAATGAAAGGTTAAAATAATTGATATTATAAATATCCAAATAACTGTAACTTGATACTTTTGATGCATTAAAATAATTTTCAAGGTTAATATTAGATGTTAGAGTTAATTAAATAAATTTTCTTATGTGATAAAGTAGTTATTATTTTCACAAAAACAAAAGACCAAATAGAGTCTAAATTGACATAAATGACTTTTTAAAGAAAAATCAATATTATTTATTGATATAATATTTCTAAAAATACAATGTTCTGAAAAAGGAATTAGATAATGCTAAATATTTCAATAGTTAACCACTTGTGGTTCTCTAGACTTTTTATTGTAATTTATTAACAATTTATTATAATAATACAAGAGACATGGAAAATGTTAAACTGTTCAACCAAAAGATAAATCTAAAGGATATGGTTAATATGGTGATCTATGCTTGTCTAAAACCTATTGTATGGGAATATATCGACTCATACACACCTTATCATAGAAATAAATCTATTTTTATCTATTATAAACCTAATATGATTGTATAATAAATTAATATTTCATGTTTTTCCTAAAGTGACCTTCACCTCTCTTATAAAAAAGTACTTCACATTTTATAAAAAACACACACCCAAAGCCATTTGGCTTGGAAAACCCCTGCACAAATATCATCCCAACTACCCTCACTTCATCCTAGAGGCCTTAATTTGAACTGAATCCAAACTAATGGGCCCTTTTGATCAAATCAAAAAGAAGTTCCCAAAGAAGAGGTAATAATTTCATCACCTCTTTCAATTTTTTTTCATCTTCTACTTCCACTTTATTTGTTGTTTATATACTAAAAAAATATCTCCAGTACCTTATACTTACTATGATGTTATTATAAATATGGTATATCCATTATCATTATTCTATAAATCCTATGAATGAAAATGTCACCATACATATGTACGTATGGCTTACCGTCACCACGTTGTGGTGTAGTTTTTTATTCAACACTTAATTATTTGGATGGGTATAATAATGAATATATCATTTTAATGATTATTTATATATGATATAATGTCTAATTATATATGATTTCAAAATCAATAGAATGATATTGTCACTCAAGCGTACGTACGGATTACCATCTCCACGAACGCGATAATATACATTCCCCATCGTAATCATTCAAGAATAATTTAAATTTTTTGATTAGAAATAATTTTTAAGTACATAATTTCATTATTTATATGAATAAAATACATTTTATTCCTAAAAAATATGAATTACATAAAAAATAATATAAAGTAAAACGAATCAGTTAACACCCAAAATGATGATACTACTGAATTATCATTAACAAAGCAATATTATAAGATAATATATGATATCATATTTATGTATGTGGTTACTGTATAATTTAATAACAATTATTTCACCATTATACAAGAGGTTAACGTACCCTCAACCGTGGAAAAGTACAAGGTAAGATATAATTCCTCAATCTCATTATTATCTGAGATTGGACATATTTATCATCCATGTCCCTATTTTATAAAAATTATTTAAAAAGGAATATTTTAGGTTTTTTTTATAAGGGAATATATAGAAAGGTCATTATTTTATATGTTTTAATGATTTATTATTCTAAATATTTTTAATTGATGTCCATGTTTTAATAATTTTTTAAGGATTTATTTATATGGACATCAATGTTTTAAAATGTTAATTCCATTCAAATGTATCAAAGTGGTATGGGAATCTTTGATTCAAACAACACTTTTAAATAACTTATTTTTTAAATTTATTACTTTTAAATGATTACAGAAAATGGATTTTTCTCTCAAAAAGTTTTACTAATCATTTTAATCAATGCCAACATCCTTTACTGGATATTATTCTTGATTGAGGTTGATTTATTATAATACAATCTTCCATATTTTATTGAATTATGTATGCTATGTTTGACTGTGGATGTGATATTTTTATACAATTCATGGTTTATAGATAAATTATTGAAAAGTTTTATTCTAGTTTCGATCCAAATGTTTTTTTTATGTTTCAACATTTTCATATGAGGAATGAATTTGACATAGTATGTGACAGGTAGATCCCATTATAGCTCTTCTATACATTAGTGGGTATCTGGAGAAAAATTAGTGTCTTGGAACTAGGCCTTGATAAGATCTTATTTGTAGTCTTGGAATGAGGCCTTGACTATGCGGTTATCATTTCTGGCATTATGCATTCCATTATTATGAAATTGGATATTGATATTAAATGCGATTTTTCAACTAGTAGAATATCAATGTGGATAAGTAAATGGAATTATTTGATTTAACTATTCCATATTATGATTAAGTTTATGTTTAAAAGTATTGTGTTTTAGTCAAATACATTTCCTTAAATTTTTTTTGTTATTTATGATAATCTGTACTATATTGTTATCCTTACCGAGCATCTGAGATCACCACTTTCTTATGTTTTATTTTTCCCAGGATGTAAAGAAGTATATTAAAAATAACCTGTTGGAATAGGGTAAGGGAATTAAGATTGTTCAAAGGGGACACAATGTTGTTTTTTATTTCATGATGTGATGTAAATCATATGTATGTATCTAGTACTTCCAAGGCTACCAAACCTATTGGTCTTTTAGGAAATGATTCCTCATATCATGAGAATGTAATAAAATAATGCACCAACTCTAGGATTCAAGGGCCTGGGCTTTACAAATATAATTATATATGGTTTATCTGATCCATATGTTGAAAAATATGTCCCTAAAACCCCTTAAGAAATATTGAAAGAACAAAATTATAAGTCTCTTATCATCCATCCTAGATAAAGGGATAAACCTATAAGTTGGAATCTTATTTTCCAGACACTAGAAGTTTAGGCTATTTCTACTGGTGAAGTTACTCTACCAATGTTTTTATAATTTTTAGTTACTAATGTGGAACACCAACATGAAATTAAACAATATATCATAGAAGATCATAATTCTTTTTTTTAAAATCCAACTTAAAATCATGATCAACAGGATCTTGATGAAAATAAAAATCAAATAGATAATGTTGAAGAATATGTTCAGTATAAAAAATATTAAAATGAGAAATCATAACAAGTAGTAGTTGACACTACACAGTTATCTGAGAAATAATCAACTTATATTGTTTTTTATTCATTTGATCAAGATATTTTTGAACTCAATGAGAATACAAATTTTTTTGAAATTGAATTTTCCTCCTCTGGTGGGGAAGATAAAGAACAATCATTAATATTATTTGATATAGGAAAGCAATCTCAATATCAAGATAAATAATCTTATTATTATTTGAATTATTGAATTGAATAATTTGTTCTTTATTTTAACAATTTGTATGAATGAAATTCTATTTTTCAAAGTGAACTATAGTCTATAACGAAATATTTGTAAGATTTGAGAGGTACAATTATATCAAGAGTGGTAAAAACAAGAATGGATAAGAAAAAATATATAAATATGATACAAAGAATTAATATTTCATGAATATGGGTTTTTAATGGTGAAACAAAAAATCAATGTTCATTATACTATAACTTATTGTTATTGGTAAATTATATAAAACATGCATTTCATGTATTTTTTTCTCATAAACCATACCAATACCATCCATAAAAAATGGGATATAAATTAATATTTAATGTATAATAATTCCACTAAAATTTTTAAATCAAGGATTTATTAACATATTATCAAATAATAAGGATCTAAATCATCATTATAAAACATGTATGTAACAATAAAAACATCCAACATATGTAGATAAAAATAAACGAAAATTAACAGTTAAATGTGTAAAAAATGATTATAATTGATGAGTTTGAAAGGTAGTAGATAATAATATTATTATTAAATAATTATTAATGATAGTTTTCTTTATTATACATGAGGTTAATGTTCTTTTTTTGGAATTTTGAGTAATGGTAATTGTTTCTCATCCAATCTCACATAGAAATCAATATTTCCATTATCTGAATTCCTATTTTGGGAACATGTTTTTTATTTATCTATAAATCCACCTAAATTTTATTCTCCAATTTTTATTCATGCTTTATTACATTTCATTATACCATTCCACCATTCTTGGGAACACGATACAATCGAGTGTTTTCATAAAAGTGAAGCTGACCTTATCGTATATTTCTGTTCAAGAATCTTTATCCTACTTATTAATATTATTCATATTGTTTTATAAATATAAATCCCTATAATTATATACTTTCATATAGTCAATTTCTATTTTATTTTTATTTCAATACAAAATAATGAATGTACGTTCTTCTTAACATATTTATATGGGTTATTTTTATTTATATTTGACTATCTTTATAAAAGATTGAATGAAATGTTTTTTTAACATATTTTCCATGGACTAATTTTATCACCACTTATTTGGTTATATTTATGATTATTAATCTCCAATTTTTCATGTTTTTTTCAAAATTAATTTATATAATCTTTTTATAAATTACTAAATTTAGAAATAGATATTACAAATAATGAAAAAAAAATTTATTCTTTATTATCAATTAATTATTAATGGTAATATAAAGTATTTTTTAAATATATACATTTCATTTAATGTTACTTATGATTCACTAGGGGAATTATATAACGGTACAATCCACTATATTTCATTAGATTTCATATTACTATATCTTGTGTAAATTTTCCTGAAAAATAATTTATTTCACATGATTTTGTTATGATATGTTAGAAATATGTTTGTTTTCATGTTTATATGGGTCACATATGACTAGTTTATAATTATATAATGGGTGGGTTTTATATATCCCGACAATTGGTTGGTTAATTTTCTATATTTCTTGATATTAGGATGGAGCATGAGTGGTTAGCCCATGCCAAAAATGTTATGCGACATGGGTGATTTTCCCAAGTCCACTAAATTATCAATAGTTGGTTAGTCTATCCCATTATGATATTAATGCCTTAGTGGTTAAACCAAAGATATGAGATTATTTTTATGATTCATTTTTTCAATATTTTTATGTTATGAACCAAACCGTATGTTCACATGGATACTGATTATTGACTCATTTTTTCAAACCCCTCTTGCTCATGTGTTATGAAATTCTAAAAGCCTTATACTAAGACTCTTGATTTATGATATATTATACATTGGGAATAATTAGATTATGTGATTTATATTTACATTGAAAATTTTCTCATAGTCATATCATCATATTATTCTCATTTATGATCTTCTATTGATATCTTTTATGTCCACCCCTACTGACAATCTCATCTCACCCTTTATTTTGTTTTCATTTCCCTTGGTGATGAAAAATATTATTACATATGATATACTTATATGGTTTTAAAGATATATTAATATTAGTATGATGTGTTGAATATGGTATTAAAATATGATAATTATGTATATATTCCCTAGATACACTAAACCTATGGTTATGGGGTGAATTTATTGTGCGAGGTAATTAATAATCATGTAAAATGATGAAAAATGTATGTATGATGTTCTCAGGTCATGTTAATACCATTTCAGCATGGTCATCGATAAAATTTTTTGGAATGGGGACACACGTACTCTTTCCATTATAATCTTGGTGAAATGGGGAGTCATGTGAGGACTGTGAAACAGATTTAGTGGAGACTAGTACAACGATATCATTTTATTTCAAAAAAAATTCAAAGTATATTCTATATTGATAGACCAAAATGCATAGATATATTTGAATAAAATATAATAGATTCATTGAAAAAAATTAAACATAAAAAATGTGTGTAAAATGTACTTGGATTATACGAAGAAAAAAATCATGAATTTTATATTTTAGATGTAAGAGAGTATTCATTCATCTCAATTTTTATCTATCACTTCATTTTAATAGGGTGATAAACCATTTTTTAATAATATAAAAAATAATGGCCAAACTTTTATATTTTTTTAATGATAATTTTTATTTATTTTTATGTATTTTTAGATTTTAATAGGTTTTACAATTTTTACAAATTCACCAAGAAGGATTGTGAATTAATGAATATTTTCATTTCATTCCATTACTGTATAACCATTGACACATGTTAAATTTATTGGAATAATTTCAATTTTAAAATTTCATACCATAATGAGAATAAACGTAGTGGTAATAATGTATTTACAAGGATCAATGTTCAAATTGAATGAATACATATTCAGAATAATACATAAAAAACAAGATAAAAAATGACCCTAATCATCATGGATACAATAAGAAAAATTGATCCATGAACTCCTGTCATATATAAATATGTCTAAATTAATTTAACATTATCCTAAATAATAAAAAAATATTCCTCAAATGATGAATAAATAAAAATATTCCAACACTAAAAGTGAAATTTACTTTTTAATAATGAAGTACTAACACCCATTATATTTCTGGAGAACAAATATAGTTTTCAAATATTGAGGACAATTTTTTCTTTGGTGGTGATGGATCATCTCAACCAGTGACTTCATCCACTTGGGTTTTCAACTTTATCAGATGGTTCGTGATAATTTTCATTATTGATTTCTCCTAGTAAAGATGGTGTTTGTATAAGTCCTTGATTGGTAGTTTCTTATGGTATTGAGATTGTTGTTTCATCAGTGCTAGTTTTATGATGATGTATTCTGTGAGATTGATTGTTGTGGAATAATCATGGATTGTTGGGGAGGATGGGTTCACTCTCACGCTACATTGGAATCTAGGAACATTACTCATTTCTAAGAGTGTAAGGTGATATGGATTCATAAGAGGTTTTTGGATTTGTCTATGCGAGTGGTAGGGGGATCTAAGAGGCACGACGTGTGATGGTCTTCCGCTGTTGTGGGTTCCCTAGGCATTGGTTCTCTTTATGTGTTTCTTATAAGGTATGGTGATCTAGATTCTTCTTTGGTGTTGATGACGGTGGTATGATGTTTTATTTATGATTTTTGGGTTCTTATTCCGATGGTGAGTTCCATCTGTTTCTGGTGTTTCTATTCTAGAGGTTCTGATGTTCGTTGTTTTTAACCTTGGTGCTATGTGTTTTTTCTTGTCGCGATGATGGTATCTAGAAGATGGTTCACAACAGTGATATGTTTTCAAGGATGTTTGGTTTGATTCATGTCACACATCGTGAGGTTGTAGGCTTGAGGTTTTCATGATGGTCTATTTTTTAAAATTTTAAGTAGAGTAATTACAATGGATTCTAGTGTGGTGATAATGGTTGTTTGGATATTTTGAATTTTTTATTATATTTTAAATAAAAAAAATAGGGTTCATGTAGAATCTGTTAGTTTCCCACTTTACCTCAAATTTTATTTTCAAAAATACAAAAAAAATGATTGGAGAAGAAAACATAATAATTAATAACCCAACACCTTCTCAACTTATTCAGATAATACTCTGTGTAAAATAAGTACCTATAAACATCAATCAACATGAATGATCTCATAAAATTACTATATAAAACATATAATCTTACATCCTCATAAATTGTATCCTCAAACATCATATCCAAGTGTTTCATCTTCATGACATGGGTGGATGAAGATTTCATAATTTTATTCATTCTCTTGTATGTATTTTTATTCTAATCACCCTATTGTACATAAAAATATATTACAACCCCTTATTTAATTATATAAATCCTACATATCATAGTAAAGTAATTTTTCTATGATTGAAATTTTAATTTCAAATTTAGATTTAATATTCAACTTTCTCATCCAACTTCATCATCTTAATTTCAAGACTTTAGATCAATCCACACATTTTAGTCATCTTTGATTTTTTTTATTGGATTTATGGATTGAATTTTAGTATCTAGTATATCTCAAATGAATCCACATATGGAAACACCCAAGGAATATAATTTTATATTTATTAGATCATGATCATCTATAACATCATAGAATATTTTTATTATTTTTTCCTTTAAATAAATATTGTATTGAATATATTATTTCGTGCACAACAATGGACTAAAATAAAATAAGGATATTTGAAAAAAAAATCAAATTCAAGCATTATAATATAGTTTTTAAATAATAGGTTATAAATATAAAAATACACATTATGAAATCTATATAGAAAATGATAATAAATATCATTTGGTAGAATACGTTTTCTATATGATGCTCATTTTTTATCTTGAAAGGTGATATATTTTTTACTATTTTCCCAAGACCAATCCAAATAAAAATATGGATAATTTTGTTTTTAGTGGAATAATTTTTTGCGAATCTCATGATTTTAGAAATTTCCACATGATCTATGTTATTTGAATTTCCATATATGATTCCCAAAAGATCTTATTCTATTTACAGGTCTTGCATGCAGATCTTAAAGGTTATGTAAGAAAAAGTTTGAATGATATATACATATAATTATAAATATAATATTTATTTATTTATAACACATTATTTATAAATTATAAATTTAAAATAATACTAATAAATTTAATTTTATATAATATTTCAATATTGATATCCAATTAGTATGGCTGAACTCATTAGATAATTTTATGGTAAATGTTTTTCTTCAAAAAATTGATTTTTTTCCTCTATGAATTTTTATTCAAAAAATAAAGTATAATATAGATAAATGATTATAAACCATATTCATGATATGGATGACATGTAATCACTAATTGAAAAAAATATTTTTGGGAAACAAGAATAATAATAGTTAATATTTAACAAAATAATATACTTACAAAAATAATTTTCGTTATATTTTATGTTTCCAATTGAAACAATTAATTCATAAATATTATAATTTTAATTTGAAAAATTGAACATAATTTTTATATTTAGAAGAGCATTATTGTATTAAGAGGGTATTTTTTATATTTTTCTAAAAACAATATTTTTTAGGATGAATAGAACAAAATAACTATTTTACAAAAAAACAAGAATATTATGGACACGGTTAGATATAATCATAACATAAAAATTTTAAATCATTTTTATTGAAAAATGATTTAATTTATAATTAAATCTACATATTAAATATTTTATTTTTAATATACAATCATATATTTCAAATTTCAAATCATAATTTATTTTTTCTCTAATTTTTTTAATGAGTTAAGCATTAGTTATTTTATAATTGAATTTTTCCCAATTTTTTAACTTTTATCTAATAAAAGTGATTTCATATTTGGGATCACAAGGTAAAAATTATTCAATAATTACTATTATATTTTTTAGCATAAATATAAATTACTTTTGTAATAATTAGTTATTATGCTAAAATTCAGAATGGTAAAAGGTAAAATAAAATGGTTAAAAGACAAGAAACATGTCAAATAAATGCCCTTAAATAAGTGTTTAAGGGATTTATCAACCATAAATTACACTGCCCTATATAACTATTCAATTTGGATCCACATTATAAGGAAAAATTATTTCTTATATATATTAAATATATGTATTTAAAAAATGTCATTTCCTTCACTTATAAAAAGATTCTACCAACACTGCTTCAATGATATTCCAAAAAATAGAATTTTACACTATATTGTGCCTTATTTCCTTCCCAAATAATCCTTTACCATGTTATTAACATTTTTCCTTAGATATTACCCAAATCCATTTTATATACTGAAATCATCCGTGAATAAATCAAACAATTCTATGTAAGTATTTTCTCCTCTGTGATACTTCTTCTGTTTATTATTATTATAAAAAATATAGTACCAATTTTAATCATTGAAAAATACAGAATTAGTTAATTTTAATATACTATATTTTTATTATTTCCTATGGAATAATAGTTTTTTAGCTTTCCCATTTTCCATAGAAGAACTAAAATGTCATCATGTTTTGTGAAAACTACTACCTCCATAAACGACATATTTTATTTTTCATTACCACCTTACAATTTTTTTCAAATATTTTAATTAATGAAATATATAATATTTATACCATTATTTATATTCTGATAATGTAAATAAATTTTTACCTTCTTTTTGTTCTTTGGAAAATAAAAATATCACTCATGTGTACGTATAATCTGTCACTTCCAGAAAAAACGTAACATAATTTTTCCTCACCAAACTCATTTTATTATTCTAATAATGTATTTAATTAATTGAAATTATTTTTAATAAATAATTATGGTTATCTAACTTTAATTCTAAAAATTAACACATTATTAACATAAAAAATTCATTCTAAATAAATTATATAAAACAATCTCATCACCTATTTCATCTTCATGAATCGGGATTAAAATACAAAGGAATGAAATAAGAAAATTATAAATAGTTAAAAAAATTTATTACATTTTTTTATAATATATTAATAATAAAATGGGGTTCATTGAATGGGAATAAAAAATGACATTTTAAATAATGTATGAAACTATTAAAATCGCTAAAATATGATGAAAAACAATTCTACAGATAATTAATAAATATATAATAAATGATAATAGTTGAATATTATATATGGTAATATATATGAATAATTTTTAAAAAATATTAGGATGATTATATTTATTATAATAGATGTTAAAGGGATTTCTTGGAAGTAGTATGTAAAAAATATTCAGTTTTCATGAATTGAGTTCATTTATTATGTCATAATTTTTCCAATATGACTATGATTTTACAAGATATTTTTATTATATCATATTATGATATTAAATTTACATTACTATTTATTTTCTAGCCAATTACATTTTGAGGTCAAATTTATCTTCATTTATTGATTTATTTCCTCGTAAAATTTACGATGTGGATAATAATTTCAATTCTCTCCAAATAAGTGCTTTCTCTTCTATTCGAATATTAATTATTTTAAAAAATGTTATAAATTATTATTTTATAATATAAAATATAATTATTTCTAGTGATATTAATATTTTTCTTCTCCACTTTCCAAAAATAGTGTTTATCATTATTGTTACGATGTGAGTTTTGATAAAGGTATTTTTAATATTCAAAATGTAATTTTATTTTGGAATAGACATTTTATCATTAAATCCACATTTCCATTGGAAAATAATAATATATTTTTAATGGATTATTTATTGAGACATATTATTACATTATCTATTAAATATCCATCATGAAAACCTATCAAAAATGATTTTCTTAACATTTACGTGTACCATTGTTTTTTATGTCAATGATAGAAAATTCTCTCTAAAGACCATTTTTTTAGTTTCACTTCTTATTTTAATATTTATTTCTAATTAAACTATCTCATATGGGTCAATGTTTTAAGAATAACCTAAACAATTTCTTTATGATAAGCTTATTTGGGTGATTAATTTCAGTTTATTAATCCAAATAATTCTTGATGTAATTTTATTTGATACCATTTGGAGATGAAATGAAACCCATTTTATTTTTATGGCATCTTTATAATAACATGAATTTTTGATTTAATAATGCATATATATATATATATATATGTTAATAGTTGGGGTCATATATTTCTATAAAATGCCTTGTTTATTGGTTTATATCTCGTGATATAATGAAGCATGAATATACATCGATTTGTTTAAACTGAAAAGGAGGACTTTCTAGGATATGGTCAAAAAATAATGGATATTAATTCATAGATACTATCAAAATATGTTGATTAATGTTTTTTATGATTGTTCCATAGTTCCTTATAAAACTATTTGTTTCAATGTTTTTAGCATTTTGATGTCATATACCTATCTTATGATTGATGGAACATAATTAGTGTCTGATGAATCTATATATTTATTACATTGTTTATATTTTATTTATTTGATATTACATGTGATTAAATTATTCCACATATAAAACTATAATTATCTTATACTTTTTTATTTACATATTTCACTAGTTCTTATGTTTTTAAAAAAGTTTATGATATAATCTTAGATGTCTTAAATATATGTTTTCTATTACTTAAAATTTGTGATCACCATTTTTTTATGTTTCCATTCAATAAGATATAATTATGAGTATAACATGTGATATGTATATAATGGGTTATTGTATATATTGATTATAGATAAATGTTAACAAGTATTGTAAAATAATTTTCTCATATAGCTGACCCTCAAAGACACTTAACATTCGGTTCATTGGATTGTGATATTGTTTATGAGAAGAAATGTTTACGTAATTGAAATGATGTAAAATGAATATATTTTCAGATTGGTTCACCACATTTGGGAATAGAGATGATATGTAAATCAGTTTATTTTAGCATTAGATCTGGTTGAGTGGGCCTAAAGAACCTCAGCGAGTATCGAGGCATGTTTATGTTTTATGGTGATTAGATTATTTATATAAGGGGAATCAGATATGAAAACATTAGTGAAAAAAATATATATAAGCCTATTAATTTAATAAAATCATGATTTATTGGTAATGTAGAGGATTTTTGGTTTCCATGCATTGAATTCTATATTTTAATATAAAAATGTGGACGTGGGATCTAGAACAAATACACCTAGGGGTAATAACCCTAAAATGGGTAGTTGTGTATTAACATGATATTCACCTAGTACTTGATGTATCAGCTTAACTATACACCTAATTTTTCAATCCCATATGATATCCATTGGTGATTCACATGCCATTTTAAAAAAATATGAAGTATTTCAACACATTTTTAATTTTTTTTAGAATATAAAATAGAAATTAGATAACTAATAAGCTAGATTGAAACCTATAAATTTATAATAAATGATATATATGTCATTTATAATTTATAACTTTAATATTAATAATTTTACTTTTTATAAGAATATCTAATAAAAATTTTGATCCTTAAATTTCTGATGTTATAGTAACTGTATAGAAATAAGTACCATTGTCAGAAAAATGAGTGTGATTGATAATTTTATCATTGTCCAAGTGAGGAGTAAAATATGATAAGATAAGGTCTAAATAATATTTCTGTTATTCTTAACAATGTATCATGAATTATTATTAACAACTTGAATGAATTTGAATTTCTAAACACATCAAATAAGATAATGATAAATTTTTATGGATGTTCATGTGATAAATAATATAGATAAAAGAAGATTCAATTTCTAATGATTCATGAATGAAAAATAAAGAACCTATGTAAATGTATCAAAGGAAAAAGAATTTTGTATATATAAATAAAAATTATTGTATAAATAATCTAATTATATATGAAATATAAAGTGTTTGATTGACATGATATAAGGAAAAAAGGTTTATCCTATGACACAACTAATAGTTTAATGTTTCAAAATTTGTCTCACATGGTAATTATCATAGTCAATAATCTAATCTATGGGAAAATAAGGATTCTATTCATGAAAAGCATCGATGAGGAAGGAAATAAGGATTTACAATTTAAATGAATACCTCTAAAAAATTATGATTATTGGGGAAATATATTATCTACTGCAAACTTGTTTATGTATTATAATATTTTGATTCTAGGCACCCAATTATATCTTGGAGGTTTTATAAGAGAATTAAATAATGACACTAATGATTCTATTATCAAATAAAAAATTTATTTTTATAATTATTGTATCCCAAAACAATTATCATGGGAATATTATTGTTTTAAGTATTATTTTTTATTAATTTATTGTAAATTTGTGTGATTCTATAAGTTGATTGTCAATATTAAAATAGACATCATATTAACTACCATAATTTTGAAATCAAGTTTCATATTCTAAATCTAATAAAGATCATATATGAGTAAAATGAAGACTATAAAGAATATTTAAAATTTAATTATATTTTATGAGTTATTATTCCCAATGATGTGGGATATTTAGTTGAAATTATTGAAGAAAAAAATATATGGGATCAATATATTATGAAGAAATATATATATTTCTTTAGTTTGTAAGGTTGATATCTCCCTAGATATTTATTATGAATCATTTCTATTTTTATATACCCATAGATATTTTTATCAGTATGTGATAATTAAATATAAAGGATGTCATTTATTTAAATATTATAATGTAACTCACTAAAGTTTTAGTATCAATTTTTCCTTTAATAATGTATTATGTCGAATATAATATGTCACATGAAATAGATGGTAGAAATGAAATCATGATACTTTAAAATAAAATTATTTATTTTTAATGTTATAATATAGTTATAAAATTTCTAGGTATAAATAAATGTAACGAAATTATGAATCACTTTTAGAGAAAATGAGTGAAATTGTACCAGGTTGTATAAGTATTTTTTATTAAAAATATTTTTCTTGGTTAGTAAGGGAGGCAGTTTTTTTGTGTTTAACATAGACGAATCCCAGGTTGAACTCCAATAATTATTATTTGAGAGTAATAATTTTAGATATATAATCATTCTTATAGAATTTTTTATAAGGTCTATTATAATACATAGAGATATTATGATATATTTCTCTTTAAATAAATTATATTTCAGGGATAGATTACATTACATGAAACAAAATGTTTAAACAAATCCTAATAAATTAATGGAATTTTTTTTACTATTATAGTTATCATATAGCCTTTAGATTGGTGGGTATGAATAAAACCAAGCAAATTGTTAATATTTTTCCATGTCTAGAAAATACATTCATTGGTTATCAACAAGTTATTAATGAAAATAATATAATTTGATAGTAAAAAATCGATGTTTTTTCTAAAAAACATTATTTGTGAAATGTTTGTTTATCTTAATAAATTATTTTAATTACTATTAATGATATATTTTAATGAAATTTTTATATATATGTTGAGTAAAATATTTTAAAATTAATGTAGTTGTATTTTTTAGTAATGGATTAAGATTAAATTTGTTGTATGCTTAAAAATGAACTTTTATAAAAGTATATTTTGTTGTGAATTGTGCCCATAGTTTAAAAAAATTCTACCACTTATTGAAATTGAATTCTATATAATATATTCCAAATTTTGAATCAAAAAAAAATAATAGTATGTTATAATTTCTAATTATTTTTCATTCAATCTGAATAGTAACCAAGGTGAAAATTCATTACTATGATAAAGGTAAATTGGAATTAATGAGGGGTTGAACAAATAAAATAAGGGTTAAAATTACCTAAAAACCTGTCCAAATCTTATTTTATGAATTTTTTTACACTATCACATCATATCTTCATACATGAGATAATTTGAAACCATTTTCCCATGATAATGACTTTTTCATATTTTAATATTCGTAATAATTTTAAGGGAACCACTCCCTTCGCTTATAAAATAAAAACTCATATCCTATCATATCCACACCACTGCATCCATTTATCTTGACCAATCATTACCCAAATACTCTCCTAAAATCATTATCCATGAATCGTTAATGAGGATACATGAAGTGTATATATATATATATTTCTTTACCGATCATTTACATCATTCATTAATACTCTATCAAATGTTCTTTAACTGTCATAACATGATAGAATAAGTATATTCACTATAATTTGATTTTTAAGGTCATTGTATTAAAATGTTCCTACATCTTTCCCATATTTGGGAACCTGATAACAACCCTAATTTGTACGTTTAAACTACCACCTCCACCAATCCATGTGATTCATTTATCATTTCATTATTACATTTATTTTTATAATGATATGTTTAAAAATTTTATAAGGTATTTAAAATATAACTATTATTTTGGAATGGATAATTATTATTTACCATTTATTTGGTCTTATCCATCAAAATGTGAAAACCTCACTTCTTTGTACATGTGAAATACCAATTCTTTTAAGTTATTTAATTCATTTTTCATTACCACTTTACATAAATTGTATAAAATTTTATAATATGAGAAAATATGATACTTATGGAAGGATTAAGAATTTTTATATTCTAAATCCTTTACCAAGGTGAAATTATGATATCCTTTGGACCAAAACATTCATGTAAAACCAAATAGTTTACACACGGATTTTTATTTTAAAGAATAAATTATTAATAAAAGGATAGTGAGTAAATTATAATGGAGTGATATATAGTAATATATTTATTAATATGGTAATTAAATATATTTATAGAAAATATGTATTTATTTTATCGGATATTTCATTGCGTATGATGCATGATAGGGTCTGAGGTACAAGTGTATGTTATAAACTCTTTTCATTTCGGAATTCTCTATTACAATTTCACATTAAAGGAAAATATTTAGATATTGTCCCTTAATCCCCATATATTTTCTTATCCTTGGGTATATTTTTCTAATTTTCAGGTAATACTACTAGTTTCATCTCTTTGGTACTTAAAATGATCAACAAAATGTTTTCAGTAAAAAAATATATTATTTACTCTTTAGTCGATTGACTTTTTTTTAAATATCCATGTTCTAAAAAATGCAGTGGAAGAAGGTTATTTTATATGATCCAATGATTATTTAAAAAAAATTAATCCAAGTTTGATTGTATTTTCAATGTTTAATAAGTTATTTTTTAAAATTATTTCTAAACTGTTTATTTATATCCTTTTTAAAAAAATTGAATGGAATATATATTTTCATGTTTACAACATGAATATATTTTCATACTATCATAAATAAAATTATCCTTCAATATTACATTAAAATTTTCCATGGTTATATTCAATGTAAATACATGTCTTAATATTATGTTTACCTTTTTAATGATATCAAAAGAAAAGGGATGTTTTCTCATGATTTTCAAACAATATTTTAAAAACACTTATAAAATTACTTTTTCTCTATTTTTATATTTTTTATGGATTTATATGATTCATTATGGAGATGATCATATAGTTCCACAAACATTTATGGATATCTTATGGTGATGATAATCATATTATGATAACATGAAACCTGTTTCATTCCCACAGGTTAATTATGTTCTGTTGAGATAATTAATGATCTTATGGTACCATCAACATCACTTCTATTGATAGATTGGGATCCAGTGATAATGATAAGATTAAAAACTCATTTATCTTTGATGAGTTATTATATGATTATATGATGAGTTTTTTATGGTATTTTGGTAAACATATATACAGTTTTCAATATTTTATGGGTGATCCTAAAATTTTTTATACCTCTAATG
The DNA here is from genome assembly GCA_963277665.1 of Viscum album. NCBI lineage: Eukaryota > Viridiplantae > Streptophyta > Magnoliopsida > Santalales > Viscaceae > Viscum > Viscum album. The sequence continues at coordinate 689,135,845 of OY728134.1, read as the reverse complement.
CATTTGGTAATGCTTGATATCTAATGATATAATATGGATTGGAATGGGTAGTGAACCCAGTTTTGTGAGGGACACTATGCAATAAGATTGTCATGGGAGTGATCCCTATGTAAGGAAATAATAGAATGAGGATTGATGTAGAGACCCGAAGCTTATCGTACATGGACATTACATTACTTTTGCGGAATACTTAGTACATAACAAAGACACACACACAAGGATCGTAATAGTTTAGTGTCTTTGGAAACTCGGAACGTAATCTTCTAAACGTGGTGAAAGATCTTCAATATCTCCCATAAAGATCTTCCCTTTTTTTACCTAAAACCTTTCATTATATCCTGGGGAAAAGAAAACATAAAAGGGTGAGCTCAAATGCTCAGTAAGGGTATACAAAAGAAATAAAAATCATATCATATCTTTTTGAAAATCATAACCTGCAAAAGAGATCATAATATCTTAACATGGAACAAATCATAGAAGTGAAAATAAGATCACCATAATCATAACATGAAACTTGAAACTTTGTGGCATGCACACATAATCATGGAAAATCATTTCTTGTTAGTCATGACTCATTGCCAAGACTATCTTAGTGGACAAAGTCCCTTTCTGAACCGAGTTCACTCCTCGTTTCAGTCCTGTATCACTGAACCGAAATAACCTTCCGTTCCAGCCATGTCTATCTCATGAGATATAAAATCATTACCCAATGCATTGGAGGGAGATATAGGTCCCACCCATCTTATAATGAATCCTTTCTTATGTGTGCCACATAATCATAAAACATACATCATCGCATAACACATGTAACAAAAATGGGATTCTTGAAACATCATGACATCATAAATTAATTCATATAAGATAAAGGAATTCATAAACATAATTCCATCACAACATAGTCAAATCAATGTAAAAATATGGATATAAACAGAACCCTTTATTATCTTAGATTGAAAATAATTTTGATAAAACACTTGAATTGAATTCTTGAGGAAAATATCCTTTCTTCTTCAAAATCAATTTCTTTTCACAAAACATCATGCAATTTTAAAAGAAAGAGATTTTATTGAAAATAGTCATGAAATCTTTTAGAGGAAGCTTCATGAAAATAAGGCTTTATAAAACAGTAGAAATCCGTTCGTGCCGTATAAGTTAAAAAAAAACATTCTTCGTACTTTTTTCGGAAAGTCAAAAAGTACCTCGTACGGAAAAACGAAAAAAGATTCCTTTCATATTCTTTACTAAAAACTCACCTAAGGGTAAAATTGGATTTAAACAATTGCAAGTGGATGGAAACAATACTACATATTGAGGGAACATGGATGTGGATGATAAAATACACCCCAGTAAATACTTACGAATAAACAATCTCGGATAAAAATGAGATTGTGATATTTCCCTTACCTTAGGTCCGACTTGCTTTGTAAGTGTCCGAACCTCCTGTATAATGATTTAAATCATGTTATTGACTTATTACAGAATCATATTCATTGTTATGATATCATATATGGTTCACTTATGACATTATATTACCCGTTCTTTTGTAAATTCCATGTTAAAGAAGCGTTTTGGGTAAAATCGTTTCATTTATTGTAGGTGTTTTGACTTGTTGTTCTTGACATCATTATTACTTATATCATGATTTACGTACTTCCAGAATATAAAATATGATTTATATATCATATATATTCAATATATATATATATATAATAGGTAGATAAATAAAATGAAAAACACCGTTCATGGAGACGGTAGTCCGTACGTACGCATGAACGCTGTTTTCCTTTCCTTATTGTCTTGAAATGGAAGTAAGTAGATGACATACATATGTATATATATACATAAATCCAGTATCTTTATAATGTCATATATTTCATTATTATTTCTTATATATACATTATAATCATTCTTAAATGGTTAACATGGAGAATGAATCTCATCGCGTCGTGGAGACGGTATTCCGTACGTACGCACGAGCGATGATATCATTTCTATAAATATTGAATTGAATTGGAGTGGATTATACAATATATCAGAATCAATATGATGTTGTAATAACTATGTATAGTTATTCTTTACACCATTATACCCATCCATGTGAGGTGGTGGTGGAAAATAGATTACACCACGGCGTGGAGACGGTATTTCGTACGTACGCACGCGCGGTGATTTCTTTTTCCATAGGATGGATAGATGGTGAAATAGGGTTGTTTCATACTTATAATAACATATCAGTATATGAGTGATACTGATGTTATTACTTCATAATGAAACAACCTAAGAAGAAGAAGTGTAAGAAGAAATAAAGATGAAAGAATTGGTAACGGTAATTACCTCTTCTTTGAAGTGCCTCTTTGAGACCTCCTCTTAGGGCACTAAAATTGGTCTTTGAGGAAGACCAGAACCTCTAGGATGTTTCTAGGGAAGTGGAGAAGAGATTTTGGCAGGGGTTGGCCGAGCTTGAGTGCTCAAATTGGTGTGAGGAGGAGGGGGAGGAGGTGTCCTTTTATAGGGGAGGAGAGGGGCACCTTAGGAATATCTCAAAATATTATTTTATATTAAAGTCAAAATCGGTTTATAATGGTTCCAAAGGGTCTTATTTCGAAGCTAAAGTGGGGATGGGTCGAAATCCTATCAACCAATAGAATTTAGACAAGTTTAGGATATTATTTTAACCTTATCAATTAGATTTAACTCTAAGTTAAATAATTTAACTTTTACCATGTCTTTTGGTTTTCTTTCACTATATGGTTAATACACTTACTATAACATGCCAAACGAACCCCAAATTGTTTATTATTAATATATATATCTTTATCTAAGTCATTTGGCCGAACCTTAGATTTTTAGGAATACAATAACAATTAATAATATAATATTTTATTTAAAAACTATTTTGTGTCAATTTTGACACTATTTGATATATGATTTTTGTAAAAGTCATAACAGAATTAAATGTTCGAACCAAATTGATTAAATCAACATTAATATATCATAGTAACCTATAAAATTAGTGGAATTCATAAAAAATCTCAAATTACATTTATTTTGGTGTTTATAACATCAATTATGTCAATATTTCATTAATAAGATAATTACTGCATCATCGTTGTGTCATAAATAAATTAAATTATTTGATGTCTAACAATTACAAATAAAATACCATCATGTAGGAAATCGTTTTAGCTTTCTAATGAATATTTACAATCGAATTTATCTTATGTATAACCCCATATTAAAAATGTTTTAGTAAATAAACATTGATTTTAACTCTTTTAACTCTTCTTTAAATAAATTAATAATAAATGTCCTAATCTAATCCAAGTGGGCCTAAATGGTCATTTTTTTATTCCTAAGTTTGTTTTTGGTCGAATTACACTTATCCAATAGAATTAGGACATGTGTTAGGGTAATAGTAATATCATATTTACCCTTAGTTACCCTATTTACTATTAACCGCGGTAAAAAAAAGTAAAAAGTTACTATTCACCAAAAAATTATTTTCATCTCATTGAACCACATTTTAGTCCTTGATATTAACCGTGTCTCTCGGATTTTTGAAATTCCATTCACAGAAGCGGCAAAATTAAGTTTTATGAAAAATTCAGTTTTTTTAACTACCACTTAGTAGTTTCACTATTCATCAAAAATTGATGTTTTTCAGAACAATGCCAAAATTTCATCCTAAGCTATATTTCATATTCCGAATTCAAAAATGAAATCTATTTTACCAAATTCATAACATAGAAGTTGCATTAATTAATTTTATAATTAAATCCCGCTGTTAAAACAAATAGCGTGTTTTTAAGAAACAATATCTATCAAAAGATTGACACTAGTTTATAACTGGTTTAAATGTGAAATTACATCCAATGACCAACATTGTATTTAATTGTAAAAATATATTCTAAATACACTTTAAAACCACTCAAATTAATAATTTATCAATATTAATTATTTCGATTAAAAAAGTTGTTTTTAATTAAAATTTAGTAATTTTTACTATTCATCAGAATATGAAAGTTATCCGAAAAGTACCAAAATTTCACCTTAGGCTAAATTCGATACTCCGAATCCAAAAATAAAGTTCATTTTGAAAAATAAGATTTACTGGATTTCAAAAAGTGGTTATTACTATTCATAACGGCTAGTTTTAATAATATTTTTATAGCATATCGTTGTTTAGTGAAACTCGGTATTGCGTATTACACACGCTATCGAGGAAGGTCGCGATTGCGTGTAATGCAAGGCAATACAAGGATGCGTGTTGTGCAAGCTCCTTTTGGTGTAGCGTACAACACAAGACATTAATAAAATTAAAAAGAATATTTTTTTATAAAATCTTGGGCTGTTACATTCTACCCCCCTTAAAATGAATTTCGCCCTCGAAATTCGTTGGGGTTATAAATGGTTTACTATTCGAAAGTTTCTTTAATAGAAACCCACATCGTAAAAAGGAATATCAAAACCAATCTTTAAAAACAAAAGTATGAAACTTAACGGTTACCCAAATAAACTAATCACTGGGTTTCCACATAGGTGAAAATATGGATATGAATGAAAAAATCTAACCATCAGGTTCTGATGGAGAGTGGTAGAGAACATGGCTATGGAAAAGCCAGTAATCACAAATCCATAGATTTGTGATGATATAAGGTACCATCTGATTCATCAGGTATAAGATCACTACGACAACATTTTTGGTTTTCAAGATCATTTCCCTAAAGTTGAAAATTTGCTTAAAATAAATACTTACTTTATTTTGGTACAATCTCACTTTTGTTTATGCCTTGAACTATTTCTACTTCATCTCTTAAATAAATGAAGTTGAATTTGTTATTTGTGAAGTGTTAGCAGATTATGTGATAGAATGATGGGTCATTCCATCTGTCTCAAACAAAAGGTTAGAAAAAGTTATTAAATATACATAAGTCATTCTATAGTGAGATTAATCACATATGGTTCCTAAAATCGACTTATACTTCATATATCATACTGCTTAATATAACAAAAATAGTTTCTACTAATCAGGGACTTCCTGTAGGCTAGTGGTAGGCGATAAAGGCCAGTCGCACTTCGGTTGTGGGTTCGATTCCTACAGCCTTGTCCGAAGCGATGGGCTGTCGCCCGTCCTGCAGGTTGTCCCTTTTTCTAAAACTATATTACTATAACATCCCATCAATAATATCGAAAAAACTTCTATCCTTAAACAATACTAACTTATGTCCAACATAATCCATTCCAATCTTTAGGCTTATCCATAATACTGCAGTCCATTCTCATAACATAGTGAAAACGATTACCAGAGATTTAATACCATCGTTGATCCCCATATATCATAAGATATGTTTTGTTGGTCACATTCCAAACATTCAAAGTCCTTAATCATGTATACTCTTGAATACCCATTGAACCTTAGTGAAAACATGAATGCAGTTAAAAGTTAACACTTTACACATACCAAAATCCTCAAAATTATTTATACTCAAACCATGATATCACTTAGTCCTTATATCAATCATGAGCTCATGAATACAATCAAACATCTCATTATCTTCTTATCCTTTCCTTATGCACTTATCATCTACTTTCCAAAAGTATCTGAATAACCTTTCATGGTTACTGGTAACATTAATCAGACAACAATGTAACAATCCTTACATGTCTCTTTATTCCATAGTACCATGAGATTACTTATACAACATTACACATGATAAACATGTAATCATTCCACTACATTCTTAAACCATTAACCGAGCTTCAACAATTCTTTCATCTCACATATCATTTGTAGTCTCTTCATCATCATCCACATAAATACTACCCATATGGCCATACTGATTCTCTTCATGAGTCTTTCCCTTAGGACATTGGTTTGCATAATGCCCATACATTCCACATTTAAAACACTTAACCATTTTTGATGTCGTAGCAATACCATTATCCTCATCCATGGTGTTAACTGAACCTTTTCCTTTGCACTTACTTGCTTTGTGTCCTTCTTTTCCACACCCAAAGCATCTTCCAGTTGCTTTGAAACATTCTCCTTGATGCCTCTTCCCACATGAATTACATAGGGGAAATTGAACTTTCTTTCCTCTATGATCATCATGAAACTCCATCTTTCTCTTATTAGCCGAGTCAGGAAACTTACCAAATTTTACTTTATTGATCATATTATGAGATTGCTGATTCGGCATAATAATTATGTTTGGACTTCCAAATCCCATTTCATTATGAAGAATATCATTCCATTTTCCATCATATCCTCCATTATCGTGAATCATCTTGTTTCCAGCCATTTTCTAAAACCCAAAAAGAATAGTGTGAGAGGCAAAAATCATGCTGAGGAAAACAACATAATAAAGGGGGAGTACCTTCAATATCCAACATCTTAGGTTTAATTCTATGATCGTTAGCGTAATTCTATTACTATATCCTATACGTATACTTATCCCTAGGGACATCCCTAGACATACCTTAGAAATATCTCTAGGGATCTCACTAACGTTTTCGCATCCTAGTTTCCAAAGGTTGACTAAACCTCCCTCTGATACCAACTGTAGAGACCCGAAGCTTATCGTACATGGACATTACATTACTTTTGCGGAATACTTAGTACATAACAAAGACACACACACAAGGATCGTAATAGTTTAGTGTCTTTGGAAACTCGGAACGTAATCTTCTAAACGTGGTGAAAGATCTTCAATATCTCCCATAAAGATCTTCCCTTTTTTTACCTAAAACCTTTCATTATATCCTGGGGAAAAGAAAACATAAAAGGGTGAGCTCAAATGCTCAGTAAGGGTATACAAAAGAAATAAAAATCATATCATATCTTTTTGAAAATCATAACCTGCAAAAGAGATCATAATATCTTAACATGGAACAAATCATAGAAGTGAAAATAAGATCACCATAATCATAACATGAAACTTGAAACTTTGTGGCATGCACACATAATCATGGAAAATCATTTCTTGTTAGTCATGACTCATTTCCAAGACTATCTTAGTGGACAAAGTCCCTTTCTGAACCGAGTTCACTCCTCGTTTCAGTCCTGTATCACTGAACCGAAATAACCTTCCGTTCCAGCCATGTCTATCTCATGAGATATAAAATCATTACCCAATGCATTGGAGGGAGATATAGGTCCCACCCATCTTATAATGAATCCTTTCTTATGTGTGCCACATAATCATAAAACATACATCATCGCATAACACATGTAACAAAAATGGGATTCTTGAAACATCATGACATCATAAATTAATTCATATAAGATAAAGGAATTCATAAACATAATTCCATCAAAATATAGTCAAATCATTGTAAAAATATGGATATAAACAGAACCCTTTATTATCTTAGATTGAAAATAATTTTGATAAAACACTTGAATTGAATTCTTGAGGAAAATATCCTTTCTTCTTCAAAATCAATTTCTTTTCACAAAACATCATGCAATTTTAAAAGAAAGAGATTTTATTGAAAATAGTCATGAAATCTTTTAGAGGAAGCTTCATGAAAATAAGGCTTTATAAAACAGTAGAAATCTGTTCGTGCCGTATAAGTTAAAAAAAACATTCTTCGTACTTTTTTCGGAAAGTCAAAAAGTACCTCGTACGGAAAAACGAAAAAAGATTCCTTTCATATTCTTTACTAAAAACTCACTTAAGGGTAAAATTGGATTTAAACAATTGAAAGTGGATGGAAACAATACTACATATTGAGGGAACATGGATGTGGATGATAAAATACACCCCAGTAAATACTTACGAATAAACAATCTCGGATAAAAATGAGATTGTGATATTTCCCTTACCTTAGGTCCGACTTGCTTTGTAAGTGTCCGAACCTCCTGTATAATGATTTAAATCATGTTATTGACTTATTACAGAATCATATTCATTGTTATGATATCATATATGGTTCACTTATGACATTATATTACCCGTTCTTTTGTAAATTCCATGTTAAAGAAGCGTTTTGGGTAAAATCGTTTCATTTATTGTAGGTGTTTTGACTTGTTGTTCTTGAAATCATTATTACTTATATCATGATTTACTTACTTCCAGAATATAAAATATGATTTATATATCATATATATTTAATATATATATATATATATAATAGGTAGATAAATAAAATGAAAAACACCGTTCATGGAGACGGTAGTCCGTACGTACGCATGAACGCTGTTTTCCTTTCCTTATTGTCTTGAAATGGAAGTAAGTAGATGACATACATATGTATATATATACATAAATCCAGTATCTTTATAATTTCATATATTTCATTATTATTTCTTATATATACATTATAATCATTCTTAAATGGTTAACATGGAGAATGAATCTCATCGCGTCGTGGAGACGGTATTCCGTACGTACGCACGAGCGATGATATCATTTCTATAAATATTGAATTGAATTGGAGTGGATTATACAATATATCAGAATCAATATGATGTTGTAATAACTATGTATAGTTATTCTTTACACCATTATACCCATCCATGTGAGGTGGTGGTGGAAAATAGATTACACCACGGCGTGGAGACGGTATTCCGTACGTACGCACGCGCGGTGATTTCTTTTTCCATAGGATGGATAGATGGTGAAATAGGGTTGTTTCATACTTATAATAACATATCAGTATATGAGTGATACTGATGTTATTACTTCATAATGAAACAACCTAAGAAGAAGAAGTGTAAGAAGAAATAAAGATGAAAGAATTGGTAACGGTAATTACCTCTTCTTTGAAGTGCCTCTTTGAGACCTCCTCTTAGGGCACTAAAATTGGTCTTTGAGGAAGACCAGAACCTCTAGGATGTTTCTAGGGAAGTGGAGAAGAGATTTTGGCAGGGGTTGGCCGAGCTTGAGTGCTCAAATTGGTGTGAGGAGGAGGGGGAGGAGGTGTCCTTTTATAGGGGAGGAGAGGGGCACCTTAGGAATATCTCAAAATATTATTTTATATTAAAGTCAAAATCGGTTTATAATGGTTCCAAAGGGTCTTATTTCGAAGCTAAAGTGGGGATGGGTCGAAATCCTATCAACCAATAGAATTTAGACAAGTTTAGGATATTATTTTAACCTTATCAATTAGATTTAACTCTAAGTTAAATAATTTAACTTTTACCATGTCTTTTGGTTTTCTTTCACTATATGGTTAATACACTTACTATAACATGCCAAACGAACCCCAAATTGTTTATTATTAATATATATATCTTTATATAAGTCATTTGGCCGAACCTTAGATTTTTAGGAATACAATAACAATTAATAATATAATATTTTATTTAAAAACTATTTTGTGTCAATTTTGACACTATTTGATATATGATTTTTGTAAAAGTCATAACAGAATTAAATGTTCGAACCAAATTGATTAAATCAACATTAATATATCATAGTAACCTATAAAATTAGTGGAATTCATAAAAAATCTCAAATTACATTTATTTTGGTGTTTATAACATCAATTATGTCAATATTTCATTAATAAGATAATTACGGCATCATCGTTGTGTCATAAATAAATTAAATTATTTGATGTCTAACAATTACAAATAAAATACCATCATGTAGGAAATCGTTTTAGCTTTCTAATGAATATTTACAATCGAATTTATCTTATGTATAACCCCATATTAAAAATGTTTTAGTAAATAAACATTGATTTTAACTCTTTTAACTCTTCTTTAAATAAATTAATAATAAATGTCCTAATCTAATCCAAGTGGGCCTAAATGGTCATTTTTTTATTCCTAAGTTTGTTTTTGGTCGAATTACACTTATCCAATAGAATTAGGACATGTGTTAGGGTAATAGTAATATCATATTTACCCTTAGTTACCCTATTTACTATTAACCGCGGTAAAAAAAAGTAAAAAGTTACTATTCACCAAAAAATTATTTTCATCTCATTGAACCACATTTTAGTCCTTGATATTAACCGTGTCTCTCGGATTTTTGAAATTCCATTCACAGAAGCGGCAAAATTAAGTTTTATGAAAAATTCAGTTTTTTTAACTACCACTTAGTAGTTTCACTATTCATCAAAAATTGATGTTTTTCAGAACAATGCCAAAATTTCATCCTAAGCTATATTTCATATTCCGAATTCAAAAATGAAATCTATTTTACCAAATTCATAACATAGAAGTTGCATTAATTAATTTTATAATTAAATCCCGCTGTTAAAACAAATAGCGTGTTTTTAAGAAACAATATCTATCAAAAGATTGACACTAGTTTATAACTGGTTTAAATGTGAAATTACATCCAATGACCAACATTGTATTTAATTGTAAAAATATATTCTAAATACACTTTAAAACCACTCAAATTAATAATTTATCAATATTAATTATTTCGATTAAAAAAGTTGTTTTTAATTAAAATTTAGTAATTTTTACTATTCATCAGAATATGAAAGTTATCCGAAAAGTACCAAAATTTCACCTTAGGCTAAATTCGATACTCCGAATCCAAAAATAAAGTTCATTTTGAAAAATAAGATTTACTGGATTTCAAAAAGTGGTTATTACTATTCATAACGGCTAGTTTTAATAATATTTTTATAGCATATCGTTGTTTAGTGAAACTCGGTATTGCGTATTACACACGCTATCGAGGAAGGTCGCGATTGCGTGTAATGCAAGGCAATACAAGGATGCGTGTTGTGCAAGCTCCTTTTGGTGTAGCGTACAACACAAGACATTAATAAAATTAAAAAGAATATTTTTTTATAAAATCTTGGGCTGTTACAATTGAACCTAATACCATATGATAGACTTTGTAGTGATCCTTTACTAATTAAATGATTATCTATGCTTATGTGTATTCTAAAAAGATATTTCTTTTGATTATAATATTTTCTCTTTGATGATGATTTATTGTTGATTATCCCAAAATATTATGATAATATATTTTTTAATAACATAACCTTATTTCATGATACATGATTAAATTGCATAAACTAATTTAATATAACATTATCATGTCATGATCAACCTCTCAAACGATAATTATTATACTCAATTATGTTAATTAATCGATATCACCTCCATTTACCGTTACTGTGCATTGGAGCTTATTAAATCATTTGTTTCCTATCACCATGATCTAAATAATGGTTTTATGTAGGGGTTTTCTAATAAGTGAACAATATGAGAAGAAATTTTTTGGTGATGGTGATGATCATTCATGATACCAGATGATTGTGTATCTAGTCTCAAAATGAACTAACCCTTATGGTTCCATGGTGTTTATTTTTACAAGATATATGGAACGTTCATCTAAAATTTTGTATGATTTATATATGTTTTACTTGGTCTACTTCATTTAGTATCAGAATAGGGTTTTCTTTTTTCTAATATTATGAATATATAAATTTAGAGAAAAACATGGGTTTACATAAATGTAGAGGATCACATCTTTATGTTATTTTATTATGGATATTATGTTCGTTCATAAAAATTCCATCCCTATTTGGATTTTGGATATTCGATACGGTTGTGGTACATAATCATCTAGGGTAAACAAAATGAAATATGATAGTTGAGTATGAACTCATTATTCAATGAATGGATGATGAGTGGGAATAATACCTCACACATAGTTAAACACTAACAAGGGATATTCTATAGTTATTTCACAGTCTCTATATGAATTACTAAGATTAGAGAGGGGACAAAAACTATGACATCCTATAATAATACATAGTGATATGATTTGAACATAATGTTTCAAGGGTTGAAAGTAAATGTCAACAATTAGGATATCATAAAAATGTATTTCATAATCATATGATTGTTTACTCTTATTATTTATGTGTACCTATTACACAATTCTTTTTGGATTTAGAAAAGGGATGGAACAAGGAGGAATTGTGTGAAAAATGAATGTAATGGAAAATGGAATAAATATCCTTATGGGAAACCAAATGAATTAGTAGTTAGAATGTGAAACCTTAAGATTATTCCAAACCATCTATCTTGATATATGATTAAAAAACTCATAATGGATGAGTTTTCTAGCACATCATATAAAAGAAAATTTTAATTTATATAATGTTCATGTGATAAAGTTCACAGAGGGTAGAAGATTCAATATCATAAATGTCAAGAAAGTGTAAATAATCACCCATATAATTGTCTCAAAGGAATAAAATTATGAATTATGAAAAAAAATAACGGGACTAAATAAACTAATTTCATGGAAAATGAATATTTTAATGATGTGAAATGAAGTTAATAATAAGTTACCACTAATAGTTCCCTGTTATAAGTGTGGTAAACCAGAGAATTATCATGGTGAATAACCTAATATAAGGTATAAATCCTAGAAAAAGTAATATTATATGACATTCTAATCGTTGAAGTGGAACAGGATGATTAACATACAAATATCATCCACTCCAAATTTGGGAATTTCAAGTTATGGTGATTAATAATTATCCCCATTAAAACCTTATTTATCCTTTTGTGAAATTGATTTGAGTATAAGAATTATAATATATCCCTATCAAGATCCAATTTAAATTTCTAAAATAATAAAATAACATTTTATATTAAAAATAATCATTTGGATATATTTTATTTGGAGAATGAATATGAACGTAAAATTGATGTGAATTCAATTTTTATGGGTCTTACAGTATATTATGGATGTATATTTATCTCCAATTGACAGAGGAAACTCATCATTAAAAATATTCCTATTGTTTATGAAAATATTTATTTATTTCCAAAAAATTCATAGTCTTCACCCATATAATAAAGTTGAGTTTTCAGTAGAACAAATTCCTAGTGATACACGTATTTCAATGAATCAATATAGAATGTACCCAATTGAGTTGTATAAATTTCATAAGAAACTCTAGAAGATTCCTCATAATGGATTCATATGTCCTAGTGCATCACTATGGGATGTAATATATGTTTTCTATCTATAATGATATTTAAATTCTATATTCATTTATTATCAATAACCTAACAAGACCAATATCAATTAAATTTATCCTCAAACCCATATTGAGGAGTTATTAGATCATCTTTAGAGAGTTCAATACTTTTCCATGATTTGGCTATGTTTTCTATGTCTTTATTTATTGATAAAAAATGAATGTATATACATGAAATTATTTTATATGAGTTATCATCATTAGGAATTTATATTGAATCTATTTTGACTGGTCAATGAATCATATATCTTCATTTATTTAATGAATAGAGTCATTAGATATTACCATAACCTTTTTACGGTGGTATTTATATAAAATTTTACTATACATTCCATGATGTTAGAAGAGAATGAATATGATTATAATATTATGTTAAAGACCCTAATGAAATATTATAAAAAATTCAAATTTATCAAGTGTGTATTTTGGATTTAGATTATTTTACTATTGGGTCATATAATCTCATACGAGGGTATATTATTGGATCCTTTATGGAAAAGGTTATTGAATAATCGAACATTCCAATAATGGGGGTTATGATATGTAGTTTTTCATATGTTGTCAAGATAATAAATAACATTGTGAAATATTTATTATAGATAACTAAACCAATAACCATGTTGACTCTTAAGAGATCCATGTTCTTTTGGATAAATATATGTCTGGAAAACTTCTATGGGATAAAATGAATGTTGGTCAGTGCACATCTGCTAACACACCCTTGAATTAGAGATGATTTTATGATCTATGGTGAGGAATTAAATAAGGTATTATGATCAATCCTAATTCATTATGATATGATGATTGACTATTTATCACGCCAATTGATAATTAATTATAAAATTACACAACCCATGATTTTCCATTAGAAGTACTGATTTTTTCATTAAAAAATATAGAGGAAATATCATTATGTTCAAATAAATGATATATATAATGATCATAAAATAATTATTTGTATATTCACATATAATTAGTTGAATATATACAAAAGGATATGGACATATTTTATTATAGATTATTACTTTTCAATATATTACCACCCTGTGAAGGAAAATAATGTGATTGATGCTCCGAGTCAAAAAGATCAAGATAGTGTTCTCATGATAATTATTTAAATATATATATAGTTTCTATATTTTCGTAATATGTTTCTTGGAATCTTGTGGATAGGGGTAAAATATTATATTTTTTATATGACTGATCAACTATTTATCAATATGTGGATTAAAGAGGTGTAGAATGAACACGTGGAACTATAGAAGAATGTGAGGAATGTTACAGTGTGGAACCATTATTATGATAGAAGGATAAGGTTTAGGAACCAAATATATGTCCCATAAATAGTATATTTGAATATGGATCTGTTAGATAAATATTATAGAATATCATTGTCTATTCATTATGGAAGTACAAAGACGTATATAGATCAGAAATAGTATTTCTAGTGAGAGAACAAGAAAATAGATATTACATAGTATATATCTTGATTCCTGGTATGGAAAAAATATATATTTTTGAGGTAGAAGTCATAAGAAATGTTACAGACCATATAAAAATAGAAATCGGAAAACATCACGATTCATTTCGTCATTGGACATAGCAAAACATCTTAAATCAATTATACTATTTTTATTGTCATTCATCGCCTAAAAATTTTCCCCATTTTATTTTAATCAAAATATATTTCTATCTTAATAGCCATGAAAGTATATAACATCAATAAATTTTAATGTTTCATAGAGTTCCACATTATACTGTACCTGATTGGATTTTGAGTTTTTCCACAAATTTTCTAGAGAATGAATTTGTAATAATTGAAAATGGATTTTAGAACTATAACTTTATATCATCCCTATAAAAATGGTCATCCTAATAGGGACATTCATACAAAAACAATAACTTGATACCATATTAAATCGATTTATAATTTGTTTGGTATCAAAAAATTCTTTTAATACAATTTTATTAAAAAATAAAATTCAATCTACAATTTAAATGAATCATTAAGATGTATTTATGGAAGAAAATGAATAAATCCAATATGTTAATATGTTTTTGGAAAAATAAATAAATTAGTATCTATGTTATCTTATGAAATGGAAGGAAATGTTACATCCATTTAGCTCCACAGTATGGTAGGTGTGAGTCGATAGAAACAATTAGGATGACAATCATTAATGAGATCTAGAGATTAATGTTGGTGATCAGGTGTTCCTTAGGATATTTCTATTGAGTAAGGTTATGATATTTTTAGATAATTTAATGTGGATCCTTGTATATATCAGTCCCTTTGAAATTATTAATGAGATCAGGAAGGATTTTTAGCACATGTCTATTCAACCAAATCTCTCTAAAGTTCAGGATTTCTTCCATGTATCACATCCAAGGAAGTACACACCAGATCCTTCACATGTTCTAAAATCAAAGGTCATACCACTAGAGCATGATATCTATTATTTCAAATAACTGGTAAATATTATAGGTCGAAGAGGCAAAGTTCTCTGAAATAATACAACTCACTTGTTCAATTCTTTTTTTGTGTGAATCAAAGAAACCAATAGGGGTACCTGAGGATGTGGTAAGGTAGAAGTATGCCCAATTTTTTATATTGAAGTGCTGTAAATTTGAGGGAGAAATTATTTAATGGAAAGGGGTATAATATAAAAATGTAATATTTTTTTCGTATATTTATAATTAATTAAATTTTAATTTCTTATAGGCTTCTTTACAGACAACATCATGTTTAAATAAACTAAGATATACTATGGAAAATTTATTATTTAATTTGACAGATATGACCTTGAAATTACATTGTAAGGTATGAATAAAACCAACTAGATTATAAAGAATTATTTTTAAACATTTAGAAAATTATTTCATTGGTTATGAACTACATAGAAAGGAAAATAAAATCATGTGAAGGAAAAAATATATGTTTTTCTAAAGTAACATTTTTTAACCATATAATTATTTTTTTATCTAAATAAATTAAGTTAATCTATATTGATAAATTATTTTAATTAATTTTGTAGATAATTTATTCAATGAAATATTTTAACATTTAATTAATTGTTTTTACAAGTCATGGAGTAAAATTAAATCCCGTTTTATACTTGAAATAATATTTTCCAAAAAATATTTTCATTTAATTTTGCACAATTTTTAAAATTAATTTATACCACTTAAATAAATATAGTCATGTAAAATATATTAAATATTTTGAAATTAAAATAATATAAATTGTTTAATATGGCCAACATAATTTTTGATCATTATGAATTTTAGCTCATGTAAAAAAATTCATTAATACGGTAAAGGTTAAAAGGGTTTAAAAAGGGGTTAAACTAAAGAGATAAAGATTAAAATGACTAAAAAATTTGTAAAATACTAAATTGATAAAATGTGGGTGAACTTTACCTCCATAGTGATATTATTATATTTAACATTCCTAATATTTAATGACTTTTATTTTCAATATATTGTTATATATTATATAAACATATTTCGTGACCAGATGTTGAGATGATGTGTGACTCTGAGGGCTAGTGTTCATGGAATAAATTTTTTAAATATATTAAATATATTAAGTACCGCTCATGTAGAATTTTCTTGAAAATGTAGGATAAATTATAAACATGATATTGGACCACAAATATGATGGTTTTGTTGGGTTTAGAATATGTGGTTTACGCTAGGCAAGACATACCCATGGTTAGCATTGGGTGTTTGTAATGAAGTCATCATAGGCATGAAATGAAGAAAATATTTAATTTATTTAATTTATTTTATTTCATTGACATAATGACATAATATCTTCTATAAATAAATGGTTATAAAAAATTCATAGGATCAACCATTGAAACCTAGAGATCAAAATGACTGCTGGAGACATTCCAATGATATTTCATTCATAGATGACAGATGAATCAAAGATTGATGAAAAATGTGAGATGGAATCAAAGGATATCTCTAATGATCACAATACATGATCATTCTTAATCAGAGATCAATCAATATTGAGGTATTAAATTATTTGATTTATTTTCATTTCCCTGTTTGATTTCTATAGTGATCGTGGATCAATTAACCAATATATTATTCCCCATGTCGTATAGATTATGAGATGAGTTGCATTAATAATTTTTTGGGATAATATCATATTTATTATTTTTATCATTTTTTTCATTCTAACAAATATTAATTATTGTCGACAAAAACATCAATTGAGGTCCCTTTCTCATGATTTCTCATTATGTTTTTCTCCCCTGATTTCATTGATCATCGCAGTTGTTATTGATTAGCATGTCATTCAAAATCAAATGAGGATTTGATCATTGAAACATTTCTTATTGGATAAAATATCCAATAATGTAGATCTGGTATCACCACAAAAAGATGATGGTGCGACGTTGGATGTGGTGTGAGATCAGATAAATTTGGAGACCTGATCTCATGTTCTTCGGCACACAATAATGAATGATGAATGATTCTATTTTCCGATTGAATATTTATTTCCATAATGCTTTGATCATTGATGGGGAGAATCCGAATACATGGATACTTGATTTTCCAAAAACAATTACTCAGTTGTATTGAAGGCCTAAGGAGTTGAAATGATTTAGGAATTATGATCTGGGAATATGGAAATTTTTTAAGAACATAGCAAGAAACACATAGCAATATGATGAGTGCGACCCTCCTAGAAGTAGATAGTATTTTAGATAAAGTTAATGATCATATGATATGTCATCCTATCAAAAATCATGTAACATATCCTATATGGCTCGGTGTGTATCTGAGAGGGTACAAGAACACTGGATGGATTACTTGGGAACACGCGCGCCATGTACTCCCACAAAGATGCTAATTGGCCTATTCTACATGGGCATGCCCATGTAATGGTACAAAGTACGGGTACACAGTCCCCATTAAGATGGTTAATTATGGATTGGTATTAGAAAAACTAGTTCTAATTTATGTCCAAAGTCTGTGAGATTCATTTGGGTAAATGTGTTAAGTGTTTCTAGTTTGAATTTTATGCCAGAGAATCTAGTGTTGGTGTGGTATCCAATGTATCCATACACCTATAATCTGATCACTAGGTTTTCGACCCTATTTATGAGAACATTGGATGCAATGAAAACAACGGTGGATGTGTTATACAGGAATGGGTTGTGATTCTAATGACTTTCTTGAGTTACCTAACCATATATACTCATCGATAGTGGTAAATATTATTTATCATCAAGACCCATCTTCTATGTATTCCATCTAGGATTTAGCATCAAAATCTTGAGGAAGATCCTCTCAGTGAAGATGTGTATATATTAGTATAGTTTCCATAGGTTCTACCTTCTATTTTTGGGACAAATATAACACCAAATGTTGAAAAGATGATGTCGCCCAAAGTACCAATTGATGATGTGAAATGACTTAGCACACTTCACAAGTATCAGGGATAGAGACCCCTCAAGTTTCATGTTTAGCTTCGCCCAATGGTGGTTGAGGACTAGGATGAGGAGGTGATGTGAGTTTTTTCTAGTAAAGTCCCTATCAAATCAAATGGTGTTCTAGGTGGTGAGACATATTTATGTCTTAGTATGATGATGATGGGGGTATGTAACACAATTTTATTATGAGTTGATTCAAGAGTGGTCAGAGTTTGAGAGACTTTTTATAGAGGAGTTATCTCCAACTACGCTGAGGGTTGCATGCATCCTTCTTCTTTTGCATCTCCAGAAGGTAATCATGATAGTAGATGATCTTCATTGAAGTTTACCAACCTCTCTGGGTACTTGACGGGGAAGGATCGTGACGAGTTATTTAAGGCTCAAACATTCAATTAGGGGACATGTAGATACTAATGATCTAGTGTTATCCCTCTATGTATTCATACCAATTATAGGTTTATAAATGATTCTTTAGTGGTTGATATTTTCATAATTGAGTGGGTAAAACCATTGGTTGATGGTAGATGGAACGTAAGAATGGAAACCTCAAGAGTAGGGAGGTGACTTCGGTATCATGGACTTCTACATGGGAGATGATTCAGGGGGAGGTCCTAGGACATATGGTCTTTAGTTCAGGGATCTCATGATGGGTCTGGTATGATCAGGGAGAGGTAGTGATACTCATGTTACAATAGGGAAAATCAATCCCATGATTTTCTAACCCACTGCACAACTGATAGAGAGACTCTCGATGGTCCACCAAGGTAAAGATAGTGGTAGGAATATACATTCTTGTATGGTGGAATATGTGGCTGAGGATATGGGAGAGGAAAAAAAGGTGGTATTATATTTGAGTTTTACAACCACCTCCCCCAGGTGGTCCATGAGAAGCTTTGGGAGCTAGATGATAGGGCAAGCATCGCTGCAGACAGTTGAACATTATTACCTACAGACATCAAGAATGATTTTAGGAATAATTTGTGTTTTTTATACCTTATCAATAGTACTAATTTACATAGGTTCAAGTAATTAATTTTTTCAACATATCTTGTAAGTGACATATATATTCCAATTGGGCCTTTCTCGTGACCCTTTCTCTTGGAGACTTCTTCTATAGATCATAAAATGATCACACACTTATGCCAGTAGCATGACCTAACACATTGAGGTGAGGGTTTCTGTTAGGATTTCTATATAGAAGTGGTGATTCCATATAATTTAATCTTAGTTATGGAATGATTATCTATATTTCATTACTACATTAACAATTTCGGGGGGGGGGGGGATGTGGTGTTTCTTTAGTGAAAAAACTATGATTTCCTTTTTTAGTGAAAAGGAAACCCATGAAGTGTAGGATAGACTCATGCATTGAAGGGTAAAATTGATTACTCATCGGTTTGATATCCTCAACCTTGGTGTAGTGGATGTTATTAGTTCCCAATTTTTTATGGTGGTGGATGAGTACGAGGACTTCTACCATGAGGATATTATAAGTTTACCTCCCCACATAGAGACAGACTTCTGTATTGATATTCCCATGGTATGGAAACAATCTATGCTATTATATCATAATTATTCCATAGAGTTTATCAAGATGAGGGTACAATTGGTGGTCTTATTGATGATTTTATTTTTTAGACCCAATGTTTTACCCTAGGTAGCCCTAGTGTTGTTCCCCAAGAAGAGGAATAGATCTTGAGGTTATGTGGGGACAATAGGTACATGAACCAGGTCAACATAAATAATATATAAACACTAATATTGATCAATTACATACATGATTAGTTGAGAGGATCGCAATGGTTCATGAAGGCTGAACTTCAGTTATTCTATCACCATTTTAGAGTATAGTATATAGATATACTGAAGAAAACATTCAAATGTCTCTACTTCCACTATGTGTATATGGCGATGCACTTTGGTTTGAAAAAATCTCTACCAATATTCATGGGACTCATAAACCGAATCATTCATCCTTTATTAGACCAGTTTGTGGTACTCTTCATCAATGATATCAATTTTTTACTTATCATATAATGAGGAAAGTGAAAGATAAATGAAATGGCTATACGTGTACTATAAGATCTCTAAATTTACATGACTCTCTCGATGTACTTATTTTGGATCTAGGGGGTCCATATTCTGGGAAACAATATCTAATTATATGGAGTGGTAGTGGACCTCCTGAAGGTCGAGGTAGTGTTATCATAAGATCCACCCAATATCATGATGGTGGTGCATATATTCCATGAGTTATAAGACTATTAACAGAGATTAATACCTCTTTTTTTAGGATATTAGCACCTATGAAATATTTTACCCAAAACGGGAATCCTCTCATGTTGATAGAAATGTCTAATTAATCTTTTTAGAATTTGAGGAAGAGGTTTAAGAGAACTACAATATTCATATTTCTAGAGGACGGTGTCGAGTAAAAAGTGTTCTGTGATGAATCAAGAACTAGGCATGGTTGTGTTATTATGTAGACGTAGGCGATGGTTGTCTTTGGTTTAAATCAGTTGAGACCACATGAGCAGAACTATGCAACCCATTATCTTGAGTTAGCAGTGAAAGTTCGCACACTAAATATGTGGGGACATGACCTGATGGGTGAGTAGTTTATCATATATTATGATCAATAGATTCTTAAGTATATAGTTTCTCATAATGATATTAACAAGAGATAGAGGTAATGGCTAGAGTTCCTCAATGATTATGACATCTGTATTTTCAAGATTCTTGGGAAGGGGAATGTGGTAGCAGTTGATCTTAGTAAGAGATCTTATTTAATGTTGTTCAACGATGAATTGGAGAAGATGAAATCATTATATTTATAATTTGTGTATGGAGATGAAGCATTTTACCTAATTCAATGAAATAATTCCAAAATAACAACATAAGAACACTAGTCATTCCTCTTAATCTGTGGTATTATCATAACATGATTATTATCCAATAGAATCATTTTTTAGATCTACCACGTTCTAGATAGATTCAAGGGCTGATGCCTTTTAATGGAGAACCTATTTTAAATCCAATTTTTGAATCCTTTAAAATTTATATTTATGATTTTTAAACCTATATCATTACAAAAAGTTAGGGAGTCATAGCTTAGGGATGTCGACTGTGTGACCATACGTACTCAGATATACACTAAACATGCTCTTGTTGGATTATATATATGTGGGGGCATGTTGTTATTTTTAGAGAACCACTAACGTTATAGGAGGAGGATCTAAGAGAGTTTCAAACGTATCCTTTTTTGGTACATCCTATTCTAAAAAAGTTTTACCAGGACCTCTGACATCAATTTTAGTGTACATGGATACGGAAGGGAGTTTCATAGTATGTCTATTGATGGCTTACTTGTCAATAAGTAATGTCTAATACCCATGTTTCAATAGGTTTAACTCAACCCCTTGATATGCTACAATTGATGTGGGATGATAAATTGATGAAGTATGTGATAGGATTACCACATACGTCTAGGGGACACAGTTCCATCTGGGTGATCATAGACCAATGCATATTGTAGACCCACTTCATAGCTATCAGAGGGAAGAGTTTAGTATAGAGCATGGGATGACACTATGTGTAGGATATATTCTGACTCCAAATATATCCATAGAAAATCATTTATGATCATGATGATCTATTCACATCTCAGTTGTGGAAGGGATTATAAGAGGCTTTTGTGACTCATTTATTCATGACCATAGAGTTATACACCCCCCCCCAAATTGACGGACAGATAGAGAGGACCAATAAGGATATGTAGGACATGTTGTGAGCTTGTATGATGGAATTTTTCAATAGTTGGGGGGATCACCTGTCACAGTCAGAGTTTACATACAAGAATAGTTACCATTCCTCCATCAGTATGAAACCATTTGATGATTTTTAGCGGTGACACTAAAGGTCTCCACTTTCATAGACTAACGAAGGGGAGTCCTCACTCACTGGCCTAATGTCGGTTCAAGCAACTATCGAGAAGGTGCATATCATATAGAAGAAGATTTAGACTATGCAGATCCTATTAAAAGTCTTGTGTAGATGGATGATAGAGTCATTTAGAGTTTTACGAGGGGGAGGATGTGTTCCTATGGATTTCACCTCGATGTGGATTATAGAAATATGGTCATGGCTGCAAGCTATATTTGAAATTAGTTATTCGTTTCTAGATTCTATGTAGAGTTTGTGATGTAGGGTACCACATAGCTCTACAACCACAGTTGGATTGGGTAAATGACATCTTCTTCATGTCACAGTTGAGGAGGTATATGCATGACATATCAAACAATATTGACTAGTGTGAGTTCGACATTGAGGATGAAGCTACCTTTTATGAGTACCTGGTAGAGATTATTGATCAGAACGAGAGAATCCATCATGGGTGAGATATTTCTTTAGTCAGTTTCTCAAAGAATAATGGGAATATTTAAGAGGGAACATGAAAGAGGGAGGTCCAGATTAATTCTCAGTACCCACATCTCTTTGTGTATCCCTTTTTTTTTATTTTCAAAACATATATCCCAACTATTTGTTGAATGTAATGATCCAAATATTCTATGTACTATTTTTTATACTATATAGATTAATTGATAGACTAGAAATAGATCAAATGTTCAATGTTATGGCCCGATGTGGATAGAATAAATTCCTGAAATATATTAAATATATTAAATATAATGTGAACACAATTTTTATGAATATGTGTAATTACATATAAAAGGGATACAAAATTTAAAATTTGAGGAAACCATTGTGTTAAAAACAAATAGTTTAACCTAGGCACAACTTAACCATGGTTGGCATGAGGTATTTGGAGAAAATCATCGTGGGTATCAAATGAACTAATTAGTTAATTATATTGTTTTATTTTATTTCATTGTCACATAGAACAAATATCTTCTATAAATACAAAGTTATGGGGAGTTCCAATGATTGAATAAAAAAATAAGAGATCCAGAGAACTGTTGGAGAATTTTGAACAAGATTCCATTGGAAGATGATAACCATGTTAGAGATCTATGTCTAGTACGAGATGGAAATGAAGGATCTCACCAATGATCGGGACATTGGATAACTCTTCATCAATGATCAACCCTAATCAAGGTAAGACATTATTTTATATTGTTTTTTGTCCTTATTTTGGTTTCTATGATGAACAAAGATCATTAAACAAACATATTTATCCATTAATTGTTCATATTGCAGGTTGGGTAACCTTAATTGGGTTTTGGGAAAATTTTATTTGTGATTATTTAATTCTTAATTAGTAATTATAATGGAAATTAATTCAGTTCGATGAAAACATTGACTGAGGTCCATTACTCAAGGGTTTTCATTGTTCTTTTCTCCACCTAATTTATGCATTCATCACAGGAATTTATTTTGGCCTGTGGTTCGACATCTTCTACGAAATTAATAATTTTATACTCATTTCTTGGAACAATGATCTGATATAGTAGATCTAACATCAGCATGACATGATGGTAGTGTGACGATAGAAGTGGAGGTAGATCAAACGGATTTGGATACCTAAGATCATTTTCATCAGCATGAAAATAATAATGACAATTTATTCCATCTTCCAAATGGATTTGATGATCATAACATGTTTATACTTGATGGAGTGACTCGATCGATGTGGGTCCATGGATTTCTAGCAAAGTTCAAAGTTGGATCGGAGGTTGGAGGCAATGGAATGAATGCTGAATCATGATTATAGATTTATGAAATTTTTACAGTACCTGAAATATAACACAGAGCCACACAATGTGTGGGACCTTCCAAGAAGAAGCTAGGTTTTCAGAGAATGTTATGTATCAAACAATTTTTGACCCTATCACAAGGCTTGTGACCTCTCCCTTGTGGAACAATGTGTACCTCAGATGATACATGGACTTGGGCTGGAATACATGGGCATGAGGACACCATTTACATGCACACAGACATGTCTTTTCTTGGTTTACACATGTGTATCGGTGTACCAATTCATGGGAATGATAAACAGGCCCCATTGGTATATGTTCTGACATAATAATTGCATGTCTGTCACTCCACTCACTTAAAAAAGTAACATACTCTGATCTATTATCTACACTAAATGATGACATTAGATAAAAAAAGATCTACCTAAATAAAATAGAAAAATATTTATATATGAACATGAGGTGTTTTTTTTTCAAAAATACCATCCAGGTACCCTTAAGTGTTTTTTTACAACTGATGATTCTTGATGAATTGGTATATTTCCTACCAATATTTATCATGATTCTTTCTTCTTAAACAAAACCCAAATAATAAAAAACCATATTAACATGATTTAATGAGTATATAGACTATAATTATATCTTTCTATCTTAATGGTATATCCATTTTTCATCTTTCCCCTATTATTTAAGTTTATTATGTCGCTCATGAATACATGTGGACTACCACCAACACAAAGAAGTGTGATTTTTTTTCTTTTCAAATTTACAATAATGGTCATAAAGGTATTTTTAATAAGTAAATATTACATATATTATATTATTGTGATACTATAATGGTTAATTATTATTTATATTTCATTCATTACATCCATCAAAAAATGAAAACATCACATGTGTGTATGTGTGGACTACAACCTCGATGAAGTAATGTAATTAATTTTTCATAAAAACATTACATGAAAGGCTATAAAATTGAGTATAATAAATAATTACGATACTTATTACAGTAATAATATTTAGGGGATGATGAAACCATGAATAGGGTTCATGGATTTTTACCATTTTACAAACACATCCATGTAAAATAGATCAATTTTCAACTGATAGTTCATTTTAATTAAGAAATTATTAATAACCGTAAAATAGTAAATTATTATGGAATTATTCATAGTATTATATGTATAAATATCTTTATATAATAGATTAAGGATAAATCTATATTTGTTACATATGAGGTTTCAATGCGTACAATGTAAGATGAGACTTCAATTAATGGTTTATTTTACAATCTCATTAATTTCAAAATTGTCTTTGATAAATTTATACTGAGGAAAATTATATGGATAATATCAATTATTATGCATATATTTTATTATCCTCTACCTTATCACATTAATTTTCATTTAATTATATCATTTTTTTAAATTTGGATGTTAAAAGTATTGAGGAAATGTTTTTATGAAAGGTCGAGCTTATTTTTTCTATGGTCGACGAAATTTTTATTTCATGTATATCTTATTTGAAATGTTTTCATGAAATTTTTTTTATATTATCCAATTATTTCATAAATAAACTTTTAACCTTATTTTAATTTATTTTTTATGGTTTAAAAATTTCATTTTAGTTTTTTTATAAACAAATAATTTATTATATTTTACAAAAGTGGGATAAAATATTTGTTTTAAAATTTACTAGAATGATGGATTTTACAATCATCATGACTATTATTTTATTATAATATTCGTTAATAAGTATCTATGGTTATTCTAAAATGAATTTTTTTATCAATACTAAGGGATTTGTTTTGTTTTATATGTAAGTAAAAAATATGATGTTTTATCTTGATTTTGAAATTTTATTTTAAACACGTTTTAAAATATATATTTCATATATGTCAATATCCTTGAAGTATTTAAATGTATCAATGGGTTTATGATATTATAATACTAGACCCAATTATAGATTTCTTATGACGATGATGATATAAGGATGATTACCAGAAACATATTTATTTTCTGGTAGTTAATTAAACTATGATGAGATAATGAAATCATTTATTATTCCATATATTAAATATCTATAGATAATATATGATTTTGTAATGATAATATATTTATGAAAACAATTTATTCATAATATGTTATTCTATGGTTATTTGATTATTATTTTATGATCTATGAAACAAATATGTATGATTGACCTTATTTTATGGGTGGGTTGAGAATTATAGATCCCTCCAATGAATTGGTTAAAGATTGATATCTCTTGGGATAATAAAAAATGGAATTAGTATTAATTTTACTTCTAATAGAGAAATTGTCCAAAATAATTATCTCGTGGGAGAACCATGACTATGGAAATGATGGAATGTGGAGTGAACCTAATATATAGTAATAGTATTGGATATGTGGCTTGAATAAGAAAATGATTTTCTATATGTATGTGTATTCCACAAACCAACATATTATACTTCTGATATTCTCTCGTGTATCATTAGTGATTATTGACGAATACAAACTCTTATGAATGATGACATTTGGTATGACAGAATATTTTTCCATGATTCATGATTAAAATCACGGATTCATTGGTATGGATTTATTCGGATAATATCATGTTCTCATACCCATGCTCATTACTTAGATACAATCATTGTTTTCAATCTCTTATGTTCACCCTTAATAATAAGATGATCTCACCATTATTATATTTCCATTACACACTTTATGCAGAATGGTTTTAAGTAGGGTATATATATAAAATGTACTATATGAGAAGATAATATTAGGTAATATTGAATATAATTCATTAAATAATATGATTATGTATCTAGTATAAAAATACACTAAAACATTATAGTTTTTTAGATTATGATTATAAGATTTATATAATATTCATCTAAAATGATATAATATATATGTATGTTATACTAAGTATTGCTTAATTGGTATTAGAGAAAGGATTATATCATTAATAATTACCATTAGATAACTTTGGGGAAAACCCTAGGGATATTTCATTACATTGGATAACATCCTAAAGTTATAGCAATGTAGATATTGTGTGGTTTTGATAAATGAAATCCCTATCTAAATACTGGAAAGTGGATGGGGATATAAAATAACAGAACCTATGGGTGAACACTCTGATAAGGCCAGTTGAATATGAACATGATCTTCCCCAAAAAAATAATGTGAGATCCTAAGACTGCACACATAGCCGGAAACTCATGGAGATTTTTCATGGGTAAATTTATATTATATTTATGGACCATTATGATGAATGAGATGATATAATCTATAAAAACATAAAATAAATAATAGTGTAATGAGATGAATATAATAATTTAAGAGTTAAAAGTGGATAACATAATTTAGGAAGTCCAAATAATGATTTTCATAATCATATGATTTTTTACCCAAATAATTTATTTTTAATACTCAAACTATGATTTTTTGTTTTAGTCAATAGCTAGAACTAGAAGGAATTGTGTGAAAAAATGAATGTGAAAAACAATGCAATGACTATCCTTGTGAGAAGAAAAATTATATAGGAGTTGAAATAAAAAACACTCTTATTATTTCTAAAAAGTTATCTTGATATATGATTTAAAACCTCATCATGGGTGAGTTTCGTGACACACATAAAAAAATGAAAATGGAAATTCGGGAAATTAAGGGTGATAAAATATAAGGAAAGAAGAATATTAATCTAACTATATTTAAATTATGTGGTTAGAAGCACATAAGGGAATCTATTAAAGTAATTTGAAGATGTTTTATGATTAAAAAGGGAATAAAAAAACTAATTATTGGTGGAAAATAAAAATTATAATGAGGAGGAATGAATTTCATCCTCTATGACCACTAATTGTTCAATCTATTATATGTGGGAAACATGGTAATTATTTGAGTCAACTCTCTAATACAATTATTATATCCTTGACTATGAATGTTTATATTCTAATTCAGACACTAAATAAGATCATGATGGTTGACTCGCACTTACCATCCACTCCAATTATAGAAATTTCATGTTAATGATTATAATAATATAACCTATGAAAACATAAATTTTTATTTAATAGAATTATATTTGATTCAAATAATTTATAAAATCCTTTTAAAAAGACAAATTTAAATTAATAAAACAATGACCTCACATTTAATATTTTGAGTCAACCTATGATCATATTTTAGTGTGAGGAAGAAAATCAACTTCCATTTGAAATTAATTCCTCTGTAGGAGTATTATTTCTTATTATTGAGTGATATTTTACTAAAATTATTTTGTAGAAACAAAATATTTAAAATATGTATATTTTTTTATAATATGATTAAATATTTACTAATGTATTTTCATTTCTTCCCCAGAATAAAGAATTTACGTTTTCAATATAATTAATTCTCGGTGGTACACCTATTTCATTGACTACATGTATAATGGAACCAATTGAGTTGCAAAAAAATAATTTAGGGACTATAAGAGTGTCTTTATCAGGGATTCATATACCTTTGTACATCACTATATGATTGAATTATTCTTTCTTATAAGAATAAATATGGGTAAATGATTTATTACATTGATTTTCAGGAACACAATAGTATCACTATCATGTAGATTTATCCTCTACCCCATATAAATGACTTTTTTGATTAACTATATGGAGATCAATACTTCTCCATGATTTAATTATAATTTGGATATAATTATTTGAGGTTTAAACATTAGGAAATTACTAATAAAACCATTTGTATGTGGTATGTACATTATGAATTTATAGTTACCCAATTTGGACAAAAAAGTTATAGTAATATATTCTTATATATAATTGATAGAGTATTTAGAGATTACATATTTATGTTTTGGGTACTCTTTATAAATTATATTATTATATATTCCAGTAGTATGGAAGATCTTAGAGATCATATGATTAATGTGGTCAAGATCCATAGGAATACAAATTTGTATTCCAGATTTTGAACGTGTAAACTATTGATACATATTATTAAATTTTTGTGTATTTATGTGAGGGATTTTTTCATGAAACCCCCATTCAAGAAATATATCCCCAAAATAGATTTAATAAAATAGTCCCTATTTTGTCTCTTGTGGTGTATTCCATTTGAGTTACAGAACAATCAATTTTCCATTGTTTGTTTTAGGAAGAAGTAAGAATTTTGTGATTTGGTTAAAACTTATACGATAGAAAATAAATAAAAACTAATGTGTAATAATATTCAATAGAAATGTATAAAATTTAAAGGAAATTAAAAGGGTTAGTGTTTAGAATTGAAACGGTAGTTTTGGATAAGCTTCCACCTCTCAGACACGCCCCTCATCAATAATTAAAATGATATCAATGCCCACCCAAATGACTCTAGATGAAAACCCTTATTTTCAATGATATAATATAAATATCTCAATATGATTATTTTACCCCTGTAAAATTGATTTAATTACTTTATAATCCTTATTTAATAAAACCTAATCAGTATCAATTTACTTAATGAGAAGACATCACTGAAGAAATTTAAATAGTGAAATCAATTATTTTAGATCATACATTGAAAAAACATAAACACAATAATTATAAAATAGAAAAAAAACACCATATTTAATTAAAAAATAAAAGATAAAGAGATGTATAAAATTTATTACAAAAGAAGATTATAACATATAAGAGAGTGTCTATAAGTTTTTGTTGTCCACAACCACTTGGTGCTTAGCCTCGCATCACTTGAGAAGCCCCAATTATATCGATTATTGCAGGCATGTACAAAATATTCAATAAATATCTATATCATCCTTCCACTTTCAATACCAAAAAACATTCAAAATGATGTAGAGTTGGAAATATAAATATGTTAATGTGTGGAAATTTATATTCCTATTTCTATCCAAATGAGGTTGGATCAATTTTCTCATTTTTACTGGAAGTATCTATAATGTGGTTATTTTAGTGAGTTGTTCTAAATTTAGTTTTATATCAGTTATTAAAATATCAATGAATTTTATCATTTGGTGAATGTTATATTCATTAATTATGGAATTTATAAATTTTTGTTTGAAGAGACCCTTTACCATCATTCATTTTAAATAATGAGAATACTATATTAGTTATTGAATTGTTATTTCAAAATTAATATGAATTAGATAATTTGAGATATATTTTCTATCCATATAGAATGACCTCATTTTAGTCATGTAGTTTGATTTATTTCCCATTTAATAATGGTGTGTTAATTTTATCAACCAAAAATATTTTCCACATTGAATGAATTATTTAGGGATAAATAATTTTTAATGAACACTTTTTCTAGTTTCAAATTCAATTCCACCAAAATATAATAATCATTGAAGAAATAATTACTCAATTTGGTTCCTTATGGAAAATGTGATGCCTGAAATAAAAAAGATTTTGAGAACTGTAAAAATTCATGAATTAATCTATTGTAAGTTTTAAGCTCAAAACATTCATAAAATCTAAAAAACGAAATAAAGCTGAATTTGGTAAATTATTTGGGTATAAATAATTGAAATACCCACGATACGAAAATTAAATATTATCTATATAAATTCCCCCACACATTGCACTTGGAATCGTGAAACAATTATCACCAAAATCAAATCTAGTCATATTTAAAACACATACTGACGTGATCCACCAGTTTATCCCCATTAAAAAAACATATCATGCCTCATTAAAAAAATATTTTCAGTTATCCATTCATCTCATTAAATCAATTTATACTTTTTTCTCCTCCCATGAACACAACCCACTAACCTAACAATAAATATCTATCAACATGAAAATATGGATTTTCAATGGGGATTTTCTCATCCAAACTCAAGCAATAATTATAGTTGGATCAATAAATTTGTAAATATCCACCTGATGTGGGCCCAGAACATGTGATTACCGTAAGGAATTTTTGGGGTTGTTATTTTCCATTATTATTTTAGGTATTTATTGTTAAAAATTTTGAGGCCAAATAAGGAGGGTTCAACTATATTTGAAGAAAAAAATACAATATTATAATTTCTAATAATGTTTGACCTTCTCCTTACAGTCCATAGAACAATATCATCTCTATGAATAAATGAAAACATCATTTCCATCCCAAACCATAAATATTTAATAACAAAAAATGGCATTTATCTATTATTGTTTTCCTTTAATGCTCTACATAAGCATAACATTATTTCTTCAGGAGCTCCAGAAATACAAAACCATATTTTCCTTAAAATCTATAATAGGTAACAACCATCAGTAAATTATATTTTTAGTAGGAAAAAATAATTGGACTTTTAATTTTCTCCCAAAGTTACACATAATGATGTTTGACATGATAATTCAACTTCCCCCGCAATAAAGTTCCACCAGATCATGCATTCCCAATTCCATAGTATGTTGGAAATAGGAAGATCACTTATAATATGGCTAAAAAAATTGATATTACATGGATAATTAGAGGTAAAAAATATCAAATTTATAGGGAAGTCCAAATTAAAAAGGAATCAATGGATAATTTAGGATTCAAAACCCAATGAAATGGCTCAATCACTTAAATTTAATGTACCTTTATCATCTAGTTTTGATGGAAATAAATAAAATTCCGGTTAAATAAATCATGGAAATAAATATGATCTATGAAATATGACAATTCACCTTGTCAAATTATCAAGGAGAAACCTGAATTTTGAAGAAGCACTGTGAGAAAGAAAAAAGTGATGATACAAAATTAGCCTCACCTATTTTAAAGTAGGAATATTAAATTTAGAGGGTAAAAATTTTAAAGGGTGAATATTATAATGACCTGATCTATTATAAATAAGATTCCCCATTTATTTAATTAAATACATTATTATATATTATGGATATAGGAACAACATGGACTTATCTGGTGTTATTATATTTTATCATTTTTATAAGACCAGTAAACATATTTTTCATTTATAATATAATCATTGGATACTAATGATAAAATTATTACAAATATAGGGTTTTAACAAATCCAATTGACACCGATAAAGGATGTGATGGCATCAACTAGTTGGATCATACCCTATGCAGTGTATTTATTGGAGCATACAAGGGAGATAGAATCACTAGGATTTTACATTGACAAATACAAACATGGGATACAACACCATAAGCATTAGTGAATCCATTTATAGTAGAATTTCAAGCTCATCGATAACACTCCCCAAACCATGTATATCGAACCATCCCATGAATGACTCACCAACGCGTACCATACCATTAGGGAAGTTTCTGGACTATTAAATAAATATGTTTCCAGAATAGATTAATTTGAATATATATATATATTGTATTTAATATTAAATAATCTTTAATATATTACATATTGTTACTTTATAAAAAAATTTGTTTTAATACAATAAAATATTGTACTTTTGGGTAATATTCAATTTCAATTAATTAATTTATTTTTTTTAAATATTATTATAAATAAAATAGTTTTATTAAATAATATTTTTCAAATATAAGATATCATATAATTTTACTGTAGTCAATTGTAATTTTTATAAGGGATCAAAAACATTTATTGTAAAAAATCCAAGCATTTCTCAATAATTTTGATTATTTTTTAAAAAGTGAAAATGAAAATATTTATTAATTTATTTTGATAACATTAATCTTATTATTGGAATTATAATGTCAAAACTATCGTACAGTAAATTCTTCATAATTGTCTGAGATTGTAAAATTTTCATGTAATAATTAAATACAGTATAAATATACAGATTTTATTATGACATCATAATGACCCAAAAGTAATGTAGTAAATATTTTAAAGGTTATATTTGAAAAAATATATGTTTCCCTTTAAAATATTTTTTTTATTTTTATTTTATAAATCCACTAGGGGTCTTCCAAAACTTATAATACATTTTATGGTTTTAAAATAATTTATTTAATAGTATGACTCACCTACACATCACTAAGTGTAATATATTAATAATTTCAGCCTTTTTTCCTTCATAATAAATTTAGACAATCCCTATATAGATGAAACCTTGGGAAACCCGTGGTAAGGATTGTGGTTTTGGTTATTTTTTTATATAGAGTCTATAAACTATGTTTTGAAAATAATAAATAATTCCACAATCATTTACTATATAAACCCACCCAAACTCCCATTTATTCTCATTAAAAATCCATACATAAGCTCATTATTCATCACTACTATCCATATATTCCCCTCAGTGAACCCCAAATTACTCAATAAGACCATCCCAAGTATTAGGAGTTACACACTCAAGGTAAAATATCCTCATTTTCCCCCCTTTATTAATGTTTCTATATTATATTATAACTTCTATATCCAAATAATAATGTATGGATATGTCGTTTATGGTCCCTATTAGTTCCCATTTTATTTCCAAATGATTACAAAACTCTTTCTCTCTCATCAACCCATTTGATGAACTTTATAGAGATGTTGTTATTCTGCCAAAATTTCTCTAGGATTTTCCATGCCAAACAAAAATTGTAGTGAACACCATACCCATTTACTATCAAAGGGTGTTCAACACTCAATTTTTGTACATATTTTACTCAGGAAATTAATGTTTATATTACACACACCATAATCTTGGAAGAATATGATGATTAATGAATCTAGGTTGAATGATCTATGTGGAACACTTAAGGTTGAGAATGAAATGAATGTGATGGGTGAACCCATAAATATATAACACTAATGAATTGGTCAATATTTAGTATAATGATACATAATGTAAGGAAAGGGGTGAACCTGATTCCTTTATGAATCTTTTTCCATCATTATTTCCTCGAATTTATCCTTGACCCATTTTTATGATGTATTTTTTTAATTTGTTTCTATATTTCCTATGTTGCATTTGACATTATCATGTTCTGTCATGACTCGTTGTTGATGTTCAAGATTATAAATCATTTTACGCCCCATTGATATGACTATTGTATAATAGTATTAACTTCTTTATGTTTTGTCATGTTTATTCCCTTACTTGACTTTATATCCTACCTCTTTCTAATATATGTCCCAAGGTTATCCCATGCAATTTTAAGTATGATGTAATATTATGAACATGTTAAGGAGGTTTTTAATAAAGATGATGTATACCTTGTATTAATATATTATGTATTCTACTTAATTACAAATTACAATATACTTATCAATCTCCTAGGTTCTATTAAGTGTAATATTATGTAATATATCCTGAATTTATGTCAAATAAAGAGCATGGTTGTAATATAAGCCTTATCATTACCTACAACAAGTGAGGGATGCTCATGTAACCATGTTTCATGGATGCCCAAGTAGTGAATTATTAAGACTCAGTAGAACAACGTCAATATAGTCAAGAACCCATCCAATTAATATAGTGTATGTACATGTGATATTCATAGTAGAATGTAAACATGAAATACATAAATTAAAAAACATATCATATAATCACTAAATAATTAGAAATAAACAGAATATATATGTGTCAATCCATCATGAGTTTACCAAGAATCTATAACACTCAAATATACCTAGTTCCGAATAATTTAGGTAAGGATGTAAATGTATACCACCACACATCATAGGATGTTCTTTAAGTCCCAATATAAGTCAAAATCTTATGCTCATTAGTCATATCCACATATTTCACTAATAGTGACGCATGATATTTCCTACCATAACTGTAACACACCAATAGATTCATTTAGTAATTTTATATTTTTTATAACATATAATTTAATTTGAAATGATAAAATAAATCTGATAATAATTATTATTATAATAAACATATTTTTAAGAAAATTATTATTTTATTGCTAATATATATTATAAATATTTGAAGAACATATTATGTTTTTATTTTATAAAATTTATAAAATATTAATTTATATAATTATTTTATTAAAAAACCCATATTATATATATGTGTTAAAAAAATTGTTATTTTAATTATTTATAAAAAATGATTTAAATATATATATATATATTAAAAAACCTCACATGTTGTTTTTGAAAAATTTTGTTTTTTTGTAAAGAAAAACGAATTTTAATTAGGTTTTTAAAAAAATGAATATATATAAATATATAAATTTATATATTTATATATTACACATTTGTTTTAATATATAAATATGTAATAATATAATATAAAAAACAAATGTATGTTTTTAATTTGTATATTAGATACACTGTTTTTTTTAAAAATGAAAATGTAATAATTTTTTTTAAAAAATAACTATTAAAAATATGTATAATATAATAATAATAATGATTAGGGGAGAAAAAAGGAAAGGCATGTGAGATAAAATATAGGCACGATTGATGTAATGAAATGAGAAAAACATTAATGTTTATTAATGAATAAAAAACGTAAATATAATATGAAATGATGATTGAAATGATAAAAAATTAAATAATAAGGGAACATGAATCTTTTTTAAAATGGAAACCAACAAAGGGTAGGGTTTTATATAGGATTTTAATACCTCCAAAATTGAACATTAAAAAAATTCTTCCTAAGGATTAATAAAACGTATTGTTACATATATGTAACCCCACTTTGAACACCAAAATGCTACCCAAAATTCTCTCTATCAAGATCTCTCTCAGTTTCCAAAAAACAATTTCCCTCTTTTGATTTATGTTAGTTAAGGGTTCTATTTATTTTTTATTATTTAATTTGAAAATAAATATATATACATAAATACATATAACTATGTAAGATCATATCGCTCTAATTCAAATTGTATATGTGATAGGTTTTCTTGATTTAATGGATCAATTTTAAAAAATCATATCATTATAAGGGCCTAGTTGTATTATCATTTTACAAGGATTTTCATATATATGTGTATATACATGAATAAATACACCTATATAGGTTAATATTTTCAATATTTATTTGCTAAGGGGTTTTTATGTCCTAAAACGTATTTCTACAACATTTTTGAATATGGGAAATTCTTTGGATTCAAATTGATACAAAGGTGATGTATATTTATACATATGTGTGTGTATAAAAATATGAATATTCCCATATATATCAATTCATTTCATTATAAGTATATACATATATCTTTTTGTTTCCAAATCTTGGTTTCTAAAACCTACATATGCAAGGGTTTCATGTTTTCAAATCACATTCGAATAAACATATTCTTATATATATATAAACATACACATATATACACACATATATATGCATATAAATATGAACACATAAAGTATAGTTATTCTATACCAATTAATAAAAAGTTATAAAAGTTATTTAACAAGCATCAATCTTTTTTAAATAATATATGTAAGTTTAAAATCATTAATTCACCATGTTTACTCATTTACATGTGAAAAATATTATCATCTTATATAGAAAAAGTTATTATTTTATGTGTGATTAGGCATTTTCATCTCTTAACATGCCATGAATGAATATTTATGGCCATCATCTAGCTCATGTGTTACATAATATGCATTATGTTATATATAACACACATAAATCCATATTATATGCAATTTCAGTTCTCAAAAAATAAAGGGTTTTTTCATGCGTGAGATTCACTATAAAATTATTTTAAAACTTTTTGAGGAAATGTTGATGACATGGAAGGTGTTGTTTACTTTGAAAGGAAATAATCTTATGTATGTATTTCAGAAATGATTTTGGGTAAGACATAATAAAGGTATATCAATGGGAAAATGTTTTCCAAATTTGGCTCTAGAGAAATATTAGATGTTATGCTGAGTGAACCCATAAGTCTTAGTGATGACTAGTAGACATATTTATGGATTTTAATATGGTCTCACAAGTATTATTAACAACCCACATAAAATTAATATTTTCAATGTCTAATTCCCAATGGAATTTCAGGTATAATTATTTTGTGAAATAATATATATATATATATATATATATATTTATTTATGTTTTTTGAAAATCATTTTTGATTATGAATATTTATTTTCAAGAAATTATTTAAGGAATCTATGGGTTTTTTTGAAACCCCTTACTGGGAATTATATTTACATCGAACATATTATAATTACCCATAAATTTTTAGTAGTCATACAATGATGATTTGATAAAATGGGACCTAGACACTGAAGGTCCATTATTCATTGAATTTAAAAAAATTATAGTTGACTTTTAATATATTCACGGATTCCTACTCTCCAAACCCTACTCCATTAAAAGATCCTCATTTTTTCATAAGTTATGTTTTTTATTAAGTTTATTTTATATTAAAAATATATATATCATTTTATACGGTTTGAGCCCAATAGCTAGGGCTAAGGTCTTTATAATTGGTATCAGAGCAATGGTCTAGATAATTTTGGAAAATGAGAACAAACAGAAAAAAAAATATACATTTATCTTCTGTAATATCATTTTCCCTATGTGTACAAATGAATTGAAATAATTCATTTCCATTAAGGGGGAAAATGTAACACCCCATGAAATTAAATTAGTAATTTCTATTTTGTATATAGTATTTTATGTAATTGAAAATGTTTCAAAAAATTTACTAATATTAATGATGAAAATAAAAATATTTTTCATAAAAATATTTTTT
Source organism: Viscum album (assembly GCA_963277665.1). NCBI lineage: Eukaryota > Viridiplantae > Streptophyta > Magnoliopsida > Santalales > Viscaceae > Viscum > Viscum album. The sequence goes on along the minus strand of OY728134.1, from coordinate 689,098,106 downwards.
TATTGTTAATATATGTTATAAATATTTGAAAAAATATTATTTTTTAGTTTTATAAAATATTTAAATTAGAAATATGTATAATTGTTTTATTATAAAAAATGCACATTATATATACGTGTTAAAATTTTTTGATTTGAATTATTTATAAAAAATATATATTTAGATATATTAAAAAAATACTAATATGATTTTTTTTAAATGTGTTTTGTTGTTTAAAAAATTTTATTTTCATTATTTTTAAAAAATGAAAATATATATAAATATTTATTACATGTTTAGTTTAATATATAAAGATTTATTAAATCAAAATAAAAAATAATATATATTGATATATATATATATATAATATAAAAATGGTTTGTTTTAAAAAAAGATATATAATAATTGATAAAAAGTGATAAATCTTAAAAAATATATAATATAATAATAGTAATAATTTGGGGGGAAAATGAAAGGCATGTGATATAAAAATATAGATGTCAATGATGTAATGACTTGAAAAAATATGCAAGTTCATTAAAGAATAAAAAAACATAAATATAAAATGAAATGTTATTGAATTGATAGAAATTTAAATAAAAATAAAACTAAAATATTTGATTTAATTGGAATCCAATGAAGGGTTGGGTTTTATATAGGATTTTCATATCTTCAAAATTATCCTTTTTAAAAAAAAAACTCCAGCTTCATGATGGAAGCTGAAATCAAATTTATATATATATATATATACATATATCCCCACATTGAACACCCAAATACTACCAAAATATTTCTCTGTCAATCTCTCTCTTAGTTTCCAGAAACACATTTACCTCTTTCGAAATAAGTATGGTATGGGTTATATTTATTTTTTTTTTCATTGAAAATATATACATATACACATGTACATATAATTATGTAAGATCAAATACTTCTAATTGAAATTGCATATCTTATATATTTTCTTTATTTAAGGGATCTGTTTCCAAAAATCATATCAATATAAGGGTGTAATTTTATGATCCTTTTACAAATAGTTTCATGTATATGTGTATATACATGCTTAAATACACATATATAGTGTTATATTTTCATATATTTTCTAGAAATGTTCTATGTATCTCAATTGTTCCACTATCATTTGGACTCATCTCATGCTTTTATGCCCGATCTTGTTGAGATATAGGATGATAAATCCTTTGAGTTGTCTATGATTCATATAGTGTAGAGGATCATGAAGCTTCTTTTAGGGCTGGTCAATTTATCTTGTAGGGGTGTTGTGGCAGCATGACCATTTACAGAGCAATACTTCGTAGTGGGAGGCCAATGTATGGGTATAGTGGCTAGAGTTGTTCTCAAACAAATCGTTAACACACTTCATAAAGATATTTGGGGAGGGAAGATTGTGGTATCCTTAGTTTTTATATTTGTTATGGATCTATTATTTTTCATTTTAATACTTAAATATGGCATTATGTTAATCCCCTTTGAGGTCAAGGAGGTATTTGGGGTGTGCAGGGCTTGTTTAGAGCATAGAACCTATTTTTTTGGGTGATATAAGACTTGAGTAGGGTTAGTGAAAACCTTGAGAAGGTGTACAATGGAATGATACAAGCTACAAGGTTGTGTGTCCGGGTTTGAGGCATTTACATATTTGGATAGAGGTTTTGCACACAATTTCTGAATAGTTAGTGAAATTGTGTGAGGAAACATAGAGAGTTACCATCCTTCTATAGAAAATTATGTGGTTTATAGCATGGGTTATCTAACCATGTGCCTAAAATGTGCATCCAATTAACATAGGGGAATTTTATAATTTTGAATCAAATTATAATTTTATTAAACATAAATTCAATCTTTCTCTCCCATACAACAACTCAACCGACTTTGGGATTCAAATGTTACTTTTCTTCATTTTGATCCCATTATTTCTTATGATGTCAGATAAAAGTTTGATTTGTCTCATTAGGTCCCCACCAATATGATCAAAATTTCATTTTTCCCATACATGATTTTTATGACTATCTATTGGACTATTTAGGTGAAATTTTATTTTCTCCAATATCTCGATCTTCATCTGTCCTTTATATTTCTCAAAATCTGAGAAAAATCAGGACCCAATACTGGATGATCACTCCACTACTGAGCTAGGGATTTCATTGTACCAAACTTCCATAAATTTTGGTACATTATTATGCTACTTGAGGTTCTGGAACCTGCTAGACTATCCCTCGCGGCCATGATTTTGAAATGGTTCGTTGAATTTTTGTAACCAAGCCTATTAGGGATCCCCTTAGGTTCCATTGTGTTGCTTTGGTATACTATTACCAAATCATGGCCACCAGTGGGGTGTGACTTAGGGAAATTACATTTTTATGCCTTTTTGAACCACCCATGGGGTCAGTTGTGTAGGACCTAGAGACACCCTGAGAGGGGAGGGGTGAATCAGGGTGTCAACTTTTTCTTTTAAACTGATGGATCCAGTTCCCATGTGGGTAGGAATTAGTTTAACTTGTATAATGGATATTAGAAGCAATCAAACATTCACATGAAAAGAGAAAACACATCACTTTTTACTTGGATCACCACTAAGGGCTATGTCCAAGGAGAATATTCCAATAGGTTGTCAGTCGTACTGAATTTTACTATTCTTCACTAGTTATGGATTACGAATGTTTGGGAATAGTCACTCTATCCCAGGCTCACTACCTTTACAACTGTTCAAGGATATCCCTCTGTGTCCCTTGGGTCACTCCTGTTGACACTCCCTAGATCACTTCTCTTGGTGAAGTCTCAATTAGTTTATAGATGTGATGGTCTCTTCCATAGATTTGCATTCAAGTATTTTCCTCTACTTAGCACGAGACTCTGCTACATATATATCTGGTAATGATGCACTTGTACGCACTGAACTACTAAACTAGATAACTAGAACATGAAAACATGTTCCACTAACAATTTCATGCAACACCAACCCTTTACATGCAATACCTTACTATTGTGTGCAATATTTTTTCGCATGGAAAAATATTTTAGGCAACAACACCCTTTTTCATGCAACTAAATCTTTTACACGCCACCTAAATTTTCACGTGTAGCTCTTCCTTTTTCATGCAGTCCGTAGTTTTTCATGTAAATTGGATTTTTCATGCAAACCGGATTATTGCTCACAGCGTGGAATTTTTCCCTCAACCCCGAATTTTCCATGCAGCTCAATTTTTTTTGCGTAATCCCCTTTATGCAATCCCTTTACGTGCATCAGACCTCAGATCTTCTATAAGTATTTAACAATACAGAATGAGTGGGGAACCTATTATTTATAGGCATCTCACCCCCCCCCCCCCCTTGAACAAAACCCCATGTGGCGCGAAAAACATCTCCTTTGGCATGTAATATTTCGCATAGGTACTAATTTTCACACCCATCTCCAGATTTTTGGCGCAGCCCATGCCTTTTCCATTTATTGAATTTCTGATCTGAAAAACTATTTGCATGAAAATCCCCAATCCCCAATTTCTTGCACCAAGATTTTTTTCACACGCAACTCAAAAATTTCACGCAAAACCCTCCTTTTTCGGGCACCACTTCCTCTTTCCGTGCACCTCCTTTTACCAACAATACATGTCTTCATTTTCCGATTTTGAGGCCCCAAAAATTTGGCAAACACTGGGAAATAGTGCCACCTTCAATACCGTTTTCTTCTTGAACTGTATGATCACTTTACTAGCACACATTCTAAACTTCCACTGAGGGTTGACAATAAACACAGTCCACACTCCAATTAATGCATAAAATATCCATGGTTCCAACAAGTAGAATCTTTCCATCTTAGAGAAAGATCATTAATAAATGTACTAAAATGGATTATTTGAATAGGATAGTGGTTTCCTCTATATCATGTCAATTATTTTGTATATGGAACTAGAATAGCTTTTTATGAGATGTCATTCCTCATTACTTTATTTTTTATTGATATTCAATGATTGATTGGACTAAGTGTATTAAATAAAATTACACGAATGGTTTTGTATACCCATGTGGTTTGATTAATTTTTAGTGGTGAAAATGGGTAGGAATATCCATGTGGCCTATTTAAATGTATGTTGGAAAAATGAGTGGATGTATTCATTTGGTTATAATTAGGGTGTTTGAATGGTAAAATTTAATATGATAGTCATATTAACGAGTGGGTATACACCTTTTTTTCTGAATGGTATAGGGTATTACGAGTGGGTATACTCATAAGATGAAATGAATGAAAAGGGAAATGTGAGTATGTATACTCATATATGAGTAAAGTATTAATGCCTTAATGGGGGAAAGTATGAATAAATTCCTTGGACAAGTTCCTTATATCAGAAATATGGTCGTTGATGCAATAAATAGTGTATTCTTCTTGAGTCTTGATTCCATGGGATTCATCGGCCCTTACTAACCCTTAGATTCTATTTTTTGGGACTCACATAGGACAAATCCAATATGAAATGCTCTTAAGAATCCAACCATTTCCTATAAAGAGTTTCCATCGAAATACTCCTTGGACACAATAAGGATGCCTTTCTCTTTGACACCTTGGATATGACCATTCATGGTTTGACACATTATTTATCATGACAGGGCTGTTGGAATATGAAACACTTCATTATATTTCATGACCATGCAATTTTTACATTCTTGGTTGAACATCTCGGTTGTGGTAAATAAGAGGTTGGTTGTCTAAAAAGGTTTTAGGTTTATTCATATCTATTGTAACTTCCTTATTTATATCATGACACTTGTCTTCCCCAGATCGTCCAAAGGACACTTGGTTTTACTTTCTTGAAGTGTTTTATGTGCAATGTGAATCTTTTTTTGGTTCCTTCTTACCTTTTTCATGCTTTAATTTCACTTCATAGATTATATTGAACACATGTAATTATATATATATTGGATGGTCACCTACTAGGATGTTATCATACACCCTATTTGGGCATCCCTTAGGGACCCAAAAAAATATGTGGTTGCAGGTGTTGGTAAGGTAAAGCATAATAAAATATGTTATTGAATATTTCTTCTGAGCAGGTGATCACAGGACCGTGGTGAGACATGTGATGCTACTGGGATACTTTTTCTATTTTTGGATTTTTAGACACATTTATTGAACTGTATTTCCATGTATCAATTTTAGATTTTATTCTATATAAATGTAACATTTGTATCATTGTAAATGAGACAGTTATTGGTGGTTTATTTATTCTACTCTTTCTTACCATTCAATTATCTACTTTTTGTGTCTTCATCACCTATCTATAAGTTATAGTCTTTCAAATATGAAATACGGTGTTAATAATTGCATATTCTCCCTATTGATACACCAATTACCTTGATTCTATTCTATAGTCTCTTGTTTTTTGGGAGATGTGGTTGAGGTCGTGTAAACCACCAGGCCTGAGGCACTATTTAGTGGCATCTGGTACCATGTTTTTATAATGACTATTATTTTCATTGAATCATTCCATACAACATTACATGGAAATTTTCAATTATAATATTTTTCTAATTATTTTTGGATTATTTTATTGTTTTTATAAGTTACCAAACTAAAAGCAATATTTTCTCTTGATTTTCAAAAAATATTTATATGCTTTTAAAAATTAGATTTTTAATCAATGTCAACATACATGAAGTATTTTTATGTTTCACTAGGGATATGAACTTATAATTATATTCATTTTTATGTATGAATTAATATGAAGATTATGATATTTTGTTGATTATATAAAAATCATTTATTTCACATGGGTTTATTAAGATTTGAGGAGATATAGAATGCCCTTATGATACTGCCACCCTTTCTTTTTCTGGATGATTTATGATTATGTGGTGATGATATATTTATCGAACATATTTATATTACATGGGTAATTCAATGATGTTATGAATATTATTTTTATGATCTTTAGGAAAACATATTTTTATTTTTCATCATATGATCGATGGGCCCTGAATTATATATCCCTCCAATGCAATGGATAAAGATTAACATCTCATTAGATAATGTGGAAAAAAATGGGGAGGGAACCTAGGTTATTAAGGGATTCTATCCAATATGATAGTCATATGAGTGAACAATAACTGATTAAAAAATTGAATGGCGAGTGAACCCAATCCTCTCTAATAGCCTTGATGTGATCCTTGATGAAGGAAATAATTATTTATGCTTATGAGTATGCCAAAAACATATGTCTTATATTTATGATATGTTCTTATGGATCTTTATTGGTTATAGATGATTCTAAATTCTTCTAACTTGTGTTTTCTATTATGAAAAAAAAATTATGTTGTGATTCCTAATTACATATATTTAACATATTAGTTATGCCATTCTTATTTTCTAATCATGTTCTCATGACTATATGCTCATATTCACTTATGATATTTGATTGATAACAAATATTTTTACGCTTAATAATATGAAGATATCACATTCTGATATTTCCTTTCCAAAGATTATGAGAAAAGGTCTTACATATGGTATTTATTATTGTGTGATATGAGTGAAGAACATTCCCAACAAGAAACTGAGGTTATGACCACACTTTCTATTACCATGGTTTGGAAAATCCTGGCCATAGGAATTCTATATCCAGAGTTTCTTAATATCATGCCTATAGGCCAACATATAACCATAGCTATTTGAAACCATGGTGATAGGCTATGATGGAAAACCCAAAAAATGGTGGTAATTGGTGGGAAAGGGTAACTGCCATTGTTTAGTAAATTGTGGCCAAAGTCACTTATGGCCAAATTTTAAACCATGGTCATAGCTGCCTATTGGCATGGTTTAAGGATTGTTCAAAACTAACTATACACAATTTTTAAACCATGTCAATAGCTACTCATGGACATGGTTTAAACTGTGGATATAACATCAATTTTTCATAGTTTAAACAATTGATATAGATGCAAGTTTCCATGGATGAAACCGTGACTATATGTATTTTTATTTTTTAAATGATTATCATTTATAATTACATATAATTATATATATATATATATATATATTAGTGATAAGTGTAATGGTAATGTATTGGTAGAATAGAGTAGAGATATCATGATCAATCCTCACCAGAAGATTTTATTTTATTAGACTATCAGCATAGTTTCAAACCTTAGTTATATCCACCTCTATCCATATTTAGAAATTGTGTCCATAGCTACCTAATACCATAGTTTAAAAATATGGTCATATCCACCAATCTCCACAGTTTAATGCATGAATATATCCCATATCACAACTGTTTAAACCATGGTGATAGTTTAGACCCTATTACAACATCCATATCAACCAAGATTATCAAATGTGGAAATATGACGATTTTGTAGTTTTTTTTTCTATGACATTAAATACATTTCCTGAAATAAGATTATTATGCATATAGTCTCCAAATACACTAAACCTTATTGTTTTGGCATGTGAATTATTATGAAATTTATTGTATATTAATCTAAAATGATCTTTTATTTATTTATTTTATACTCATGTCACCGCATCCATGCTATCTAAACCTCTACCAATGAACTATAGTATATATTATCTTATACTTTGGCCCCACATGATGTTCATAGGGGATTATGTAAGTGAAATTTAGAGTGATATAAACGTATAATTATAAAGATAATAAGTTATTTATATATATGAAATGTATTTTATAAATTTCATATTTAATAATTTGAAGAAAAATAACATTCATTTATAATACTAATTTATTTATGAATTCAATAGGTGTGGCTAAATAAAAAATAAGATCATTTTATGCTTAAAAATTAAATTTTTGTTAAATATGATCCATTACGCAATATGGGTTTTTATTTCAGGGAAATATGTATATTATGGTAAAATTATGATAAAATAATTTTTTATACATAATATATTAACACTAATTTAATTATAATTTGATATGGAATAAGAAAAATATGAATTAATATTTTAAAAAGTAATTTTCTATTATAATCAATTTTCAATATATATTATTTCTATATATGAGGGTTAAATTAAAAAAAGTATAATTTATAAGGGTAAAAATTGACTTCATTTTTGTATTCATCAAAACAATATTATCATTGGATGTGTTTTTGGAATTTTTTTGGAAATATTTTTTTTTGAATAGTGAAAAATATAGCTACTACAAATAAAATTCCTTTAATGAAAACATTAGGAATATTTCAAATGAAAAATCACATTCTACTATGTAATTATTTTCTCCTCTATAATCATTCATCTATTTCATGTTTTTAAAACCCATTTTAAATATATTTTACCCATTATAATATAATTAAATCTATATTATTAATATAATATAATATATTTTTTTATGGGGTAACATTTATAAACCTTTATGCTTTTCGTATAAAAATGAAATCGTTGTTTGCCTTTTGTGTAGACTACCACCTCCATAAATGATGTGTTTCATTTTTCATCACTACCTTATATGGCTAGATAAAAAGGGTTATTTAATTATTAAATATTATAATAATTCCTTGATTAATATTTTTAAAAAATAAATTAATTCATATATTCTTTCTATTCAATGTAAAATGAAAATTTTGACTCTATGTATGTGTGGACTACCGCCTCCACAAAACGAAATTTTTAATTTTTCATTACCACTGAGAATTAGTTTTTTTAAGAATATTTCAAATGAATTAAATTTATTTTTATAAAATTAATATAGTGATATAATTTTTATATCAATATTAAAATAATTATTAATATACCATCTTTCATAAAAAAAACCCTAAACATGGCCATCAATTTGATTTTTCTTAGCGAATAATGACTAAAAATATATGTATATAAATTTAAAAATTGTAAAATATTTAAGAGAAATATAATATAATATATTATAAACTAAAGTAATATTTAATTCCATATTAATTAATAGTAATAACCATCAATATTTCAAATAATTAAGAGAAATAAATAAATTATCTAACATCAGAAGATGAAAATAAACTATAACTAGTAATAAATGTATAACCAAATTAATTACAATAGGTCATTATATAAGGAAATAGATAGGAAAAAATTTAATTAAATATTTTATTATTATGTTTATTTTTATAATACATCAGGTGAAATATATTTCATGGAAGTTGGGATTAAAAGGAAATGAGTTTCCTTTTCTCAAATTATTTTCATGACTCGTAATTATTTCTCTTCAACAATGGTTTTACGATTTTGATTTATTTTATAATATGATGATATTTGATTTTATTTACACCTTCTTTTCTATGTAATTTCATTTTCACATAAAAAAAGATATTACTTTATGGATTTCATTCATCAAATATTTTGATGATGTTCAGAATATTTCTCATCCTTTTTAAATAATATCTTTCTCTTTTTTCCCATATTTTATATTCCCACTAATGTTACACTTTCTTATTTTGAAATTTAAATATGTATTTTTTCAAGTGATATTCATATAATTTCTAACTTATTTTGAGATTATTTATTTTTAACTTTTGTAAGATATGGGTTTCAAGAATAGAAATTGTAATATAGAAATTTTTTCATTTCCTAATATTATATTTAATCTTTCACTCCATATTTTTTTCAGAAAAACATTGTCTCTTCAATGATACTACACTAAGACTTATGGTTAACTAATATTTTAAAAATTAATAATTATTATTTCTTAGAAATGAAAATTTTGAATGTGAATCTCAACTCTATCTCTTCACTAAAATTTATGAAATTGTATCTAAGGACATTATTTAGTTTTTATATCGTTTTTTGTGTTTATTCCAAAAAATATATATTTTATGGAGTTTTGTTCTATTAATAACCCCCTAAATTAATTTTTGGAAAATTAATTTTAGGATATTTTATTTTGGGTATCAATTTAACTAATATTTAAAGTCACTCTATTTTATACCATTTATAAATATTACATACCAAATTATTTTCTTGGGTTTCTTTATAATATGATGAATAAATGATTTCATATCGAAAACATATATATTGATATTGATGACTGGGTTCCATTATTGACCTACAATGAATTGGTTATGGATTTATATCTCATGATATAATGAATTGGGTAAAAACATAAAATTCTCTATTACTTAAAGGGAGGGGCTTCTTAAATATGCTCACAAATTAAACAGAGGGGCTTCTAAGATATGGTCAAAATGTGATTATTCTATATCATTGTGTTTGTTTTGTAGATATTATTGTTTTTTAGTTGAAAATTTGTTTCCATATTTTTATTTAATATTCATAAATTATGTTCTATGGATTATAATTATTATATCATTATTACATATATTTTATCCATTGTATATGTTTAATTCAGATTATATTAAATATTCATATATTACACCATATAGAAAACTCAAAATATTCCCTACATTTGTTTTAATTAGGCATTTTCCCCAAGCTCATGTTTTCAAATATTCTTATCATATGACCCTTGAGGACATGTTAATAATTTTTACTTACAGAGCATGTGAGAACATTCCTTTTTTATGTTTCCATTCCCAAGGTTATAAAGATGAATAAAAATTTGGAAAAGACTACAATGTGATAAACTGTGGTTTTATTATCTAAAAATGGTCACAAGTCTTATAAAATGTATTTTTTATGAATAAAGACCTTAAATACACTAAAACATCATTTCTTGAGATTTTGAGAATATTTATGAGATGAAATTCTTATCTTATAGAAATGATGTAAAATAATGATATTTTTATTTTTATTCCCATCATTTGGTGTTAGAGATAGTATGTAAAACATCTGTTTTTAGGACCAGATCTAGGAGTTCAAGGAGAGGAACCTCACAATCCAAAAAGTTAAATGATTCTAAAAATCATTATATGTCATGATAATTTTTCGTGTCACCATGTATTAAACATCATACCTTCGTAAATAACAAAAATATTTCCTTTTGAGAAATTATAATGTAAATTCACACACTGTGAAATGGTCTCTTAAATATATCAAATTTTGACGGACACCTCTATTGGAATATGGTTATTATTAATATAGAGTAATCGATATATTTTTTAATAATTCTACATATTCATAAAAAATCTATCATAATCATAGATCCATCAAATTGTTTAGTGTTCCTTGTGTTATTAATATGTCTAAAAACTTTCATACCCAATCTATCATGGAATTTAATCATGATTCATGACATTAACCATTATCATTTAGATATATCTGAATCATAGAGTGATAAATCATCATAATTATATCCTGAACCATAATTTAATGTCATATAAGTGTGACACAATCTAATTTATAGAAAAAAATTCATATGTAAAATTTAACTACCAATTTCATAAAATCATAATTGATATGGAATCAAAACCTATTTCTCATAGTGGATCAATCAAAACGACTTGATTCTCATATCATATCAAACTAATTGACATGTTTCCCATTATTGACTAAGCCATTGACTTTATTACCATAATTATCTCATCAGATATAATAAATCATCCACTTAATTAGAGGGTTATATAATAATAGACCTAACTATAACATAATTATAATAATACATATTTTTTCTAAAAGATCACAAAACAAAAAAAAATATCCTTATTACATAACCCAAGAAAAGAAAACATGTTTCAAAAACATTTTATCAATTAATCATAGAAAAACTAGGGAAAATAAAAGGGTCTCATATGCATCTAATCATCACAATCATAAACAATAAAGAGAAAAATTAAGAATGGAACCATTAAATCATAGACCTAGTAAATCATAATGAACCCAAATGGTTTTTTTTAATTTATGAATATAAATTCAAAAAAATTAAAAAAAAATATTCTTGAGATAAATCCACTTCCAACTTTGAAAATATTTTTTTAAAAATTTAATAATTTTTAAAATATTAAAGAAAACATTTTAATTTAAATTAACCTTTAAAATTTTATAATTAATATTAGAATCATTTAGTGGTCAAGGTGGTGGTAAATACCATTCTAGAATACATGTTTAATACAATATTCCATTCTCATGTATTCTAAAAAGTAAAAATACACATGATTATAAAATATAATGAAAATTCATTTTAATATTTTTTTAAAGTGAATCATGGGTAAAATATTATTTAACAAATTATTGTGAAATAGTAAAAATATATTTTATGAAAAATTTTTATAAAACATTTACATGGAGGAAAAATCATTGTCACTGGAAAAGATAAATAAAGTCAATTTTTAGGAAAAAATTATTTTGGAATATTTTTATTAAAGAGTGGATAATGGATAGAAAAAAATTATTCAAAATAAATAAACAATAGATAAGAATCACCATGAGTTTATTTTGGTATTGAATATAATATTTCAACATTAGAAGCATAATCATAAATAGCCCTATTAAATAATGATAGTGTAACATAAAACCCTTTACACTTTAGTAATTTTTTAATCATAAGATTCATAAAATAAAGAAAAATATATGGATAATTATATCCATAAATTTTCATAATTATCATCAAATAATAAATTCATTTGATTTATATACACAAAAAAAAAATACTAAATACGGCTTGTGTCCCACAAATATAAATGTTAGACGAAAATCCCTTACCTCATGTATCGACTCTATTCATATATTTTCAAACCTCATGAATCATAAATATAGTATTATTATACATGTATTATAGAACTATAATAATATATATAATATCATATATGATTTTCCTAAACACTTTTATCATCTATTCATTAACAATTCTATGATAAAATAACTATTTAGGGAATTAAGTTCTTTTTGCATGTTTATTTTGGTATAAAAGTTATGGTAATTGTACTATGATTTTGGTTAAATGATATAAATAATAATAATCATGATATAAATATAATTTATACTTATTTCATTCATATTTCAAATCATCCCAATTAGTTAGAGAAAAAATTAATTATACCATTCATGGAGTTGGTAAGTCATACATAGATATCTCCCATGGAACGTGTGTACTGGTTAAGAATCACTACTTCTAAAACATTTACATTGGATTTATTTATGGAACCGGAAATATCCAATGGTTCTGTATCCAATGGGACCTTATTTCCAAAAGCATATGTTCTTTAGGTTTGGACCAATGATACTTAAGAACTCACATTCATTAAGGGGATGGTAGGTCAGACTCATCACACCCTTTTGGGGGGAATCGTAATCTAGGACTCCATTATAATGTTAAGATATGTTCATGAATCCTTATTAATTTAACAGGTATAATGTAGGATTCCTTTGAAATTTTCAATAAATTATTAGCATGTATTGAATTTAGAATCATCCGTATGTATTCTAAGTTCTTCATTAATGGAGATATCCATATTTATTCTAGGTTCTCAGTAAATGGTATCCTCTTATATAATACTAAGATATCATTTTAGTAATTGTTATGATGATGTTATTTTTTAATCCACTCAATGGCCACTATAGAATTTATGGTCCTCTAGGGAGAGGAATATTTGTTTTGATGTTGGGATAATACACCTAAATGGTATATCTTTCTATCCCTATAAAACATTTCAAAACCCTCGTAGTTTGGTCCCAATTAATGGGACACATCATACCTTTTATGATCATGTGATAAGGACTTAACCATAGAGTTTAATGTCAAATGGAAATGACCTCTATGGGGAATGTTCTTAGTCAATTATTGTTGTGGGAATTAGGCCCATGAACCCCAAGGAACATTAAAAGGATGTTAATTTCTATATTGGAGTAGACCGTAATTGGAATATAACCCATTAAGAATAGGTTTGATTAAGAATGTCGAGTTGGGACCTCAGAGAGTCTTTTTATGTATCCCACTCAGATGGGAATCAAAGCCCATGAATTTTCGTAAGTCTTTCTTGGGTGTATACCCCCTTGAGAGAAATAGGTTGGGGCTTACTCATAAATAGGATGCCCTTGTAACAAGGTACATGAGAAATTTCTTAACTCGTTGAGATTAAGAGGGGTCTTAATTTGGGGCTTACACTTATGTATGATGCCTAGATTAATGGAATTAGAGTTGGATTTCGTAAGTGGATATCTGGTGAGATTGGGCCCTAGTTATGGCTTTCTACGTATCCCAAATATGGAAGGAATTATATTTCTCATAGTTCAAAATATCAGGTGGATTTTGTGGAAATTTGGATAATTGTAAATCTCTAAGACCACATGGTTCGTACTCAGTTTGAGAATAAGAGGATTTTAGATATTCAACAAACCACACACATTCTCTTACACTGATGGAAGTGTCTAGGGAAATGGAGGAAGATGATAAGGTGACAGTGGGTGAGGGTGTAGAGAAATGAACCCTCTAATGTGGAATTAAAGATAATGTCATTGGGTCCACCTAGAAATCCTAGGCTCTTAATCTTTAATGGAGGCCCTAGGTGAATCCCATGAGAGGAGGGATACTTTTCTTTTGGACAATAACTCTCCCTATTGGGAACGGTAGGCTTCGGATCATAGAGATTAAAATGGAAGGAAAGAGTCCCATACATGGAATCCATGATTGAGAAATTACCAACACTATCTATAGGATATGGAACAATGTCGCTTTCGATATATTATCCTATAAACATCCTAAGGATCTTAACTCCATTATATGACTAATGTCGGAAAAGTATGAAAGATGATATACAAACCCGAATGGGAGACACACTGGTGCACGTTTCCCAAAGGATTGATAAGATAGTATATTTTGGTTCAGGAATTAACTTAGTCTCTTTCAGATAAGGGAACAAAGTATGGAGAAACCCTTCCATGAGTGTCTTTGAAGATGGTTCACAAGGTGATATGTGTAGGTCCTAGGTGCAGTTGTGTAGCGTAGCTCTACCTTATAGGTATGTCATGTAGGTGATCTATGCTTATCCTAGAGTTGATTGAAAAATGATCTCCATAAGAGAAATAACCTATGTAAGTTTAAAAAGGGGATACCAGGAAGGAAATGCTTTTGTGAGATTTAAATCTCAACACCTCTGGTCTTCATTGGTGTTTTTGGAAGAGACATGCGTAGGTTCTTGTAAGATCCTGGTTCTTATTTTTGATGTGCGAGTTTCTTCGTTTTCCTTTTCCTTAAGTGTTTTTGAGAAAATTTGGAAAATGGGGAAAAATCCTAAATTTTGGAACTACACACTGTTTACTTTTCCACGCACCATGTACTTTTGGATGTGTTGGGATGAGTACACGGGGTGTGTAGCCATGTCGGCGACGAGGGGTGTAGGAACCAACTACATGCCATGTAGTGGTACTTACACGCCGTGTAGTCAGTCGGTAGGCCAAAACAGTAAGGTGGTGGAGTATCCACTAGCTGGGTGACAGTACACGCTATGTAATTGGGAGTACATGCCGTGTACTCATGTCGACGGATGAACAGTGTGGATGTGCCGCCAAATGAACAGTTAAATGAAAGAAGTACACGCCGTGTACTCAGAAGTACATGTCATGTACTTTTTTCAGCTTAAAACAGGAAGTAGCCTCCTTATTTGGCAGAGGAGCCACTTGAGCCGATTTGGAACCAATGGAGGAGGCCGGAACTTTGAAGATCCACTGGGTGTCTGTCTGGAATCAGTTTCAGCCTCGGACGATCCTGTTGGAACCGCACGGGTAAGGGCTCCTACCTCCTTGGCTGGTTTATACCAATTCTTATCCTAACATGAGTTATTTACATTTGAATGGGTTTTGTTCTTCGTTAGATCTATACCATTCATGGACATTTCTGGAGTCAGCATTCAGGTATAATGTTCGTTGGTGAATAAGGTAGGTGTCTTTGTGTTTATCATCCAACTGTCGGGCGTTTTTGTGCGTTTTCGTGCCACGAACCCATGTTTGGATGTCGTGTGTATGAGTCCATTTATATATTTAACGCCTATAATTGTATAGGTAATTAAATTGTCAAAATAAAATGCTTATTGGGATCGTTTCTTGGATCCAGAACCACCCCTGGGTGTGTGTTCCACTGTTTAGCTTTTTGGCCAGGATATCCGAGGGTATGCATTTAATGTAGTAATTGTAGAATTATCTTGAGAGGAATTTCTTGTTACTGCATTTTGATATGTTGGGCATGTCCCGGTTACATGTTTAGCCTGAGGGCGTTGTTGTGATTAGCCTGTGGGCACTTCACTGTTTAGCCGGAGGGAAGTAGTTACTTCAGCCTGAGGGAAACTTCTTCTGTGCCCGAGGGTAATAGACTGTGTGCCTGGGGGTGACACTACCTATGCCTGAGGGAAAATTCTGTTTTGCCTAAGGTCAGATTCTTGTTTCGGACACTCCTTACCTGAGGGTGGGGGCTTACTTGTCTGAGGATGTGGACTGTTTACTTAGAAATGCACTATGGTGGTTTCTAATATTTAATGGATTAAATGAATAATAAAATGGAAATATAACTGGTAGTTAGTTACTTTTGAGTACTTCTTACTTTATTGCATTTTACTACTACACACTATCACTGCATGCTTACATGCAGTTTGGCATAAGCCTTTGGTGGGTGCCTACTGAGATATATTTCTCACACCTTAATTGGGTCACGCTTTTCGGCCCAAACAGATTACGTTGTTTCGGATTTAGATAGGGGAAAGAGTCCCTATACATGTATATGACTGTTGCTGAGGAGTAGGAGGGCATGGGACCAAGCCTAGTCTCGTGATGCCGCTGCCAGCTGTTTTTCGTTGTTTTGATGTACTCTACTTTTGGTTGTTCTACATTGATGTATAACATGTTATGCCTGTTTACTTAGAACATGAGACTTGTAGCATCATCATTTATATACTTTTTGTTATATCCACTGTTGTTGGTTATTCAGTTGTTGTATGGTTTATTTAATTCCGATACGCTACACTTTGAAAAATGAGGCCATAGTTTCCACACTATCAGACCTGGGCCCTCGCAGCTAGTCGGCAGCCTCTGGTGTTTGAGGGAATGCGCTTGAGGTCACGTGGCGAACCGGGTTCGGGGTACCCGTTGAGTGGCACCCGGGTCCGAGACGTTACAAAGTGGTATCAGAGGGTTTCTTTTCTTTGACTCACTATCTGGAGCCATAGTCAAGTATAGGATGAACTGTAGTTGGTAATAAGTTGTTCCCGAGCATAGCTAACCCACATACAGGGAAAATCCAGTCAACCTCTTATTTCAATTTTACAGATTTTTCAAATATTACAGTTGATATGATTTCACTATTGGGTGACGCACTTGGAGATTGTACTGTTTATAATTGATCTATGGGTTATCGTTAGTTGTAACTCAATGAGATTAGGGTATGTCGTCTCATGCATCATATAGCCACATTCTAGATATCACATGCCATGCATAGTTTCCATGCCATGTATGTGCATTAGGATTTTCATGTTGTTGTGATAGTTGTTGTGATACTAAAGCATGCTGTTGTGATAGCTGCTTAATATATACCTACTCTGTGATAGGGTATTCCTTGTATGATCTTGTTTAAAGAATGGATGCCAAACATTGGTTTTTGGGGAGTATGGGCCCCCATTGACCGGAATTTGGTGGATCATTGACTTTTTATTAGTTATAACACAGATTAGATGTCAACATTTGATTCGTGGGGAGTATGGGCCGTCGCGGGTCCGAGTGTGACACGTAGGTGTTGGTTTTTGGTATTTTAATGGGTTCTGGGGATTTTTCTATGGAATACTATCCAGAAACCCAGTATACACCCTATGTATTATTTTAGATACTCTGTGTATGGCCTTTTGTTCGTGAGGAAAAATGAACTTTTAAAGTACACCCCGTGTACTCTGAGTACACGCCGTGTAGTCTCTTCTCGTGTCACAAACCATGTGGGCGGTGACATGGGGTAGGGAAGAGTTTGGGTAAAAACACGTTGTGTACCAGATATACACGCCGTGTAGCTTTGACCCAGTGTCCGACCATGTAACTAACAACACGGGTCGGTGAACTTCTGTACAGAGCACTCCATGTCAATGATGAACATGCCGTGTAGTGTGACATAGGGACTCGACTGTGTAACTAACAAACACGGGCCGATGTCACATCTCCATGAACACGCCACGTACCTATGGGACACGACGCGTGGTCTTGTCCAAGGACAAACCGTGTGGTTTTAGCTGTGTGGCTAGGAAACGGGGTGTTGTACACACTGTATAGGGGTGTAACATGTCGTGTAGTTGTAAGCCGAGTTGTCGGCCGTGTCATAAGTGACACGGGAAGTTGTAAAATAACACCATACATGCCGCGTAGATTAAGTACACACCGTGTAGTTTTTTTAACAGGAGTCGTGTGGATTAGCCATGAAGAAGTACCCGGGTAGGGGAAGGGAAGTCAAGTACACGACATGTAGTCGGTGTACACGCTGTGTAGTTTTGTTTTGAAAACATTGAGGTTCCTTCTTCCTCTAGTTCCCTTTGTGGTTTCTTCGTATCATCCTTGATAACTTTGAATCTGATGCGTGCTTTTGACCATGTTGTGTCATGCCGCCTAGATTACCGCGAGTTATTCTCCAAGAGAGCGGCGACGATTATACTCTAGAAATGGGGGGGCCATGGGCTACCAGTTGATCCTCCAGCAGATCCAGATGCGGCACCAACTGCTATACTGGACACAGGAGTGGAGGCATAGTTCTGTGAATGTTTTATGCAGATTATGCAGATCTCTCAGGGAGAACTACAGGATGCTACATCTATGGCCGAGCTGACGCGTATCTTTCAGTAGCAGCATCTGCCTATGTTTTCAAGGGATGGAGGACCACATGCTGCGGAGTCTTGGCTAGGATCAATGCAGACTATTTTTGAGCATCTTGAGATGCCTCCAAGTCGGAGGGTCAAGCTCGCGACTTACATGCTGCGTGATTCCTACAAGAGGTGGTGGGATGTTACCACCCAGTCGGAGCATCTCAGGGACATGGTGTGGGAAGACATTCAGGAAGTCTATTATGACTTTTTCCTTCCCGAGACGTTAAGGGCAGATAGAGCTCGAGAGTTCATAAATCTGTAGTAGGGTGCTAGCTATATGATGTACTATTCTGCTCATTTTACAGAGCATCATCACTTTTCACCCGTGATGGTGGGTGATGAGACGCTGAGGCCCAGATGTTTTGAGGATGGTCTTCGATATGACATTCGAGTGCTGGTGAATTTCTTTAGGTTGCCTACTGTACACTCCATCGTGAACCCGGCACTGATTATGGAGAAGAACCTGTGATAATATGTTGGTGTGGGCCAGGGCGGTTCAGCACCAGTTACTGGTACTATTTCTACTGGCAAGAGGAAGAGACAGATAGACTTCTCTCAGGGAGGAAGTACCAGCAAGGAAGCTTCTTCAGGTTGTCCAGTCAGGTGCTACCAGTGTGGAAGAGAGGGGAACAAGATACTGTAGTGTCCACGAGACCCAGTGGAGTGATGAGATTGCGGCAAGATGGGCCATCTACAGTGCTTTTGTAGTTCGTTTACACCAGTGGGTAGTGAGAGGGGTTCTGTGCAGATTCCGCATGCAGGAGCAGGACCAGTGGCTTTTTACCAGTTAGGGAACTGGAATACGTCAGGGCGTGCAAGCAGACACGGTGGTCATGGATGTAGTATCCAAACACCAGGATCTCAAAGGCAGCAGGGTGGAACAACTCAGGGTAGCTAGGATGTGTCACAGGGCCGCGGCATTGGACAGGCATAAGTATTGCAACATACCATGCATGAGCAGGATCCCAGACCTTCAACAGTCAGACGCACTATTCTAGTAGCTTCTGTCTTGTCAACAGTACTTTTTGATACGGGTGATACACACAGTTTCATATATGTACTCTTTTTAGAGAGCCTTGGGCTCTGTGTTTCTCCTTCTTCTGATATTATGATGCTAGACACTCCGTTGGGAACTAAAGAGGCTTGTGTGCGTCAGTGCAAGGAGTTCCCCCTTGAGGTTGGAGGGTGTCACTTCCTTTGGGACCTCTATGTCTTAGAGATGAAGAGCTATGATGTCATTCTCGGGATGGACTGGTTGGTTCCTATTCAAGCCTTTGTAGAGTTCTATCGTAGCAGGGTGTGTTTCACGTCACCAGAGGGCGGAGAGTTTATATACAAGGTCGAATGGAATGTTCAGGCGAGTCGAGCTGGACCAGAGCATCGTGGGAGAGGTGGAGTCACAGACCAAATTGAGAGCTTATATATGGATGACCAGGGGACTTGTTAGAAGGATTTCCCTCTAGTTGTTGATCGTTTCAGGAATGTTTTCCCAGATGACTTTGTAGGAATACCTCCGGTGCGTGGGGTGGGTTTCTCTATTGAGCTAGTTCCAGGAGCAGCACCGGTGTACATTTCTCCTTGTAGGATAGCTATACCTGAGCTGCAGGAGCTCAAGAGATAGTTAGAGAAGTTACAGGCAATGGGCTTTATCCAACCCAGTAAATCACCTTGGGGGTCTCCAGTCCTTTTTACAATGAAGGCGGATGGTACCCTCAGACTTTGCATGGATTATCAGAAGCTGAAGTAGTTGACGGTTAAGAACAGATAGCCCTTGCAATGGATTGATGATTTGTTTGATCACCTTCATGGAGAACGAGTGTTCTCAAAGATTGACTTGAGATCAGGATATCATCATCAACGTGTGAGACCATCGGATATACCGTTTACAGATTTTCGGAGTAGATATGGTCCGTACGAGTATTTGGTTATGCCGTTCAGACTCAAGAACATGCCAGCAGTTTTCATGGCTTTGATGAATCATGTGTTCCATCTGTATCTTGATTATTTTGTGTTAGTATTCGTGGACGACATCTTGGTGTACTCGCACAATCGACACGACCTTGCCACCCATCTTGAAATCGTATTGAGTACAATTAGAGTGCATCGACTATATGTTAAGATCCAGAAGTGCCACTTTTGGATGGACTAGATTCACTTCCTGGGTCATATCATCTTAGAGGCAGGAGTTTCAATAGACCTAGAGAAGTTGAAAGCAGTAGTTTCCTGGGGGCAGCCTAAGAATGTGTTTGAGATACAGAGTTTCTTAGGGCTGACTGGATACTACAGGCATTTTATACAGGACTTCTCCCACATAAAAGCATCATTGAAGGGCTTGACTAAGAATGGTGTGAAGTTCATTTGGTCGGAAGCTTTCGAGAGATCTTTTGAGGACCTGAAGGGAAGGTTGACATCAACACCGATCCTGATACTCCCAGAGCACGGAAGGATATATACAATTTACTTTGTTGTATTAGGGATTGGGTTGGGGGGAGTTTTGAAGCAGGGCAACCGAGTTGTTGTGTACGGGTCTTGGCAGTTGTGGCCACATGAGAGGAATTTCCCGACTCATGATCTCGAGATGGCTGCAGTTGTGCATGCGTTGCATTTTTGGAGACATTATCTATTTTGAGAGCATTTTGTGGTTTTCACCGACCAAAAAAACCTCAAGTATAGCTTTACTCAGTGTGACCTGAATCTGAGGTAGAGAAGATGTGTCGAGTACCTACAATCCTTCAATTTTGAGCTTACCTATATGCCAGGTAAAGGTAATGCAGTAGCTGATGCGCTGAGTTGGAAGACTCAGATGCAGGCAGTACAGGAGGACAATGGTGAGTTGGAGCTCATGGCATTGTTCTCTGAGATTCATCTAGAGGTTCATGAAGGTCAGGGGGGAGACTTATCATTCATATTTAGCTGTGTCTTCTACACTCCTGGACATAGTGAGGATGAGACAACAATATGATTCAGAAGGCCTAGTTCTATGGGAGTCGGTGGCAAGTGAGGACCCTCCTCCTGGTTGGACGATAGTTGATGATGAGGTTTTTCATTTCCATGGACGGGAATGGGATCCAGGAGATATACACGAGGATCTGATGCGGGAGTTTTATTCTTCAGCTTGGGCAGTTCATCCCGGGGTTAGCAAGATTTACTGTGACTTGAGATGTCAGTACTGGTGGCCAGGTATGAAGAGAGAGATAGCTGATTTTGTTATGAGGTGTTCCACCTGTCAGCAGGTGATGGTGGAGCATTAGAGACCAATTGGGCTGTTACAGCAGTTACACATTCCATAGTGGAAATGATATGATGTCATGATGGATTTTGTGACGGGGTTACCAAGGTCACCGCGTGGCCATGACGTCGTGTGGGTTGTTGTGGACAGACTCATGAAGGTAGCTCACTTCTTTCCGATCAAGGAGCCCTTCGGTGTTGATGAGCTCGGAAGGCTGTATATCCGAGAGATAGTACGTATTCATTATTTCCCTCATTCTATCATTTCATATAGGGATTCCCGCTTAACGTCTCGTTTCTGATAGGATTTTTAGAGGGCACTGGGTACACAGGTGCTTCTGAGCACATCATACCACCCTCAGACTAATGACCAGTCAGAGTGTATGATGTAGGTGCTAGAGGAAATGATGTGTGCATGCATCCTAGACATTGGGGTCTCATGGAAGAAGCATATACCCTTTGTCGAGTTTTTCTATAACAATAGCTTCTAGGCGACTATTGATATGGCACCATACGATGCTTTATACGGTAGGTCATGTCGATCACCCTTGTGCTGGTTTGAGGCAGGTGAGGCAGCTTTACTGGGACCATGTCTCATACAGGAGATATCTGAGTAGGTCCAGTTGATTCAGAAGCAGATGGCTACCGCACAGTCTCATCAGAAGTCTTATTCTGATCACCGCAAACGACCTTTGGAGTTCGTGGTTGGGGATCAGGTTTTCTTGTGGGTTTCGCCGAGGCTGGGACACAAGCAGATCAGGAGATAGGGTAAACATTCACCGTGGTATGTGAGACCATTTGAGATTCATGAGAGATTCAGTCTGGTTGCCTATCGGTAGCAGTTACCGCAGTGGTACTAAGCCATGCAGGACGTCTTCCACGTATCTTAGTTGTGTCACTATCATTCAGACCCATCTCACACCTTTCAGCTAGAGGAGGTTGAGCTGGAGGCAGATGTGTCCTTTGAGGAGCATCCATATCATATCGTTTACAGGAGCACTAAGGTTCTTTTAGGCCGGTCCATTCTACTCGTACGGGTACTATGTCAGCATGGCCGATCGCAGGATGAAACCTGGGAGTGGAAGACCGACATACGTGCTATGTGGATGGAGTTGTTCATGGTTATATCTTCGCCACCCTTGGATGGGAAATTCCGGGATGAATTTATATAAGGGGGGAAGTTTGAAATAACCTGGTTCTTAGTTTTGATGTACTGGCTTCTTCTTTTACATTTTCCTTAAGTGTGTTTTGAGAAAATATAGAAAATGGGGAAAATCCTAAAATTTGGAACGACACGTCGTGTACTATTCAACACGTTGTGTACTTTTGGCCGTGTTGGGATGAGTACGTGGGGCGTGTAGCCATGTCGGTGACGAGGGGTGTAGGAACCAACTACACGTCGTGTAGTGGTACTTACATGACGTGTAGTCAGTCGGCCGGCCAAAACAGTAAGGTGGTGCAGTAGCCGCCAGCTGGGCGACAGTAGAGGCTGTGTACTTGCGAGTACAAGTCGTGTACTCATGTCGATGGATGAACAGTGTGGTGGTGCTGCCAAATGAATAGTTAAATGAAAGAATTACACGTAGTGTACTTAGAAGGACATGCCGTGTAATTTGTTTTTTCTGCTTAAAATAGGCAGTAGCCTCCTCATTTGGCAGAGGATACACTTGAGCCGATTTGGAGCCACTGGAGGAGGCCGGACCTTTGAAGATCCACTGGGTGTTATTCTGGAATCTTTTTCCACCTCGGACGATCCTGTTGGAACCGCAGGGGTAAGGGCTTCCACCTCCTTGTCTGGTTCTTACCAATTTGTCTCCTACCAAAAGTTATTTATGTTTGAATGGGATTTGTTCTTCGTCAGATCTATGCCGTTCTTGGGTGTTTCTGGAGTCGGCCTTCGGGTATAACGTTCATTGGCGTATAAGGTAGGCGAATTTGTGTTTATTTTCCAATTGTCGTGTGTTTTGAGCGTTTTCGTGCCACGAACCCATGTTGGGGTGTCATGTGGCTGAGGTCGTTGCTATATTTAACGCCCAGAATTGCATAGGTATTTAAATTGTGATAAAAAATTCTGATTGAAATCATTGCTTGGATCCGGAACAACCCCGGGGGGTGTGTTCCTCTGTTTATCCGTTTGGCTAGGATACCCGAGGGTATGCCTTTAATTTAGTAATTGTATAATTTCCATGACAGGAATTTATTGTTACTGCATTTCGATATATTAGGAATGACCCAGATACCTGTTTAGCTTGAGGGCATTGTTGTGATTAGCCTGTGGGCACTGCACTGTTTAACCTGAGGACAGTAGTTTCTATGGCCTGAGGGCAACTACTTCCGTGCCCGAGGGAAATAGAATATGTGCCTGAGGGCGACACTACCAATGCCTAAGGGAAAATTTTGTTATTCCTGAAGGAGGATTCTTGTGTTGGACACTCCTTACCTAAGGGTGGGGGTTTACTTGTCTGAGGATGTGGACTGTTTACTTAGAAATGCACTATGATGGTTTCTAATATTTAATGGATTAAATGAATAATAAAATGGAAATATAACTGGTAATTAGTTACTTTTGATTACTTCTTACTTTATTGCATTTTACTACTGCACACTATCGTTGAATGCTTACAAACAGTTGGGAATGGGCCTTTGGTGGGTGCCTACTAAGATATATTTTTCACACCCTGTTTGGGTCACGATTTTCAGCCCAAAAATATTATGTTACTACAAGTGTAGATATGGGCAACAGTCCCTATACAGGTACATGACTGTTGCTGATGAGTAGGAGGGCATGGGACCGAGCCTAGCCTTGCGATGCCGCTGCCAGTTGTTTTTCTTTTTTTGCTGTACTCTGCTTTTGGTTTTACTACATTGATGTATAACATGTTATGGATTTCATTAGAACTTGAGACATGTAGCATAATCATTTATATACTGTTGGTTATATCCACTGCTGTTGTTTATTTAGTTGTTGTGTTGTTTATTTCATTCTGCTGTGCTACACTTTGACAAATATGGGCATAGTTTCCCCACTATCAGACCTAGGCCATCACTGCTAGTCGGTAGCCTCTAGAATTTGGGGAAATGCACTTGAGGTCACGTGGAGAACCGGGTTCAGGGCACCCGTTGGGTGGTACCCGGGTCAGGGACGTTACAGTTCCAAAGGAATAATCCCTGCGTAGGAAACATTTTCTTAAATGAAAAATGTTCATTAATTAGATGTTTTTGAGGTTCAATATCTGAAATGATTTCAAACATTCTAATCCCATATAATTATTTGTTAACTCATGTTTTAGAGATCTACCTAAGAAAATTTGGGGGACCAGGGTGAAACAGCTACGTAATGGGAGCATCAAGAGTTCTTACAATTTTTTTAGTTCTCAAATGGGGATCCCAAGTGTCCTATTTATAGAAAAGGAGGGGCTGGTCAAATTGAGTTTGTCGGCATAGGTTGGTTTTGAAGAACTTCAGTGTATCTTTTATATGGAGGGGTATATAAATTATAGTGTCGTATAGTTCTTATACGTAGATATATAATGTTGGCCTGCCATGTAGGGGATACGCACTAGGCTGCACAAGAATAATGTACACTGGTTTGTTGGATGTGGAGGCTTGTGATATAGATCCCTAGTGTAGGTGTCTCGCGTAGGTCCCTAACAAATTATGCCTTTTACTTCTTTAAATCTATTTTATAATTTTAAATATCCAAAGGAATTATTCATAATATTTTTTCCTTATTATGGAGTGTCAACAACCCCCCCCCCCCCTCAGGATTGGATCTTATTGAAAAGAGGGTTAACTCTTGAAGAAACATTATGGGAAAAAGATTATGGAGAGTTAATTCTGAACCACGCATGTTTTCGGTGTAGGTCTTCTATATAGGTATGTGGTATAATAATGTATCATAGGTCTGCTGTCTAGGCCAGCAGTGTTTATAAATAACCTCGTTCCTTTGTGATTTTCATCACCCTGAATATTGGATTCTTCTCTCTCGTTGCGTAGCTCGCTCATCAAAATTCTCTACATTGTGCCCTTTTATAGGACCCTTTAAAATTTCACATGGTAAAACCATTTGAGTTATAGAGCTATGAAAAAGGACTTCATCAAAGGAATTTTTCTAGGATCCTTGTTGAAGGACCAACATAGATGCCCTCATCGAAGAAGGTAGGAGGATACTTTCCTTTTTCAAATTCTTAAATTACTTTAAGTAAAAATTTGAACATTATTAATTCAAAACTGAATCATAATGGGGAAGAATTGGTAATTATTCGAATGTAAATGGCACACTTGATGATCAAAACTGAGGAAGATAAATCTTGTCAAAACAAGGTGATGAAATTTTTTGGAGCTGACTAATATGACAGTTTTCAAAGAAACCTCCTTGGGCTGTTTGAAGGCTTGATTCAATACCAACGTTAATATTCATGAAACCACTATCTGCCTCTATGCGGACATGTGGTTTTTCAATATTCCCACATTCCATCTTATAAGAGGTACTCTCTAATGATATGTTTTTCCCACACTCTAACTACCATTTCATGAATATCTCCATGAAGGGTATGCTTGTTCATGTGGGAACAATCCCTATTGGATTTATCCTACATCATAGGGGTTTACTGATAATATAAAATATTATGATGTAGAGCCAAGGTTGCATTGTTATGATTCATCCTTTCATGATTCACTAATAAATCAGTCTAATGGTTGGAAGGAAGATTAAGACCTCCATCCTTGAGGTGGAGTTACACCTAAATGTATGTTGGTGTTTTGTTTATGCATGAATTTTTTAGAATTCAGGAATGAACTAACATATGTTAACATTTATTAATCTTTCTAGATAAGAAAAACATATGTTTACAAGAATGACTTCATTCGTGAATTTATGAGAAGATGGAGCCCACAAACATATTCTTTCAATATGAAGCATAGTGAGATTAGCATCAGTCTATGGGATATCTACCAAATATCTGGGATATCTATTCATAGGGAGATGTACGATGATTTCATTGCACCTATCACAACATGGGGTGTCATTACCAGAAATCCACCATTGGCTCATGAATTATTTAAAATAGCAATGGAATTGGTGAAATAAAATAATTATTTTCTCTCTAGATGTGATATTCATGCAAGAGTGCGGATGAAAGATTATTTAGAATAAATGAAAGAGAAAGGCCCCACCTGTGAACGTCTTATCGTTTTCCCAACTACATATAATAGAGGTATTTCAGGTACATACCGTCCCACATTGGAGGGAGGTGACTACAAGAACTATGGTTATAAATTGAAGTCTGATATTGATGCAATGGTATGCTTAGATATATTCCATGCCATGTGGATAATAATTTACTTGCTTCTAGCCCATCAGACTGACGATGGTGTGAGGCTAGGGAATTATGTTATTGTAGCCAAATTGGTAGGGGAGAAATATATTGGGTTAGCAACCCATGTATTAGAATGAATTTTTCATTCCACGCTAAATTTTTACAATGAAAAGTTTCCATTTAGACTTACATGACCATTTAAATTGTTGTTGGGCTATATTGCAGCACACTTTTGTTTACATTCTATGTTTTATTTAGTTAAAGTCCCTATTGGTGGATTTACCCATTTATACAAAAAATATTCAAGGTTCAGCATTTGAACCTAAAACCTGATGTACTATTGAGGGAAATTAATGCATCATAATAAATTATCTTCTTTCAATTTTGTAACCCACCAACTAAAACACTTGTTGATGACGTTAAGGAAGAAAAGTATGTGTTGAGGGACTAAATGATGGAATTCTGGGATAGCCTGTCATCAACTAGGATTGACATTGAAATCATCTGTGAGAATTATGTCCCTTATAGGTTCACTCTCTAGTTCAAAAGTCTTCAAATATCAAGCAATTTTCTTCTCATGTATGTTAGACATGAGCGATATCCAACGGTATCCGGAAAATTGTGAATTCTGATGGCTTTAGAGACATCCAAATTATCAATTATGTTACCCCTATCAGATATATCAATTGGATTAGATGATGGAAATTCCAATTATTTTGAGCCTTTATACTCTCATGTGTCTTTAAAAAAATAATATTTCAAGTTTCATCCATGAAAACGTTTTCCTGTAGCAACCGTGGTAAAAGAACTAAATCCAAAGCTGATGAAAAGGCTTCAGAATCTCTAAAACCATCTAAAAATCAACAAAGAAGAGCCACTAAGAAGACTGTGGATAAGGAAACAATACCTCCCACACTGAGGTGATATAGTTTCCATCATCAAAAATATATTTTCATTCCATCTTCTGATTCACTTAAATAAGAAGAGAGGCCTCAAGAGGCCTTCTAATCAGAGGGTATTGAGTTTTATCCAAATCCAACCACATCAAAACCAAATTATGTGCAGCCAATGGATATACAATACTGGTTATACTTGACACTTGAACTCAGGTATTCATGGGAACTCCTCCAAATATGGACTTCAAATACCGGATTTGGGTGATATTAGAGCACCTTCTGATTGTCATCTAAATAGTAACATGGTTGAAGTATGAGAGCATACTGTGGAGTTGGAGACCCTTATATATGCAACTTATGACCAAGTCCTTACCTAAAAACCACTA
This sequence comes from Viscum album, assembly GCA_963277665.1. NCBI lineage: Eukaryota > Viridiplantae > Streptophyta > Magnoliopsida > Santalales > Viscaceae > Viscum > Viscum album. Next base: position 689,069,591 of record OY728134.1, on the reverse strand, counting down.
TTAGATATTATAGAACAGAGAATATGTGAATGGTTAATTTTTCACCTCAAAGAGGAATGGGAAATTTATGTCAATAATGAGAATGTATTTCAATTTTATTTTGTTTCAATTCATCTTTCACATTAACCATCATTAATCTTGATGAGATATTATTTTATACATTGAAATTAGGGAAGGAACATTAGGAAAGGTTGTTGAGTCACTAAAATATGCATCCAAAAGAACCCATGTTGATACAATGGATGAATCCCTCGGGTATCCAAGACGTTCTCTATGAGGGAAAACCATGATGAAGGTGATGGAAATAGAAAATCCTTAGTCAATAAAGTCAATTTCTAGGGCTAAGAGGAGTATTTCAATCACTCCATTGTCTTATAAAAATAAGTGCATGAGATCCTTGAGAATGGTCAAATGTATATGTCAGAAAATTGAGTATTAAATCTCTCCTCTACTATTTTGACATGAATGATACACATAGGTGACCACATTCAACTTATCGTAGGATATTCAACTATTTTTGCACTTAAGGGAATAAAAATTTGTCATTTATGAATGCAGAAGGAAACCCCAATAGAATCATATATTCATGTTGACAAATTTATTATTTTGATAGATGATGCATCAAAAGGTGAAGTTGCATCTTTTTCTATTTATAGAGAGAGATAGAAAAAAAGGTCATGGTAATATCAAATACAATTCTTCTGAGTATCACATGTTGTTTCTAACATTATTTTCTCCATTATATCTCATATTAGATTCCTATGCTGAATGATCCTATAACAATAAATGCTGATATTCCTATTTCTCTGGAAGGAAAGAATAAGGATCTTGGGAAATATAAAGAAGATACTAATGTTGAACCTGACTTGGAAAGACCTGATTAATTTTCACCAGTTAAATAATTAATAAAACAAAATGTTTTCAGAGCCAATTTGGGCATTGACCAACATTTATTAAATACCTTAAATAGTGAGGTTTCTATAATATACAGAGTAGTTTACACTAAAATGATGGATTCCCATTAATCCAAAAATTGATAGTCTAGGTTCCATTTTGGAGTTTACATACTTCAATAAAGAGATGAAATGATGTACGATCTCATTCTTTAATTTTCCATTATTATTTTTCTTCTTTTACTTGGTATTTCACATCAATGTTCAATTTATGAATCTTTGTTTGGAGAGAATTTTGTGAAGGACCTTCAAGAACAGGGAATTTCACTCTAACATACTTCTACTGAGGCTATAAAAATACCATCTAAGAATCCCATGTTGGGAGACATTCTAGGGCTTGGGATTATGTCAGTTGAAAAAACATAAGATAATTACCCTCCCAAAAAAGACACTTTCTCAAACTAATAAAGCTGAGAAAACTAGGGATGAATCTAATATAGCATCCAACTCATTATTGGTGAAATGTTATTTAATTTCTAAATAATACTCCATTTCTTCCATTCTTTTGAAACTAACAATGATTTTGAATCACCATTTAGGTACATTGTCTCTCATATATATATCTGAAGTAAAAACCTCTGCATCGGCCCATACATCAATGGAAGGTGAAGTATCTATTTTACTAAAATAAACAGAGTAAGTCACCTCTCTATGTGATTGGATTCTAGAGTACACTTTACCCCAAGGTAGTGACTCAAATTTTAGAGTTAGATATGAAATTTTTAGTTTGAGTGTCACACAAAAAGACATGGAAACAATTTTTGAAGACAATGTCTCAGAATCCTATGGATGAGCTGCCCTCCCCTTTTGGAAAGCTCCAAGAACTATATTTTATATTGCGATTTAGTTGATATAATTATCACCCAGTCTACAATGAAATAAAAGATATCCTTCACTAATGATAACACGGACAATAGATTTTGAAATATCATGAAAAATCCAAAATAATTATTAATGTGTAGAGTTTCCAAGCTACAGTATTTGAAGTAGATGGAATCCATAGTAAGAGGTCAATAAAAATATTCCATCAAATTAAAGAGGCAATGGAGGAGATGATACATCCTCAAAAGCAACTAGATGTTTTTTGCAATAAGCTTAATAAATAGAAAAAAACATTGGGATAAAACCAGTTGCAAGGGATAACTTCTTTTTCAACTTCTAAATAAGCTCTTCATCAAGTTGAGGATGTTGATGTTTCTCAAATGTCTCAACTTCAATAAGTGTCTGATAAATATCATGAAGTCATTCAAAAGATGAAGAGTCATGCTTAGAGTTTCTTTTAATATAAGATAGATAGGCTTCATTCTATGGATGTTCCATTGATTTTTCCATATGAATGAAAATAATTTTGTCTCCAATCGTATATGTCTCCATCCCATCATTATTTCTATAATTCCAATATCAAATTTGATTTTTATAACATCAATCCTTATTTCCAATAATTATTATTACAATAACATGAATAAGGGTACTCAATTTTTTACATAATCAAATGGGCCTAGTGAGAGTAGTTTGATTTTAACAAGGGTTATATATAAAGGCTCAGAAAATTCGTATCTATTGAATTTTTATTTCCCTATATTTAATATACCATAAAAACTTTTAGTCTAGTGAGATGAGACTCGACCTTTTTCTAGGTTTTCCTATGAGGGTTTTCAACCTAGTGAGTACTACATATCATTATATTGGCAGTTTAATGTCATTCATGGTGGACTAATAATTCTAGTGTTTTAGGTCGAATAGATATGACCATGAATTTTTAGATTACATCCCAAAAAAAGGAATTGATGGTTGGGAAGCACCCAATATATACTTGGAATCATGTAAGGGGAATATTGAGTCATGTTTTTTTATGTTCACAAAATCAAAAAATTGAAGAATAGTAATATAGGATATCTCTTCCAAGAACAAAGTTACCATTTTTTCAAAAACCCTTTATGGGAGTTTTATTATGTAGGGACCACTAGGGAAGGTGTTTTATAGCCAAAAAAATAAAATACTTTGACTGATAGGACTATTATATATGCAAATTCAATGCAAGGCCACTGGTGGAATGTACTATAGATTCAGGTAAAGGAGATATTAAGAAATCTAAAATTGTATTGCTGATAAACAAATGGTTTTAGGATTTTGATGTCTTATTGATGTATTGGATGGTATATCCAAAGAAAGATACATGAGAATAATGGGGGAATCAGTGCCAACATAAGCTATGAATAGGGAAAATCATTCCTACATAGATTATATATATATGAATAATTAATAAAATTGTCTATAAAGGGGTATTTTTGATATTGTATTGTATAGTGTAATGTCTTACAACAAAGGAATTAGATGGGATTTAATTTGGGGTCTCTATACCTAACCAATTATTAGATGGTTCTCCAATTCTAGGTTATTTTTCTGGAGATGCACTACCATATTTGCGTACGGATGGAAAGACATATAATCAATGAATTGGGGATTTCCGAATCTGAAAAGTGATCTGGGAAAAGGGATAATGTAATTGGAGTAATCCATTCCACAAAAGAAGTTACCATTTCTTGACAAAAAAACATCATGGGGTTGTATTATAAAATTCTAATTAGTGAATGTTTTTCAAAATCAAACAGTCAAATATTTTGGGTAACATGCATATTATGTATGAAAATTATGAAAGGACACCTTGGGGTACATACTGTATAGTCATGAAATAGAGATCTTGGGTATCAAAAATTCTATTTCTAAAAATACAAACAACATTTATATAGATCTTGATTTTACAATGCATATATTTTGGTTCATGGAAAAAGGTCCTAGAATACAGAAAGAGTATTTCCAATCATGGTTTCTAAAGAAAACGTTGAATTGGTTCTCTATGAAGGTTTTTTCCAAACGTCCGAAGCATGATGCCTATTGATTTAGGTCATATGACTAGGACCAAAATATTATGGAAACAATATATTTCATATGTTCAAATGTTCCAAGGTTATTTAAATATCATATGAGCACATGAATAGGGTAAATTTATAAACCATACTATTGGAACGTTTCATGTCAGAAAAAAGGTAATGGGAAAAATATACAAAGAATGAATGCTTTAAATTACGAGTTCTTATATACAGTCATCATGGATTAAAGGTAAATAATAGGTTTATCCTAAGAATAATGTTACCACTATTTTACAAAACTATTTTTGGGGCTCTAGTATGAAATGATGACTGGGGCATGTTTTTCATATCCAAACAGTGGAATTGTTTGACTAATAGGACCATTATATAGGTGACTTATGCATGGCTACCTAGAGGCATGCACCAAATAGTTCTGAAAAAGTTCTTTCATGTATCAAAAATTATTCCACTAGAATGTAAAGTAATATTATAATGATATTAAAGTATTCAATATGAATAGTTTAAATTGTGAATGATGGGTAATTAAAAGAAAACAAAAGGTATTTCAATGAACATTTTCCATAAGAATCGAGTCCCCTAAATAGATCATACTTATATGTAAAATGGGGAAATTTCTTGGTGCCTTGGTGGGATCTCTAAGTAGAGGACCCAAATTTAAGAATCCCACATAGAATGCTAATTATATGTTGAAGGGAGGTAAATTTTTTTATCACTTTGCAGGGACTTGGAGCTAAGACCTAATCATCACTATATATCTCAATGGGATATGATTCTATCCAGACATAGTTTTTTTGGATACTGTTCTATTTAACTTCATGTTGTGAGGACATTATGTTGTGCAATTTAGAGTCATGTCGTGAGGATATTAAGTGATTCTGATATGAAAAGGAATATTGTAGTTGGACTAAGGGATAAGACCCAAGTTTCACTACATATCTCACTAAAGCATGAATCAATCCTTGCATATTTATTGATATTTTTCCACATATCAATAATGTTTGGACGTGGTGAAGAGGGGTTTTTTTTGTTGAGGTGGTGGGGCCCATGATTGGAGATATAGACATCTATATCTATCCCATTATTATGAGAATAAAGACAAACCTAGTTATCGATAAAAATTTTCCCCATACCAATTGAGTTTGATGTGAGAGATGGGGGATTTTATTGTATTCTAGAATTACAGTTAAACATAATACAAAAGTTAGAATGAATATCTAACCATGTATTCTAGAATATTACTCTATATTGTTTTTGATCATATACATAAATAAAATGGGAAATGAATTTTTATGGTTGCATCTAGGCCAATAAATGGAGATCTAGGATTCTCTACATTTTCTATTGGAATGATAATAAATCCACACATTGTTCTTAAAATTAGGTCTCTATGAATATATGATTTATACATAGGAAGAAATGGAATTCATGTGCCACTAAAGAGTAGTAATGATGTGAGTAATGATATAACATGGAAGCTACTCATTTTTTTTAACTAACCACAAGGAATGCCAATTTACGGTGTCATAGTGGATTTTATAACATCAAATGAAGAAGGCAATAACTATATAGTTTATGGTCATATATAGAGGACTAACGATGTCATGCAGTTTAAAAACATGCGATAAAGACAAAGATTCTACACATTTTATTGTCACACAACATGGATGCATATGGTTGTTTTATATTTTAATGTATTTTAATAAGGAAATTACTCTATTCTATTACACAAAGAAATAATTCCAGAATCTTACATTGGTTGGAGTTTTAATAACTTCTCCATCCATTGAGATTAGGGAATAACCTCTATTTGAGTAGACTTTATGTATAGAATATGGTCCTTCCAACTTGGGCTCATGATTTAGAGGTTTATTTCCTAGTATCATTAGAGTCCTAATGACAAATATCATTTCTCCATGATAAAGTGAGATTATGTGAACATTATGGGTAAAATATCATTCTATTCTATTCTGAAAGACTTCCAAATGATGAAAAGTATGAAATCTCTTTTCGTCTAATAATTAAAGCTCATAAAATCATTTCTGAGACTGGTCATCTACATATAACGAATCAAAAATGAAAACTCTGAGTAAAGGTAATTGAATATAAATAAAAAATCTGATTATATTTTGTAATCCAATGAGTATGAAGTTTCCCAAGTGTCAGTATGGGTAGTAGACTAATAAGCCCGTAAGGAATGAAATAGTTTATCAGGCCCATATTTCTAATCATTCTCCACCATTTTCTAGATTGTACTTGATAGAGTCTTGTTTAAATCCTCTATCTACCCATTGGTTTCTACAAGACAGTGAGATTAATGGTTGGATTTAATATTATGCTCTTCATATAACTTCATTACCTCAAAAGAACAAAAATTGGTGTCATTTTCTATCAATATGGTATGAGGGACACCAAATCTGGTAATAAAATTAGCTTTAACAAAGCTAAAAGTTCTTTTGGCCCTAAATTCATTGAAGAAGTATTGTCTCAGACCATTTGGAGAATAAATTAGTATCATTAAGAATATATTTGAGCTTTTTTGTCATAGCAGGATGATAAGGTCCTACTGCATCCTTTCCCCATGATGAAAATGGCTAGGAGTATTTAGTTGTATCTAGAATCTCTAGCGATAGATGAATGAAGTTGGAATGCACTTGGAAGGGGTGATATTTCTTGGATAAATATGTGTAATACTTCAAAATTGAAGTCCATAAGTAATGAAGCCTTCATATTTTATCAGAAATACTACAGCCATACTGGTAAGCACGACAATCTCCTGCATATAATTCTTTCATGATACCTGCGGTTTCTTCTCCATCAATACACCTGATGAGGACTCCATCAAAGCCTCATTTGTATAAGATATTCTTGTGGTCGGGGTTATCATAAAATGTAAAATTGGCCACAAATCTCTGGACATGTACTATTTCACATACATTTTGTGGAAGTACTCCTCTTTGAATATATTTCAAGATAAGTTTTATCCATCCCCTGGTATGACCATATGGGAAAGAAATAGGGTGTAGTTTATTAATTTCATCAATTCAAATTTGAAAAAAGGTGAAAACATATGGAAATAGGAAATACTGATGATTGTATCATTTTGATATATATCTTAAAGGGTCTTGGATTCATTATCCAACACATCATCTTAGGTATTTTGTGATCGCAGGACATAAGACCAAGTTGGCTCTAAGAGAAATTCATCCATTAACCCTCAGACATAATCACACTGAGTGATTAATTCTTCTTTCTCTATTTCTGTAATACCCATTGATCTGCTTGATTATTATTTCTAAATCACCTCTAACTTTTATGTGGTTCACTTGTACTTGGAGTTCCAACTCTAGGCCTACAATTAGAGATTGATATTATGCCTTGTTCTTGGTACTGCCTTCTGATAATAGTAATGAATATAGAAACAAATCCTTTTCTTGGTAGATAAGAACAATTCCTAACACATCATTTTTGAGTTTAGGGTTTTCCATTCTCTTTCCCATTGGACTTATGGAATCACCATCAAGGTATATTTTCCATGTTTGGGGAAAATCATGAATAGATAAGATTTCTTAATCAGGAATTTTTGTAATCAAAGATGTATCTCATGTAGATGGGTGTTCAGCAAGAAGGTCTACCAAGGATTTTCCTTTTACTTATTTTTGAGGAAAAAACATAATATCGAAATATTGAAAAAAATATCTCATCATTCCAAACAACTTATAAACATAAGAAGACTGAGGAAAAATTTGGTGTGCTATTTTGATATACCAAGTGGACCATGTGATGGTTTAAATAGTGTCCCAATTTACAAACTACATAGATTAATTCATGCATGATTTTCACAAAATACTAATATCATGTCTTTGTGTCAGGAATGGTTCAACTGAGATACTAAAGGATATTTTCATTCCCATCATCATTCTTCTATGCAAGGAAGGCTCCTAGAAATTTCTCTAAATTTTCCACATAGAGAATGATTGTCTTTACATCTACATGTGGCATTAATACTGGTGGTCTCAAGACATATTTTTTGAGGGTATCATATTCCTCTTGGTAGTCTTACATCCATTGATAATATAATTATTTCTTCATTAATTTTTTGAAGGATAAACACATTCCATCCAAATTAGCGATAACGTGCCAAATATAGGCCATGTGTCCTTGAAATTCCTCTTAATTCCTTCAAATTTTAAGGAGGTGACATTCTAATATTTTATTTTATTTTTATTGGATCAAATTAAATTTCATGATTGCGTGTAAAGAAACCACATAATATTTCTAAGGTAATCCCAAAAGAACATTTTAAGGGATTCATATTTTGATTATGTTACAGAATATTATTTAATATTGCCTCTATATAAATTAGGTAATCCAAACATTTTCTGTATTTAACTACTATATCATCCTCATAACATTCAACAATTTTTTCTAGGAAGGGTTTGATGTTATGGTGCATGGAACGTTGATAAATTGCACCAACATTATTTAAGCCAATGGAAATTACCCAATAGAAAAATATGCCTTGAGTGGATATGAAGGCTACAAAATCCTCATATTCTAGGTCTAACTGGAATTTATTGTACATATAGTATCCATCCATGATAGAGAGTGCCTCATATCTAGTCGCTTCATAAATTAAGAGATTAAGGATTTGAACTGAGATGTCATCTTTGGGACAATGTCAATTGAGATCGGTAAAATCAATGGAAACACAAAGTTTCCCATTATTCTTTTTCACCATGACAATATTATCCATTCATTTAGGATATTTCACCTCTATAATAAATATATATTTTTTAATATTTTTTCCTTTATATTTAATTTTAGAGGTGTGAGTTAGGGGCATTCTTCTTACTATCTTCTTAAATCCTCAATGCTCTAATTCCAAACCCAAAGGATGAGTGGCCACATTGGGATCAAGGCCTGGATTTCTGTATAGTTACAAGAAAACACATCTATTAGTCTCTTTATAAATTAAATTTACACCTCTTACTCTTCATAGGTCATAGAAACACTAATTAGAGTGGGTTGTGGATCATTTTTTGTACGCATATTTATTTCTCTGAGCTTATCCATGGTGGTGGAGACACCTTTCTCAAATATAGGATGGGAGTCCTTGAGATATTTTTTTCATTATATTTAATCCATTCCATCTTGTGTCCCATATTCTATTTCTTCTTGATGTTTAAGTTATTATGTATGAAATTCAGAGCTAGGGGAGGAGTTAGTATTTGGACATCCAAAAGAATAGGTACCCATTTCTAACCCAAATGATGTTGAAGGGTCTTCTTGGAGCATATAATAGAAAATATGGGTTGGGAATCAACATCCTTGACTTTCACTATTAATGATACAAATTATTCTATACTAAATAATGAAGAAAATAAATTATGAAGTTCATTGGATGAAATGAAGTCATATCCATTTAAGCATTCACCACTTCTTAGTGGATCAACAATTTCTCTTCTGTTATCAGACATGATTTCCACAATTGAAATTATGGAATTCACTAAACAAGTGGTTGGATTGGGTCCATACTTTCTATTTTATTGATATGAAACACATAATCTACACTGATATGTTTGAATGTGTTAGATGGGATTTTTCCAGACCATTTAAAGAATTGATTCTTGTTATATATTTTTCCACATACCTTGTTCCCTTTGAGTGATAGAATTCTTCTTCAATATACTGAGATACACAAATTTTAAATGGATACTTGTCACCGAGAAATGTACCAAATTTACCATTAAATCAATACATGAGACATTGGTGGTATGATGTATGAGTGGCTGCATGTTGATGTAGCCAAGGCCATCCAAGAAGAATGTTGAAAAATGTGTCAGGTTGGACTACCATGAAATCTGAATTGGATATAAGATTCCCAAATAGTATTCTTAATGCGATATCTCTTAGAGGTTCTTGTTATTTCATGTCATAACCTTGATACATCATAGTGGAACAAGATAAGTCATATTCAGTGAGACCCAATAGATGATGTGTACAGATGGGAATGAGGTTGACTCCTGATCCATTATCAATGAAGATTCCTCAGATGTATATATCATTAACCTTGAAAGACAAATACAATGCTCTAATGTGTCCATGTACAAAATCATCCTCATTTTGATCAATGAATGATCAAAATTCATGACATTCTGTAGGATCATTCTCTATATGGTAATCCTCAGTAGCAGCAACCTCCGTTTCAAACTCTTGAGGACTTGAAAGAGCCTCAATAAGTGCTCATAGGTGATCTTTTGAAAGATTAAAATAATCCAAAATTGATATCATGGATTGCATATGGGGTAGTTGTTTCAAGACATCATGTTTTTTTTCCAAAGGCTAGTGTCTTCCAGAATTGATAGGCAGTTTTACAGGTGTCTTAGAAGTTGATGCTTCAGATGTAGATGTATTGTATATCGGGGCAGAAGTTTGAAATAATTCTTCTCGTGGAAGAGTATACTGACTAGGTCTAGCTACATGCAAGGAGAGTGGTGTTATATCCACTAATAAATCTTCCAAAATGATCATATTGGGGATGATCCATTCATGTGGGGGAGAGTTCCATTTTTCTTGCTGATCCCACTAAAGGGATCTCCCGTGAGTTTCTTCCACATAAATAGTTGGATCAAGGGTGTTGTAATAATTGTGGCTTCTAAAATATCCATGTATTCCCATGTATCTAGTACTTTTACTTCTTCCTATTGTTCCTTAATAAGGTACATGGAATTCAGGTTCATAACCAAAATCATCATTTGCATATGGGTCCATTAAATTGATAATGTTAACAGAACTGATGATGAATTCCTCATTTGATGAAGATTCTTCTTGAAACTCTAGTTCCTTTTGTGAAATTTGGAAGGTTAATGAATATTATTTTGAGATAATTGGAATGAAATATTCAAATTACAAGGAAAACATTGACATCAACCCAATCTCTTCTTCTCCTAACCACTCATTATCTTTCTGACAATGTTTCATCTTTGAGGGTTGGCCTTTAGAGGAATGATCTTTTGATGAAGATTTATTTTCTATAGAGGAAGTTTCAAGAGTCATAGTTGTTTGCTTCAATGGTGTTAATAGAATTGAATGAGTTTTATTCATTTTTTTCCTGACCATCCAATCATTATACCTCTGTGCATTTTTTCTTTTGACTTCCTGTCATCCACCTTCAACCTCTAGAATGGTAGTAGTAACACATGCTACTTGAGCTGATGAACTTTTTGGTTTCACTTTTTCAGAGTCCAACATTTTTATATAAGATATTTGAAAACATAACCCTCTTCAAAAGGGTGCCTCAACATTTGATAAAAGAAGAAACAATTTGGGAGATCTTTATCTCCTTCTTTATTTAGTTTCATCAGCCTTGGAAACTAAAATAAATTATTTTATAAAGATGAAATGATGAAACCAGGAACCTTTTAATTCTAAAATGAATAAACATTGTTATTTAATTCTTCAAAATTCATCTGCCTTTGATCTTTTTTTATCATCTTGATGAGGAGGTCATTTCTGTTGATTCTAGGGAGGTGGATCCATATAGTATGATGAATTTTTTGAAGTAAAATAGAGTACATGTTCTTGTTTTAGAGTATCATTATTGGCCTATGATTTTCCTATTATACATCATGTATTTGATGGGATTAAATGATACTTATCTTTTGTTTCCACAATGGAATTATCTACTTGATTGGAAATTGAAGTAAGGATATGAAACCCTCCTATGTATTTCACAAAGATTACTGGTGTCTGTAACTCATCACAGAGATTTTCCACATAGATTAATAGTAGCTCTTTATGAGGGAGTGGAAGACTTTTTTAATATTTTAGTCCTTTACATTAAGAAATGAAATTTTAAAATCATTAATTTTCCCATTTATATAGTTTTTATGAACGAAGACTATTTTCTTATGAAGTATTGAGTTTGATTGTAAAAGGAATTTCTGATGGAAGTCATCCCATCAATTAATTGATCAAGACTTCAAAATTGTATATGAAACAAAGGCTACCCCATGTAATGGTTTCACAAAACATCTTATCATTACACCTTCTTCTTGTTGAGGGTCCCCATCTTAGGATCACAGTGAGAAAAAAATGTGTTAAGTTCTCCTCCAGATCTCCTGAACCATTAAATATTGAAAATGTGGTATTTAGAAAGTTTTCTGGGGAGGGATCAGATCTACCCATTCTAGGTAAGAAATATTTTTAAATTTTATTGGTTCTATCCATTTTCCATATATTCAAATTGTTTTTTTAATGCATTAATTATATTCATAAAAATTTGTATAATATATGGTTCAACTATGACTTGTACTAGTGAAGTTACTAAATCTTGACCTGATGCGATGACTCGAAAAAACCACCAGTGGTGGTGTTGCTTATATTGGTCTGGGATATCCCATGGGGACAGGCCTATAAGGATATGTTTGATATTTTTTCATATTTTTACCCAATGGAGGGAAATCGTTATCCACATCTATAGTTTTAAAATAAATTCTCTGTTGGGGACCTCCTACTGGATGTGTAAGTTGACGATCTTCTTGTGGAACATGATTGACAAGACTGCTACTTTGGAGTAACTCTACATTGAGTATATTTAACTCCATAATCGCCTCCTCTTTCTAGTAAATTTTTTTATTAAGCGATAGAGATTGACCTCTTGCAGTTGAAAAGTGATACATGATTTGACCTTTACCTTTCTACTTTTTAAATTCCCTTCAAAGAGGTGAGAGTTAGTTACATAAGGGGATTCCTAGATTCTAGGTAAGGATTTAATTTCAATTTTTCACACCACCTTTATTTTCATTGGTGGGTAGCATATTATGAAGAAGAACCCCATCCTCCGACTCCCAAGAACTAGAATCATTTTATTAAGGATAGTCCATAACAACATTAATGATGTTCAATGATGCATAATGCAATGACGTTATTCTATCAGTTTGTTTGAAATATTGTCACATTTTATGCCCTACATGAGACTTTATTCTCCTATATGATGACTTCCCAAAAACTGTTAGATGGACAGTAACTAGAAGGGAATACATGGATAGTTCTGTTGTCCATTAAATTTTTGGATTCCACCCTAGTCTTGAAAAAATGGATTTCTGCTAAGGAGGGGATTTTGGATTTGAGAAATCCCCCATCCTTATGGTCTAGGGCTCTTCATGTTCCTGTTCATCCCTAGTCAATGTTTTCTTTTTTATGCTATATAGCTAAGTATTCAAGACCTATAATTATAATTTATTATTTCCTAGTTAATGGTAGGAAATAGAAGAACACGCTCCAACTACCAATGTGATAGTAAATATGAAGACTTCCTTAAGGATATGCCTGATATGATGGGATCGGGTGTTCAAAAATTCATGACAGTTCTTGCTCACCTTGCATGAGTTATGAATAATAACTTGAATCATGTGGAACACCCACCTCCTCTAAGTAACGATCAAGTTGATGTAGAATCCTTATTGTAGCAAAGGCCTCCCATGTTTAACGAATCTTCTAATCCCCTCTTCATGGAACAATGTATTTAATCCATTGAAAAGATACTCTCCATCCTCTAGTGCTCGAATGAAGAGAAATTTGTACTGAAGGTTTATCGTTTTGATGGGGAAGTTGATCATTGGTGGAAACTGATCAAGAATACAAAGTCCCATGATGAAATTGATTCCATGGATTGGGAGGAATTCAAGAGGATGATTTTCAACAAATATTTTCCTCAATCCGTTTATATCGAGATGGAAAGATAGTTCATTGGACACATTCAAAAGGAAAATGATTCCATCGGGGCGTATGAATCAATCATTACAAGGCTTTTAATGTACGCCGTTGGCTTTTTCATGAACAATGAAAGAAAGGTGGATCACTTCTTTATTGGACTACTGTTGATTCTATGAAAACCATTGGCGATTCGAGACATCGACTGTTATGAGGATATTGTTCATTATGCCCTTAGGATTGAAATGGATATTGGAGACTCTCAGTGGTCTCATGGGCGCAATGAAAATAAGAGGAAAATGGACAAAAACATGGATTGTTAATCAAACAAATCCCATGATGGAAATAATCCTGACCTTTCCCCTTATAAAAATTGTGGAAAGAAGCATCTTGGTAACTATTTGAAGAGAACCAAGAATTGCTTCAAATGTGGAATGTTTGGTCATGTGGCCAAGAATTTTCAAAAGGATATAAAAAATCCCACTAATGTTGAAGAAGAAAGGATGGTTCATATTAAAACTCATTATGCAGTGTAGTGTTACAACTATAATGAGCATGGGCATTATGCGAAAAATTACCCTAAGTCGAGAGTTGCTTGAGGCAATCAACAACAGCCTCCAAGGTAACAAGGAAGGGATTATTCTATCACAACTACTGAGGTGGATCTGGAAAATGATGTAGTGACAGGTATGCTAGTTCTTCATTCTTGAATATAGATCATACTATTTTATTCTGATTCAACGCATTCTTTCATATCTTTCATGTATAATATAAATATTCAAATACCACCTCAAAATTTAGAGGAAAAGTCATATATGAGAATAGAAAATGGAGAAATTATTGTGTCCATGGTTTATAACTCCTCCCCGGTTAATTTTTGTGGACTAAACCTCCCATAAAATATTGTTATACACCCTTTAGTGGATTTAGACGCTATCTTGGGCATGGATTAGTGGTCTTTATACAATGATAACATCAACTTTAAGGAAAGGTAGATCACTCTTCACATCTCAATGAATCCTCCAATTCTATACATGTGTAAGGAGGAAGATGAATCTCGTTTAGGATCATAATCTCATGTGTGGATATTACTACCTTATGATCAAGAATATCTATCTCAAATGCTGGAGACAAATGATAGAATCATTCTTGAAGACATAACCATTGTGAGGAATTACACATAGGTATTACCTGAAGAGTTGTCTGGTCTTCCTCCTGACCGAGAGGTCATGTTCTCAATTGAACATATCCTTGGATCTATGCATATCTCAAAGACACCTTACAGAATGGCCACCAAAGAGCTGGAAGAGCTGAAGAAGCAGTTACAAGAGAATATGGAGAAGGGTTTTATACGCCCGAGAGCTTCACCATGGGGTGCGCCAGTCCACTTCATCAAGAAGAAGGATTGATCAATATGCCTCTACATTGATTATCATGAGCTCAATAGAATCACAATAAAGAACAAGTATCCTCTACCATGGATAGATGACTTGTTCGATCAACTTTGTCGGGCCAGTTATTTCTCTATAGTGGACCTTCAGTCGGGATATCATCAACTAAAGGTTAGAAAGGAAGATATTCCCAAGGATTCCATTTAAACGAGGTATGGAAATAATGAGTTCATAGGGATGATATTCGGACTCACTAATTCTCCAGAATGTTTCATGGATTTAATGAATAGAGTCCATAGAGATTACCTCAACAAATTTTTGGTAGTCTTTATTGATGATATTCTGATATACTACAAGATAAAGGAGGAACATGGGGAGCATTTGAAAATTGTGTTAATGAATTTTGGAAGTGAGAAGTTGTATGAGAAGTAAAGTAAATTTGAGTTATGGATGGAGGAAGTATCTTTTTTAGGGAATGTTATCACTAGAAAAAGAATATTTGTGGTCCCTTCAAAGAGAATGGAAATTGAAGAGTAGCCCAGGCCAACATCTGTAACATTGATCCGCAGATTTTTGGGTATAGCTGGGAATTATCGACAATTCATGAAGAACTTTTCATGATTCTCAAACCCAAATACAAAGATAATGTGGATGGGGTTAAAGTTTGTTTGCACACAAGAATGTGAAGATTGTTTCAAGGAGATGAAAAAGAGGCTTATCACTGTGCCAGTACTCACACTGCTGACAAGTGGAGAACTCTTTGTGGTGTATAGTGATGCTTCTAAGAAGGGATAAGGTTGTTTGATAATGAAAAATGATAAATTGATAGCCTAGGCCTCAAGGCAGCTAGAAATCCATGAGAAAAAACTATCCCACACATGATCTGGACTTGGCAGTTGTGATATTTGCGTTGAAAATCTGGCTGCATTATCTCTACGGGAAGAAATGTGAGATATAAAATGACCACAAGAATCTCAAATATATATTCACATAGAAAGAGCATAATATGCACCAGTGGGGATAGGTAGAGCTCATCATGGATTTTGAATGCTCAATCCACTACTGTCCCAGTAAGGCAAACAAGGTCATCGATGCTCTATGTATAAAGGATCCTCCATCTTTATCATTGATGAGAATTGAAAAGGATCTGATCTTATTATATTTGAAAATGATGGAGATGGGAATCATTAAGGGAGGAATATCATCAAACATTTCTCAAATTATATATAAACCATCCCTCTTGGATAAAACAAATGATGCTCAAAGAAAATATGTGGAAGTTCAAAAAAGAGTGGAAGCTATTAGAAATGGGAAATCCACATATTTCAGAATTGATGGGGAATAAGTTGTAAGATTTGGAAAATGAATATGTCTACCAACAGATCCATAGATAAAGAAGGAGCTACTGAATGATTCACATAGATCGAACTTCTCTATCCACCCAGGGAGCACAAAGATGTATCGATATCTCCATAAAATATTTTGGTGGGACAAAATGATAAGGGATATTGATGAATGTACATAAAAGTGCCTGATATGTCAACAATTGAAATCTAAGAGGCAAACGTATAAGGGGATGATTCAACCACTAACCATACCAGCATGGAAGTTGGAGAACATTACCATGGACTTTATCACTAGACATCAAAGGGCATCTAGAGGAAACAATGCTATATGGGTCGTTGTGGAACATCTTACAAAGACAACTCAGATTATTACATATCGATAGGACCTCTTATTGGATCAACTTTTACAGAATTACATCTATGAAGTGGTAATTCTGTATGAAGTACCACTATCTATCGTATTTTATCGTGATCTAAGATTCCCCTCGAATTTCTGTAAAAGTCTCCAACATGATCTAATAACTGAACTAAACTTCAGTACGACCTCTCATCCTCAAACTAATGGCTAATCTGAGTGAACTATTCAGACACTGGAAGACATGTTGAGAGCATGTTCTGTGGAATTCAGAGGATTATGGGACTGACATCTTCCAATGGTTGAATTCTGCTACAACAAAAGTTTCTACTCGAGCATCTGAATGGCACCATATGAAGCCCTTTATGGGAAAAGGTGCTGAACACTAGAATGTAGGGATGAAGTCACTGAGCATAATCTACTAGGACATGAAATTGTCGAAGAAATGGTGGAGAAGGTGAAAACCATTTAGCATCATATCAATCCATTCTAATGTAGACAAAAAAGTTATGCGGATAACCGTCAACAAGACCTTGAGTTAAATGTCGGAGACATGGTATTTCTATGATTATCTCCGTAGAAGAAGTTCATTAGGTTTGGAAAGAAAGGGAATCTAAGTCCTAGGTACATAAGCCCCATCCAGATCCTTGATCAAGTCGGAGTTGTGGCCTATCGACTGTAACTTCCACCTAACATGTCGAAAATACATGATGTCTTTCATGTATCTCTCTTAAGGAAGTACATAACAAACCCTTCACATGTACTCTCTTTACAGGTGGTATAGTTGGAGGATGATCTCTCTTATGAGGAGCATCCAGTGAAGATATTGTATTGTAGAGACAATGTTCTACGCAACAAGAATACTAATTTGGTCAAGGTACTATGGCAAAAAAATAAGTACAAAGAGAGAACATGGGAACTGTAGGAAGCAATGAAGGAAGAGTACCTACACCTGTTTTTGTCTTATAATTTAATACGAAATTTCCAGGGTGAACCTATAATTTAGAATAAGCAAATGAATGTTTTAAAACTAGTTTTTAAAAATGAATTATGATTTTAATTAAATATTAAATTAATAATATTTAGCAAAATATTTTTGAAAAATGGAACTCATTTTTGGATTCTACATGTCAAAAAATGGTTAGGGTTAATTTTTTATATTTTCCTAAAATACTTGAATTTTTTATGAATAGTAAATTATGGTAACTTGCTGTATATATACATTATAAGATAAATAGACTATTAACAGCATTATGGATGATGTCACCACCCTTGGTTCAAATTCACATGAACCATTCACTATTCTTGTTCATGGAAGACTCATTATTCCTTGCCTTTTGAGGAATTAATAAAATAATGAATTTTTTTTTGAGAAATACCTTCCCTCCTCCACTATAACCCCCCCCCCCTCACTCTCTATTCTTTTAACTCCTCTCAAGACTTGTGAATTACCAATATTCTGACCAAAGATCTCCCCAAGATACTCCCCCGAATCCAAAATCTCCTAGCCATGTAAAAATACCAAAACCTCTCCCCTTAAAAGTTTCTCAAAGTAGGAAGTCTTGGGAGGTAAATTTCTCTTTCCAATTCCTTCATTTCTTTTATATATTTTTTATTTTTTTTGTTTCTATCCTCACCTCCATTCACCAAAATGATATGATAAATCCATTAGAATACATGTACTGGAATTATATTATGCTAATTGGATACTTCATTATCTTCTTCTCCTTTCCTCAACTTTTGTTTGAAATAAATTAAAGCATCTTTTGAGATGTGCCAATTTAGCACGTTCAAGGATAATGGTTAATAAATTTCTATTATAGTAATTAAACCTAGTGATGAAATTTTTTTTGTTATGGTTGAAAAATTTATATATATAAGTAATATATTCTATTTTTATTCTGTAATCTTTTTGTACAAATGGTATTAGGATGTAAATCAAAACATGTTCTTTGTAATCAAACCGTCCAATTAACAAAAACAGTTGTCACTATTATTTATATAATAGTTTGACATAAATATCAGTAACTAAATTAAATTTAAAACCATTTAATCTCTGGAATGTGCACTAATATAATATAAATTCATTTCTGGACAACCACTTACATCTTTCATGTTTATCTTAACTTGAATATAAGTGAACCGATCTTTTAAAACCACGTAAACAAACTTGCATGAACAATGAAATTGAACCTTATAACAAATCAAGAAGGCCATGACTGAACTAAAAAGGGTTATAATAAATAAATTACATATATAAAAGGTTCGGTACATATTAATCAATAAGCCTAATTTTTTATTCATGTCTATAATAACAAGTGGGGAACACCAACAGATTTTAAGTAAATGGATCCTCTCTTTTTCAGTATTAATCAAGATTGTTCTCAATACTATGCCTTATTTGTGTAACACCAAGTGATAGGGTATGTTTTCTATCCTACACTATACTTACCCAATGTTTTATAAGTGATGAGAAACCCGTTATCTCGCTCATCAATCCCTCTTTGTTACACCTGATACCATGTTGATAAATCGTAATGGATTCTACCTAAACTTCATTTATTCCATCGGGTTGCTCTATCTTTCATTCTACCAAAATTTATTTTTCTTTTCTTTTTAGGTAAAACATCTACATTTTATTAATATTCTTCATAATCATGTTCCAAGATCCATCTCTCATTCCCTTTCAAGGATATACATGCTTTTATGTGAATCCCTCCTCGATACTACACAATAAGCACAATCATTTTAAAGGAAGATCTCAAATTTTTTCCAAATTCCAGGTGCACTCTATCCAATGTTTTAAGAAACCATTATCTTTATAAAATCAGTATTTTTTATTGGTTAAATTCTGGATTTATATAAAATTATTTCCTTCTTTCTATTTTAATTCTCTATAGTATTTTTCTTTAAAATCACACAAAAATGTTTTAAAGCTAATGTTTCTCAAATAAATTTCATATATGTTTTCAATTATATTTTTCACCACCTACCATTTTATATTCCTATATTACCTTACTAACATCCATGTATTTTCTAATCCCTTTCTATCATGGAGACTTTCATGACACACTCATTGGTTATGCTTTATGTCATGATTTTAGTACTCAATTGTTTCCATAGGTTTCCTTATATTTATGAAAGATTGATTATGTATGATTATTTATTTGGAATGTATATTTATGTGGCAATAATATTTATGTGGAAAGAATATTCATGAAAAGTTTCAGATGGTTTTTCCCCGATATCTCTCCAATGCATTGGGCAGTGTCAAGTCTCATGATATGGGATGTGAAACGTGATTGGCGGTTAGCCTCAAACCGTACTAAAATGGGAAAAGGGATTGGCGGTTATCCTTGAATCTTACTGAAGAAATGTTTTATAATTATTACACATTTATATAATCCCATGCATATATGATATGATTTCATATGTTCCATGATTTGTTATCATTATGTCATGCCTCCTAACTCATGTGCATAAGATGTATCCTTATGTTCAATCCCTTACTGGGATTTTTAGCTCATCCCTTTTTTCATGTGTTCCCCAGGGTACCCTATATAGATATCAGGGCTCAATGGAAGTTAGGTGCTCATTATTGAGATAAAATAAAGACATGTTTTTTTACCCCATGTTTTATGTTTTTTGTACCTAGTCTTCCATGACACTAGAATTAAAAATCCTTGTCTTGTTCTCTAATGTATAATTATGGTAATAATTATACAATTTTGTATGTAAAAGTCTTGGGTTACTATATCTAGGATTCTTCTAAACCATCTTGGATTCTATTTTTGTGCCAACCCTTCTGATTTTATAGATCTTTGTAAAAACATGGGTTTGTTTCTTGATTCGATAGACACTACGATCAACCATTTATGATAAACACTATGTTATTAATGACATTAATTCAATCTGAATGATTATATATTATTAGTGGGAGTCTAGTTTTATATGATGGAATTATCAAGGAAAAACGATCTCATCAACCTGCCCTCTTTTATCCTGATGTTGTTGAGAGTAAGTCGAGGATTTTTTTTGTTGAGCATGCCATTGGTCATGGACAAGGTATGTTTGAGGTAGCTAGCCTGGGGCTATAATGTTTCATGATACAACATATGGTGGGCTTCCAGAATTAGGGATCACATTGAAATTTAATGCTCCATACACACCCCATCCTATAATATGAATGTAAGATGGGGTGTTGGAAGTCTGTTTTCAGAACCTGATTAATGCGATGAGGAATGTTCATGGACGGGATCATTTATACTTCCATATCTTTGGATGTCATTAATCCAATAGATATGATAAGTATATTTTGAATTTCATCCCTTATATTACCTTAACGTGACTTTTAAACTCTTAATATGTTAATATTTTTGTCTTCAAATTGAAAAAAGTATTTCATATATTGAGGTGCATATCATGCATATAATCTTATGACAATGACTTTGGAATTATATAATGATGGGAGGATAAATTCATTAGCATGAAAGGTATTTTATATTTATAAAACAATTTCCTAATGTTTATAATATTATATTCATATTTTTTTAGAGGTTCTACTACTTGGTCTGTCCAATGGGGATGTTTCCTAACTACATTATTGTACGCACTGAGGTTGGTTGGGATTTCCTCTTCTATAATTGAAGGTAGGTGATCCATAGGAGGATTGTAGAATGACTATCATCTAGGGATTTATAATGGTTGATAAAGGATTTGAACTATTTATGACAAGGCATCATACGTGAATG
This sequence comes from Viscum album, assembly GCA_963277665.1. Lineage (NCBI taxonomy): Eukaryota > Viridiplantae > Streptophyta > Magnoliopsida > Santalales > Viscaceae > Viscum > Viscum album. Next base: position 689,048,190 of record OY728134.1, on the reverse strand, counting down.
ACCTCGTTTTTCTCAAGTGGCTCGCGGTAAGAGGGCTTTCACAACACTACATTGCCAATTGGATAATTTTCTTTGAATGGTTAAATATTACGATGGGGTAAACTTTCACATAGAACGCATTCATGGGGTGTACTAGAATAGTGGATTAAAACTAGGTTAAGACCCTCTTTCTACTTGAAATTTTGGATATGTGAAGAGTTGTTTTGTCTCCCATCAAGATATGTGATCTCAAGATCGATCATATTTTTGACATGAAGTAATACTTTATGGTGAACTGTGTGATGAGGAATAGCATAATTACTACTACTGCTCCTTTAATCTTGTAACAATATGGTAGGATCTGTATATGCCAACGATAAGAATTGGATGAATTCAATAAATCCATCATTAATAAGAGACAAATCATCAATCAGATATTGATCTTACAATTGTGTATGATAAGGCTTCCTTTTATATGTATTATTTTTATCAATTTGAGACACTTGATTGGGAATTTGGTTTTCATTGGCACATGTATTTTCCTACCATGGAGTGTCTTTTGGGATAAGAAAATTGCCTCTAGTTGAGGCAGGCATATGTTATAGATTTAGTTGTCTGTATGTTATAGGGTATTCTACCCCATGACCCTGATGTACATGAAAACTGGTATCTATCTGTTATAGGGTGAAAATATGATGACACATCCCACCTGTAAAGAAATATTTGTGTTTTTTTTCACTTGGAAACTACTCTCATAGCTTATATGATATTCTGGAAGGTCTGTAGGATGTTGGCTTCAATTTTTCTCTTCCCTTTCAACATTTTCAATATGTGGTTGGTGAAATTAGTGACTAGAACAGGGATATACATGAATGTCATATATTGAGTACATGTATGTTTCTTCTCTAGTCCTATAATTCCTATTAAAGGATATAATAAGTACTCATGTGTGGGGGTAGTGTGTTGTGTCTTACCCATTCCCATCATCTAGAATTTCTTAGTAACTTTTATTGTGTACTCTCAAATGAGGCTATTGGAAGGCTTGATGGGTTATGGAATGTGTATTTTCCAACTCACAATATGCTTCCATTCCTGTTTAGTGGGATTATTTGAATGTTTCCATGTGATTTTGTCAGTTTTTTTATACAGGTGGATGAGTGTATGTATATGCTAAAAATATACCACCAAAATTGGTTTGTGGGCTTCTATTGAGGGGAAAATAATTTAACATTTCTCCATATTGTCTAGTTATCATTCTAGGAAGTCCATCTTACATGTGGGGGTCTAATAGTCATGGGTTGTTCCATTGTGGACAACACAGTCATCATGTGGAGCGGCTACTACAATAAGGCATTGATGATGGTGATTGCTGGAAGGAGCCCCTTTGAAACACCCATGTGTCCTCAGGGTGAGGCCATATGTGGCATCATAATCAGCCTCCATATGATATAGTATAGATTATTTGATGAATTCTATGGATAAAATTCTGAAATAGTTTAAGAGGGTGGTAATCATCATCTTCATTAATACCACATGTCATCACTAACAAGATGGTTGGTGGTTATACACAAATTGGAGGGCCTTTGGGTCATCCTTTGAGGATGGTATAGTACCGTTTAAATGGTATTACTAGACTAGAGATTTAGAGACCCACTGTTGAAGATGATGGGTTGGTGATGTAGTCCTCCATGTAGACAGAGACATGACCCAATTATTTGACATGGTGTGCATTGGTGAAAGCTAAAAGTACATCATTGGATTTAGGGGAGTTCTAAAAAGGTGTTCATTTATATAAAAAAACAAAAATAAGATACTCCATCAATGAAGAATACCATTTGGATAAACACATGTGTGATTTATTGCCTTTTTATCCGTATTTTATCAATTGAAAGTGGTCTAATAGATTTGTGAAACTATCATCATTCTTAAGAATTCAGGTCGGTTTCATCATCTTTTCCCTCAAAAGTGTGTTTAGTTTTTGAATCATTGTCATCCAATAGTATCCAATAGGTTTTTCCATGGAACAAGAAACACCCAATAGTTATGTATCAATGGGGACTTTCTTTTCAAATGTAGGTTCTCGCCAGGTGGTTTGGAAGAAGATTCTTGAGAACTCACATTAGTTGAGAGGATGGGAGGTTGGGCTTATCAAACCCTTTTGGAGGGAATTTTTACCTACTAAGGGAATCTATTATATATTTAAGACATATTCCCAAATCCTTTATTAATTCCCTAGTACAAAGGGGTACGTCCTCGAATGTGAAACTGATCATTAACATTTATGGGATATAGAATCATCTGTTTGTATTTTAGGATATGCATCAATTAATATATTTATATATATACTAGTTTCTACCTCAATGGTTCCCACTTATATACATATTATGGATTCTTTGGTCATGATTATGATGACATCGGCTTTCTAGACACGTAGCGGGGAACTCTAGAGAATATTATCATCTAGGGAAATATGATTTGTTTTAATTTTGTGATAGAACCCATAAATTGGATTCCTATGTATCCATATAAAAGGAATTACAACCCATAGAGTTATGTTTGAAATTTTAGGGCACATAATGCCTTTTAGGTCACGCGATCATGACCTAACTATACAGTTTAATGTCATGTGGCAAGAATATTTTGGCAGAAAGTGCCTATTAAATGTTTGGTGTGGGACTTATGTCGGGGCAACTTAGTGAACCTGGAAGGGATATGGATTACTAATTTGAATCAATACACTAAAGGAATGTGGCACAAAATGAACATTGTTGATTAGGGGTGTTGGTTTTGGACCTCATAGATGGCTATAATGTAAACCATATGGATTAGAATCATGGACCACATAGTTTAGTTGGTCTCTCAGAGGTGTATGACCCTTTGAAAGGATTGTGTTAGGGATTATTCCTAAAGAGTATTACATGTAGTGATTTGGGAAATTTTAATGGGTCTTACTCCTAATAAGTTTTCTCATATTAAGGGAATTATGTTTTGTGATTACTCTTGAAGGAAATTCTCATTGAGCACAGACCTTAGGTCGGCATCCTACGGTTCCAGTTCCAGGAAGGAATAATAGTTATCATAGTTTAATTGAGAAAATTATACGAAGGATGTCATGACCACCATTAACTTCTAATCACACATGAGTCTTGATCAGGGTGATAAATAAGAGGAAATGGAAGACTTGATGAACAACACACTATGATTTTTTCCACAGGTGGACTTGGTGAGAAATCCCAAAGGGGGAGGGATGGAGTGTGGGGTGCACCCATCGACTTTTCCATTGGATAGTGGTGGACGAGTCTGGGGTAAGAATATCCCCCTATTCACTTTACCCTATAATGGGTACAAGTTATGGGGAACTAGGAAGGAAGGCATCATGAGATTGGAGAGATGGATCAGGTACCAATTCCCTCTCTGACCTAGTTTCTAGGACGTATAGATGAGCAAGAGTGAAACCTACCACAAGAAAGTATAGGAGTTTACTCCTGGAGGAATTCTATAAAATTGGTTTCACAATAGGGAAGGAGGATTTAATTCAATGTCAAAAGGGAACATAAGTGTTATACCATCCCTCCTTTCATGGAACCATAGGCTTTAATGCTTAAAGATGAGAAGGATCATACATGGTACTAAACATATTTTCTATTATTGGGAACTCCCTTACAGTGTCCCTATGGTAGGGGTCCTAGTGACTATGGAAATAAAAATCCACATTCAACCCAATGATCCTAACCATCTGGTAGGACCATTGAAGAAAACCCTGAACCATATCAATACAATGAAGAATAGGATACATGTTGGTGTTACATTTCCGGGGGTTTTTTATGTTAAGAGACATCGGTGGAGGTATCAAATTTGTCACTTTTAGATAATTTATTTAAAGGGACAAAAGAAATGCAATTGTTTTCTTGGAAGAGGGATAAAATGGGTTGGCTCACACAGGATGAAGGGTAAGGCGAACCAATGTGTCTCATGTAGGGGGTTATTCATGTAGTTAGTCATGAGATAACAAGATTCAACTTGTGAAATGGACTAACCGGGCCGCTACACATGGGAGAGACCTTTATCAATCCTTCAAGGGTCTTTATAGGTGTTCTCAGAAGTCACTCGGATTGGTCCCTGGTTGAGGGAGGGTGCCTCATGATAGATATTGTTAGTCATGAGTTGTGTGAGTGCCTCACACAGTTTTTGTTCATTTTAAACCATGTGAAGAGTTTAGTTTCACAATCCCACTTTAATACCACTCCATTATGTTTTATAAAGCTACCAATATCATTTTGTATCGGTAGAGCACATGAATAGGGCGATTAGATCAGCACTTGGCCATAAAAAATTATTTTTCTAAACAAATGAAGACACTAAGAACCTATTTTCAGGAAAATATGGGACATTGGTCAAATGGTCAATCTCCATCGGGTTTATTGGGTAAGAGTTAACATAGTTTGGTCACAAAGTGCTCCACATTGGTACCTTGCTCACCAACAGTGGTTGGGGTACTTGGGAGAAATGGATTTGGAGGATTTTCTTATCCTTTTCTATATTTATTTATTCTTTACCCTTCCCTATAAGGTATTTACCTTTTCTTCCTTTTCATCCACGTGACAAAATATAATCTCAAAATTCATGTAACACATGCTATCAAAGAAATTTAATTTATATGAAAACAATTTCATAAAATCTCAGGGTGCTACATTCTTCCCACCTTAAAATTAGTTTCTACCACAAAATTACATCACTCTAACACAAAAATAAAGCATAATTATGCCTTATCACATCCACAAGTCCCATATAGCTTCCTAAGATTTGTCATTTATACATAAAATTTTAACCAATAGAGTGATCTTATTTTGCAGAACATTGTTTCTATGATCCCAAATCTCCAATGATTGTTTCTCATATAAAATATATTTCTCAAGTGGTATACATGTGATGAATTAGGTATTTACCTTCTTAGGATACATACAAGGAACACATCATGAACTTGAGAGAGGATCTGTAGTAGCACCAAGAGAAAATATACCATCCAAACTTAATTAATAATATCGTATGGGAAAATATAGCTTGGGCTAAACATTCCTTTATTCTTGAACACCATATCCGTCTTACATGGATATATTTTTAGAAAAACTTTCTTAATAACAAGAAAATAAAAATCTCCTCATCAATCGTAAGAATAGGTTTTTTATTGATTTCGTTCTTCCCTTGTTTGTTTTTTAAATATATGTAACCTTCATAGAAATTTATGCATCTATCGAAAGTCAAATAGATTTATATGTACAACGTTTTTTCACTACATTTCATTTCTATACGTCGTTTCATAGAGGTCTTCATAAGGGTGCATATGAATACATTTTTGAAAGCTATTATTTTATGAAAACACGACTAGAGGTAGGTGTTGATCCCAATTACCTATGAAGTAGATAAAAAACATTACAATATAACCTATAGTGTTTGAATAGTTCTCTAAGGCTATCCATATAACGTAGGATGATATATAAATATGAAACTCAACTCTTTATTAGGGTCTTGCTGAAGACTTCTCAATAACTTCAAGGTAAAACTGAGATCCTGATCAGATACAATAGAATGTGGTACTCTATAAAACCTTAACACTTACTTAATGCATATTATGGAAACCCTATTAAAAAGATAAATCCATATTAATATTACTCAAATCAACTATCTTTTTATGGAAATAAAAAATAATCCATATAAAATTATGACCTTTAGATGTTTTAGGGATTCCAAAACCAAAATACATGGTGATGTTTTGAAATTACATTTCTAGTATGGGTAATGGTTGTTATATCCCCTTTAACTTTTCGCTATCATCCATAATATAATAACATACCAAGAAATGTGTTAAATAATATGAAATATCTTTCTTTATTTGGTACCGCTAGAAATAATCTTTCCAGTCTTTTACATCATTATAATTCTAGGATAAATAGTGAATGAAGAACTATGATCTTCCTCTAACATCTCCTTGTTCATACATAGAATGTATAAAACACATACATGGTTTCCAAACCTTATAAATCCATCAAAACAATGATTAAACTCTTGAAAGTTTCTCACATTCTTCTATATATCTATATATTTTTTCTATGAAACATTAATGGTTACATTGATAGATAGATGAACTCCTATTTGAGAATGAAATTATGTATCCCCTTCCCTTATTATTTCCATATCCATCCTTTAAATACATAAATATTTTATATTTTTTTATCCTCATCATATATCATCTAACATAATCATTTCAAATCAAATCATCAACCACCTTTTTGAATTCCCTTTGGTGGTAATGTATTGACCATTCATAATATGTAATTAGTTCTAACTAGATTCTCCCATTCATATTCATGACAATAAACATTTATTATCATTATATTTATCACACCTTTCTCCATAAAAATTATTATTCCATATATTTATTGAAAAAAGTATATTTGATAACTCCAAATTATTATTTGGGTAGTTTTACTCATGAACCATTGATTTCCATGAGGTAAAAGATATGACCATATACTTTTTCATTAAAATACATCCTAGTCCCTTCTTTGATGGATCACTAAATATTACAAACCCTTATCCACTATATGGTAATCTAACCACAGGTGTGCTAACTAACCTTAACATTAGTTCATTTAAATTTAATTCACATTAATTTGTATAAAGTAATATATATCCATTGATAGTTAACATGGTTAGTGGATTATATATTCCTGATATTTTATCCAAAAAACGTTAATAATATCCATAAAATGAATAAAACATTATATATTTGTGTAAGTGGTTGGTCTGGGCCAACACTCAATAAATTTTTTCATTGATGGATCCACATATATATCATCCCTTGATATTATATAATCCATAAATGAATCCTTTTGTTTCCAAATTCACACTCGGTAAAATTTTCATGAAATCAATTCTTCCTAGTGTATTTAGTAAATTTGTCAAGTGATGTCAATGATCTTCCTTACTCTATGAATATATAAGAATTTTGTCTATACAGGCAATCAAAAATTGTTCAATGAAATCATTAGTGAATATATTAATTAAATCCATGAAGAAATTGGTGGAATTATTAAGACTAAGTGGAATAATTATGTATTCATAGTTTCAATACCTTGAATGAAATGTTGTCTTTGGTATATCCTTACTCTTTATTATTATTTGATGGTATCCAAAACCATTTTCAATAATGGTAAAATATTGAGTTTGGTATAATTGACCAAATATTTCATCAATACAATGTAGAAGATAATTTATCTCAATTGTTATTTGTTTATTTCTATATAATCAATGTGGAAGAACATAAACCCATCAGTCATTTAATAGATAAGAACAGGTGCACCCAAAGGGGACACACATGAATGATAAATCCCTTATTATGATTCACTTGGAGTTTCTTTTTTAATCAACAAACACAATCTGAGAATTTATAAAGGGAGTCTTTGAAATATTTGTGGAAACATGAATGAGTTATATTTGTAAATAAACTACATGATTCAATGGAATACTAGAGACTCATATAGAAAGACATCAAAGAATTATTACACAATAAGTATATTAGAGAGGCTGGTTTTATCTCAATCTATTTTAGAGAAACACCACTTTTTAATAAGAATCAAGAATTAATAAATAAATTTGATCTCTTTCAGAAATTCATATTTATCATCATATTGATAGATGATTATTGTTTGGCTCACAATATAAAATATTACTTCCCTTCCTCAACAATCTATGTGGGATTTATAGATAAATGAAATTCATTCCTATGATAACAACAAATTCTACTAGAGTGGGGACAATAAGATTTTTAGGATGTATATTCTCATAAACATTAACTAGAGAATAATCATAAAAATCAAATATGTTCATCAGACCAATAAGGGTTTTAATTTATAATCCAATATCAAATTATTGTAATGAAATTTTGATACATGTGAAAAATTATTCAGATATAAAAGAGGGGATAGATCGACAACCAAATAAGACATTAAAAGATCTAGAGTGAATGATAATTGACCCATTCACCACATCATTATCGTACCCCTTGTAAAAAATATTGGTTTCATGATATTTCCCATTATCTCTTAGATTAAGAGGATACTGACATTGATCATCCACATTAACCCTCATATTTGAGCACAAGTTTGCATAATTCACATACTCCTTATACTTGAAGAATTGGTGTGTGGGTTGTGAATTAGATGAAATATTTTCTACTTAATTTCATGAACCATACTATTAATTTCTTTTGGATATTAATTAGATTTATGACCCTCCCTTTCATAATTAATCCTCCTCCCATTTTCATTAATGTATCTCCCTTAATGTTGTTCCATATTTTTGGCATATAAATGGCTAAAATTTCAGTCAAATATTTTATTAAATTGAGTTTTTATATGAATTTGTATTCATTTATTTACCTAAACCATGGGAATGGTGCGAATATATAATTTCCATTTCTACCTTGATTTCACATCAAACTAGTTTCTCATAGCTACTAAATTATCTTATAACGAAATCCTTTTAAAGACATTGTTTTTGGACATCAAAGAATTGATCAACATTAATTTCAGATTATATGATAATTTTATAATTATACCTCACATGTCATAAAATATTGTCCTCATAGGTAACAAAAAATTCCACATCCAATTACTTTAGATCAAGTAATTACTTATCCATTTTCATATAAATGGTTTTGGGAAAATACATCTTAAAAAATAATCTCTTAAACTAATCCCACTATACAGAGTCAATTTCATCATAATCTCTATAAATGAATATAGGAGAATAAAATTTGTGATTTCAAGGAATGATACACAACAAAATTTATTCTTCAGAATCATTATCATAAACAATCCAGATAAACTATGAGATTGTGACATCAAACCATTACCTCTTTAGTAATTTTTGAATCATAATTACAATGAAATTAGAAAAAATATAAGGATATTTATATACCATAAATTCTGTGATAATTATCATAGAATACATTCATGGTAATTTAATACACCATAAGAAAGAAACAAATGTTCAATATGACATGTGTCCCACAAAAAATGTTAGATGAAATTCTCGAATCTCAAGTCTTACATTTATTCATAAGAATTTGAACCACATGTATATTAAATATAAGTTTATTATACATTTATTATAGAATTATAATCAAATATATCATACCACTTTTGATTTAATTATTCTCATTTAACAGAATTTCATTAAAAATTATTTGTTAAAATTACTTTTTCGTGTAATAAGTGCTTTTCTTTTCATGTATGTTTTGGTTTAGTAGTTTTTCCCCATGAAAGTTCAATATAGTTCCATAATATTATGAATTTTAATCATCATATATGTATAATTTATATTAATTATATACATATTTATAAGTATCCATAAAATTTAGATATAGAAAAATGAATTAAACCATTCATATCGACAATATAACTTACGCATGAACGATATCTCAATTGTTTTGACAGATGACATAAAATAAAAGTATATAGTGATTACCCATTATAAAATAATTATTTAAATTATTTGTGTAAAATTAATTAATTAAATATATTCTTAATACCATCCATTAAAAAATAAAAATGTATCACATCATTTTGTGGAGATGGTAGTATACACGTACACACGAGCGACGTTATCAGGTTTCTATGGATTAAAATGTAAGAAGATAAATTTTATTATATAATTACATAAAAATTATTATTTAATAAATATACTATATATATTAAAATTAAATCCATAATTATATCCATCCATGATATGGGATGATTTAAAATGAATTACTTCATTTGTGTGGTTGTAGTCCACCGTAGACAATATCGACAATTTCATTTCCCATTTGATGGAAGAGGGTATGAGTGAAGGTTTTGAAATTAACATAATAAAATATAATAATATTATAGATTATGTTTTTATTATATCATCAAGGATTTATAATATTTCATGTATATGGGTGAATAAGTAAAATAAAAAAATTGGTTAATAATGATACCCTTTATTTAGACAACCTCTTTAGTTTAACACGAGAAGACTTCCCCGAAAGGTTTCATAATAACAAATAGCATAAAATAAATGGAAAGGTAATTTAAGAATACATTTGGGCAATTTATTTCTAAAAAAATGATTTTGAATTGTATATATGAGTGAACATGGTATTTTCCTTTATAAGTGGGGGAATGATCCACTTGGAAACCACTTTTCAATTTCCCAAAAGAATAAAAAATAATAATATAATTTGAAATAAAAATGATTAAAAGTGACTATAGATTCGTTTTTTGGCTATTATAATGTCAAAATATAACTAAAAATAATTTTTAGAGATGTTTAATATGAAAAATTACACAATTTGTTTAGTTTTACTACCCCGATAATCCTGATTTAACTTTAACCGTGGTAATAAATTATACTCTTTTTAATGGTCATTATCACAAAAAATAAGAAAAATATTACATAATATTAATATTTATTCTTAGAAATATGGGATTAATTTTAAAAAATTCAATTCCCATATTTTTTAAAATTTAATTTAACATTAAATCCACACACATGATGAAAAAGAATATTTCCAAATAAAATGTTTCTCTAATTATAAAAAATATGGAATATTCTAGCATGAAATTGATTCCACCAAAATAAATTAGATTAGTAATAATATAACTAAAATAAGTATACATTTAGAGCACTTTTAATATAGAGTAATATTTTTCAATGCATTAAGGAAGAATCACTTTTAATAAAAATAATTATTTTCTATTATTCAGAGAAAAAATATTCTTTACAAAATATTATTATAAAATCACTCTAAGATAATTATAAAAATATTATTTCAAACATTTTAAAGACCCCGACCATATTATCCTAGATATGGTGCCTTAATTTATTAAATTATCATATAATCATGGATTATGCATCCTAAAAGACTAATCAGTTTAGTATTTTTGGAATCCAAAATACATACATAAATTTTTCATTACAACATGAAATGAAAAAAAACAAAAAACCATTAAAAACTCCCATAACTCCTATGTTATCACTATAATCATTCATAATATAGATCTTCACATCCAATATAAAATAAAACAAAACTAATGGGAGATCTATTATGATCAATAAGGGTTAGAATTCGGTTGAATGTAAAAAAATAAACTATTAGGCAATGATGATAACTAAAAACACTTTACATTAAAACAAAAACTCGAGCATAAAATGGAAAGAATAAAAACTGAATAAATAAATACATATAAATTAACATTTGAGAATTAAATATAACCATGGATATTCCACTAATCAAATAATCACATGGAATATCAAATACTAGTTTCATAATGTGGGAAATCATAAACATACCTTTATGGCTTCTAATATAATATCATATATAATTGGGTAAGACGTTAGCCCATACCAAAACTAGTTTGTCTCATTAGACCTATCTATGCACCAGAGGCTATAATGGGCCCCAACCGACACATACTAAGTCCTATTAAATCCTCATATAAAAGGGCTGAAACATAATCAACATATACATTAATATTGAAACTAACATATGAAATGTATGTTACATTCCACAATAAGTAAACATAATCACTAACAATTCAGAGTAATATGGTGAATTGTATCATCATAGCACATCCACATTAAAACTGATAAAAATCCATTCCATAAAATATAGTAGATTATATCATAAAATATTAATCCCAATTAAACATATGAATCTACATTGTTGTTAAAACAAATTAAAATACTATTATATAATAATCAAGGAATTATTGATATAAATAGTATTATATTTTGCAATGAAGGGATATTTTAGGGAAATAATTGTATAAAACCAAAAGGTAACTAAGATAGTTTTTCCATAATAAAATTAATTATGTTATAAAATTTATTGTGTCTTATAAAAAATATGTATTACAGTTCAAAATAGGTATGAATTTGAGTTGTTCCCATAAATCAAGATTGCGTATCTGGATGAATTGAAAATGGAACCTTATAAAAATAAGTATTACGCATAATAGAAAGATGTAGTGGTCTAGATATATGATTTTGGAACATATATATAGAATATATAATAAGTACACAAAAATAAATAATCATTACATTGGGTTAAATATATTGAATGAATAATATGAAGAAAAATGAATGTTTGGGTAGACTCCCTTACCTTATTCCTGAATGTGTTTTTCAGATGCCTAAATATCCTAGATAATAAAATTAAATGAATAGATAAATTAATTAAGAACCTTTAATACCTGTATTTGATTTATTTTAATTCTACTAAGTTCTATTATAGACTTTTTATGAGTCATATGATATAATTTTATCACTCAAGAGAGTTCATTTCATGGGTTTTCACAATTGGTATACTTATATATGTGTCTGGAAGTTCATATGGAATAGGTATAATTATAAAAGATTTGACTTATATGTTATTAATTATCCTCAAAAACTATAAATGGTTTTATATATCATATCGTTATATATTATTATGATGAATTATGAGATAATAAATTTAGTAATAATCATATATATTATTACGGTGGTTATTATTCATAACGAACTCTTTTTGTTTTATCGTTTTGTATTATGTAAATATGTTACATCTAAAAAATAAGAAAGGATGTAATAAATATATTATTTTCTGTTTTAAATAAAAAATGGTTTTATTTCTATCCTTGAAGAATAAAAAGAGGAATAAAAATCTATCACCGATGAAGGTTGTAAATCGACACCTCATTGACGATGATTTCATTTTTAAAATAAAGATATTGAGAAAGGAGTTTGAGGAAGGATATTAAATTGAAATTATTTCATTAATTTATATATATAATACTGTAGTTATAATTTTAATTTAGAAAAAGGAGGTGAGGAGTGAATAATAAAATAAAATAACATGAAATATAAATAAATAGAAAAGGAAGAGGATTTACCTCTTAAATACTGAACCTTTAGAACCTCTTAAAGTGGATTGGTTTTGGACTTTTTTTAAGTCCAAGAGATCATGGATGTAGGGGAGTGTATCTGGGATATTATTGGAAATAAAATTGACAAGAATAAAGGAATATAGGTGTGAGGAGAATGGGTGGTGAGGGTGGTATTTATAGTGGAGGAGAGGGGTGATTTTTGAATATTTAGTTCATTTTTTTTTATTATTTTGGCTCAAGACAATAAATAGTTTTAAGAATTATCAATATATTCATTAAAATAATGAAGGTATTATTTAGATTATGGTTCTTACATCATTCATGAATTTAGAAATCATGTATTTATCTTATAATGTATTTATACTATAAATTATTATATTTTACTATTCATATAAATTAAAGTATTTTAGAAAAACCAAAAAAATATACCCAAATTTTTTTTTGATGTGTAGAATTAAATGATAGACTCCATTTTATTCAAGTAATTTTCAAAATATGTGAAATTTAATTTTTAATTAAATCCATCATTTAAAGAATTTAAATGTATAACTGATTTTATAACTCTTTTAAAAATTAATTAAGGTGTCAAAAAACTATCCTAAAATAATAATACATCAAAATTTTTATATATGAATAAAATTTATGAAAATAAATATTCTTTTAATTAATTTTTTTAATTATTAAATTATAACTAAATATTTATAGCTTACAAAACTACTAGCACATAATTTTTAATTTTTTAGATATTAATTCTCTTATACTACGATATAATTATATCATAATTTCATTTATAAGATACATAAATTTTGTTTATAATTGGTTAGGTGAGGTTCCAATTTAGTTGGATGGTTTACTATTCATAAGGGTTATATTACTATTCCAATGGTCAAGTTAATATTTCATTGGTATATGTTCATTAACTTCTAGAAATACCTATCATTTAATTCATTACTCATTTATAATGTTTTTATAATGTTATATTAGTGATTTTTGGTGATCTATACTATATGAATTAATTATATAAAGGTGAATATTATTGATGGAATTCTAGATTGTGAAATTCAACCTTATACAAAAACATTAGTCTTAAAATTTCCAGAATGCGACATCAAAAAAATATATGGGTAGTTTTTCAGGATAAGTTCTTTAGGCTCCCACGTCGTCTCTTAAATTTTAAATTTTTCCATAGTATATTAACTATAAAAGTCATATGATTCCGCAAAACCTATTATTTAGTATCGAAAATCTAGATAGCCTCTTCACAGTATGATAAGTCAGGTTCGAAATATATTCCTTCATAAGTGAGTACATGTGTTGGGTCTGGAATGTAATCCCAAAACAAGGATATTTGGAACACATTATATACCTTATAAAGGATAGCTTGGATCTCCAAATGATAATAAATAGCACCAATTATCTCCTAAATTTCAAAATAACTATTGTATTTAGTGATCTGTTTCCCTTTGTTCCAAAATCATATAACTCCCTTGCATGGAAATAATTTCAAGAAAACAGGATATCCAACTATTAATTATAAATATATTCTTCAATTATCTTCATAACTCTTCTTCCTACATTGATCTGCTTTGATATGGGTTTGAATATTATTTACCTTAACTGGTGTTTCTACTACATGCTCTGGGCCCACAAGCTTCCTTTCACCATCTTCATCCCAACATGTTGGTTTACGACATCTCTTTCCATACAATGCTTCATATGGTTCCATTTTAATACTAGAATGGAAACTATTATAGTATGAAAAATCCTCAAAAGGTAAATACTGTTCCCATATAACTTTTAAGACATGTGATAATGATCTCAACATGTCTTATAAAATTTGGATCATTCTTTATGACATCCTGCCTTTTCGGGGGTGATAATATATACTCAAATAAACGTTATTATCCAATGATATCTGGAAACTTTTTTAAATTTTATTGTAAATCATGGATCATTATCTAACACAATTGATAGAGATGCTCCATGAAGTCTTACAACAACATTAATATAGATTTGTGAAAGGCACCCTAGTGGAAAATCCTCCCTTATAGTGAAGACATCTGTAGCTTTGGTAAGCCGATCAACAATTAACCATTTTCATGATACATTCATGGGGTTTTGGTAATACATTGAAAAAATACTTAGTGATATCGACCCATTTTCATATAGGAATATGCAGGGGATTTATGACACCTTTAGGAAGATGTCTTTTAGCCTCAACCTATTGATAAACTAAACATTTGGAATCAGAATCATTAATTTCTCACTTCATATTATCCCACCAGATATGTTCCTTCAAATATCAATATATCTTAGTGATATTAAAGGTTATAGTGAAATTTGGACTATGAGTATCATACAATAACATTCATTTTAACTCACATATAGAGGGAAAACGTTTCCTCCCCAGAAATTTCAGAATTCCATCCTCGCACAAGATATTCGGAAACATTGCATCATTCACAGCATTAATTTTATTTTAAATATTATCACCATTACACTAAGAACTTTTAATTCTTTCCCATAATGATATTTGGGATAAAGTTGAAATTTGATGAAATTTAACCTTTCAATTTATTTCCCTTGTCCATCTTTTTAGATCCATGTACACAAGATCATTGTCAATCAACAATTTGTTAATATATCACGGATCATTCCTACTCAAAGCATATTTTACCTTATTTTCCTTAACTGGGTGATAGTGTATTGAAAATTCAAAATCATTGAGTTTCATGAGTCATCGTATTTTCCTCAATATGATTTCTTTCTATGAAAAGATATATTTCAAAAAAATTGATTCATATATATCTCACATCTTTCACCATAGAGATTGTGTCTCAATATCATTAGAGAAATGATTACAACTGCTAACTCAAGATCATTAGTTGGATAATTCTATTCATCAGTTTTTAACTTCCATTATGTATAGACAACAACTCTTTCATTCTGTACAAGGACACAACCATGTCATTTCATGGATACATCACTATAAATCACAAACCCACAATTTCCTAAAGATAGATCCAGGATTGGATTCCCCATTATCCACATTATTATTCACATGATTTTGTTCATATTAACTTAACCCCATTACGAGTAATCTCGGTAAATAGGTTATCTAATAGGATGATGTTCTGAATGAAATGATGATAATAACTGGATAAAAAAATAAAACTATGTACCTTAGTTATGTTCATTTGTGTATGACAATCCCGAACTGACCTTTCCTTCTAAGGATCAACTATGATTCCATCATTAGAGACAATATGGCCATGAAATGATATTATTTGATTCCAGAATTCACATATTATAAACTTCCTATATAACTCATTTACTATAAGATTGTTCTGAATAATGTTAAAGTGATTCTCCTGATCTTCATATATTTTAGAGTATACCAATATATCATCACTAAATACAACAACATCATCATCAAGATATTCATTGAAAACTATATTTTTTACATGAAAAAAACAGAGGCTGCATTAGTGAGTCCTAAAAGAATTAGTATAAACTTATATTTCCCAAACCTAGTTTGAAAGGTTGACTTTGGAATATCCTACTTCCTCACACAATCTAATGATATGAAGATAAATGTTAGATTATTAAAAAATGTGGGGCTGCTTGATTTTGATCATATAAATCATCAATGAGAGAAAAAAATGTATACTTGTTATTTATCATAATAGAATTTATTTCCCAATAGTCAATACATAGCCTCATGGATCCATCTTTCTTCCTGAAAATGAGAACATGGGCTCCCAATGGAGAAACACAAGGGAGAACAAATAATTTATCACTCAATTCCTCTAGTTTTTTCTTCAACTACACTAATTAAACTATATTCATTCTATAAGGATTCATTTAATAGGTATTTCACTAGGAATTATGTCTATATAAAACTAAATTTCCCACTCTGGGAGATGTCTATATAAATCATCTAAAAATGCATCAATGTATTCTTGAACAATAGGTACAACCTCAATTTGTTGTTTTATTTACTCTCCCATAGATATTTTTTTCTATTTCACCCCAATAATTGTATTTAGAAGAGATACTGGGGGTGATTCTATATAATAACTAGATAGTGAGGTTTCTTATTTAAAGAAAATGGAATCTTCATCAATATCCTAAATTATATCTTTATTATTAATTGAATAGATTTTTCCATCATAATATGAAATACAATCCATACCAAGAATTATATAAAATTCAATCATATGTATTATGATTATATCAGCACTAAAATACATTTATATCTCATAATTGGGAATTATTGACACATCTACTTTACAATGATAATTCCCAGTGTTTTGACTAAAAAAATACTTTATTAAATCATATCATAAATTTATACATTTATTAGAAAAATGGGAAGATATAAAAGAATGATATGGGATAGAATCAAATAATTTAGTGTCTATGTTTGAGGAAGCCAATAAATAATCAACCAAAATATCATTAGGAACTTCAACCTTAGTAGTTAGGACCACATAAACTTATACTTGCTCTATTTTCCTTGATTTGGGAATGTTTTTTTAACGCCTATTACATTAATGTGCATAATGTCCTATATCATTACAATTATTGAATTGAAAATTGGAATATCATATCTATCCATTACAATCATGGTCTTGGTCTCCTTTTTCACTGCACTTATAAAAGACTCTCATTTCCTTTAGAAAAGTACCAATGTGTTTATTCCGAAAATATTTCCGCGGTGGAAAGCTAACTCTTCTGTAATAGACTCTCATTCCCTTCAGACATGTACCAAGGTGTTTATTTCGAAAATATTTCCGTGGTGGAAAGCTAACTCTTCCCTTAATCTCCATTCCCATATTTCCTTCTCTATAGTGTTCAACATCTCCTTTCTTATATAACTCTATTTAAAGTCTTATAACATATAGAATTTATTGTTTTTCTTGATACCTCATGAGTATATTTTTCATTTGATGAGAAATTTTGGAAGACCAGTTCCATTTAGAATAATGATTTTAAACCATCAAATAATAGATCAATCTTTCTCCTTGGATTATGTATGTAGAATACAACATGACTTATAAAACTTGTAAATTCTTATTCTTAATATACAATATTTTCATCCACCTTCTATCATATACCCAAGAATTACCTCCCTATATCCACTCATTATTCATGAGGAAAATTTTTTATTGGAAAATTTCATTAAAATACCGCCATTACATATTTATGTTCTATTCCTCCTCCTTTTTGTTTTGAATTATTTTACACCACTGATATTCATATCCTAATAGATGATAAACTATAATGAAAAGCATATCTATTTTGTTACTTCCCAAGGAGTGAAATATATTCTTTAATGAACATATCCAATACTCTGCTACAAAATGGTTTGTAGTCCCATTGAATGATTGATGATGTCTTCGTATAATGTGGTATAACATTTTTCCCCCACATTGTGGTTTAGGATTCTCTATATGGTTATGGTTATTGATTATAACCCAAGCCAGTAGTCTGAGTACAGTTATATGTTTCTCAGTACCAGTCGAAGCTCCAATAATTACATCATAATCTTCCATAGGAGGGAAATCCATGCATGGTATACATGTTCTGATATAGATCCCATTACATACAATAGAAACCATTTCAAAATAATGGAATACACTATATTTTTTAATCAATCATACTATACAATATCAAACTAGAAAAAAACATAACAAAAATTGAAATTCAATGCATTGTTATTCACATAATCATAAACATTTTTTCTTTGAAGACATATTTACATTTAAATATATCATAACTATTTAGAATGAAAATGTGAATTATCCTAAGAATATCCCTCGGGTGTGTCAAACCAAGTGCATATTAAGGCACTTTTTCGTGTTATAGGTTACCTAGAGTCAGGCCCGTAACACCTTTTTTGAGTTGTTACCCCTATGTACATCTGTTCCGAAACTATATCAATTTTTAGTATCCAAAATAAATGTATTTATAGAAATTTACCAATAATATCTACATTAAATAAATTGTATGATATTATTATATTAATATCCTCAATGTCTACCTTAAGGTTTTTTATCTAATCTATATTTTCTAAATCATGTTTCAAGGGATTCTACTAAAATTCCCTTTACACCAACTATAAATACCCCAACCTGAGTATCCCAGAGCTGGTAACATAGATTATTACATTAGAATATAAACAAGGAAGATGAAACCCAAAGGTATGATCAGTTTAGTATTTTTTTAAGAAATCATAAATACATAAATATTTCATTACAACATGAATAAAAAAACTACATAGCAAAACCATTAGAAACACACATAACCTCATGATTATCCCTGCAATTTATTCATATTATACATCTTCACATACTTCGGAAAACATAAGAAAGGGTTAATATATGATGCTTTATAAGGGTTATAATTCAATATAAGATAAAAAATAAACCATTAGGAATGGTGAAAAACGAAATTCACTTTCTATTACAACAAAAACATGAACAAAATATGGCTAGAATAAAAACTGAAAAAAATAAATCCGTATAAATTATCATATGAGAGTCAATTTTAACCCTGGATATTCTAAAAGTCAACTAATTTCATCGAATATAAAATAATAGTCTCGTAATAAGGTAATTTATAGTATAATACATCATAAACATACCTTAAAGTCTTTAGCGATGTCCCCCAATATAATCGAGTAAGACGTTATCCCAAACCAAAACTAGTTCCTCTCATGAAACCTACCAATACACTGAGGGGATATAGTGGGCCCCACTAGACACATATAATTTCTAATGAATTCCTCATAAAAAATAGGTTAAAATAAACAATATATATCTATTCATATTGAAATTAACATATGTAATGTAAATAACTTTCCCACATCACTAAACACTATCACTAACCATTCAATGTAATATGGTGAGTGGTTTCAAGTAGAACATAAATAGTCAAACTAATTATAAAAAAGTAAATAAAATATGGTAGATGATATAATAAAATATTAATCACTATTAATCATAATAATCAACAAAGGTGTTGAAACAGATGAATATACTCTTATAAAATCATCATGGAATTCTTGATAGAAATACACTTTTATTTTACAAAGATGAGTTCTTTTGGAATAATCTTTTTATAAAAATAAAAGTGTAATAAGATAGATTTTTCATAATAAAGTGAGTTATTTTATAAAAATAATAGTGGATTAATGTATACTATAGAGTTCTGTTTAAAATAGGTAAAATTTGAGTCGTTCTAATAAATTAGGCCTACGTATCGGGAAACATTGAAAACGAAACCTTGTGAAAATAATTATTTCCCATAAATGAAACATGAAATAATCTGGATATATGTGTCTGGAATATATAATCATAATATATAATGAGAAAAAATATAATCATTACATTGGTTGAAATGTAGTGAAAGAATAACATGAAGGAAAAAATGAAGGTTCTTGAAGAATCTCATACCTTATGTCTAAATGTGCTCTGACTTGACCTCATTATCCTGGATAATCAAATAAAAATAATTAATTAATTAATTCAAAACCTTTTTTCGATTTAATTTATTTATTATTGTTTTTTATGTTCTTTTATGGCCTTTTTAGGAGTTATAAGATACCATTTTATCACTTAGGAGCGTTCATTTCTTTGGTTTTCCCAATCGATGTACTTTTATATGAATATGGAAGTTCATGTGGAATAGTTATAATTGTTCGGAATTTAAAATTATATGTTATTAATGAACATATATAAGTTTAAATGATTATATATCTAATTTTGTTATTTAGTGTGAGGATGAATCATTAGATAAGACATTTTTTGATAATCATTTTGATTATTACGACAGTTATTATTCATAACAAACTCATTTTGTTTTATTGATTCGTATTATTTAAATATATTACATACATAAAATAATAAATTTTATAATAAATATATTATATACTATTTTAACCACAAAACTGTTTTCATTACCATCCTTTGAAGGATAAATTGAATAATGAAAATCTACCATCCATGAAGGATGTAAATCAGCACCTCATGGATGATGATTACGTTTTAAAATAGAGAGAGAGATAGAGAGAGAATGTAGTTGTAGGATGGATTTTCAATAAAAAACATAGTATTCCATTATATAGATGATACTGGAGCTATTATTATCATTTTTATACAGTTGGAATGGATTGAGTATAAAAGAAAAAAACTTAAAATAAAATAAAAAGGAATAGATAAGGGATTTTACCTATTGAATACTCCTCTTTGAGAACCATTTTAAGGTGAATGGTTTTACTCCTTTGTTATTAAAAAGGACTCCTAGACATGGGGACGAGTCTTGGGGAGATTATTGGGTAAATGTCTCACAAGATTCAAGGCTTAGAGGGGTGGGGAGAAGGGGTGGGGAGGGGTGCTATATATAGTGGAGGACATGGGTGATTTTTTAATATTTAATTCATTTGTCTATTATTTTCTCTCAAGAAAACAAATAGATTGAGAATTATAATTAAATATATTATAATAATGAAGGTATGTTCAATATTATGGTTCTTACATCATTAATTACTTAAGAAATATTGTATTTAACTTATAATGTATTTATATCGTAAACTACTATATTCTACTATTAAAAAAAATCATGTATTTCAGAAAAAATATAAAAAATCCACCCTAACCATTTTTCAATGTTTAGAAATAAAAAATAGACTCCATTTTATGAAAATTATTTTCTAAATATGAGAAAATTAATTTTTAATTAAAAACATCATTTACAGATTTTGAATTTATAACTAATTTTATAGCACTTTCACAAATTAACAAAGGCCTCAAAAAATTATCCTAAATTCATAAGAAATAAAAAAAATATTTTATTAATAAATTTAATGAAATTTTTTTGTTAAATTATTTTATTAGTTATATTATTTTAATTAAATAATTATGATTTAAAAAGATACTTGAACTTAATTAATGATATTTAAAATATTCATTTACATACACTTTGATATAATTATATCATAATTTCATTTATAAGATGCCTAAATTTTCTTCGTATTTTCATGGGTGAGGTTACTATTCATTTGGAGGATTTACTATTTATAAGGGTCATAATAATATTCCTAATTTCAAGTTAATTTTTCATCAGCATAGGTTTTATAACTTTTATAAATACCTCTTATTTCAATCATTCTTCACCAATAAAGTTTCTATTGTGTCTTATATGCTATTCTATATGATCTATACTATATGAAACGAAATATAATAAGGGAAATCATATTTATATAATATTTGGTCATTATAAAAATTATGTTCAATTTTAGAAATACATTTTCTTAAATTAACAAAACTTATATTTTAAATGATTGAAAAAATGTTATAAAACCTATGTTTATAAAAATATGTTTTAAAGAATAAAACAAGATTTATTCTTATCTCATGACTTGAAAAAATACTTTATGAATGGTAAATCCTTCTTTTAATATATAATTTTTAAATGTCATTAAAATCATTCAAAAATATTGATTTGTTTAATTTATTATAATAAAAAACATGATGTACATATAAAAACAATTTCTTCATTGTAACAACCCAAAATTTTATGAGAATTATACTTTTTAATTTCATTGATGTCCTGTGTTTTACGCGACACCAAAACTAGCTTGTTCTATACGCAACACTATTCTTGGCTCGTGTTACACAAAATTTCAGGTTCGTCTGATATAAGTTATTCTACGCAACATTGAGGGTGTTTATATATATATATTCAATGTATAAATGAAATACAGTTCGATTCTATTATACACAACAACAAAGGAGTCTTTCACTACACGCAACCCTGTCTTGGCTTTCTTTACACGAAATCGCGACCTTCCACGATAGCATGTGTTGTACACAATAATGAGTATCAATAAACAACGATATGTTATTAAAATATTATATAAACTAGGCATTATGAATAGTAACACCAAATTTTTTAAATTTTATTATTCAAAATGGATTACATTTTTGGATTCGGAATATCGAAATTAGCCTAGGGTGAATTTTTGGTATTTTTTCTGAAAACATTCAATTTTTTATGAATAGTGAAAACACTAGGTTACTATTTAAAAATCGACTTTTTATTTAAATAAATATTTATTCTATTTAAATTTTGTTTAGGTAAAAATTGATAAATAATACTTATATAAGTTCAATGTAATTCATTGGAGTCATTTTATAATAATTTTAGATATATAAAAATTTTATTAAACTTTTCACCGTATTTTACCTACCTCCTATGAGCTTTTCACAAACATACATAAAACATAATTTTACCACTTTTGTGAGTGGAATTTCAAAAATCATAGAGACACCGTTAATATTAAGTAGTAAAATGTGGTTCAATAAGATAAAAATAATTTTTGGTAAATAGTAACTTTTTAATTTTATTTACCATGGTTAAAAGTAAATAGGGTAATTAAGGGTAAAAATGATATTAGTATTACCCTAAAACATGTCCTAATTCTATTGGATAAGTTTAATTCGACCATAAAAAAACCGTACGAATAAAATATATCCCTTTAGGTCCACTTGGATTAGATTAGGAAATTTATTATTATATTATTTAAAGAAGAGTTAAAATAGTTAATATCAAAGTTTAATAATTAAAACATTTTTAATATAGGGTTATACATCAGATAAATTCGACTATAAATATTAATTATAAATCTGAAAAAATTATCTACCTAATGGTATATTATTTATAATTTTTAGACCTTAAATAATTTAATTTAATTATGACACAATGGTGATGCAGTAATTACATAAATAATGAAATATTAAAATAATTGATATTATAAATACCCAAATAAATTTAATTTGAGACGTTTTATGAATTACCCTAATTTTCTCGGTTACTATGACATGTTCTTATTTATTTAATAAATGTTTTTCGATCTAATCATGCTGTTATGATTTTCACAAAAATCAATTACCAAATAGTGTCAAAATTGACATAAAATAGTTTTTAAAACAAATATTATATTATCAATTGTTGTTATATTACTAAAAATCTAATGTTCTGCCCAAATACATATATAAGGTTATATATATTAATAATGAACAACTTGGGGTTCGTTTGTCTTGTAATATTATGTTTATTAACCATATAGTGTAAGAAAACAAGAAGAAATAGTAAAGGTTAAATTATTTAACTTAGAGTTATATCTGAATGATAAGGATAAAATAGTAACATAAAATTGTCTAAAACCAATTTTTTTAGATTATTTCGACCCATCCCCACATTATCTTCGAAATAATACAATTTGGAGCTATTATATACCGAATATGACTTTATTATAAAATAATATTTTAAATTTTTCCAAAGGAGCCCCTCTCCTCCCTTATAAAAAGGGTGCTCCTTACCTTTTCCCTTCACACCCTTTTGAGCATTGAATCTCGTCCAAACCCTACCAATTCATCTTCTAAACCTCTCTAGTTACCTCATAGAGGTTCGGGTCTTCTCAAATGACCATCTCTAGTGGCCTAAGAATAAGTTTAAAGGAGGTGCATAGAGGAAGAGGTAATCTCTTCTACCGGCTCTTTCAAGTTTCTGTATTCTTCTACTTCCTCTTATTTAGTTGTTTCATTATAAATAATAACATAAGTATTACTTATATACTGATATTTTATTATAAATATTAAAAATCCCTATTTCACCTTCTTTCAATCCTACGGAAAACGAAATCACCGTGCATACGTACATACAGAATACCTTCTCCACACCGTGGTGTAATCAGTTTTTCCACCACCACCTTACTTGGATTGGTATAATGGTGTAAAGAATAAATATATATGGTTACTATAACATCATAATTATTCTGAGGTATTGTATAATCCACTCCAATTCCATTCAATAATTATGGTAACAATATCATCGCTCGTCTGTACGTAGAGATTACCATCTCCACAACGCGATAAGTTTAATTCTCCATGTTAACCACTAAATAATGATTATAAAGTATATATAATTAATAATAATGAAATATATGACATAATTAAGTTACTGAATTTATGTATATATATATATATTTCATCCACTTACTTCCATTCAAGTCAATAAGGAAAGGAAAACCGTGTTAATGCGTACGTATGACCTATCATCTCCATGAATGGTGTACTTCATTTAATTCAACTATCAAATATATATATATACTAAATATATATGATATATATATCAATATTTACCTTCTGTAAGTAATTAATACATGATATAATTAATAATAATATCAAGAACAACGAGTCCAAACAAGTATGATAAATAAAACGATTGTACCCAAAATGATGATTTAACATGGAATTTACAGAAAAACATGTAATATAATGTCATAAGTGAACCATATATGATATAATAAGAATAAAAATTAATCTTTAATAAGTAAATGACATTATATAAATCATTATACAGGAGGTTCGGATACATACGAACCCTATCAAACCTAAGGTAAGGAATAACTTTTCCAATCTCGTTTTTATCCGAGATTGTTTATTCGTAAGTATTTACTGGGGTTATATTTTTCATCCATGACCATAAAAGGTTTTTCATAAAGTTTTTAATATTATTCCATTTAATTTTAATTTCATATTTACCCCTCTTTGACTTTTAATTTGTGTTATGGAATTAATATTTCTTTTGTTTACTGTACGAAGAACTTTTTGACTTTTCCGACAAAAGTATGAGGAAAATGTTTTTTTAACTTATACGACATGAACGGATTTTTGCAGATTCATAATGCCTTATTTTCATGAAGATTAATCTACATGATTTAATTACTATTTTAAACAAAATAATTTTCTTTAAATTTTTTTTGGCATTTTGTGAAAAGAAAATGATTTTGAAAAAGAAATGATATTTTCCTCAATAATTCATTTCAAGTGTTTTAACAAAACCATTTTCCATTTAAGATGACATTATTTCATATGTATATATTTCAAGTATAATGTCTCTAGGATTTACATTGATTCACTTTTCTTATGATGAAATATCCATTTGATTTATATGGAGTATGTGATGATGGGATGATGATTATGAAACCCATTTTATTATTTGGGTTATGATGAATGTTTATGTTTATTTTGTGGGACAAGTAAGAATGATTTCATTATAAGTTTTGTGGGACCTATATCTCCCTCCAATGAATTGGGTAAATATTTATATATCATGATATAGACATGGCTAGAATGGTTTGTTAATCTGGTTCAGTGATGCAGGACTGGAACGAGGAGTGAACTCGATTCAAAAAAGGACTTTGTCCACTAAGATGGTCTTTGCAGCAATGCCTTGGCTACTATGGAAATCATATCATGTGATTAATTGTTTTACACAATTACATGTTTTATTTCCATGCTATTTTATCATGATTTATGTTACATTAGGATCTATTCCTTATTTACTTCCATTTTTTAGGCCATTGCTCGATATTTTTATTATTAAACATTATGTTCAGGTTTTTACGTTCAAATGTATATGGTTTGTTTTATTTTCTAAATGCTTAACCATACTCAGAATTTGAGCTCACCCTTTATATGTTTTCTTTTCCCCAGGATATAAATAAAGGTTTTAGGTAATAAAACAAAATGGGAAGATCTTTATGGGAGATGTTGAAGATCTTTCACCACAATTAGATGATTATGTTTTGAGCTTCCAAAAACACTGAACTATTATGGTCCTTCGGTTTTTGTTTTTGTTATGTATTATGTATTCCGCAAAAGTAATGTAATTTTAATTTACGTCATGTTCTGGGTCTCTAAATTTTGTATCCGAGGTTCAGTTTAGTCAACCTTTGGAAACTAGGATGCAATAACTTTAGTGAGATCCCTAGAGATATTTCTATGGTATGTCTAGGGATGTCCCTAAGGTTAAGTATAAGTATTGGTTTTAGTACTAGAATTAAGGTAACGATATTAGAATTAAACATAAGATGGCATATATTGATTTTACTCCCCCTTGATCATGATTCTGGCCTCTCACACTACTCTTCTTGGATTTTAGAAAATGGTTGGAAACATGATGATTCCCGATAATGGAGGATATGATGGACAATGGAATGATATTCTTCACAAGAAACCAAATGTAATTGGATTTGGAAGTCCATATATCATTATTATGCCTATTTATACATCTCATAATTTGATCAATAATCTCATCTTTGGTAAGCTTCCCAACTAATCTAATAAGAGAATGATGGAGTTTCATGATGATCATAGATGAAAGAAAGATCAATTTCCCTCATGTAAATCATGTGGGAAGAGGAATCAGGGAGAATGGTTCAAAGGAACTGGAAGATGCTTTGGGTGTGGAAATGAAGGACAAAAATATAGTAATAGTAAAGGGAATGGTTCAGTTAACACCATGGAAAAGGATAATGGTATTGCTAAGACATCAACAACGGTTAAATGTTTAAAATGTTGAATGTACGGGCATTATGCAAACCAATGCTCTAAGGGAAAATTTCATGAAGCGAATCAGCACGGTCGTATGGGTAGTATTTATGATGATGATGTTGAAGAGACTACAAAAATTATATGGGATGAAATAAATGACGAAGCTCATTCCGTGGTTTAAGAGGGTAGTGGAATGATTGTATGTTTATCAAGATTAATTTATGGTACTATGGAATAAAGAAAAATATAAGGATTGTTACACTATTTTCTTTCCTTTAGTATTTGAATGTGTATGATTAATGGTACTGGAAACCATTAAAGGTTATTTAGATATTTTTGGAAAACACCCAATATGTGCATAAAGAAGGGATAATGAGATAATGAAATGTTTGATAGTATTAATGAGCTCATTACTGATATAAGGACAGAGTGATATCATGGTTTGAGTATATAGAAATTTTTGGATTTTGGTATGTGGAATGATTGAACTTTTGACATCATTCATTTTTTCATTAATGTTCTATGGTAATTCATGTTTCAAAAGAATACATGATTAATGTATTCACAAGTTTGGAATATGACCAACAAGATATAACCTATGATATATGGGAGATAAATGATGGTATTCACATTCTTGGTATATGACCTCTCTAAAAATCATTTTCATTATACTATATGATTAGACAGAAGTATTTTCAATATTTTTAATTGTTGGAATGAATTAAGTTGGACATCATATAGAATTGTTTAAGAAAGGAACATTTTTGGATACTATTTCTGGAATGTTCTAATAGTGTAGTTTTAGAAAAAGGAAAACCCATAGGATAGGAAACAACCCATCATATCGGACAAGGATATGGTAATTGAACCCACAACCGAAGTGAGACATTCCTCTATCACCTACCACTAGCCTATAGGAAGTCCCTAGTTAGTAGGAACTATTTTTATTTTATTAATCGGTAGGATAGATGAAGTATAAGTCAATTTTTTGGAACCATATACGATTAATCTAACTGTAGATGGACTTATATATATATATAATAATATATAATTTATGTTCAAGATAGATGGAATGACCTATCATTCTATCGCATGATCAGCATACACTTCACGGAAGAAAAATTCAACTTCATTTCTTTAAGATATGAAGTGGAAATTGTTCAAGGCACCAACAACGGTGAGTTTGTACGAAAATAAAGTATGTATTTCTTCTAATTAAAAATTTCCAACTTTAGGTAAATGATCTTGAAAAACAAAAATGTTGTCCAAGTGCCCTTATATCCGATGAATCAGATGGTACCTTAAATCATCACAAATTTATGGCTTTGTGATTGTTTGATTTTTCATTGCCATGTTCTCTACCACTCTCCATCAGAACAAGATGTTTAGATTTATCTTCCATATCAATATTTTCACCTATGTTCTCCTATGTGGTAACCTAGTGATGAGTTAATTTAGTAACTGTTACATTTCATACATTATTTTTTTAAAGTTATGTTTTGGTATTCCATTTACGATGTGGGTTTATATGAAAGAATTGTTGAAGTAGTAAACCATTTATAACCTCGACAAATTTCAAAGGAGAAATTCAATTCAAGGTGGGTAGAATGTAAAAACCCGAGATTTTATGATAATTATTCTTTTTAATTTTATTGATGTCTTTTGTTGTACACGACACCAAAATTAGATTGTTCTATACGCAACACCGTATACGCAACACTATTCTTGGCTCGAGTTACACAAAATTTCAAGTTTGTTTGATAGAAGCTATTTTACGCAACATTGATTAAATATATATATATATTCAATGTATAAATGAAATATGTTTGGATTCTATTATACACAACAACAAATGAATATTGCACTACACGCTACACTGACTTGGCTTGCATTACACCCAATCGCGACCTTCCATGATAGTGTGTGTTGTACGCAATACCAAGTTTCAATAAACACCGATATGTTATTAAAATATTATATAAACTAGACGTTATGAATAATAATGCCCACTTTTTGAAATTTTATTTTTCAAAATGGACTTCATTTTGGGATTCAGAATATCGAAATTTTCCCAGGGTGAATTTTTGGTTTTTTTTTCTGAAAACATTCAATTTTTGATATATAGTGAAAACACTTGGTTACTTTTTAGAAACCAAAATTTTATTTAATTAATTATTTATTATATTTAAATTTATTTAAGGTAAAAATTGATACATTATACCTATATATGTTCAATGTAATTCATTGGTGTCATTTTATAATAATTTTAGATATATAAAAATTTTATTGAACATTTCACCGTCTTTTACCTACTTCCTAAGAGCTTTTTGAAAACATAAATAAAACATAATTTTACCGCTTATGTGAGTGAAATTTAAAAAATCCAAGAGACAAAATTAATATCAAGGAGTAAATGTGGTTCAATAAGATAAAAATAATTTTAGGTGAATAGTAACTTTTTTCTTTTATTTACCAATGTTAAAAGTAAATAAGGTAATTAAGGGTTAAAATGATATTAGTATTACCCTAACACTTGTCCTAATTCTATTAGATATGTTTAATTCGACCAAAAACAACCTTTGGAATAAAATATTTCCCTATAGGTCCACTTGTATTAGATTAGGACATTTATTATTATTTTATTTAATGAAGAGTTAAAATAGTTAATATCAATTTTTACTAACTAAACCATTTTTAATATATGGTTTTGAATAATAAAAATTTGACTATAAATATTAATTAGAATTGTAAAATTATTTCCCACCTAATGGTATTTTATTTGTAATTTTTAGACATTAAAAAATTTAATTTATTTATGACACAATGGTGATGTAGTAATTACCTAAATAATGAAATATTAAAATAATTGATATTATAAATAGCCAAATAATAGTAATTTTTGACTTTTTATGAATTAAAATAATTTAATAGGTTAATATGACATGTTAGTATTTATTTAATATACTTTTTTCTAACTAATCATTCTATTATTATTTTCACAAAAATCAATTACCAAATAGTGTCAAAATTGACATAAAATAGTTTTTAAAACCGATATAATATTATTAATTGTTATAATATTACTAATAATATAAGGTTAGGACAAATGTATTATATAAGGTTATATATATATTAATAGTGAACCACTTGGCATTTTTTTGTCTTGTTATAGTAAGTTTAATAACCATATAGTGTAATAAAACAAGAAGATATGGTAAAGGTTAAATTGTTAAACATAGAGTTAAATCTAAATGATAAGGTTAAAGTAGTAACCTAAACTTGCCTAAAACCTATTGTTTGAGATTATTTAGACCCATCACCACATTATATTAGAATTAAAACAATTTGGAGCTATTATAAACCCAATATGTCTTTATTATAAAATAATATTTTATGTTTTTCCAAAGGTGCCCCTCTCCTCACTTATAAAAAGGGTGCCCCTTCCCTCTTCTCTTAACACCCTTTTGAGCATTGATGCTCGGCCAAACCCTGAAAATTATTCTTCTCAACCTCTCTTGTTACATCATTGATGTTATGATATTCTCAAAAGACCATCTCTAGTGCCCTAAGAAGAAGATTAAAGGAGGTGTGTCGAGAAAGAGGTAATCTCTTCTACCGACTCTTTCAAGTTTCTTTCTTCTTATACTTCCTCTTATTTAGTTGTTTCATTATAAAGTAATAAAATAATTATTAATTATATACTGATATGTTCTTATAAATATTAAACAATCATATTTCACCTTCTACCAATCCTACGAAAAATGAAATCACCGTGCGTGCGTATGTACGAAATACCGTCTCAAAGCAGTGGTGTAATCATTTTTTCCACCACCACCTTACATGGAGGGGTATAATGGTGTAATGAATAATTATATATGGTTATTATAACATCATACTGATTATTAGGTATTATATAATCCACTCCAATTCAATTAACTAATTATGGGAATGATATCATCACTCGTGCGTACGTACGGATTACCGTCTCCACGACGCGATGACATTCATTCTCCATGTTAACCACTCAAGAATGATTATAGAGTATATATATATGAATAATAATGAAATATATGACATAATGAAGAAAATTAATTTATCTATATATATATATATATTTCATCTACATACTTCCATTCAAGTCAATAAGGAAATGAAAACATCGTTCATGCGTACGTATGGCCTACCGTCTCCATGAACGTTGTATTTCATTTCATTCATCTGTCAATTATATATATATATATATACTGAATATATATGATATATAAATCATGATATACATTCTTTATGTAAGTAAATCATGATATAATTAATAATAATATCAAGAACAACATGTCCTAACAAGTACGATAAATAAAACGGTTTTAACCAAAATGATGCTTTAACATGGAATTTACAAAATAACGGGTAATATAAAGTCATAAGTGAACCATATATGATATAATAACAATGAATATGATTCTGTAATAAGTAAATGACATTATTTAAATCATTATACAGGAGGTTCGAATACGTACGAATCATATCGGACCTAAAGTAATAGATTACTTTTCCAATCTCGTTTTTATCTGAGATTGTTTATTCGTAAGTATTTACTGGGGTTATATTTTTCACCCATGCACATAAAAGGTTTTTCATAAAGTGTTTAATATTAATCCATTTAATTCTAAATGTAATATTTACCCCTATTTGATGTTTACTTTTTTTTATGGATGGAATCTTTTTTTGGTTAATACACATGGAACTTTTTGACTTTTCTGACAAAAGTATGAGGAGAATGTTTTTTATCTTATACGACACGAATAGATTTTTACGATTTTGTAATGCCTTATTTTAATGAAGCTTACTCTACAAGATTTAATGACTATTTTCAACAAAATACTTTTCTTTTAAATTAACATGGCATTTTGTGAAAATAAAATGATTTTGAAGAAGAAAGGATATTTTCCGCAAGAATTCATTTCAAGTGTTTTATCAAAACCATATTCCATATAAGATGAAATTATTTCATATGTGTATGTTTCAAGTATAATGTCTCTATGATTTATATGGTTTCACTTTTCTTATGATTAAATATCCATTTGTTTTATATGTATTATGTGATGATGGGATGATGTTTATGAAACCCATTTTATTCTTTGGGTTATGATGAATGTTTATGTTTATTTTGTGGCACAAGTAAGAATGATTTCATTATGAGATGGGTGGAACCTATATATCCCTATAATTCATTGTGTAAAGATTTATATCTCATTATATAGACATGGCTAGAATGTTATGTTAATCGTGTTCAGTGAAAGAGGATTGGAATGAGAAGTGAACGCGTTTCAGAAAGGGACTTTATCCACTAAGATGGTCTTGGCAGCAATGCATTGGATACTACAGAAATAATATCATGTTCTTAATGGTTTTCGACAATTACATGTTTTATTTCCATTCTATTTTATCATGATTGATGTTACATTATGATCTATTCCTTATTTACTGCCAGGTATTATGTCATTGCTCAATATTTTGATGTTTAAACATTATGTTCATGATTTTTTTGTTCAAATGTAAATGGTTTGTATTATTTTCTACATGCATACCCTTACTGAGAATTTGAGCTCACCCTTTATATGTTTTCTTTTCCCCAAGATATAAAAAAAAGTTTTAGGTAAGAGAAAAAAGGGGAAGATCTTTATGGGAGATGTTGAAGATCTTTCACCACGATTTGAAGATTATGTTCCGCGTTTCCAAGGACACTATACTATTACGGTCCTTTGGTGTTTGTTTTTGTTATGTATTAAGTATTTCAAAAAAGTAATGTAATGTCCATGTGCGTCACGTTTGGGGTCTCTAAATTCATAAATACATTTTTTTTCAAATGATATTTAATTTAATTTCTAATAATTTGAAATCCAACTAATTTATTTTATATAGTATTATTATAATAATTTATTTATTTCTATACATACCTTCCAATTTAACAACTGGGTTACAACTATCACATTAAATAAAAATATTTTAATAGTATAATGTGGTTTGTTTAACTGTGGCATTGTGTGTAAAGAACGATATCGAAGAAATTAAATTTCTTTGAATTTTTTTAATAAATCATAGGGATGTTACATATGTAACCCTTGAAATGGGTAAGGAAACATCATTTAATAATTCTTGGATTATATGAAAAAACATATTATAATAAACATGAACTATGGAGAACAATATCAATTTTTTATATAATAATTACATAAATCCACAATAAATAGTCTGCATATCTTCCACTTCCCCTATAAAGTAAAATTATAAAAAACTACCCACATACAAGTGCCAAAAAAAACCTACAAAACTAATTAATAAAATTTTAAGAATTGTTCTCATACTCACTAAAACATATAAATTGATTTTAACACATTCAATTTTTATTAAACTCCTCAATAACATATTATCCTTCTTAAGAAAAAACATATTATTTGAATTTATATTGTTATCTATTTTATTGAAAAAAAATCAACAGATAAGAATTGAGGGGATATAAACAAAATACAATATCCATGATACAAATGATGTATAAATAACATCATCAACCTCAAACATTGAATTGAGTCCCTTAAAATTGTTTTGGAAAGTTCCTCCACCACTTCATTATTTAATGGATCAAACTAGAACTTCAAAAAAAATTCAACCATTTACATTATAAAATGGTAAATCATACCATTTTTATTTAATAGATAATTTTGAACCATTTTTACCAAAATATTGATCTGAAATTAATTATCATAGAACACTAGTAATTGAATCATCACTTACACATTCATATCAACAAATTGAGTTCTAATTAATATAAATTTACTTATTTATTGAAATTTAGAAATATATTTTACTTTTTTTACTCAATGTGATGGAACTTTTTTTCTTCCAGAGATAATACAACCAAGTATGAATAAAGAAACTTATTTCAATAGCTATAGTAATCCCACCATAATAAATTCTCTCCTAATCCTTATTAATATAAATATATGGAATATGTTTTTATATAACACTCCAATAAAAATTTAACCTAATATTTTATAGAAAAAAACAATCATATATTCTATAATGAAATGTTATTACATTGTTGTACATTGATACCTTTTAGAAAATGTGAAAACATATGTTAGGTCCACGGGGTCATGTAGCCTAAGAGGGGTGTGAATTATGGAATGATAGATTAATAATTTTTTTCTTCTGGATCTTGTTTTGTTTTTAAAAAAACCTCAATTATCTCTTTCTCACATAGAAATATATGAACAGATATGAAATCATGCATAGGATATAGTGATTTTTAATTGGTTCAACCTCACTAGGCTATGTCCAAGGAGCATACAACGGTGACATATTGATGTACCAAATTCACTAAGGATCACTAGCAATAATGTGTACAATGTTCGGGATAAATCTTATATGACCAGGCTCACTGTCTTTACAGAGTTTAGGTTATTCTCACTACATTCCCAGGGGTCAATTTCTTTGCCTCTTTCTATGGATCATTGCTAGTGTAAAACATCATTGTATTCCTCTTCATGCGCCCAATACTCTTGGAAAGGAATTCCCACACATTTTATAAACTTTTAGGTTAATCATAGTTTATGGACATGTATGTCCCTTCATTTTCAGGAATTCCAATATCATTAACTATAGGTAGATGCTCTATTGAAGGTCCTTTTTCACCCGAAAATAAATTACCCCTTCTTGAGTATAGTTAGGTACCATAAAATCCATTTTCACAATTATTTGAATATTTCATAAGACTTCTAATATTAATCGCATACCTCTTTCCTCTTCCACGTACTGATTACTAGGTTCAATACACAAAACATATTCTTTGCATACCGCGTCCACTTTCTTGATCCTCCCTTCTTCTGTCAACTACTTTTGCCTTATCTATGGTGTACTAACTCTGTATGTCGACTCAGGGACCCTTATTTCCAAATCATCCTCTGTCCGTGAATTGTTCTCTGTTTACAGATTTCCCTTGAAAACCACTATTGTGTACCGTACCTTTATTCTTCCTCTGTTAACTACCATTTATTTGTGTACCTCTTGTGGAATCTCTCACTCGCATATTGGATTTTTCTCCTCCGCATACCGAGTCTTCATTTGGGGTTATGAATCCCCAAAACACCAATGGCCTAATTAATTCTTCGTGAACCACATTCATAATTTTATGAATTCCCAGAAAAAAAATATGTTCTCTAATGATATTTGATCTCAACAGTAATCAGTTGGATTAGAAATCCTTATATAGGAAATAATACCCACAAAATCCATTAATCTATGATTTCCCAAATTATCAGTCCAGCCGTCACCGCATACCAATCCTTCTACCACCACAAAACACATGACACCCATCAACTATTTTTTCCTATTCGGTCCACATACTATATTTTTTCCTACATGGTCGATCTCCTCTACCGATGTAAAGCCATCCGATTACCACACTACCATACACCAGGAACCATTTTTAGTTTTGTGAACTGCTCTGGCGTACCGATCTCTCCCTCCACGTACCGTTCCCAGAACATGGTACATAGTCCATGAATTATGGTACACGGTTCTCATCCATTTCCAATTTTGATAAAATTGTTTCATATTGTTCACTCCTATGAAGAAATCATTCAATTTTCCAATATCAAACATCTGATTTTGAGGCCCAAAATTTTGGAAAACACTCGGAAACGGTGCCACCTTAACAAATTGTCTTTGGAAAAAACCAACCATTCTCATTAGTGATATGTTGTAATTTTTAAAAAAATACTATTACATCTAAAAAATTCTAAGGGGACTCCTTGAGGGATTTATTACCGACAAAATATATGATATTTGGTTACCACAATGTCAAATATTGTTAACAGAATATGATTTTTCAAAACATTTTTTAGTTTAACCACTATACCCTAATAATATTTCGAAATAATTTATCCTATTATTATTATATTAGAAAGAACAATTTCATCCTCCAACGAAAAATTATTTAATACCTATTAGGAATATTTATTTTTATATTAGAATACATTATCTTTATCATGAGAAATTTGTTGTCCCAATAATTACTTCATTTATTCCAAAATCTATATTTGAAACATATTATCCTTTTGAGGAAAAAAATAAGTTATATAATATTATTTATTTTCATAAAATAATATACATACCTCCTTATTGCATTCCATGAGAGGTTTTATTTACACACATTTTTTCATAATGATCTTTATCTTCAAGCAAAAGTTATTCTTAAAATAAAATTCATTTAGATCTTGTTTTGACATACATGAATTGCCCAAATGGATTTTTATGAATAGATTGAATTTTATTCATTTGTTTTTAATATTTCAATGAGGAGAAAATTGAATATATGATAGGTTATAATGAAGATACTAAATAATAAATAGCTTACTAAGTTTGATATGTAGTTTGGAATTACTATGGGTACCTTTTTTTGTTTCCTACCATTAGAATTGTCGAGAAATATCAATTCAAATATTTGAAATTAATATAAATAGCTGAGAAATTACAATTATATTGATTGTAAAATAAGGCGATGAAACTATTTATTCATACAGTATGATAGAGAATCAATTAATTGATATGATGATTATAGTACTAATATATTATTAGGTTCATGATTTGTGATGATTAATGAGTAAATAACAACCTATTATCGATTTATGGAGCGTTAGGATTTTACTGTGTTTGAGAAGAACTAACTTGGATAAAGAGTAATAATCCACCTATAAACTATAATTCATGAAACAAATTTATAGTTAGTTAATAATATCACAGGGATAAATATTTTAGAATCATTATGTTGAATACCTAATTGAGGATGCAAGGGAAATAATTTTTAATAATAATGAAGAATATTAATATACTACAATATTTTTTGGAAATTTTGGTCAAGATATTAGAATTTTTTTCTAAAATCCCCAAGTTATTGAGGTTCATTTAAGATGGGATGGAGATATTGATGATTCTCAATGAAGTTTTGAATAATTTTTTAGTAGAATTGACAAAGTTCAAGGGAAGTTTGTGAAATAGGAAAACACATTAATATGTTAGAGTCACCCTTAATATCTAAGATAGTTTCAATATTCACTCCATGATTATGAGAAATATGCATGTGTTTCCACATGGAAAAGGAAATACATAATGGTAGACCTATTATATTAGTATATATATAATTTTTTTCCAAAATATGAAGAATATATATTTAGAAAAGTTCACCATTGGAGTTAGTGCCCTAGAACTAACTGATAATGTACATTAAATTACCATAATATTAAAAAATATATTATCACATAATTATTTTTCATCTATTTAACAATAGTGTAATAATTTTAGTATAGTATATTTCATATGAAAGTTTTATAGAAACATCTTACTATAATGAGAACCGAGAGATTATATAATAATGTTTTTCAATATATGTAATACAGTTTAGATAATTTCTTCATTATGGGGAAAAAGATGTTTGATTAGTAAGTGTTATGGGTGGATTAGACGTTGATAATTATTATCAATAAACTCTAACATAGTGATATATAAGAAGGCGGGTTTTTAGGATATACCCACAAATAGAAATTTCACCTGTTATATGCTTCATTAGATATTCCCATTTTTTTATGTGTGTATTGGTCGTTACAGTTGATATTTATTTTAATTTCTATCCTGAATCACATTATTTTATGCATGGATATGAACTATAATGAAATATTCTCAAGGTGAGGTAGAATATGATGGGAGTTTACTATGTTAAATGACAATTATTTAATCTGGTAGAAAGGTTTTTTATTCAATGTGAATATATAAAGACATGACAATCCATTTGATTAAAATGAAATGGTTGGATTAAAAAAATAGAAATTTTAATTCATTAAAGAGTTTATTTTAGAGATTTATTGAAAGATAATTCATTAAAATAGGATGATTATAGAAGAATTCATTTATATTTACGATATATAATGAATAAAATAATTATATTTTAAAGTAATTTTTTAGGGAATATTTAGTCTTTGTAACATTAGTTTCATTCTCTATTGGTGGATTGATTTATTTATTGATGATGATCTTAAGTATTAGTGAAGTTCACATAATTTCACCATAAAGGATGCCCATAGGGTCTCACACTATGTTTATCAAGAACCTAATTGAAATATATCTTGAATTTTTTATTCATTATTTATTATAAAAAATTGTGGAATAATAATTTTTCAGGTAAGGTTGATCGCATAAAATAAATCACTATATTTTCATCTTTAGAATATGTAGGTTGAATTGTATATTATATTTATAATTCAGAGTTTAACTAAATAAATAATTATTTATTCACCAATTTAGTAAAAATATTAAAATAAATTTTTATTTTGTTATGTGAATGTTGAAAATAAATTTATATTCATGAGTTCGATGAATATAATAATTATTTATTTTTTTAATAGATAATATTGATTTTAATCAATATTATCTTATTACTATTTTGATAAATTATGAGGAGTAATTATATAACAATATTACAAATATTATTATTATTATATATGGTGGATATTTTAGAGGGGATATGTTTTCTAACAACCTTAACATATTTATGAAATCGATAAACCCAACTATATATTCTATTTTTTAAGATTTTATAGAACTGTAGTTATTGGGAAAATGAGAGATCTATAAGAATTTTTTTAATCCTATAGAGAATATCATCCTCCCTCCCACTCAAGAACAGAAATAGAATAAAAGATCCCTATAGTTGAAATTAACAATGAATGATGAAAATTTCTTAGATCCTTCATACTAGAATAGAGAATATAGTGATTTTTTAAAAGATAGTAATGAATGTTTTGATACATCTTGTGGAATTCTAGTTTGGATTATTCTCTACTATGGTGATGAAAAAATAGATATTAATGATTTCATCAAAGAATAATTGTCATGTAGAAGGTATTTCTCATCTAATTATTTAATAAATTAAATGTGATAGATCATCCATAGAATATTATTTTGTAGGATTTATAATGATAATTAGATATTTTTTATTGAAACAACTGAAAAAAATTGTTGGAAATTTACTAATCCTTCTGAAACACCCTTAGAACGATTATGTGTTATCAAAGTAGTCATCATATAATTTATAATTATTTTTTATTTATTTAAGAAATTAAAATTTTGTTTTTTAGTATTATTTTTAATTTTTTTTCTTTAATACAAAATTCAAGATCAAGAGTAAGTTCAAATTCATATGAAAATAAATAAGCCAAAAACAAATAATGTGTTTGTGATGATCTCATCCATAGGTGAAATGGATTATTGATGGGTTACATGGTCACATGATATGAAACATAAAATTTTATACCATGTTCCCAAAGTCAAATAGAAATGTTGTGGGTTCTATTAATAATGGAACACCGAGTGGTTTGGCATGTAGTGTTATTGGACACCACATATTTAATATAGTCTAGAATATACCTTGATATAGATTTTGTGGCTTGAAGATCCTATACATGTCATGTAACCCCACACAACAATGACTCTTCATAAATAGCGACAATATGTGCGGCCAAATTATGTTATATATTTAAACACCATGTATTAACTATTACTTGATAAAAATAAAATCATGTCAATTAAATTTTATAGATAGCTATGTAGGTCATGAACCAAGTGATTACACATGTGAGATAGACATAGATAATTTATGAAAGTTTTTTTGGTGGCTAGAAATAGATTATAGGTCACATAGCTAGATATACACATA
Source organism: Viscum album (assembly GCA_963277665.1). NCBI lineage: Eukaryota > Viridiplantae > Streptophyta > Magnoliopsida > Santalales > Viscaceae > Viscum > Viscum album. The sequence continues at coordinate 689,008,093 of OY728134.1, read as the reverse complement.
GTGTAACATGTGCTAACTCACACAAGGCACAATATGAGATTGCCATGTCCTGTGAGTCAACTTAGGCATAATTAAAAAAAATCACAAAAAATATATAGTGTGATTTTCTCCAAAATCCATTTAATATATGTTACTCTTCAATAGGTACCAACCGAGTCAATTTTGGAATTCATTTTGGATATGAATACCAAATAATTTATTGCCACATAATTTCATGACAACATAATGTGTAATTCACATGAAATACTCATGGTATGTGTAACACACAAAGATTCCATTGTACGTTATTTCTTCGAAGTAGTTCAATAACATGCCCTACATAGAACACTGAGTTAAAGCGCATCATGACTTACCAAACTAGCCATTAAAAAGTGGTTATGAATAGTAATAACTAAATTTTGAACATTATATAATCTTTATAATTTTAGAATCCATATTATGAGTTTCATAGACATAATGTATGAACAAATTCAATTTTTTCAGATAAAAGAATTATTTTTACAAAAATTCAATTTTACTACCTTTTAAAGGTGAACCATTTTTTAATACAATATTTGAGACTTTTATATATTCAATTTTTCTGATGACTTTCATATTTGGGTGAATAATGAAAAATACTATATTTTAATTGAAAAAAACTTTTTTAATCAAAATAAGGTATAGTGTTCAATTAAAAATTTTAATGGTTTGTAAGTATAATTAAATTATATTTTTATAATTTAATACAATGTTGGTCATTGGAAGTAATTTCACTTTGACATTGGACATAAACAAGTGTCAATCTTTTGATAGTTATTATTTCATAAAAATACGCTTTTCAGTTTTGACGACAACAATTAATTTTAAATTAATTAATGAAACTTATATGTTTTGAAATTGGTAAAATAGAATTAATTTTTGAATTCAGAATATCATAATTATCTTAGGGTGAATTTTTCGTATTTTTCTTAAAACATTCAATTTTGATGAATAGTGAATACACTACATTGTTGTTTAAAACCAAATATTTATTTAGATAATTAATTATTTTATTTTAATTTATTTATGTTAAAATAGATACATAGTACCTATATATGTTCAATTTAATTCACTGGTGTCATTTTATAATAAGATTAAATATATAAAATTTTATTGAACTTTTTACCGCCTTTTACCCACCTTCTAGGAGCATTTGGAAATTTGCATGAAACATAATTTTACCGCATTTGTGATTTGAATATCAAAAATCTAAGAGACACAATTAACCACTGTAAATAATATATGGTTCAATAAGATGAAAATAATTTTTGGTGAATATAAACTTTTGACTTTTATTTACCACGGTTAAATGTAAATAAGGTAATTATGGGTAAAAATGATATTATAATTACCCTAAAACATATCATAATTATATTGGATAAATTTAATTCAACCGAAAAAACCATAGGAATAAAATTTGATCCTTTAGGTCCAACTGTATTAGATTTGGACATTTATTATTATTTAATTTAATGAAGAGTTAAAAGTTTTAAATTCATGTTTTCATAACTAAAACATTTTTAATAAAGTGTTATACATAAGATAAATTATACTATAAATATTAATTACAAATATAAAAATACTTCATACATAATGGTATTGTATATATAATTCTTATACATTAAATAATTAAATTTATTTATGACATAATGATGATGCAGTAATTACCTTTTTAAGGAGATATTTAAATAATTGCTATTATAAGTATTAAAATAAATGTAACTTGAGACTTTTGAGTAAATACACTAATTTTCTAGTTTAATATTAAATATTATGGTCAATTGGTAAAAAAAATTATGTTATAAGGTTTTTATGACTTTCACAAAAACAAAATATTAAAAAGTGTTAAAATTGACATAAATTAATCTTTAAAACAAATACTATATTATTGGTTGATATAATATTCCTAAATATATAAGGTTCGTAAAGAGGGGTTAAATAATATTATATATGTCATTAATGAACCACATGAGGTTAGTTTGGAAGTTTAGAGTAAGTATATTAACTATATAGTGTAAGAATGCAAGAAGACACGGTAAAAGTTAAACTATTTAAATAAGAGTTAAATCTAAAATATATGGTTAAAATGGTAACCTAAACTTGTCTAAAACCTATTGGTTGAGATTATTTACACCCATACCTACCTTATGTTTCAAATAAATCAGTTTAGACCCATTATAAACGGAAAATTATTTTATAATGAAGTAATATTTTATGTTTTTTCTAAGGTGCCCCTCGCTCCTCTTATAAAAGGGAACTTCCCCTTCTCTCAAATTCACACCTCAAAATCCATTTTCCTCTTCCAACCCATGCAATAATATCCTACAAAAATTCCTCACTTCAATATAGAGTCGTTAAATTGGTCATAAATCCAACATAAGGAGCCCTTTTGATTAACTCAAATGAAAACACCTGAAGAATATGTAATAATTTCACAACCCTCTTTCAAGTTCTTTTCTTTTTTCCACTTCATATTTCATTGTTGTTTCCATAATAAAGTAATAACACCAATACCTTCAACATAATATTATTTTGATTATAAATATTGTAAAACCATATTATTTATTCTCTTCATCCTATAAATGGCAAAGTCACTATACGTGCATACATACGACATACCGTCTCCACGTCGTGGTGTAGTTTTTCATTCAACAATTCACTGTTTGGATGGGTATAATAATGTGTATAATTATTATAAATAATAAATATAACATGGTAATGATTCTGTATATATGATATAACATCAATTTTCAGACAATTTCATCATCAATATAATGATATTTGTTCTCATACGTACGTACAGATTACAGTATCCACAACGTGATGAGATTCATTTCCACGTTCACCAATCAACGTTGATTATAAAAATATATAATATTAATAAGTATGTAATATATGGCATAATAACTCTACTGGAAATATATATATATATATATGTATTTATGTATGTACGTATGTATGTATTTATATATGTATGTATTTATATATGTATGTATTTATATTCATCTCATTCACTTACTTCCATTCAATGCGATATGAAAACAGAAACAGCATTTATGCGTACGTACGACCTACCATCTCCATAAACAGTGTTTACCATTTCATATATCTTTCTATTATACATAATTATATTCAAAATCTATATGATATATAAATAATTTTTATATTTTGGAATTATTTATATCATGATATAAATGATATGATCAAGAATAATAGGTTAAAATACGTACAAAAAAGAAAGCGATTTTTACCTGAAATGTTAATTTATCATGGAAATCATTTTTAAATGGGTTGTATAAAGTCATAAATGAATCATTTATTATATAATAAATATTAATATGGTTTTGGAATTATTTAAAAACATACTATTTTCATTATACAGGAGGTTAAACGTACCCTCAACCAAAGGAAAAGTACAAGGTAAGGGTTAATTCTACAATCTCTTCATTATCCGAGTTTGTTAATACGTAATTATCTACTACGACCTCATTATCATCCACATACATGTCTTATTAAAAAATGTATTTCAAAACATTTTTACTATTTACTGGGAAATGGGTTGAAATCATTTATACCCTTATTTGACCTTATATGTTTTTAAAGGAATCTTTCTATCATTTTGCAAACAAGGTAATTTATGACCTTTTGGACAAAATTAAGGTATGAATATTTTTTAACATATACGGTGTGTGCGGCTATTTTATACTCTTATAACATTGTCTAATCTTCTATTACAAGCTTATAATAATTTTTTAAAAATAAATTTTTTCTTTAGATTTATGTGACTCTTAAATGATTTCAAAATAGAAAGAGATATTTCTCTCAAATAGTTTTGATTTCATCTACATCATCATCCTTTAATAGATTTTACACTTTTTTTAGGTTGATTTATTATGATAAAAATATTAAATATTGTATTTAAGGTTTTGTGATATGTTTGACTATGGATGATTTATTTTTATTCCATTCATGGTTTATGGTTAATGTATTGACATTCCTTATGCTTGTTTTAATACGAATGTTTATTTTATATTTCAACATCTTTTTAAGATGAATTTGTTGGACTAGTCTTTTTTGGGTTGAGGACTGGTAAAAGTAAGACCTCCACGTTGGGGATCAGTTACATGAAACCATCCGGGGTGGAGTCCGGTTACAGAGGCTCTCCAAGATGAAGTTCAGTTATAGAGGGTCTCCGGTTTGGGGTCCGGTTACAGTTCACCCATAGGTCCTGCCACGAGGCCTTGACACATAAATTGATGTCTGGTACTATAAATTCCCTCATTATGAAGTTAGTTATTACATGTGGGTATTAGACTAGTTGAATATCCATGTGCATGTTAATATGGTAATTTTTGATTTATTTTTTCCATATTATGTTCAATAATATGTTTAAAAGTATGTTTTCTTATTACACATCATTCCTTAATAGTATATAGCTTCCGCTAAATTATTTACCCTTACTGAGCATATGAGCTCTCCCCTTTCTTATATTTTTTTATCCAAGGATCCAAAAAATTGTTTTATGATTGAGATGTAGGGTTATAAAAATTGAATAATGGAATTCTCAATGAAATATCTATGTTGTAGTGTATGTTTGAAATTGTAATTTAAGGTTCTTGTATATAATCTATTTTCAATGTATTCTTAACTGATCGGTCCTTCAGGACTTCATTCCTTGTAATCATGCTAATGTATTAAAATAATGCACTGACTCTAGGTAACTGGGTTTGGGGCATTACAGTATATACCACTTATATTTGTGGAATGTCAGGTTATCATACATTCTACCCATACTATATGTTTTAGCTGATATAAAAAAATGTCATGTATATCACAACACATTATGTGGGAACACATTCTAGGGAAATAAAAAATACATGATGAGAACCATATATAGTTCTAGTCACATTCTATATCGAGTGAAAAAACAAGTTGTATGAGTGTTAAAATGTAGAAATAGATTTAATCAATCATAAGAGGTTGTACACTATGTCACCTCTAGTACATCCCATATATATATATCGATAATACAAAAAATTATTTTAATCATACATGGAGGGCATCTTCTGTATAATATTGGTAGTACACACCTTCTAATTAAAATTATAATTTTAAATTAATTATATTTAAATTAATTAAAAATATAAGAGAACGTAATTTCAAATATTGTTTGTTATATTCTTATTATAGTTAATTAACTAATTAATTACTATATTAATTATTAATGAAACTAAATATTATTGAATAATAATTAAATTGAATTAATTTTATAAAGTATAAATATATATTTGATCCATAATTTGATTAATCATATGATTGAAAATCCAATATATATTTTGGTCATACATAATTTAATTAATTATTTAATTTTTCTTGAGAAAAAATATCTATTAAATTTAATATAATGATTTGTGTTGAGGAAAATTTTGGGAGTTGATCAATTTGACTATAATGGAAATTGCATTTCTAACTTAATAGAAACCCTAAATAAAATCCATCATCCTAGGTGGAATAATTTTTATGAGTCTATAAGGATCTTTTTTTATCCTTAAAAAAGACTAAAGTGGGAGATATCAGGGGAAAGTAGATAGGTAACACGTTTAATGGCTCTTTTTGCTAATGTTGATTCAATGGAATAAAATATTTTTTGAGTGGATGAATTATCACAATGGAGAATATTTCTCATGTCTCTACTGATCCGGTAGTTCTTTAGTAAGGGATAGAGATGTGAAAATACTCAATTTAAGTGAGAATTTTTTAATCAAAATGTTCAGTAAAAGTAAATCTAAATGAGATGATAATGTGTTTGAGTGAATTTTAGGGTTTTGATGATTTTATTATTACTTACTTACATAAAAATTCATTTAACATCATTTTTAATTTTAAGAATTGAATTAAATCACATAGGGTTTTTCTCACTCTTACTCAAGCTAGGTACCTCTCACATTCACGAGTAGGACTCACTTTTTAATCATTTTTAGGAGACCATGAGCCCAAATTTTGCTTATGTTGTTTGTGATGAACTAGATATACTATTATACCATGATTTTTAGGGATATTAAATCATCAATTAGTATTCTAATAAATCATGATAAAGTCACTAATATAGGTAGATAAATTCATTTTGCTGAAATCATATCAATAATGACAATTAAAGAACCATGATTGGTTAGATCATCCTTTATACATAAGATGATAACATTTCATTAAAAATTTATTATGAAAGGATACCATAATTTTCCTATGACTACATGATTATGGGAATGAAAGATAATAACTACCACATAGCCTTATCCTATGGATTTTTCATTTTAAGGGTCATTATATTAGGACATGTTTGTGGAATATTAAAATTGATAAACAGAAAGTCAAGTAGAATTTGGCATTCCCACATGGGGATTTTGAAAATCAAGGGGTTCTATTGTTTCCTTCCTCTATTGATTATATGGGAGTATAAGAATTTGATGAAAGAACAATAAATGAGTATAACAATTTTTAGGACATTACTGGTGTTTTTTTTTCATATATTGGGTTAGTGTTATACCCTCTCTGGATAATTATGAGGGGATAGAAAAAAATTATTATATCAATGTTTAGCAAGAGGATAAGACTGGAATAGATCAATAGTGGTTTTATTTTCAATGGAATGGAAATGTGATGGGTTAGGATCTGGTTTTCACATGAACATACCATATTGATCCAAAGGGGTCATGAGTTTATTTAAGGATACAGGGAAGGAATTTTAAACGTTTATATCATTAGGTATTACATTATCAATAGAATATGAGGAGGGGGGGGATTATAATTGAATAGAGGATACCCAAAATGATAGTGAAATTTCCATATAAGCAGAAGTGTATAATGATATATGTAAGTATCTTATGTTATTCTCTTCCAAAGAACAAAAAATTTAAATGAAAATTGATTCTACCAATCAAATTTCCAAGAATAGTTCACCCTCTAATAGTTTTGATCAGGTCTAGGTTCTTGGATTAGCATAGGGTAATATAATTTTGTGTGTGGTGGGGATTTTTCAGACAATATTTCCCTTCTAAATAAAAGACTTTTGGCCTCCCAAAAAGAGACATAAATTCCGCCCTTGGTAGATGTAGTCTCTCTTAAGTAAAATAAATATAGTGAATACATTATTTATCATCAGTATAGATCAATAGAACATTAAAATTTAGTAATATCCATTGTGAAAATGTTGGATCCAAAAAAGTCATCCTCATCCTCAGCCCAACATAATGATGGTATGGGGGAATGTATGATATCCATATCAAATTCCATTGACACACATGACACCTTAAATGATTTCATGGTTAAAAAATATATGGATGGTGGTTAATTTGTGAATATATAAATGAAATTAGTTTTTAATTACGTAATAGTGGTTGTGTTTTTAACAAATGGTTATTTATCCATGGATGGGTGTTCAAATGATGATGCAGATATGAAAAGGCCTGATAAATGTTAGAGTATGGGATGATGTACGTGTGGTTGGGGAGATTGGGGTGCCTATAATCACATGTGAATTCTATCTCATACTTAAACATGAGGGAATAATTCTTCTAAATTGATCTTTTCTTTGAACATGAATCATCTTATTATATGATATATGGGTATGGATTGGGCACATTTGAAACATATCATCAAACATGGAATCATATGATATTAAAAATTGATGAAGATGAAAAATAAAATCCAAATTTGAACATTAATGGAGTTTATTCTGAATATTGATTCTTCTAGTTGGAATGGGTTTCTTTGATGTAACTATGCTTACATTTTGATTTTGATGTATAGTTGGTGAGTTTTTTGAATATATAATTAAATAATCTCTTCAGTAGGATTTCATGGATGAGGGTTGCTACTATATGTTAGGATTTAGATTATAGCGTTATAAATGATTCTCTATTGTCACTGTGTGTATTCTTTATTTGGAATGGTATTCTCATAGGATGTCTTCTTTATAGAATTTCTCATATTGTTTCCACATCTCAGTAACAGGTTAAACCTAACGATTTTCTATTGTTTCTTTAAGGCATTTCTACATGTATGGGTTTTTCTTAAATGGGATGGTTTGTAAATTATGTGTTACTATTGATAGATTATTGAATCTATTTTTCATGATCAATAAAAATTTAGGGATTTAAAAAATACCATTTTCATGACAATTTATATTGTTTTCATGATGTTATAGAGAAAAGGGGATGAAATGGAATGCATGATGATTGAATGTATTTTCACATTGGTTTTATATAGGTCGATTTGAGGATTTATCTAGAAGTTCCATTTGACGTGGATTGCTTCATCTAGTTATAGTTTTGGTTGCTAATTATTGAAGCCATTGGATGTGAATTTTCATTATAGACTTTAAATATACTAGTGTGGCAGGGAGTAGATTGTTTGATGTTCATGAATTAACTACACTATTGAAATAACATGGTGTTGTAAAAAAATTATATATATTATATTTATTTTGTTTATATGTACTACTAAATTTCCACTAAAATATAATTTCAATCATTTTCATAGAAGAAATTAACCTTTTTTCTTTGATATAGGGTCACATCAGTTCCATTGGAATTCTCCAATATTTTATATGGTGCTAATATTTTTGTTCCTGGATTGAATGAAACTTATGATACATTCATATAATGCATTTCATATGTGGTATAATTATATTTGTCTTCTCCAATGGCTGGTATCATAGTCTAATGATGTAATAAATAATTGTAGAATGACTTATTATATGATAATTTCATTGGTTTAAAATATTTTATTTCAATATTTTGTATCCTTGAATTCATATATTTTTAAATCAGTGAAATGATTAAAATTATAGTTGAATGATGAATTGATTTTGGATATAGATTTTCTCTTTAATTTTGAATCAAAAACAATTTGACTGGTAGTGTAAAGAAACTACTAAGGCATTAAATGGAAATGTGTTAATGGGATATGTGTAGAGAACAATGTGGATCATTCTAGAGATATAGAATAATTGAAGATGGTATATGGTTCTAATGTCTAATTTTTTGGTAGTTATTTGTGTCTACTTTTTGAGACATGGTGCATTGTAATCCTCTTAATTATGTTGGGTGCATGAATTTTTAAATAATATTTTCTTGGGATCATGGTTTGTGTTTTCAAAATCCAAGGATGTTGTCATTTGAAAAAAATATGATCCTCTATGCATAATCACTTTCTTCTTTATCATGTGGGATCCTATGTTTCCTTGGTTTAGTTTATGTAACTATAAACCATTGGTACCCCCTCCCTTAAGCGAGTAAACATTTTTAAATAATGGATCTCATAAGGAGAGGAGATAATTAAAGACCTGAGATGGGGTTGAATTGAATATCGATATACCGATGTAAATAGTGGAATTATGTAACATGGTCCAGGAACTAGTTTAAGGAGTTCTTTTTATTATATAATTTATGTTAGTTTATATTCTGCATAATTAAACAACAAGAATATAAAATCTCTTGATCATGTAACATATTTATTCTATTTTTAAGTGAATGATTATTTTTTTATATATTCCATTAATGGTGTATTTGGAAGAATAAATGAAATCTCAAAAAGTATATAAATTAATAGTAATACTTAGAAAAATACAAAATAAATTAAATTTTTATAAATTTTTATACCATATACAATAAATTAATTATTTTCATTTCAGAAAATATTAACTACCATTTGATTAAAATAAAAATTAATATTTATGAGTTAGTTGAATAAGAATAACTCTATGAAAATATTACATCAGAAAAGAACTTTCATCACTTCTGCTAGAATACAATGACAGTTCAAAGTACCTATCTAGCCTATGATAGGGACTTTAAATTATAATAGTGTTCTAACCAAAGTCTAGGATTGACATAATATAGTTAACAATATTTATTTATTTACTTAACAAGACAATTTTAGATTGGTGGAAATCATTGAGGATGTATGAGTATTGGATTTCTTGATTAGGGAGTCCACTCAATATATCAAGTAACTGTCAGTTAATGGAGCTGGTAAAGAATGCCTACCAAAATACCATTAAATATTTTTTTAGGACATCATTTGGAATATATTAATGAAAATATGGATCATTTCTGCAAAAATATATGTGATACATAATCTAATAAATCCTATTATAATGGATATTCAATTTTGAGAATATAATGGGAGACTAATAAAATTAATTTTTTACATCATAACTTGTACGTAGGCTAACATAATAAATTATGATTTAATTTTTATAGAAAATTTATATCCATTTGAAAATAATCCTATAAATGTTGATGATCATATAGAAAGATAATCTTTTGAATGGACCAAACATCTATAATTTTATAAAATATAACACAACTTAATAAGCCAAGAGTTGATTTATTATGTTCCAAAGTCCCTAGTTTCTACATAACCCTCTATGAAATCAAATGTGATGGTAAAAAATGTATAAATAAAACATTTGGATGATTCAATAGATGTATAATACTTTATACTATCATCCATAATTATATTCTTCTATAATATTCATGAAGACATGGTTTCATATAACTTGTTGTGTCATATACATTTTCTCTATTAGGATAAAGAAATACATTAGAGGGATGAAATATCCCTGGAGAAATTTATGGGAAATATAGGATAAAGTGTTCTAGATATACTTCATGTAGTTAAGAATATTTTTTATATATAGTACTTATAATTTATAAGATTCAATATGTGCAAGAAATTGTGCATAGACCTTATACGTGCCTCACTTCCTCTATGATTTTCATGTTTTATTATGAATTTATATATGAAAAACATTTATAATGTGATCTTGAATCATAGTATTGTAATGAACAAAGTGTATAATGACATGAATCATGTAAAACCTTATATCTTTTTAGTAGATAAGAGTAATTGACAGGAGAAATAGTCTATGACTAAGTTCAAGTACAAGTGGCATTTCCCTTATCCTTCTTAGAATAGAATGATTCATGTAATGTCTATGGAACATAATGTAGTATGATTATCTTGTAGAAAGGAAGCCTACTAGAAGAAGAATTTATAATTTAGTAAAGAAGAAAATGGAATTTTAATGTATGTTCATTATTGAGTATTGTATTTACATTTATTCAAATATGGAATTGAATACACATTGTGATTCTCATAATTGTATATAAATATAGTAAACATGTAGATCCTTGATGACTTATAGAAGTAAGGTGGATATTTTAGAAAACAATATGAAATACATGTTATGCCGACCATTACATGCTATTATCTCATATTGAAGATAGTTTTAATGATTTTTTATTATGTTCCCAGTGTAACTATGAATATAAAATCTATTTCCAATTAATAAATGGATGTATTTGTTATCTTTTTAAAAATTAATAGTTTCTAATTTTATATAGAAAAAATATTTTATGGGATAAAACATTTTTATAATAGTTTTTAGACTTGATAATATTAATATCGGGTTTTAAATATAGATAATGAATCAAGATAACATTACTCTTATCACACCTAATTTTTCAACCACCATTTTAGTAATATAAATGAGAATATGTTGAAAATTTTATTTCAAGATGGGTATTTATATTATTTTTATGTATAATAATTGGATTTATTTCCTAATTTTTAGAAAGTAATAATGACCAAAAATCTATTTAGTTGACATGGTGAAAAAGAACAGAGCTTCTAGGCATATTTTATATTTATGTGCCTGGACCTTTCCTAGTAGACGTTAGTGTCAGAAACTCATTATAACATTTAATGATGAAATATGTAGATATGTATATGTTAGTGTAATGTGGTATAATTATAATACCTTTTATAAATCAATGGAATATAAGAATGGTGTTGGTATTTTTTGGGTAGATGATATGGAAATTCCACTTAGACTGAGATCGAAAGTAACTTAACTATGATTTATTCGACTGTATAAATTTGTTTACCATAATATCGTAAATCACTATTTCTTATGCCTTATAGTATAATTGTTAAAGTTAAATGATGAACCACATGTCATTGTAAAATGTTATATTGATGATGAGTCACTTATATCATCCACAAATCTGTTGGGGATAGTCACTACTTAAAGAAACATAAACATTAAACCAATTTTAAATTATGGAGTTAAGAGGAATTCCATATACCTTATGGTAGGGTAATAAATACATTTTCACATATTTGAATATGGGTATGTGAGGTGTTTTTAAAGATAATCAAAGGAACTAAAAAACATCACAATATATAATGTTTATCTTTATATGATATCCCCATGAAGACATAGAATATTACCTATTATATCCCTAGATTAGAAATGTATTACACATATAATGGAGATAGAGAGACCAATATAGTCTTTTATGAAGTCGATCCAGAAGATACACATGATCTGAAACATGAAAAAATTCAGAAACACCTAGTACGATAAGTTATTCTAGAGATACATGTTTTGTTTAGAAAAAATATATAGGTTATGGAACCAGATACATATGGTTATGTAGTAACCAAGTATTGTGAGATATTATTGATGCATAATACTGTTTTTATAACCTATACAAAATTATTAAGGATATTATAAATTAAAAAGTGGAATGAAGACATTAATTCGGAAATGGATTCCATAAACCCTAACGAATTATGGGTTTTGGTAGATTGGATGATTAATTTAAATAATATTTATTTTAAGTGATCATTCATGAAAAACTAGGTGTGGATTGTAAATTCAGTAACTATAATGCTTAATTGATTTCTAATGGTATTGTGTTAAATGATGAAATTGACTACGATGAAATGTTGTCACCAATATCTATACCAAAATCTATCATAATTGTAATATCCACAACAAGTTACCGTAACTATGAGATTTATAAAATGTATGTAGAGAGAACTATAATTAATGGTAACCTTATGGAAGATGTATATGTGGTAAAAATAAATTTTTTTGTGACATTAAAGGATTCTAGAAAAGTGTAGAATGTGCAGAGATCTATTTATGGGTGGAATAAAGAGTCAAGATCATATAATAATTGTTTACATGTATCCAATAGAGATATTAGTTTCATAAAAATGATTAGGATACATGTGTATATAAGAGGTTTCATTGGATTGTAATAGTTTTTCACGAAATATATATTGATGGTTTATTACTACCGCTAAACAATATACCACTCTTATAGGTAGATAGGATATGGTTAAACAAATGCTACTGCATAAAAGGATTTTGTTAAGAGGACATCATTCTAGAGATCAAAATACAACATGATTTATCTAAGATCCTTTCTTCACTAAGTCAAGGTACATAAATTGAAAAATAATTGAATAAGATTAGTATAGATCAATAAATTATAGGATTATTTATAATGTCACATGGTATGAATCTCACCATGAAAATGTGTCCTTATTCAAAAGTAGATAGAGATAATGAATATAATCCATCACATATCTATGATTTTTACTATGTATAATGATACATGTTTCTTGAACGTGGTTGGAAAATATCATGATTCACCTGGAGAGGCACTTGGGTTGGATGTAAAAACTGTCTTGTTCCTAGTTTATAGAGGATACAAGGAACTAATTTTTATTTTATACATATATTATAGTTTCCAAATAGATCAGGGTAATTTAATACAAAATTTTTGACATATTTTTTGACTAATGGATAATTTGTGTGACAGATATGTTCTATGAATATTTTGTGCAAACGGATTCTGATGTACCTAATGAAACATTTTGTAAACACAACTTCATTTTGGGGCTTGATTTTATTTCTATTAAAAAATATCTTATCACTATGTATTATAGAAATAATTAGTTACTAGTTCTTTTTAGGGATCTTAGGTCACAAAAATGGATGAGGAATATACTTTGGAAGTATTACATCTCGGGATATATTTCATAAAGGAGTATTGTAATTGTAAGTAATGTATCCATATAATAGAAACTGTTAGTACCATTGACTAAAGATATATCTCAACATATTTGTGAATATCATATTAGTACTGAGAAGCTAAAATTTATTCACATTTTCCTTCTATGAATGTTAGAGTCATTTGTATTTGGTTTCCTAAAACCAAATGAATATATAATTTTGATTACTAGAATATTAAAAAATTTATTACCACATGATGATTGTTCTTATATCTACACCAAATGCAATAATTTCTTTAGACTATCTATCACATAAAAAGATTACAAAAGTTCACCACTATAATGAGATCTTATAAATTTTATTTAAATATTTATAAATATATGCCTTATAGTATATATGACATCTTCATGACAAGGAATATATTATTTTTTACTATATTGTGTTAGAGGTTAATAAGTCAATGATAATTCTTCTCGTGATGTTTTCCCATTGAAATATTGAAGAAAGTAGGATATAAAAACAAAACCACCTATATTAATTCCATATATTATATATTTCATTAGAAATTATTTTCTATAGATATGTGTATTTGTCCATAAAAATGGTATTGTTGTTAATGTATATCATGGATCACATAGTTTTATGTATAAATGGAAATATTCAAAAAATATTCTCATGGTGTAGGAGTATACAATAGAGTTCATCATAAATGATGTGAAGTTAATTAAATAATTCAATAAAGTATTTTTCCCTTTCATGTTAATTGATGAAGATATTTTATTCCATTTGATTGAAATAGAAGATTCTAATTAAATCTAATGGCATGGTATTTATTTTATGAGTTCATTTAAGCGTATCAAAATAAGATAAATCAAACAAATATGAGGATTGTACAAGTATGAATCATAAATGATAATATGTCATAGAAAATGGATTACATTAAATTATAGCAATCTTAAGGAGGTTTTCATCATTGTTACATTAACTTCATTCTCTATGGTTTCATTGAAATCTTTCTAGATGTTGATTTCAGAGTTTAGATAAATATATCGTATGCCATTAATATTGTTTCCCTAAGGATCACACATACATTTTTTCTAAAATCTCTTTAAATTATATTTTGAATTTAATATTTAGACTAAATTTTATAACCATTTTTTAAATGATAATTATTCATGTAATGTTGTTCTCATAAATTCAATCACCATATATTTATGTTTAGAATATGTGATTTTAATTATATATCTTAATTATTACTCATAAATAATGGATAATTATTTATTTATTTATTAGTATATTATATGTATATATATATATGTATGTATTATGTTATATTAATATTAATAATATATAGTTATTCATGATTCCCTTTAATATAATATTTTTTTATTTATTCAATTAATAGTATAAATTTTAAAAATTAATTTATTATTCATGGTTTTCAAAATATAGAGGAAGATAGACTTGCGAATTTCTGTGACTAGTGAAACTGATATATTTTATGTAATATCATTTAGAAAAATATTTATTTATTTATTTAATAGATGATACTAAAATATGCCCTTGGCAATATATATAATAATAACATTATTATTATTATTATTATTTAAAATAGGGAATATATTAGACGTGGTATTTGGTAAATGTTCGTGTAAGAGTTTTCAAATAGTTAACCCTAAATATATATTCATCTCTATAAAATTTTAGAGAATTATAAATTTTATCAACAACTGATCCTCTATAATAATTTACTCAATCATTGAGATAGTATAATTCTCCCTCCTTGCTAAAAATAATAAAAATATAAAAGGATTTTATTATTATCATTAATTATGTGTGACATAAATCCCTCGTTTCCTCCACCCAATCACCAAGGATACAAATATTTTTTTATAGATTTATGGAAAATTTGTGGATACCTCTAGATGAAATATTTTTTGTATTCCAACCCACAACGTTGATACAACAACTGCAGTAAAAAAAATTGATCAAATATGAATTATCACATTCAAGGTACATCTAGTTTAAATTAATTATAAATTAAATGTGAAAGATCCAATAATATATATTTATGGTTATCATCTGTTAGGATAAGTATGTAATATCCATTAATAATTACGAAGACCCATTATTTAGAACCACTCTAAACTTCCAATATTCACCCATAATCTTCATACTCAAGTTACAATATGATATGTAAGTGCATGATTCATGATATGTAAAGGTTATCACAATATTTAGTGGAAATATTTAAATTTAATCACTAAAAAGAATATTTTACCAATATTAAAAAAGTACTATGATACATATAAGTTAGAATGAGGATCCATAAGGGTTATTACAGTTCACATGAATATATATAAGTGTACTCAGATAGATCAAGAATTGATAACATAAAATATCCACATAGTGATATTGACGATTGAATCCATTTTTCAAGTGTATATATAGGTGATAAATGGGTTGTATAATATTAGATTCATAAGCCATACAAAAACAACAAAAAATCATGTTTCATAATTTTCATGATTCAAATAAAATAATATTCCATAAAGATAAACATTCATGAAATATAGAATCTCTTTAGATAATAAATAAAGATAAAATTATCATCCCAATAGACAAGTAAGATTATGAAATCAACTCAAAGGGGTTATAAATTTATTAATTTTAATATATTCAATGTGGCCAATTTGATGGTTATGTTATTGGATGTTGATATATTCGGTAAGGATTAAATATCATGATGCTTTGAATAACTTGGAATAAATCCAAGATTATTGAAATAGGTGATTAGAGAAATAATATCCATTATGATTTGGGTTTCCAATCCATGATGATAAGTGTCATCATATAAGAATATTCCTATATGAAAACATCTGTCTAATATTGGATTAAATGAATACTAATTTTGTGGATATTTTTATGAAATGAAATTTTTAGTGTATTATAATATTAAAATGAAATATTTTTTTGACTAGGATGATAAAATAATTAATGAGAATATCACATTACTGAGATTAGTGTATTATTATATATTCAAAATATTTAAATTATATTAATTTAAATTAGTGGATAAAATAAAGAAGTATAATATAATTAATGTCTGAAAAAGGAAGTGAAAATATTATTGTATTTTACTGAACATATTGCGTATCAAAGAGAGAGAGAGAGAAATTGATATGTTAGTGATATATTTGAAAGTAGATCATATTAATCATGAAACAAGAAGTGTAAAATATTGAATATAATTCCTATTATATCTCAATATAATAGAATCCTAAGAATGAAAAATAGTGGATTGATGGGGTTGACAAGGTACTTCTACTAAATAACCATTTTTACAAAATGTATAAGAGAATAAATAATAAGAATGAGAAGATATAGAAAATTCCTTCCCTAGGATATATCTAAGTCATAAGGAGAAAAAATGAGTTTCTGGTGAAGTTTGGCATGATTTTCATGATTATTATTAATCATTAAGATTAAATGTCATTAAATAATGAGTTTGAGTTAAGAAACACAGACAAATATGAATAATGTTGTAATATATTATCTTTTGGCTATCAATGAATATAATTGGGGATGTAAATATTACTAGTTGATATAGAGACATCCCAATGAATAAGGAAGATATTTTTCTAGAGTAATTTATTGTAAAATCAATGAACACCATAGGGATATAATATATTCTTATCCAAACCAATTAGTAGACTTCCATTATTGGGAGATAGTGATTTTCCAAGGGATGTATATGTCGTCCCTAACCTTTGGTTTCCTTTAGTAAAAAATAAACTAGTGTAGGTGTTGAGATTAATATACCTTATCTGACATTTTAATAAATTTCCGACATCAGTTATATCTAGATCTCAGACTCGGCCCATACTCATGATGGAGTAAATACCCACCTTCAGATTATACCATGAAAAAATATTATGTGTAGTTTTTTAAATATATTGATCATGAATTAACCATGAATGTGGTCAATCCATCATTGAGTGTTCATTATTCTTTATCATATGATTTCAATGATAATTTTTCATGATGTTAGTATTTTTATAGACACTAGACTGAAAGAAATATGGAGTTCTTGAGATTTTAAACAAAAAGAAGATTTCCTAATAAAGGTATCATTATAATGTTTTGAACTGTGAATTCTATATGAGGATTATAGGAATAACATGAAAAATTAAATAAGAAATGGGTGGAGGATTTATTATCCAACCAATTTTTAATGTGAAGGCTACCCAGTTATCTTGGTAGAATAATATGAGAAGTTGAACAAGTTGGATTATAATTAGTAGTTTCCTTGTATGTTGAAGATGTTGCTTGGTATTTCATATGTAGAAATATATAATGTAGAAATATTGGAAGAATTAATTGTTACATAAATTTTGGTGAATAATTAATTATTTATCATAGTTAATTTCTTGATATGATTTAATTAGATTTCAAGATGTTGATAATTTTTCAAGATTAGTTACAAAATTTATGAATATTCTTGAGGTGGAAGTAATTAATTTGAATAAGTTGAGATGATATGTAAAGTTAAACTTGGGAATATAATGAGTTGGATTAGTGTATTGATGTTCTTTATAAATTTTTCCATATTCATTTTTATGTTTTAACTATGAGTCACAACTGATACGTAAAGGTAACAAGTTAATTCTAAATGTTATGTAAAGTTAGAGTGAAATATGAAATGGATCAATGAAAGTATTCTTGATCTATGAATGGGTAGAATCGGTTCTATAATATGGTTCTCTGAAAATAAAAAATTTATGTTATGGTAATATCCATTTATAATGATATCTATAAAGGTAATATAGACACTATGTCAAGCTAATGTTGTTTGTCTAGATTTTGTGTCAAAGTAATTTAACAATTGCACTTGCCACATAGAATTCAATGTATGCCTATGTCAAGGTAATCTACTTTTTTAGAATCTATGTTAGGGTAAAATTTAATTTTAGGACACGTACTAAGGTAATGTGGTATGTGAAAAGGATAAAAAAATCTCATTTTTTAAAACGTATGTGTAACATAAAGAACATATGATGTTTTATGTCATTGTGATTTTCTAGAATATGAAATATTATTAAGAATGAGATCAAATTAAGAAATTATATGTTATTAATCATTGTTAAAATATTATGATAATATTATGAGTTAGTCATGATTTATTCTGTGTAATTTATTTGTAGATAATTCATATAGATGATTTATTGTCGTGATCAATTATAGTTTCTCGGTGAGAAACCACACTGAAGGAGAGTGGATCTTGACATAGATAAGGTTGTGCTCACTAAAAAATGATGATCCTAGAGTCACCATGTCAAGGTGATGGTTGTGGTCAAATGAACAATGATTAGTATTTCCCAATGTCATAGAGGAGTCTATGGTGGAGAAAAAGGGAATGAATGTGAACACTACCTTGATAAACATATGAATTTGTAGTGGATTAAATATCATTGAAAATCATATTTATTTGAATATGAGAACATTAATTTAATTATTTCATGAATTGAAGAGAGATAATATATAGTAGGTGATCCCATGAATTCTAAATTCATAAAAATTATTTATCTTAATGGATGATATAAAATGAGTGGTTTACATGCTATAACTGCATGATAAAGAAAAAGGTGACATAAACATGTGGAGTATGCATAAATGAATTTTTTGGGAAGAATAATACTATAGTAATTTAAATATCACATACATAATAGTATTATGTTTCTTAATAATTATTTTTATGAATAATTTTAATGAATTAATGATAATGTTTTCATGTGATTAAAGCTTTATTATTACCTATAAAGAGTCTGGAAGTTTACATAAATTTTATGGAAATAATATTTCCATGATCTCTATGAATATATAATGGAAAGTAATGAAGAATTAATTTTACATGATCAAGAGATCTAACACCATGAGAGTATTTTATATACTATAAGTTGAAAAGAAATTGTATATCCAATACTGTGAATGTTGTATATTTTTTTCCACAAATAAAAGAGTTCTAATGACAAAGAAATAGTTATTAGACACTGAAGATGGAGAGATATATCTAAATTTTCATATATGTGTCATCATTATAATTTATAATAGATAATAATAGGATACTATTTCCATATAAAGGATTCAATTCTTAACCCCAGAATAAGGAAAAGAATAGAAATAATAGAATGATTTCGGTTGGGCTTTTGAATATTATATTCCCAGATTAGAATATTAGGGATCCTGTAAGAACCCCTTCATCTACCATATAATTTTGAAGAAATTTTATAAATATTTTAAGAATTATTCATTAATTTGAAAACCATATGATTGTTTTATAGAAGATGAATCCCAAATTACTATTGGAGTTGAGAAAAGAGATCATTCATATTGTGTAAGAGTGATATGGGAGTACTATTTATGATCAACATCATAAGGAGTGGTCCAATCATATATTCTATAATTAGTTAAAGAATATAATTCCATTTAATTTTTCACTTGTTGGTGATAGGAAAATAGGTTCCAATCTTATACCCTTGTCCATGATTATTTTAATAATTAGAAAAACGTTGTATACATATGATAATAATCATGATATACCATAAACATAGTCATATTTAGTTTGGACAAAATTATCTCTAAATATTACTATTCTATTTTGTTTTTATAATATTTTATATCCTCATTCTAAAAAAATAGAGATAAATAAAGAGACTTATTCTCATTAAATAAACGAAGAGGTGAAAAGGTATAAAAATATAATTAAATTAAAAGTATAATAACATTGATTCACCACATCCCGGTCTTGGAAAAAACCATAAGTGATCTAAACAATTGGTATTAGTGCTACAATAGAACATATATTTGGATTATCTACTATTTTAAGTCATTATTTTATTATCGGACCGTGTTTCTCAAAGTATACAATGATTATAATCATGGATCACTCATATCATCTTCGGGAACAATTCATACTTCTTCGAAGACCCAAAAGAACATAAAAAATAAAAATTTTAGAAATATTTAGAAGATTACCCTCTTATTAAAATGTTAATAAAATACATCTTTTACATGCAATAATCAGGATGACAGTAGGACTTTAATAATTATTTTATATTTATTTCAAAGGTAATTAATCAAGAAGAAGAAAAATATCATTACCACATGTACAATAGATCTCAAACCAAAAGATAATGTAACTACACTTATTTTTTCAATATATTTCAAATAATGAACCTTGTAATAGTGTATAGGACCCTATCTATGAAAATATATATGAAAATAATTTTTTGATTCATATGTTTAATTTAAAGAATCGTTGAAATGGTTTCCCAAATACTTTTATATATTAACTCTTAGAAAACTTAATGAATTAAAATAATAGGTTACCAAATATGATATTGAATAATATATGAAGAATAATATCTTTTATGAAATTAAATTTATATGTAAAAATATCATCATTCTTGATGAAGCCCAAATTAGAAGGAATTTGAGGTTTTAAGACAAATTCAACAGAATTAATATGGATTTAAAAAATAAATCCAAAATTAATATTAAGTCTTAATAAGTGTATAATAAACATACCCTGAAATAAACGATTATAAAAAATGAATAATTGATCTCATAAATAATTAAGTGGATGTCAAGGAAAAAAAGATTTGGGAGATTGAAAGTTAGTTACAAGAAAATACCCTACATTAATAAGAACATGATAAAAGTATAAGAAAGGAGTATGATGAAAATTTGAGGATATAGAGTATGAGTAAAAGATACTCAATATTTAATGTCTCGATATTGAGATCATGTTTGAAAATCATGGTACAGTTCATGTTAAGTTCTCAATAAAGACATTGAAAGGATTTGTTTCCACACATTATTATATAAGATATTCTTAAGAATAAATATATCTAACTGGTGGAATTTTTTATATATAATAAAATGATCAATTTATAGTGGCCTCAAATGAAATGATGTTATATATAATGTAATATATTTATTGTAATAATTTTTTTAATATAAACTATAAGGGTATATTATAATCCTTTACAAAAATAGATGTGAAAAAAGTAAAATAATACCACAATTACAAGGTTGTATAAAAAATAATGTACAATAACATTTCATTAAAAAATCTCAACCATCTAATAAGGATTAAAAAATAGGACTCTATCAATTTTGAAATATAAATCCAGATGGAGTTCATAAGATAAAAATGATTATTTATTGGTCATTTATATTGTTGAAGAATGTTTTAGAATAGTGAATTTTATTGTGGAAAAATTCTAACAATTTCATAAATTCAAATGGAGAATATATCAATGGGGATAAATCTATAGTTACTGTAATAACCACTAATTAAAGGAACTAATTGGTTTACTCCAAAAATATTTAAAAAACTTAAAACTCATGGTCGTATAAGAACTGGAAGTGGTCACGTGATTGATTCATGTTTATTTAGGAGAATTCAAAAAACATAATGAAATATAAGAAAAAAAAGATAATGATGAAAAATGAGACAACCAAGGGAAAGAATCCATAGGACAATGCTAACCAAAATATTAAAAATATGATATCAATAAATAAGAAACCATTATCCTTAGGTAAAAAGCCAAAAATTCATATCGGATTGTTATATATAAAAGGGCCGATGTGGTGAAAACTATCATTGGAAACATATTAATGGAACCAAGAAGGATGATCATACTATTAGATGAAGTTTGGAAATTTTTATAGACCAATTTGAGGAACAATAAAGAAGGAAATAAAATCAAAAAAAGTAAAGAGACAAAGAAAAATGAAAGAATCAACAAAGATAAAATTCGGAATTTATAGAGAGGTTTTCAACAAATAATTGTCAATGGATATCATATGGGATATGTGGGGTTTGAAAATAATGTGAAAATAATTCATATGAGTTGATAACAATCACATGAGAATAAAAATAAATGTTTATGAAGAGTATAACTACACCTTATGATTCGTATAAATCAATTTCATATATCAAATAGAATATCAAACAAAATTATAATGTTTATAATAATAATATATGTAATGCCCCGACCCTAGTTACCCAGAGTCGGTGCATTATTACATAACATTGGAATGATCACAAAAGATAATGTCTCGAAAGGCCGATTAGTTTAGTATCCTTGGAATCACTATATATATTCATTAAGTTTAACATTACATCATCAAGTAAAAAAACCACAACAACATATTCTCTTCATATCCCCTCATACTATTCCTGAAGGTCATTCATAAATTACTTCTTCACATCCTGGGAAAAATAAAACACTGAAAGGGGTGAGCTCAGATGCTCAGTAAGGATAACAATATAGAGGAAACTTTCATAAATAAGCATAAACAATTAAGGTAATGTATAACTAAAACAAAAGCCTTTAAAATTTGAACTTCAGCATAATATGGAAAAAATAAAATTAAATAATTCCATTTACTTATTCAAATGGACATTATACTTGTGGAATAATCACATGCAATATCAATAACCACTTTCATAATGATGGAATGCATAATGCCAGACTATCATAACCACATAGCCATGGCCTCATGCCAAGACTACAAATAAGATTTTGTAAAGGCCTTGTGCCAAGAAACTATTTTGTTTCATGAGACCTACCGATGCATCAAGGAGCTATAGTGGGCTCCACCCATCACTTATGAAGTCCAATTCATTCCTCATATGAACAGGTTTAAACATAACATAAACATTCGTATTAAAACTAGCATATGAAATGTCAATACTTTCTTCATAAACCATTAATGGTATAAAAATAACACATCCACAGTCAAACATTTCAATAAACCATCAATAAAATATGGATGTTTTGTATCATACCAAATAAACTTCACGTATGCTTAAAATTCATCATAGGATGTTGACATTGATGAAATCAAAACTATTCAAGTGAAATATCTCTTTTTTTTAAATCATTTAAAAGTCCCAGAATTATTAAATAAAACATTTACATGGAATATATTCTTATAATATTGTAAGGGAAACTTCTACGACTTTATAACTACTAAATATAGCCACATCCGCCGTATAAGTTAAAAATACATTCTTACATTAATTCTGTCGAAAAGGTTAAAAAGGACCTTGTTTGGAAAACGACAGAAATAATCCTTTATAAATATCTTATAAAAAGTCAAACAAGGGTATAAATGAAATTAAACCAGATTCTGTAAAATAGTAAGAATGTTTTGAAATACATTTTTAAAAAACATGTATGTGGATGATAAAGATGTCCCAGTAGATAAATACGTATTAACAACCTCGGATAATGAAGAGATTATGAAATAAGACTTACCTTGTACTTTTTATTGGTTTTAGGGAGGTTAACCTCCTATATAATTGTGAAATAATATTTATTGAATTATACAAGAATTATAAACATTAATATGATATCATATATGATATTTTAACATTGATTTGTTAATAATATCTTAGTATTTTCATTGTTTCGGGTGTTACCTTAATCATTTTCTTTTATATGTTTTGTTACGTAAGTCATGTTTGTTATGGATAGGTTGTATCTTATTCATATCCAGAATGATTTTAAGTCCGTAAACATTATTTTTTTCATTAAATGAGAATTATTCTTGAATGTATACAATGGGGAATGAATCTCATCGCGTTCGTGGAGATGGTAGTCCGTACGTACGCACGAGCGACATTATCATTCTTTTGATATTAAAATAATATATAATTGGATGGTATATAATTTATATAGAATCATTATCATGTTATATTTTTTATTTAAATGAATTACACATCATTATTATACCCATTCAAATAATAATTTATTGTATAACTATTACACCACGACGTGGAGACGGAAAGTCGTACGTACGCACATATGGTGACATGTCATTCAATGGATGGATAGAATACTTAATATGGTTGTACCATATTTATAATAACATCACAGTATATATAAGATACTAGAGTTATTATTTTAGAATGGTAATAACAAAGAAAGAAGAAGTTGAAGAAGAAAGGAACTTGAAAGATGGTGGTGAAAACATTACCTCTTAATCGGGTACTTCCTTTTGATTTGATCAAAAGGGCTCTATAAGATGGCTTCATAATCAAAATAAGGACTCTAGGGCGAAGTGAGGGATGTTTAGAGAGTATTTGGGAAGGGTGTGGCCGATCAAAAAGGCTTTGAATGTGTAAATTAGTGAGAAGGGTGAGTGCCCTTTTATGAGAGGGGTCAGGGGCACTGTTGGAAAAGCTAGAAATATTATTTTAAAATAAATTCATATTGGGTTTCTAATCGCTCCTATGTGGATTATTTAAATTTTATGGTAGGTATGGGTCGAAAACCACTCAAACAATAGGTTTCAGACAGTTTTGGGTCACTATATAAACCTTATATTTTAGTTTTAACTCTTAGATAATTAGTTTGACATTTACCATGTCACTTTGTATTTCGATATTATATAGTTAATAAACATATGATATATATCGAAGAGACCCCCAAGTGGTCCATTAATGATACACCTATCATGATAATTCCTTTGGACAGACCATATATTTTTAGGAATAGAATATAAATTAATATTATAATATTGGTTTTAATAACTCTTTTATGTCAATTTTGACACTATTCGGTATTTTTTTTATAATTTTATAACAGCATTATTAATTCAAAAACAATTTATATAACCAACACTAATGTATAATATAAACCTTCAAAATTATTTTAATTCTTAAAAAGTCTCAAATTACATTTATTTTGATATTTATAAGATCAATTATTTTAATATTTCATTAATTAGGTAATTACTTCATCACCATTGTGTCATATAAAAATTTATTTATTTAATGACTAAAAATTATAAATAAAATACAATTATGTGTGAAATATGTTTATCTTTATAATGAATGTTTAAAATCGAATTTATCTTATATATAACCCTATATTAAAAATCTATTATTTATTAAACTTTGATTTTAACTCTTTTAACTTTTCTTTGCATTAAATAATAATTAATGTCCTAATCTGATCCAAGTGTACCAAAACGATAATATTGTATTCTTAAGGTTGTTTTTGGTCGATATAAACTTTTACAATATAATTAAGACATGTGTTAGTGTAACATTAATATCATTTTTACCCTTAATTGCCCTATTTACTTTTAACCGTGGTAAATAAAAGTAAGAAGTTACTATTCACCAAAAATTATTTTCATTTCCTTGAACAACATATTACTCCTTGATATTAACTGTGTCTCTCAGAATTTCAAAATTCCACTCACAGAAGCGGTAAAATTATGTTTTATGTGAATTTCCAAATTTTCCTAAGAGGTGGGTAAAAGTCAGTGAAAAGTTAAATAAAATTTATATATATATAAATTTATTCTAAACTAACTCCAAAGAATTACATTGAACTTATATAGAAATTATGTATCTATTTTGACCTTAATTAAAATTAAATAAATAATTATTTAAAAAAAAATTCGGTTATAAACTATAACTCAGTGTTTTTTCACTATTCATCAAAAATTGAAAGTTTTAAGAAAAATAACAAAATTTCACCCTAGGATAATTTCGATATTACGAATCCAACAACAAAGTCCATTTTGAAAGATAAAATTTATAAAATTTCAAAAAGTGGGTATTACTATTGATAATGGCTAGTTTGATTGGTTGTGGTGTGTGTTAGAACTCAAAGTTGCGTACAACACACGCTACTATATTATTCAAAGGGAAGCGTACCGTGGAATCTTGGGGTGTTACATTCTCCACTCTTTCAAATAATTTCATCCTCAATATTTCTACAATACTACTGCATGAAGAGACTCGGATTTTTCTTCATCATATGTTCCTTGGGTTCCCACATTGTATCTTCCATCTTATGGTTTCTCCACAAAACATTTACCAGGAGAGTCGTCCTGTTTCTCAGTACTAGTTCTCTTGTATCAAGAATCCTTACGGGCTCTTTGCAATAAGACAGATCGGGTTCCAGTTCTAATTCCCAATAGTTGAGTACATGCATTAGGTCAGGCATGTATTTCCTCAACAATGATACGTGGAACACATCATGAACTTCAGAGAGACTTGATGACATTGCCAAATAGTAAGCTACAATCCCAATTCGCTCTAGAATTTCAAAAGGTCCATTGTACATGAGACTCAATTTACCTTTCTTGCTGAAATGTATAACTCCCTTCCATTTAGATACCTTCAAGAAAACATGATCTCCTACCTGAAATTCCAAATCCTTCCTTTGGTTGTCAGCATATCTCTTCTGCATCCTTTGAGATGCTTTGATGTGGTTTTGGATTACCTTTACCTTCTCCATCGTTTCCTCCACCAGTTATGGGCCTAAAAGATTTCTTTCACCAACGTCATCCCAACAGGTTGGTGTGTGACATATCTTTCCATATAACGCTTAATATGGTGCCATTTGAATACTCAAATGGATACTATTGTTATAGAAAATTTCTAACAGATGTAAATATTGATCCCACATACCCTGAAAGTCAAGTGAGCAGAATCTCAACATGTCTTATAAGGTTTGAATAGTCCATTTTAATTGTCTATCTGTTTGAGGGTGGTAGGCAGTGCACAAATGAAGTTCAGTATCCCAGGCCTTCTGAAGACTCTTCCAGAATCATGAAGTAAAATGGGGATCACGCTCATAAATAATCGATAGGGGTACTCCATGAAGTCTCAAAACTTCAATAATATATAGTCATGATAGACGTTCAAGTGGTAGATCTTCTCTTATAGTAAGGAAATGTGCAGACATGGTAAGACGATCAACAATAACCTATATTGCAACGTTCCTTATAGGAGTATTTGGTAGTCCCAAGACAAAGTCCGTCATGATATTATCCCATTTCCAATTCGGTATGGGAAGTGGTAGGATAAATCTTCCAGGATGTTGCCTTCCATATTTCACATGTTGAAAAACCACACATCTTGACACAAAATCCAAAATCTTCCCCTTCATGTTGTCCCACCAAAAATGTTCCTTCAAATCTCTATACATTTGGGTTCTACCAGGGTGTATAGATAAATTGGAGCAATGAGAATAATCTAACAATTCCCTTTTTAGATCAGGTATATCGAGAACACAAAGTCTCTTCCCAATATTCAAAATTCCATCATCAAGCACAAAATCATTCAATGTTCCATCATTCACACCATTAATCTTCTTTTGAAACTCTTAATCACCGATATGAGAACTCTTTATCATTTATAGTAAAGATTTTTTGGCAACCATTTGAAAAATTATCGATGTGTCAACATCCATGGTAATTCACATATCCATCATCACTAGATCCATGAAAATAGGACCCATTTCAATTCTTATCATGATCAAAACTCCATTATCATTTCTGGTCAAAGCATCTGCTACCTTATTTACCTTCCCCGGGTGGTAGTGTATTGTGCAGTCATAATCCATGAGTAGTTTAAGAAATATCCTTTGCCTCATGTTGAGTTTTTTCTGTGAGAAAATATACTTAAATATATTCTGAGCAGTATAAATCTCACATTTTACACCATAGAGAGAATGCCTCCATATATTCAAAGAAAAGATTACAGCAGCTATCTCAAGATCATTAGTAGGGTAGTTTTTATCATGAATTTTTAGATGTCCTGATGCATAGGCAATAACCCTATCATTCTGCATAAGGACACAACTAAGTCCTTTCATTGATGAATCACTATAAATAACAAACCCATCATTCCATGATGGTAGAGTCAATATAGGAGCATTGAATAATCTTCTCTTCAGTTCTTCAGAACATTATTCACAATATTTTGTCCAAACAAATTAAACCCTTTTATGTGTGAGCTTTGTTAATGGGTTATCCAATCGGGAAAGTTCTGTATTAAACATCGATAATAACCTGCTAAACGAATAAAACTACGTACCTCGGTTATATTCGTTGGTGCTGGCCATTTTTGGATTGCTCTTGTCAATGAAGGATCAATAGGGATTCCCTCCTCGGAGACAATATGGACAAGAAAAGAGATCTCCTGAAGCTAGAATTCACACTTTCTAAACATCCCATATAATTCATGTCTTCTAAGAGACTTCAGGATAATGCACAAGTGATTTTCATGATCTTCATAGCTTTTGGAGTATACCAATATATCATCAATAAAAACCAGTACATAATCATCGAGATATTCTTTGAAAACACTATTCATTAGATCCATGAATACAAAGGGTGCATTAGTCAATCCAAAAGGCATTACTGTAAACGCGTAATGCCCATACCTGGTTCGAAATGCTGTCTTCCGAATTTCTTCCTTCTTCACACACAAATGATGGTATCTAGATCAAATGTCAATCTTTGAAAAGTATTGAGCTACATGACATTGGACAAATAAATCGTCAATGATAGGAAGGGGATACTTTTTCTTTATTGTTATAGCATTGATTTCCCTGTAGTAGATACATATCTTCACAGATCCATCATTCTTTTTAACAAAAAGAACAGGGGCTTACCATGGAGAAACGCTATGGTGAATAAATCCCTTATTACTCAACTCCACTAGTTGCTTCATTAGATCGACTAATTCTATAGTGGGAATTCTATACGCGGTCTTCGATATAAGCCTTGATCTATGAATTATGTCAACAGAAAACACAACTTCTTGTTATGGAGGTTGTCCAGGTAAATCTTTCGGAAACACATCTACATATTCTTTCATAACAGGTACATCCTCTATTTGAACAATCCTTTACTCACCCACCGTCATTTCATTCTATTCCTCCCAAATAATTGAATTTAGTTGAGATACTGGGTGTGGATCTAGATAAGAATTAGGTGGTGATGTTTCTGCTCTAAAGATATGGTGTTCCTTATCATCATCATCAAAAATCGTAACCTCCTTCTTCTTACAATAATGTTTCGCATCATGGTCCGAAAGCCACTCCATACCAAGGAATATATCAAATTCAATCATGGTTATGATGATGAGATTAGAAAATGAATAAAATTTATGTGCTCTAATGGGGATTGATTCACAAAACATTGTTGCAATGATACTTCACTTAGGAGTTTTGACTGAAAACTCCCTTGTTAAATCAAATTAGAAATATTTAATTTTCATAAAAAATTGGGAAGATATGAAATAATGTGATGATCCAGAATCAAATAATGCATTTTCTAAACTTTAGGAAACAATTAAATTACCTTCCACCATGTCTTTCAGAGCTTCTACGTCTGCAGTAGTGATAACATAATCTTGGACTTGATCCCTTGGCCTTTTCTGAGGTAAGTTTCCTTGATGCTTAACACATTCATTTGAATAGTGTCCCATATCTCTACAGTTGATTCATTGAACATCAATAGCTTCTTTCTTCCCCTTACAGTCATTATCTTGGTGGCCTTTTTCACCAAACTTGTAACAGACTCCCATTCTCTTTAAGAAAGTACCAGGGTTTTTCTTCCAACATTTACTACATGATAGATATTTAATTTTTCCCCTTTTCCCCTTATTTCCTTTACTAGAGTGATCAGTAGATCTCTTCTTATCTTTCTTTTCTTTAAATTCATAAGACTTAGAGAATTCTTTTTCTGTATTGATAGAACATGAGACAATATTTTCATACGACAAGAAAGTTTGCGAAACTAATGCTCGATGATGAAATGGTTTTATCCCATCTAAGAAATGATCAATCATACTTCTTGGGTTATGTATATAATCTCTAGAAAACCTTGATAACCTTGTAAATTTAGCCTCATTTTTTGCGAAATTCTCATCCTCCTTTTGTCTCAGACTCAGAAATTGCCTTTTCATATCTGCTCGATAGTCACGAGGAAAGTATTTTTAAAAAAACATATCTTTTAACTCCCTTCATTCCATATTTTATACTTAATCAACTTACTTTGTGTTTTTTATCAATGACCACCATTGATTAGCATCTCCAATGAGGTGATAAACTTCCATGATAATATTCTCACATTAACTACTCCCCAAAGCCTGAAATATTTTCTCTAGAGAACTTATCCATTGCTCAGCTACCAATGGATTTTTACTCCCATTGAACACTGGTGTTTTTTCCTCATGAAGCATTCTAACATTGATCCTCCACGCTGTGGATCAGGGTGATCCATAAGGGTAAGGTTATTATACATAACCTGAGTGAGTTGTCCCAGTATGGTGATTAGCTGATCAGCACCAGTTGCATCACCATCTCCACTATAATTATCTTGAGTAGGAGCGCAATCCTCACATGGAGTGCATGAATTGATATGTTTTCCATTTCTTCCAATAGGCTCCATTTCTAAACAATGGAATAATCTAGATCAGTTTATGAATAAAAATACATAATTCAATAATTATAAAAACAATTAACATAAATTGAACTATTTTTGGATATAATCCATAATCATAAAAAAAATTTCTTTGAGGAAGTATATACTCATAAACCCTTAATAAGGATTTGTAAATAAAATGAGTGTTATCCTAAGCATATCCCCCGGGAGTGTTATAACCAAGAGTGCAGCAAGGCCCGTTGTCATGCACCAGTTCCCATTCGAGTCTAGCTCAAAGTGGTGTTTTCAGGTTTTACCCCTAGGCACATCTGTGCCATAGCCACCTCTACCTACTCGTATCCAGAGAAGGATGTATTGTTCTAAAAACTCACAGAATCTCTACAATAACAAAATTCTAGGATGTTCTTCTATATTAATCCTCATAGTGTATCTTAGGTATATGTGCTCTAGTCAGAGTTTACCTAAGTCTAGCTTCCATTATTTGTACAAAACTTCCTCTTATACCAATTGTAACGCCGTAACCCCAGTTACCCAGATTAAGTGCATTATTACATAACATTGGAATGGCCACAAAAGTTTATGTCTCGAAAGACCGACTAGTTTAGTAGTCCTGGAATCACTAGATATTCATAATTTTTTACATAACATAATTAAGTAAAAAAACGAAAACAACATCCTGTCTTCATATCCCCTCATACTCTTCCTGTAGTCTATTCATAAATTACTTCTTCACATCCTAGGAAAAATAAAACTTTGAAATGGGTGAGCTCAGATGCTCAGTAAAGATAAAAATATAGTAGAAACATTCATAAATAAGCATAAAAAATTAAGGCAATGTATAACTAAAACAAAAGACTTTTAAAAATGAACTTCATCATAATATGGAAAAAATAAAATGAAATAATTCCATTAAATTATTCAAATAGACATTCAACTAGTCAAATAATCACATATAATATCAATAACCACTTTCATAATGATGGAATGCATAATGACAGACTATCAAAACCACATAGTCGAGGCCTCGTGTCAAGACTACGAATAATATTTTGACATGGCCTCATTTCAAGACATTAGTTTGTTTCATTAGACCTACCGATGCATCGAGGAGCTATAGTGGGCTCACCTGTAACTTATTAAGTCCAATGCATTCCTCATATGAACAAGTTTAAACATAACATAGAATTTTCTTTTAAAACCAGCATAAAAAA
Source organism: Viscum album (assembly GCA_963277665.1). Taxonomy (NCBI): domain Eukaryota; kingdom Viridiplantae; phylum Streptophyta; class Magnoliopsida; order Santalales; family Viscaceae; genus Viscum; species Viscum album. Next base: position 688,975,717 of record OY728134.1, on the reverse strand, counting down.
TGACAATTGTTTCTTCATAAACCATGAATGGTATAAAAATAACGCATCCATAGTCAAACATATCACAAAAACATCAATAAAAAATGAATCTTTTGTATCATAATAAATAAACTTCAAATAATTTTAAAAATAATCAAAGGATGTTGACATAGATGAAATCAAAACTATTTTAGAGAAATATCATTTTTTCTTAAATCATTTAAAAGTACGATAATTATTAAATAAATCATTTACATTTAAAATATTCTTATAATATTTTTAGGGAAGTTTTGATGACTTCATAATAGTAAAAAATAGTCGCATCTGCCGTATAAGTTAAAAATACATTCATACCTTAATTCTATCGAAAAGGTTAAAAATGAAGTTGTTTGGAAAACGATGGAAATATAACTTTATAAACTTCTTATAAGAAGTAAAACAACTGTATAAATGATTTTAACCCATATTCATTAAAATATTATGAATTTTTTGAAATACATTTTTAAGAAACTTGGATGTGGATGATAAAGAAGTCCTAGAAGATAATTACATATAAACAACCTCAGATAATGGAGAAATTGTGAAATAACCCTTACCTTGTACTTTTACATGGATGAGGGTAGGTTAACATCCTTTATAATGGTGAAATAATTTTTATTATATTATTCATGAATAATCAACATTAATATGATATCATATATGATCTTTTAATATTGATTAGTTTATAATATCTTAGTATTATCATTGTTTCAGGTGTTAACTAACTCGTTTTCTTTTATATGTTTTGTTACATAAGTCGTGTTTGATATAGATAGGTAGTATCTTATTCATACACAGAATGATATCAAGTCCCTAAACATTAATTATAATCATTAAATGAGAATTAGTTTTGAATGGATACGATAGGGAATGAATCTAATCACGTTCGTGGAGACGGTAGTCCCTACGTACGCACGAGCGACAATATCATTCTTTTGATATTAAAATAATATATAATTGGATGTTATATCATATATAAAGAATAATTATCATGTTATATTTATTATTTATATGAATTAAACATCATTATTATGCCCATACAAATAATAATTTATTGAATAACAATTACACCACGACGTGGATACGGTAAGTTGTACGTAAGCACGTATGGTGACATGTCATTCAAAGGATTGATAGAATACTGAATATGGTTGTCAAATATTTATAATAACATCATAGTATATATAAGATACTGTATTTATTATTTTATAATGGGAATAACAAAGAAATAATAATTTGAATATGAAATGAACTTGAAAGAGGCTGGTGAAAACATTACCTCTTAATCGGGTTCTTCCTTTTGATTTGATCAAAAGGGCTCCGTAGGATACATTTATGATCATAATACGGCCTCTAGGTCGATGTTAGGGAATTTTCGAGAGTATTTGGGCAGGGTTTGGCCGAGCCAAAAGGATATGAATGTGTGAATTTGTGAGAAGGGGGAGTTCCCTTTTATAAGAGGGGTGAGTGGTACATTTGGAAAATCTAGAAATATTATTTTATAATAAATTCATATTCGGTTTATAATGGCTCCAAAGTAGATTATTTAAAGGTTAAGGTGGGTATGGGTCTAAAACCACTCAATCAATATGTTTTAGATAGGTTTGGGTCACAATATTAACCTTATCTTTTAGTTTTAACTTTTAGTTAATTAGTTTGACATTTACCATGTCACTTTGTATTTTTATATTATATAGTAAATAAACATAATATATAAATAAAAGAAACCCCCAGGTGGTACATTAATGATACAACTATAATGATATATTTCCTTTAGCCGAACTATAGATTTCTCGGAATAGAATGTAAATTAAAAATATAATATTTTAAAAAAAACTATTTTCTGTAAATTTTGACTCTATTGGGTATTTTGTTTTTTATAATTTCATAACATCATTATTACTTGGAAAAAAATTTATATAACAAATACTAATATGTCTTATTAACCTAGAAAAATAGTTTAATTCATAAAAATTCTCAAATTACATTTATTTTGATATTTATAATATCATTTATTTTAATATTTTATTATTTATGTAATTACTGCATCCCCATTGTGTCATAAATAAATTAAATTATGTAATGTCTAAAATTTATAAATAAAATACCATTATTTACGAAATCTTTTTATATTTATAATGAATATTTACAATGGAATTTATCTTATATATAACCCTATATTAAAATTTTTTTAGTTATTAATCATTGATTATAACTCTTTTAACTCTTCATTGAATTAAATAATAATTAATTTCCTAATCTAATAGAAGTGGACCTAAATGATAATATTTTATTACTAATATTGTTTTTGGTCGAGATAAATTTGTCCAATAGAATTAGAACATGAGTTTGGGTAATATTAATATCATTTTACCCTTTATTACCCTATTTACTTTTAACCATGGTAAATAAAAGTAAATAGTTAGTACCCACAAAAAATTATTTCCATCTCATTGAACCACATTTTCTTCCTTGATATTAATAGTTTCTCTAGGATTTTAGAGATTCCACTCATAGACGCGGTAAAATTTTGTTTTATGTGAATTTCCAAATTATCTTACGAGGTGGGTAAAAGACGATGAAAAGTTCAATAAAATTTATATATATATAAAATTATTATAACCTAACTCCATTGATTTAAATTGAACTTATATAGGTATTATGTATCTATTTTGAACATAATTAATGTTAAATAAATAATTATTTAAATAAAAAATTGGGTTTAAACTATAACTTTGTGTTTTTTCACTATTCATCAGTAATTGAAGGTTTTCAGAAAAATACCAAAATTTCACCCTAGGCTAACTTCGATATTCCGAATCCAAAAACAAATTCCATTTTAAAAGTTAAAATTTAAAAAATTTCAAAAAGTGGGAATTACTATTCATAACGGCTAGTTTGATTGGTTGTGGAGTGTGTGTTAGAACTCGAAGTTGCATACAACACACGCTACTGTATTACGCAAAAGGAAGCGTACCGTGGAAGCTTGGGGTAGTACAATATATCAATAATTAAAATGACATAGAAAATAAAAAGAACTCCTTGAAATAAAAAAATATCATCATGATTAATTCCACTATAATTGATTATTCAGAAGAAAGAGTATTATGGTTAAGAATAGATTCATAGACTTATTACCCACATTAAGGATCTGAAGATGTTTCACATTATTACATTATCAGTTGTGTTTTATTATTTTAACCCTATTGGAAATTAAATGTGATTTGAAATATAAAAAAATGGAACTAAATAAATGATATAATTTGAAATAACCATTTCATATCTGAAGAAGTTACCATATTGGTATGACTATTAATTGGTATTATATAGATTATTTCATGAAAAATATATATCTTGATAAAGTGAAATGGTGATCATCTATTTTGGGGGAGTTGATCAAAAAAATATCTCAGATTTATTCATTCCATGAAAATATGAAATTTCCATAAAGTTCAACAAAAAGGTTGTTGAAAAGGAATGAATGAATATTTTCTTATCTCTATTTTCTCTAGAATTATTTTTGATAATATGGGGGGTTATTTATTTAATCACATACAAGATTTTGAAGAATTTGAGGATATCTCTATGTTGATTTTTAAAAACTACTATATGTTCTTTATTTTTAGATTCTTTATCTTGATATGAGTGAGAGATCTTGGGTTTTCATTCCAAAAACTATTTATAAATTTGAATGTTTTGGTTTCAGCATAAGGACATATGGATAATACCAAAATTAGTTGAGGAAACAAATATATTTGGAAAAAATTTCATTCAATTGTAGATATAGTTAATCTCTACTCAAACCCACATATTTTTTACACTGAACATAGATAATATTATTTTCTATTTGGAATAACGGTGGAACATTACGAAAGATTGAATTGATAAAACCATATTCCAAGTGTTTTTTATTTCTTGTCACTAAGAGTGAGAAAAAATGAAATTAAATAATAAAACAAATATGAGTAAATAAAAAAATTTAAATTGAACACACATTTCAACATATCATATCTGTGGGTAATGAAAATAAATGTAAAGGGATGATTTTTTATCCCACATTGAGTGTATTGTATTGGTTTTAAATTTATTTCAATGATCAAGGTAACATCGTGTAAATAATTAGTAAGATAAAAACATATAATAAATAAATAGTTCCAAATAATATAGACAAAAATAAGAGATCCCGAAAAATGTATCATTATTGTTTTATAAACTAGGAATACTATATGAGGATTAAAGAGCATCCTCGATAGTTAGATGATGATCTGGGTGATGAAGTGAGTTTCTACCCAAAATAGATAGTGAATTATACTAATGTATAATGTGTAAATAATATAGGAAGTTCAATAATAGTTATGTTTTTTGAAAATTCCCTATCATATTGGAGAAGTTTCTTATTATTTCATATGTACATCCAATTCACGAATAATTTCTATGTGAATATATTTTTCCATTAAGTGAGGAAAATCATGAAATATATATCTATATAATGTTCATGAAATGATTTAAAAATACTATAAGCTACCTACGAAGGCCATATGATCAGTAAAATATGTTTTAAAGACTCTGTAGGAGGATAGAGATAATTTTGAGAAGTTGGGAAGTTGTTTAAATAAAAAACTAGATTTATACATAGTCATTCCAGGTTAATGAAGTTATATATAAAGATTTTTCGATAAGTATTTATGGGGAATCGATGATTTTAACTTGATATTTAATGTGAATAATGAAATTATGAAGTCTATTAAAAGGAATTCTATAATCTACATTGGCTATTATGAGTTATGATTGATATTTGAAATGTGAAAAATAAGTAGTTTATATATGTATATAGAAAATTAAACCCCTATGTAAAGGTAACTATAGTTTTTAAAGAGCTATGTTAAGGTAATAAAGACTATAGATCATGGTAAAACTAAATGTCTAGATTCGTTTCCAAGGTAATTCTAAAATATCACATAGATCATAAAAGTCATCACAAACCTATGTTAAAGTAATATTGTGGTAAAAACACTATGTAAAGGTAACGGTAAAATATATGACCTACATAAATGTAACTTTTTATATCGAGAGTCTATTTCCGGGTCATATTGATCTATATAAGATTAACAATAAAATATTTAGTTTTATATTAGTAGGATTTTCTATAATATGAAAGATTCAAAATAATATGACCAAATCAATAAATTCTATATTATTCATCCTTGTTGATATACAATTATATTATTATGAGTTATTTATGATTCATGAAAATTAATTTGGTTTTGGATAATTAATATAGATGATATATAAGCTAGAGATAGTACGAATTATTGGGGAATGATCACATTGTAGGAAAGGAGATAACATTTCATAGAAGTTCATGGTCACTGGAAAATGGGGATCCATGAATCCCCACACAAAACTATTGGGCGTGGTATGATGAAATAGTGAATATGATTTTACAAAACTAATATTGATCCCATGTAGGAGATAAAATATTAAATGATCATACATATTTGATGATCAAATGAATTTTAAGATGAGTGAATATTTTTTATGGGCATATGTCTTCAAGAATGACCATAGGAATTTAATAAATTTATGAATTATAGTAGTATAATATAATATTGATTAATTTTTTACATATAAATTAATAAAAACAATTTCAACAATTGAGGATGATAATAACAGAGACGTTTCCATTCCGAATTTTTAAAATGAAAAAGGAGATCCCATATATATGTGGAATGTGCATAAAAAAATTTTATATGGATAGAAATGTCATGCTAATTTTAATATCACATAACGAAAATAATTGTGAGTATTCATTTGGATTTACTAGAATAGTTTTGATGACTTTAAGATGACTATTTTATTATATTAAATCATTAGAAGAACCATACAAGAATCAATGAGTTTCCATTAATTGTATGGAAATACTATTAACACAATATCTATGAATGCATAGATTTAGGTGACATTTATGAAATTTTATTTGATTGAAAGAATTGATTCCAATGGTATAATAAATATGGTATAATTGAAAATTGAATAATAAATATGATAATATACCTATTATATATTTGAAGTATCAATGATTAGAGTTCCAATCCCGAATAAATGGTTCTTATGCACAGACGAAATATGGGATAGATATCTAGCTTTTTACTTATTAGTCAATCCTATGATGTTAAAGAGATAATAAAATGATCTACTGATTCCAAAAGGATTTATTTATTATAAAAATGTATGAAAATAATAGAAAAAGTGGAATGAATTTATATATACATCAAAAGATAGTATTCTACGAGTAGAAGAAATGTGATCTAGTCTATAACCCAACATTTACTATATAATACTAATGATGATTGACATAACCCATAATATTTCAATATTTTGGATATAATTCTATGATTTCTTTGAATAATTGGTTTTACACATGATTTCTAGCATTAAGGAAGGAGATACGTTATATTATCCAAGAGGTAAACAAGAACATTACTATTGATCTACATCGAAAGTAGGTGTGTATATATGACATTATGAAAGGAGTTATTAAACAAAAAGACATTATATTAATTTACATAGTTGATTCTTATATAATATTTTCATGTTCATACCCATTTTAATTTTTTTAAAGGAAAACCAATTTTTTTATTAAAAATTAAGGGATTACACCAGACTAAAAGAATGAGTTTTGTTTATATCTAGAATATAAAGCGGAATCAGCTCAGGGTAGAGTTCATCACTCCACGTAATAGCATGCACCACACCCATGTTTTCCAGACCATCTGCAATCCTGTTATCTTCTCTATAGGTGTGAATTGTAATAAATCTCGGAAAGGAGAGAGAATGTAGGTAGTCAATCCAGTGGGAAGTGAGTTTCCAAGCTAGATGAATTGTACCCTTCCAAATGGCTTGAACAATGGTAGAGGAATCACTCTCAATCAAGATGTTGTTAATGTTTTGATCTTTAGAAAATGAGATAGCATGAATAAAACTCCACATCTCAGCTTCTAAGGAGGAGGAAAATCCGCATGAGCCGTAGAAGCATCCAAGGATCTGATCCAAATGATTTCTGAAGATTCCACCACAACCCGCTAGGCCAGGATTGCCTTTGGAGGCCCTGTACACATTTATTTTGATCCACCCCGTAGATGGGGGTTGCCAAAAAACATCCATTGTAAATTTAGGTCAAGGAAATATCCCGTCAACTCCAATGCGCCTCAAGATCCGAAGGTCCCTGGGAGAGTTAGAACAGTGTTCATTCTGAATCATTGGAGCCTCTCGAATAGCAATGAGAATTCTCATTTTTCCTGGATTGAGATAAAATGAGTTTTTACGAAAATTCTAGTCATTCCTTCCATAAAAAATCACATGTACATTCTCTGCAACAGCCACCGTAAACAGATTCTTGATTTTCTTAGAGTCTGAGATTTCCATGCATCTCTGAAGCTGCAATGTTAGGGAAGTACCAAATAACCATCTGCATTCAAAGATGTCAAATACAAGGTTCTAAAGAGCAGAAGCCATATAACAATACAGAAAGAGTTGATTAATATCCTCCCTATATTGATTATACATACAACGTTTAGAGTAGAGGTTGACCCCGAAATCCTGTAGACATGAGTTAGTTGGGATCATACCATGAGCCATACGCCATACCAAAGTAAAGCACGAGGGTTTTATCCATGATTTTTAATGTTTTCTATCCAGTTTAAAAAGTTGTTGTCATTACTGAAAAAGAATTTATAGTAACTTTTAGAGTCCAGAATGCCATTATGCGCAGGATCCCATGTGATAAAATCATCATTCCGTGAGAAGGGATAGGAATCAACAATGCTCTTGATCTCATCAGGAAGATAGTCATTTTGTGAGTGAAGTGTGTTATTTATGGAGTCATTGATGTTCAAGGGGGAGTGATCAGCTAACATTAAAGAGATAAGGGAGGAGCCCGTCCAATTGTCCATCCAAAATTTCAAACCCATTTTTATGATTCCTTTTATTATAAAAATAATTTTTTTCAGTTTTGAAAATAACTACTATATACCTAGATGTTTTCATATATAGGTAAGAAAACCCTCTCAATAATCCTTAGTTTTCTTTGATGTCTTAATCCTATTATATATCATTATATTGACTAATGTAAAAAAAAGAAACATAGGTACTCTCATTTAAATTGTGAAGAGGTTCACATAGATAAAAAGTAAAATTAAAGAAATGTTATTCCAATATTGATTCATCCCTATCCCACTTAGTGGTCAAGACTTCACTATATTATTATAACAAAGTAGTTTAGATAATTTATATAGATATAAATACATTTTATCAAATTAGAATTATCAAATATAAACAATGAGGTAATAAAAATACTAAAATATTTTAGTATAATTGGTTTTCACAGATTCTCCCCCTATTAATGTGACTGCATGATCCTGCAAGTCAACTTAAAGTGGTATCAAAGCTAAAACAAGTTTCCTCTAAAATGATCTCATTTATTTCAAAAAAAATTACATCAATAATATATAACATATATATATAAATAAGGTTCATAGTTACATCATTTGGAAAATATAATTACCATCAATGTCAAAACTAACAAGAAGGTTTCATCATAAATCATAGAGAACTATTAGTGGAAAGAAAAAAAGAAGTTGAGATAAATATTATAAAAATTTGATTTAGAAATAATGTAAGGAATTAATTTTTTTATTTATCTATTAAATATGTTCAAATGTATCATTTTGAGTAATATGTTTCAGGATGTTAAGAATACGGGTATATTGAGTGACTTGATATTTTTTACTTAGAAAATAAATGATTTTAAATATGTCCCTATTTAAATTGTCATATATATTACTTTTTATCAAGGAAATACTCTAATAAAAATTATATCCATACCTGTAAGTTGAATAAACAGATAAATAATTGAAATAAATAATGTTAATGTTAAAGAACTCATCAAATATTTACAAGGAAATGAAAATTTATTATGTGTATAGAAAGAAAAACACATACTAGATAAAGATGAATGTACAAAAAATAATTAATAATGATGAGATAAAAAAAGTTATATATTGGGATGATATATTTTTAATAATGAAATTAAAATGATAACACCATTTTCACGGATGACTAATTGGAAATTAAAGCCAAATTAATTAAGGAAAATTGATTTTTTTTACAATAAAGTTGAAAAAATGATGAAAATTATGTTATGAAAATTAAAATAAAATATAGAGATTGTATTATATTATTTTAGGTTGAAATTAATGAGCTCAAGATGTAGTTTTATGGATTGGATATAAAATTGAGAAATTTAGAAATATTAAAACTGGAATCTTCAAGAAAAATTGAAAATATGGTAGGTTCTGAGAAGATTACTTATTCAAAAAATACACAATATGAATTGTTAAAAAATTTTGAAATTATATACATATCTATCTAATACAATATCTTGTAAAACCATTCTCCCATGTTCTTGGAAATTCATTTTGTAGAGATGTAGTTCCATTTTCATGTATAGATTGAAAAAAAATTATGAACATTTATTTGAGAAAGAGTGTTGAGAAACCGAAAAAAACAATAAGAGTGGGTGTCAGAAAAATTATGTATATTTTGACCCAAAAATAAGATAAAATAATTATTTTTTTTCATAAAATAACTAGGTTTTAATGATATAACAAAAAAACTAATGTAAAAAAGGATTTGTAGGCATTATTTATGTTGTCGAATGTTTAGAAATATGTTTATATAATTATATCACGATGTTTAAAATAATTATGTTAAAAATTGTTTTTAAATAAGTATGGTATATATAAATTAATAATAATAAATACTTGTATAATGAAAATTAAACATGAAAGGATAGATTTATTCACATTATAGAGGTAGAGAAGTGTAAAGAATTTATATGAAAGATACAATAAGATTGATTAAATTTATGATAAATGATGGTATAAAACCCTAATAAAATAACTCACATACTGGTTCGAATAATGTAGTAGAAATAAAAAATAGATATGTGATAAGAAGAAAAATGTATCCCTATGTTGAACAAAGAAAAGAAAATTCTATAGAAAACTACCACTAGAAGAATATTAAAAATATAATTTCACCAAGAAATAAGATAAGACTCTATTATGGATGAAAAAACACATCATATACATTTTCAAGTTATCCATGAATATCAAATTTGGTTAAATTATATTGAAACAAACAAAATAGTTAATCTGTGAAATAAATAAAAGGATTGGTTCGGTGGAAGATACCCATGAAGAAGTAAATGTGTACTTTCTTAAAAGGGGTATCATAATATTTGTTATGAAATATGTGTAAGGTGAAAATAATGTGGACATAGATTTGAAAATTTTATAACATTTCTATAAGGAAATTCTAATTATGGGAATAAAATAATGTATAATCAAGAGAATCAGGTGATATTATGGTTTCTAGAAAGAAATAATTTATACATACAAAGATATTAGGGAATGTTTATAATAAATGAAATACCATAAGGGAATCACAATTGGAATTAGACATGAAAATAGACAAAAAACTAACTAAGGAATGTTCTTTGATATCTAATGTTAAAAATCCAATTCCATATGAGGAGAGGATTTTGAAAATTATGTAGACCATGCTTTTAATAAATACATAGGTTTAAAAAAACACTGGAGATGAAAATATGAAGAATTATATTAAATTTATAGTGATAATTAAAGGGTTTTATATATTGAAAAGAAACTGTAATTCCTATTTGTATTATTAATAAGTAAACGAGAACCCTCATTATTCCAACATCATTTGGTTGGGTGATATGTGAATGTAATTTCATGTGATTAATATAGTGGAAAATTGGATGTTTTTTGTATTCACCATACAATGGGAAGATAAATATTGTAATATTTTTTTGATAGAACAAGTTGTTTCTTAAAAAATTTCAAGTGGTATCAAATATGATGGAGATATTTTGGCATTTATCCATTAAGGGGGAGACAACATGATTTGAATTATTATAGAAGGATTTATTTCATGTTCATATAGAATTTTGGATAGTTCTAAATGTAAGTTGAGGTTCATGTATGGAAAAAATAGATTTCTTATACTTTTTTTATTACATAATCTCTATTTAATTTAGGGGGTGTGTATATTGATTTTAAATTTAACTTGTAAGGGGATAATGATTCTTTCACATGATTTTTTTGGGGAGTTTATTTAGTAGTTTTTAGAATATAAATTCCTTGAAACTATTCTTAAAAAATACTTACTAAGAAGAATTTAAGTTGGTATCACATACTGGGTTTTTTTATAGATATATTCTTATAAAGGTAATTCACTCTTATTTTCTACATAAATCTATCTCACATAGGGTTAATGTTAAATAATAAATGAATAATTTCTTAAAGGAATTTTGAATCCACCCTACTCTCAAGTGGATCATTTTTGTATCTTATGGAGAAGTTTATATGAGTAAGAAATTCACCCACCCTAAAATATTTATGTATATTATCAATAATGGGGAGAATAAAAATGAATTTAAATTAAAATTGATATTCAAAACGAATTAAAAGGTAGATACTGAAGTTATAAAATGAATTATGATATATAGATCATCTTATTTATATTTACTATCAATATGTCAATCAATATAAAATTAAATATGTGTTTAATGATGATAAAGAACCCAAGGAATGAATAAGTGAATGTATTTATGATGCATATGGGAGATCCTATGGATCCTTTATATGTGTTTATTTCTATTTGGTTTACTTAGGAAGATCCATTTATACATTGGAAATAAAGATAAGTAATAGTTATATTTCTATAATACATATTTGAAAAGAAGGTTTTGAAGTTCTTATTGATTTTATATTGAGGGATAAGAGTCTAACAAATTTTATTATTGTTTTGATGAACTATTCATATATTCAGGGGAAGTTTTAATGGACAATTGAAGCAATTTTAACTATATATTTATAGAGTTAGATGAGATAGATGTGTTGAAAATTAATTCAAATAAAATGATAGGGAGAGTTTTTCCATAGGATATCAAGAATGAAAGGATGTTGTAATCATTTTTAGAATATGACTTGGATGATGATGTGAGAATGCTGAGTTTGAATATATAATTGAAAAGTAAAGGAAATTTAATTATAATACTCAATAAGAGTATCAATATTTTACAAGATGCATTGAGAATTATGTTTAATATATTTGATATATCTTAATAAATTCCAAAAGTCATTTTATTTATTCTAATATTAAATGGAGAGAGTTTAAATTTTTAAGAATGTCTGAAAAAGTTATAAGAATATTTGAATATGTTCTATAGAAATTATTGAGTTGATGATTTTAGTGAAATTAAAAAAACACCACTATACGTAATATTCATCTAGATTCTTCAATAGACATACAAAAGTAACATTATGTTTCTATGAAATATATAAGGTTTTCTCCTTTCAAATTTCAATGTCTAATGTTTCCCTCTAGAAAAGGAAATATGAAAGGTTTCTAATGACATAAGATTTTAGTAATTATTTTTCATTAATCAAGTACTTTTTTATCAGACTATCTAGAAAAAAAACTACAATAAAAATAAATATATATATTACAATTATAGCTATTAAATTTCTAAGGATCACTAAAAGTAAAAAAATTATAAAAACTATATAAAATTTAATAATAAATATTTATCATTTTTTATGTAGAAATATATGTTTTTAAAATTATTTAATATGTTCTTATATCTAAATTAATTTTATCAAATTTATAAGTTTAATTTATGTATTATAACTACATTTTTTGATATATAATGCTCATATTATCTTATGATGAATTTTTTGTATGTTTCAAAAATTTATACTTTAGATTGAATAGTGGGAAATACCATTTTTTAAAACACCTCGACCATTAATATATATGCATAACATAGAACATTGGAAACAATTTTCTTTACCAAATATATATCTTTTATGTAAAATTATATTTTTAATTTATTTTATTTGAATTACAAGCTTATACTATATATTTTATAACATAAATAATACTTTATCTAAATTTATTTTAAAGAAATTAGTATTTTAAAAATAATTTTTATCAATTGAATCCAAGGAAATTGATTTAAATTTAAAATTAGTTGACATAAATTATCTAATAAATGAAAAATTTGTTTTAGGGAAAAATATATTTCTCCCTTGGTTTGATATTATTCACCCTCGTAATAAATAATTTTCAAATAATAATACATAGTAAATATTTTATTTTAAAAAATAATATATTAAAATGAATTATATTAAGAATATTATATAATTTTAACATATATAAAAATTATTTTACACTTATTTTATGGGTTATCAATTTTAAATAATATTAAGAAAACTTAAAGATTAAAATAATTTATTTAGAAAAATATTTTTTAACTCATTATATGTTTTGGATTGAAAAGTAATGATATCGTATTTTGAAAATGAATTAGGATAAATTGAAAGAAAATTTGTATTCATAAAATAAAAAATTATTAATAAGGGACTAGTTATATTTTTAGTAATAAAAAAATTGACATGATTAATATTTAATTAATTATAATATGGTTTTAAATGGAAAATCTTCTAACAACCCATGATTTTCATTAATTGATAATACCAATTTTTAGATGAATATTAAATACAATTAATAAACACATTCCTAATGAATATAATAGTTTACTTTGTTTGGAGACTTGGTACACAATATTCTACTTTGACGGGAGATATTCATTATCTCCCATTAAGATGTTATCTTTTAATACTCTTTCCAAACATACCCTACCTAAAATAATTAATCATAACCTATAGAAAGGAAACATAAAAAAGGGTGTGCTCATATTCTCAGTAATGGTAAAAAATGGATATACCTAAGCATAACATGAGTATAAGGATATCAGAATAGAAGAATAACATATTAGAATGATACCTTACAGATCAATGATCATAATCTTGAGTCTTCGAATAAATATTGGTAATTCATAGTTTTTGAATCATAAGTAAATAATATAAAATGAAACAGGAGAGAATAATATTGGAATATGATTTGGAATTGTGGAATACACATAATCAAGGAAAATAATTTCAATAAAAGTAAAGGATCACTACCACTATTGAAATAGTGGAATAATATCACTCCCCAAACCATCGTAGTAGTCACGGTTCACTCTCAAGACCATCATTTTAGACAATGTCAATTAATGAACTAGGTTAAATCCATGTTCTATTCATTTATATATCATGAGTTATAAATAATTACCCAATGCATTGGAGAGAGATATATTTCTCACCTAGGTCATGATGAAAATAATATTTAGGTCTGTCATGTGATCATAAAAAATTCTTTATATCATAACCCATGAAATGAAATGGATTTTATAAACATATCATCATATTATAACCTATAGAAATGAGAAATGATTCATAATCATTTCATCAATTCATCATAGAATAATACTTGGAAAAATAAGTGGTTTCATAATAATTTTATCATCGTATAAAACATTGAAGTGAACAAATATTCAAAAAAATCTAATCATAATAAACCATTCATAGTAATAATTATAATGTTATACTAGGTCGATATCCCCCGTAAAGCATATGTAACATCAATATATTCCATCTTAAATACAACATGATTCTGAAAGATCATATAAAACATTTCATGAGTAAAATATCATTTCCATTTTAAAAGAAACACTTTTTAAAACATAAAACTTTTTGAAATTATTTTTAATTGAAAATAACCTCCAAAAATTAAAAATTAACCATAAAAGAAATAATATCCATGATGATGAAAATTTTCTATCATCCTAAAGACATTAAAATAAAGATTCTATTCAAAATATTGGTAAAAGTAAAACAATCATTGTTTATAAAATTACTGGATGATTCTGGTAAAAAATTACAAAATTAAAACATGGTTAAAAATTTATTATAAAAAACAAAGGATATTAGTAAATCATTTTTATAAAAAATTTCGACAAATGGTTCTGGATTAAAATATATTTATTGATCGAATATAGAAATAATGTCAGATTTTCCTAGAAATATATTCTCAATAATTTTATATACAAAAGAGTGTCTAAATGATACTATTAAAATCCTATATAACCTTAGGATAATAAAATTCATGAGTTTCTCAAGAAATGGATCACAATATTTTGTCATAAAAAACATATGATTGAACAATATAGAGAAAAATGATTAACATATATGTATATTACATCATTTTAGAGGAATAATCAGTACATTAAAAAAATGCATACTTGAGGATTGTAATAATTTAGTGTCTTTGGATACATGGAAAAAAAATTATATCCTAGAAATAGATCTTCAACATATCCAACATATATGTTCACCATTATTACTTGTACCTAAAATATTTCTTCATAACTCGGGGAAAGGAAATATATGATAGGTGTGAGCTCATATTCTCATCTAGGTTAAATAATGTAAATGCATAAGCATATTGGGAAAAAGGGTTATGGAGCTTTAGAATAACATTTAAAGATTATACCCAGGATATTAGATATCATAATAAATATTGTAAGTTTATAAGAGTTAGATAATAAGAATATTAAGATCATAAGTCATAAAATAATAAAATTGGAATAATACATGTAATTATAGGCATGTCCATTTTTTTAAAATGTTGTGAACATTTATATGTAGATATAGGTTCACTCATTAAGACAAGGATAATAAATTTGGCCCCTACATGAACTTATGGACATGAAACCAGGTCCATTAATAACATTATGAACGTGTAATTAGGTTCACACATAACCTTACAGACATGAAACTACGTCCATGCATAACATTGTGAAAATGTAATCAGGTTCACGCATAAAATTGTGAAAAAATAATCAGGTTCATGAATAAACATATGGACATGAAACCAGGTCCATTCATAACCTTGATAACACATAATAAGGATCAATTATAACATTGTGAGCATGTAATTAGGCTCACACATTAACTTATTAACATTAAACCATGACTATGAATACATTATGAACATGTAATCGTAATTACACATAACATTTCTACTCATGAGTCATCCGTCATTACCCAATACATTGGAGGGAGATATAGGTCTTACCCATCTATTAAAAAATTTATACATACACGTGCCTCAACATAATAAAATTTTCATAATATCAAGACCCATAAAAAGATTTAGGTTTTATAAAAATAAAATCATAACCCATGTCATCTTCGATATAAAATTACTTAGAAGTATGTTTTAATAAATTTATTGTTGTAAATATACTTTATTATTTGAAAAGTATCATTAAAACATAAAATGTTTTTTAAATAAAGTTCATGAAAATAAACGTGAAAGCCTGTAATGAATGATTATAAACCCTTTATAAAAAAATTATTTGAAAATATAAAAAGATATATTGAAAACATTTTGAATACCATTTTCCTTAAAAACATATAAAATGATATTCAAAACGTTTTGAAAAACATCTATTTGAAATTTCTTTTAAAATAAATGATATGAATTGATATTTTAACTTGAAAAGAATGCTTCAATGGATTGAAGGTGGATAAATCCTTACATGTCATATGAGGTAAAAATTTCATTCCTTTTGCACAGTAAAAACATCAGAAAAATTCCTCATTTGAAAGAGAAAAGAATATTATGTTGAAATCATTGGAGAAATACATAAATCATCGATGAAATATATGACCATATGATTCTTCAGAATCATAGGTACTAGGATAACATTTTTGGTTCCAATATACATTTTCTTAAAGGTAATGAATTTTATTGAAAATAAATATGTGAATGATTTTAGGAAAACCTCACCCTTTGTTTTTCCTTGATCCACTTCACCTCATTCTCCAAAAAGGAAGGTGAATTGTTCAATCCTGAAGTACTAACAGATCATGAGAACCATGATATGGTATCCCCATTGTCAATAGTTACTATAAACCATGGTTATCCAATATAAATAAATATTCATAACAAAAGATCACACTTTGATATTATTATGTTCATATGATTTTTTACTTCAAAATTCCATAAACAGTTAATGTTATACCCATTTCCAAATATAATTCACTATTTATTCCTTAAATAATATCTTACCATAAAAAAAATTATTATAAAGAAGATTCCATCATTGTACCGATAGAATATAAAATTTGATTTTGTTATTCCATAATTAATTTGGGGAAATATAATCCCAGAAATCTCACCAAAGAAAGAATAATAAACATTAATATGGATTATTCATAAAAAATAAAACATAAAATTCCCAAATAACGAGGGAAATATAGGTAATTCATAATTATATTTGTTCACTTCATCCATTGTGATCACATATATATTCCCAATTTTTGTTTTCTTCAGAGGTATTAGTGGCTTATCATTCACATTATCCCATGGATTGGGGAATTGATTTTCATAATTCTCAAACACCATGCACTTGAAATGTTTATGTGTTGGTGGTTTATTCTGTTGAGCTTTGTCTCCACTCATTTAATTTGTTTTCCTCTCCTCCTCACTTATACTTAATTTTTATCTGTGGCCATGCTTTCCACCCATGAAAAATCTTCTTGTTCCTTTTAGGAACTCTATTAATTTCTCTTTCCCATAGTTTTGGAATGTATTAGTTTGAAACTTTCCTTCTCTCAATGGATTTTAGGTTATCCAATTAAATCCATCCTCTACTTCTTGTAAAAATCAAGAGATTAATAACTAAATCCAAATTCTATTTCAACATTAATTGTATAATTTTAATTATCTTCATATCTACTAATGTATCTTATAGAGAACTCTTTTTAGATACTTGTTCCTATGCCACTAAAGAACCTATTAACTATACATTCGGGTCAGATGACAACACCAAAAATATACCTCGCATGTCTTTTGAAATTATCCACATAGGTAATGTCATATTCATCATCCTTTTTCGTCCATCAAAGAACTCTTTTTTCCATATTTATAAGAAGAAAATTTGGAAAGTACTTATTGAAGAATATGTTCTTGAACTCATCACAATCCATGGATTAAATTTCATCTTTCTTCCTGATATTCTTGATTAGAGAATACCACTAATATGCTTCACCTTCTAACTGGTAAACATCTAGAATTAATTTTTCATCATCCAAATAGATGATAGAGGTAAATATATTTTTAGTTCTGTATAACTAGTTTTCATAAAAAAGTGGGTCATATGACCCACTGAATGAAGGTGGATGATGCCTCATGGAGGACACAATAGAACGTTGTTCCCTTCTTATCATGATTGGATACTTAGCATGATTCATATCTTGAGAATGATGTGAGAGTATAGAAATGAGGTTTTGTATTCTAGTACCCATAACATTAGGATATTCAGGAGTACATTCATTGCATATTTTTTCACAATCACCATTAACATGGTTACATTAGGTTATAGACATTTCCTAAGACCAAATGTGTAGAATATGAAATAATTGTCATAATGAGGAACCATATATTCATGGAAATTCACTTATAGGATGTCTAATGTATGAAACCTTCTATAATAAATTCCACCATAGGTTTATACATGTTTATTAATATAAAATATCTATTTAAATCATTCTTTATGGTTCATGAAGACTTTTTGAATTATGAAAGAATGTCCCTTGGGAATGTCAAATCGGGTGTGTAGTAAGGCTCGTTGTCTTATAATATATTACCCGAAGTTAGGCTCGTAACATGTTGTCATAGTTTTGAATCATAGGTATATTTTGTCTAGATCCAAATCCACTTTTAGTATATATAAATGGATATATATCTAAGAAACAACTGGTTATATCCTTTACCAAAATTCCAAGACAATTTCTTATACTTTTCCTTATACATAGACTTATCCTTAGAGACATCCCTAGAAATATTTTTGGATATACCCCTATGGATATCACAAAGGTTTTTTAATCATATTATCAAAGGGTTGAGTAAACCTCCCTATGATACTAATAATAGAGTCCTAGTATTGACATACATGTATATTACATCACTTTAGATGAATACTCAGTACAGTATAAAAATACATGCCTGAGGAATGTAATAGTTTAGTGTCTTTGGAAACCTAGAAACAAAATATTCTATCCTGGTGAAATATCATAAAAAATATTCCATAATTAAATCTACCGTTTTTACTTCTACCTAAAACTATTCTTCATAACTTTGGGGAAATGAAAATATGATAGGGTTTATCTCAAATGCTCAGTAAGGGTAAATAAATAAAATTTGTAAGCATTACTTGAATAAAAGAGTATAGAATTTGAGAACTACATTTGAAGATATTATCCTATATATTATATATCATATTAAATATTGGAATTTCATAAAATAGGTATTATGAGAGGACTGATTGAATAGGTCATGAAAGAATAACATTGGAATAAGATATGGAATTTTTGGTATGGACATTTGTTTATAATGTTGTAAAGTTGTATAAGTATAAACATGTTTACTCTTTAAGTTAAGGGAAAAAAATTAGACCCCAACATAAATATATGGATATGAAACCAGATCTATGAATAACATTGTGAATATGTATTAAATTTCACACATAACCCTTTAGACACAAAACTAGGTCCATGCATAACTTTGTAAACTTGTAATCAGGATCATGTATAACATTGTGAACATGTAATCAGGTTCACACATAAACTTATGGACATGAAACTAGTTCCATTAATAACATTGTGAATATTTCATAAGGTTCATTCATAACACTATTAACATCTAAACAGGCTCACGAACAAACCTTTGAACACGCAACTAGGTCTATGCATACATTTTGAACATGTAATTTGGTTCACACATAACATTTATACTCATGATTAATCCATCATTCCCCAAATAATTATAGGGAGATATAGGTCCCTCCCATTTCATAATAGAATTATTAATACATGTTCCATAATATAATAAATAGTTAATCATATCATGAACCGTCAAAAGCGATAGGTTTTATAAAAATCAAATCAGAATCCATGAAATGAAATGGGTAACATTAAAATTTTATCACCTCATAACGAATGGAAAGAGATAGGTTTCATAATCACTTCATTAAATAATAACCCATGAAAATAAGATGGTTTTAAAAGAATAACCCCCATGGAATATAAATAGGTGTCATAACTATTAATCCATAAAAATATAAACCATTCAAGAAAGAATATTAATGAAAACATTGTATAATTTCAAAAAAGGTATTGAGTAACATCAATAGATGTAATATTAGATGGAAAATAACATGGAAGGATATTTTGAAAACGTTTCTTTAAGGTAAATATATACTATTATTTTAAAATTATCTTTCAAACATAAAACATTTTTAAACCTTTTTATAGGAAATAAACATGAAATCATATAAATAAATCTTTGAAATGCTTAAGGAAATATTTTTCATTAAAACAAATAAAGAGTGGTTGAAAACATTTTGAAAACCAATTTCTTTAAAAACATATCAAATGAGAATGAATATTGTTGAAAACCATTTCTTTTGAAATATCTTTTAAAAACAATTCATAAAAATTAACATTTATACCTAAATAAAATGTTTCAATGGAATAGTAGTGGATAAAACATATCAAAGGATAATGAATTATATTTGAAAACCATTTATTTTGAGATATATTTAAAAAACATCTTCATAAAAATTATCCTTTATACATGAATATAATTATTAATGGATTAGTAGTGTATAAATATGTACATGTCATACGAGGTAAAAATAACATTCCTTTTGCACAGTAAAAAGGATTGAAAAATGCCTCATTCAGAATGTGATAAGAATATTCCTATTAAATAATTTGTGTAAGACAAAACTATAAAAATGTATTTTGACTATAATAGGACATTAGTATATTATACTTGGAATCCAATTTTTTATAACATGGTTTTCCGACCGAAGAGAGGGTAGTGTTGGGAATTCTTAAAAACACTATCAAAACAATATTATATAACAAATAGTATAAATATGATATCAATACATGAGTATAGAATGAATAACTATAATGGAAGAAATTCATGAATGTATTGAGAGATATATTTTAATATTAAATCAAAGGAAGAAAAAACATAAACAATCCTGAAAAGCGATTAGATATTTTCAGTAAACACTTATCACTTGGGAGCTTGGGATCATGCTCTCCATGTAGGAAAAGTAAATTACATGAATCTTATAATATCATGAAATTTTATGTATTCTACTCAAAATTAATTTAGGCACATAACAAAACATGAGTCCCAAAGATGGAAAATTGAGACAAAACTAAATTACCGATATGGTAACTTCTGAAACTTCATATCCATGAAATAAAGGCCATATAATGGATATGTAAATACACATAAATTTAAATATAAGAATAATTTTATTACATCCCTATGAATTATATACACCACAAAAAAATAATGTTTGTTTAATAAATCATGTATATCATGAAAATAAAAAGTGAGAAGAAATCAACTTACCTAGTGTCTTGACTATCGTCGTACACGTTAAAACCAACTATATAATAAATATAAATTTATTATACATATTTTAAAGAATAATAGTCATATATATAATACAGTATTTATGAATTATATTTCCTTCTAGTTAACAATCATATGTTAGGGATTCACTTTGGATAATATTTGATTTATTTTTCACATGTGTCTTAATTGGTTATATTTTTGGAACATATACATTATATCATGAATTAAAGAATCTAAAACATGATATAAATTTAATTTATATAAATTAAATGTGTGCTATAAAAATATATGGAATATATAATTATGAAACTATGTACATCATCATAGAGACTGTAGGTCATACGTTCAAATGAACATTATTCCGATTAATAGTGATACTGAGATAAATAAATTAAAATTAATATATGTATATATATGTATACATATATCATTATTACATTATATTTATGATATAAAATTTCTATTATATATTCACTAAAAACATACTTTATAATATCCTTTTAGTGTTTGAATGAATCACAACTCTTTCAGGGGGCGACAATCCACACTTCCTCAAATGAAATTATAGTTCTAACACCTAATGGAAAATAAGAAATGTGTTGTAAAAGATATAAATAATCTTAAAAAATAATAATAATAATAATATAAAACATATATAAAAATATTTTTCAACATAATTTACACCTTGATTGGGGATAAAAAAAATTGAACAATCTTCGTTTTTGTGAGGCGGTGGTCCATCTTAAAATTAAACTGTATGTTCATCACCCACTAGATGGAGGTGTTTGTAAGTGTTGGTAAAACCCATATTTTAAAAACATACTCGTATATTAAGGATATTGGTTCTATTATTTAATAATTTAATAATTTTACTGGAGGGGGTGTATATGGAAAATAAATGAATGTACTTGAGAGAAGACATTGCCTCTTAATTGGGTAACTCCTTTTGGTTTGTGACAAAAGGCTACTTTGGATTAGCTTCATCCAAATGGAAGGCCTCTTGGAAGAAGTGAGGATTTATTGGATGTTTATTGAGTATATATAGGAAAAACATAACAGTTTTTAGTGGTGTGAAGATGTGGGATATGTGGTTTCTTTTTATGGTAAGAGAAAATGACTCCCTTGTAAATTTTGAAAACAATTTTGGTGTACACATGATTTGAAATAGAAAAAGTCATAACAAAAAAACTTAAATCACAAAAGGAAGGTTTAGGGTGGTTATATGTCCATAAAATTGGTTCTGTAAATTTTTATAGGTCATCCACCCCCCTAAGATTTAGGTTTAGTACCAAATGAAGATTAATTTCACATTATCCATTGTTTTTTATTTTAATCACTATTCTTATAATTTTTTGGTAAAAATTAATATGATATTATTAAAAAATAAATATTATATTAATTATAATTTTTTATTATACTTTCTTTAAATTTAGATTATAGAAGTAGGAAAAATAGTATTAATGCTAATCCCACATATGGGATGAAATTATGGGTTTTTAAAGTAAAAATATGCTTAATTGTTTATTATGTTTTTATATCCAATTTCATAATGTGATTTATTATAATGGAAATAATTTTATTAATATATGTATAATTGATCTAATATGACCATAAAATAATATAATTTATCATTAATGATTATTTAAACAAAATGGTAGTTTTTAACTAAAAAGAAGTGTTTTCAATATTCTTCAAAAAATAATGTTTCTAAAAAAGATTTCCAACAATCACCCTAAGATAATTCAGAAATTCTAACCTCAAAAATTTAATTTATTTTATCAAATTAAATTTATAAATGTGTCTAAAATTTATTTTACTATTAAAATAAGCTAATTCAACAAAACAATGGGTATAATCAAAAAAGGACTAAAAAATATATATTTCCTTAAAAATATGATTTATATATTATTATTATAAATAATATTTTAAAATTAATTATTATTAATAATATAACAATTTTTAGGGTTGGGTTATAATTATCTCATTTAAATATTTATAACTATAAAATTATATTTCGTAGAAACCTCAGTGTTGTGTGTAACAAACACCAAGTCTGTGTTGCATGTAACACACACCAAGTCGTGGTTGGGTGTAACATATGATGAGTCAATGTTCTTTGTGAAAGGAATTTTTTACGTAGTATTTTATTATATATATATATATAACTATTTCAAATTTCACTTAAAATTCAAAGTATAAAAAGGTAAATTAATTTGAAACAAATATTTTAAAAAATCATCAGGCGTTACATTCTAAACCCCTTAAATTGAATTCCACCATCAAAAATTCATTTGAGTTATAAAAGCTTTAATACATAATAATTTCATTCAAATAAACCCACATCGTAAAAAATGATTACTAAAACATCCTTCAAAAAAAAGAAATGCTCGAAACATAGTTGTTACCCAATGTAACACATAACAACGTTTCCACATAGGATAACATATAAGGGAGGTAAAAACATAAACATGAATGAAAAATCTAACTATCAGGATCTGATCAAAAGTGATAGAAAAAATGTTCAATATAAATTAAACAATCAGAAATCCTTAAATCTATGACAAACTAAGGGACCGTCTAATTCATTGGAAATAGAGGTAATAGGATCACATTTTTTTTCAAGATCCATTCTTACTAAAGATAAATAATTTTCTTAAAAGGATATTCTAGAATGATTTCAAGACAACCACACACATTATTTTTCATTTATCCACATCACCTCTTTCTCCTAAAAGGATAGTTAATTTTTTATCCTTAAGTACAAAGAGATCATGAGACCCATGATATACGATCCGATTTGCCATTAGTTACCCTCAAAATAGCCTATCCAATATGTATAAATCCATATATGGTAATATAAAACATTAATATTACTAAATTTATCTGATTTTTAACGTAAAAATTACATAAATGTTTGACCTTATACCCCTTAAAAATTATAATTCATCCTCTATTACTTAAAAAAGTTCTTGTCGTAAACTAAAAATATTTTTATTATAAAAATTAGACAATACATGTACTAATATAATGTCAAATGTTATTTTAATATTACATAATCCATGTAGGGAAATATAACCACTTGAAATCATAGATAAGGATGAATAATAATACTTGTATAGAGATTATTAAAGAAAAATAAAGCATAAAATTCCCAACTAAGGAGGGGAGGATAAGTAACTATTAATTATATTGGTTCACTCCATCCATTATGATCAAATAAGACTTCCATTTTCCTTTGTATATAAACTTTTTAGTGGATTATCATTCACATAAGACCTTGGATAAGTGAATGTATTTGGATAAATCTCACACTCCATGTATGTGGAACACTGATGTGTGGTTGGTTTATTCTGTTGAGGTTTCTCCCCACTGATTTCATTGACTTTCCTATTTTGATTACTTGTACATTATTTTGCTCCATGGCTAGGCTTACCACACTTGAAGAAACATATTTTTTCTTTTAGTAACTCTCCAATGTTGGAATTCCCATAGTTTTTGTAATCCGGATTCGGAAAATATTTCTTCTCTTCTTGGTTTTTAGGTTCCCCTTTTAACTCCATCCTTATATTCTAATTAAAACTATGAGATTTATTAATAAATCCAACCTTAATTTCAACTATTATTTCACAACTCACAATATCTTTATATCTACTAAATTCTCTTACAACTAAAGACATTATTAGTCATTGATTTAGAAAACTTAAGAACCTATCAACATTACATTCAGGTTGGATGGTAATACCATAAATTCACCTTATAAGTCTTGTTAAATTTCCCGCAATGTTACTAATATATTCATCATCATTTTTATTAATGTCATGAAACTATATTTTCCAAATTCATGTGAAGAATAATAGAAAATTACTTATTGAAGAATAACTTCTCAAACTCATCCCAATCTATTGATTTTCATTCATCATCCTTCCATTTATTCTTGATTAGATTCAACCACATTTCTCCATCACCTTTTAATGGATTAATTTATAAAATTACATTCTCATGATTTAAATAACATAGAATAGTGAATTTCCATTCCATTGTACTTATCTTCTATTCAGTGACAAGTGGATCAGATGACCCACTCAAAGAAATTAGATTATGCGTCATGAATGACTCAATAGAATGTTGTTCACTCCTTTTCTTGTTTTGATGTTCAGTTTGATTAAAAACTTTTTTAATCTAAGAGATTATAGAAGTGATGCTTTGTATTATAGCCCCCATAGAATTTAGATTAGTTGGAGTACAATTGTTTCATTGTTTATCTCAACAACCATTAACATGGATCCTTTAGGTTCCATCCGTTTTCTAAAACCAAAAGCATAGAGTAGGAAACTGTTATCATAAAGGAGAACTACATAATCATGATAATTAACTTATAGCATGTCTAAATTATGAAACGTTTTTAATATATTACACCTTTATATTATCATACGTTATTCATTGAAAATTTATATATAAATCCATCAATATTAATCATTATGAGTTTTTTAATTCCCAAATCATATCCCCTGGGATGGTCAAATCAGGTGTGTAGAAAGTTTTATTGCTGTGTACCAAATTAATCTATTTTAGGCTAGGAATATATTATAAGAGTTGTTACTCCAAGGTACATCTATTTCCGAGCCACATCCACTTGAAATAGCCATATATGGATGTATTTCTATGATACCATTCACTCTTAACTTTACCAAAATTCAAGGAAATTTTCCTATACTTTTCCTTATCATTGGACTTATCTATAGAGATATCCCTTAAACTATTATTAGAAATACCCATAGCTATCTCAATAAGTTTTTCTAATCATGGTATACAACGGTTGAATAAACAACCATTGGATACCAACTATAGTGACCTAAGCATAACATATAGGGATGTTACATCATTTTAAATGAATTATCAGTACATTAAAAATATACATTCATAAGGATCATAGTAGTTTAGTGTCTAAGGAAACTTTGAAAAAAAATCTTATTACATAGTGAATGATCTTAAACATCTACCATAAAGATATCCACCTTTAGTAATTCTACATAAAATTTTTCATTCTTACCTGTGGAAAAGAAACATAATCAAGGGGTGTGCTTAGATGCTCTATAATTGTAAATAAATGAAATGAGTAAGAATAACGTTAAAAAATGGGTATCAAACATGACCATAATATTTTAAGATCATACCATGCATATTAGAGATTATAATATTCATTTTATGATTATACGATATATATCATAAAAGGATTAAGATCATAAGTCATGAAATTATAACATAGAAATAAGACATGAAATTTATTGCACGCACATTTATATAAAACGTTCTGAACATGTATAATTAGAAAACTATTTACACATTAAGTTAAAGATGCAAAATAATTCCCCCAAATCAACATATGGACATGAAAATAGATCCATATATAACATTTTTAATGTGTAATTTGGTTCCCACATAACCTTATAGAAATGAAAATTGTTCCATACATAACATTGTGAACATGTAATCAGGTTCACACATTAAATTGTGATCATGTAATTAGGTTATCTTATAAAATTATGGACATGTAAATATATCCATGTATTAAATATTGAAAACATAATAATTTCCACACATAAAATTGTGAACATGTAATGAGGATCATGCATAAACATATGAACATGAAACTAGGTCCATGAATACATTATGACCATGTAATCAGATTCACGCATAACCTTTATAATCTGGAGTCATCCATCATTACCCAATGCATTGGACAGAGATATAGGTCCCACCTATCTCATAATAAAATCATTCTTACATGTTCCACAAAATAATAATGCATTCATCATATCATGAAAAATAAATAGATATTGGTTTTATAAACATAAAATAAACACCCAAGAAATAAAATGGGTAACATTAACATTTTATCGCAACATTCCCTATGAAAATTGATAGGTATCATAATGAATTCATGAAAGCATAACCTATGAAAATTAGTCGGTTTGAAATGAATAAAATACGTGGAATGGAAATGGGTTTCTTAATTGTCATTTCTTCATAATATTAACCATTATAGGAAGAATTTGAATGGTTCCATTGGATAATTTCTTAGAATGGATTCAGTAACATCAACAGATGTCACATTAGATGGAAAATAACATATAAGGTTATTTTGAAAACATTTCTTGAGGAAAATTTCATTTTTAATTTGAAAAGTATATTTAGACAAAAAAATCTTCGAAATAATATATTCTTTAAAATAAACTCAAATTCTTATAAATAATGATTTGAAACCCTTTTGGAACCCTTTTTCTTTGAAAACATATAATGAGAGGTTGAAAATGTTTTGAAAACCATTTTCCATCAGAACATATAAAATTAGATTGAAAATGTTTTGAAACCCATTTATTTTAAAATATCATTTAGAAAAAATTTCATAAAATGTAACCCTTACATGTTAAAAAATATTCAAAGGATTGATAGTGGGTAAATCCTTACATTTCATACAACATAAAAAGAATATTCCTTTTACCTGGAAAAAATATTAGAAAAAATATTATTTAGGGAAGAAACAAGAATATTCCTTTGAATGATTTTGTGGAAGACAAAAATGGTAATAAAATTTTTTTATTGAAAATATGATATTAGTAATCTATACTTGGAAACCCTTTTTAGGGAACATGGTTTTCTGATCAAAGAGGCGGTGATGTCGAGAATTCTTAAAAATACATTCTTAATTATTTGAATATACCAATGATTAGAAATATTTTACCAATGACTGATTATATAAATAATATCTAGAGGGAAGAAAATACATGAACATATTGAGGGTTGGGTAGTAATATTTCTTCAAAGGAAGCACAAACATAAACAATCTCTAAAAAATGAGATTGTTTCAATAAAATCTTATAACTTGGTAACATGGGATAATGATATATATATAATAAAAAGAAATTAAATGAGGCTTAAAATATCAAGAAATGTTTTATATTCATGATATTTCATGTAAAATTTAATTGTACACACCTCATAATGAATTTATGTGGATAATAAAACATGAATCTCAAAGAATATAAATTGAGACAAAACTATTTTACTGATTTAGTAACTTTTGAAACTTAATCCCCATGAAATAAAGGTAATATAATTGATATGAAAATACCAATAAATTTTACTATAAGAATAATCTATTACATCCATGGGTGGTATATAAACCACATAAATTTTTTGATTACAACCATATATTACCATCATGTAAACAATCCTATGTTAGGGTTTAACTTCGGATAATATTCACTTCATTCTTCGCATGTGTCTTAATTTTTTATATATTTGTTACAAATACATAATATTAGGATTTTAAAAATTTAAACAATTATTAAAATATAATTTATTGAAATTATATTTGTTTTATTATAATTTATATAACATATTATTAAGAAACATAATTCACATTTCATGGAGATAGTAGGTTGTACCTGTGTATAAACACTATTTTCATTTTATTTACATGTTCAGAGAAAGAAATTAATAGACATATTTTTCTATATATATATATATACTATTATTATAGGTGATTTATGATAACATAAAGACCTCATATATTCAATAAAACTCTCCTTACTAAAATTAATTTAGTATATGAAAGAATCGTAATGCTTTTAGGTGGCGGTATTCCACACTTTCTCAAATAAAATTAACATATTAACACAAAATAGAATGTAAAAAAATTTGTGGTAAAAGGAATATTGAATATTAATTATAGAATAAATTTTATATATTTCATATATATAAATATATTTTACATTAAAATTTACACCATGATATTCCATAAGGAACATTGAACAATCATTGTTTAGTTAAGCGGTTGTTCACAGTACACATAAACAATATGTTTGTTACCCATTAGATGGAGGTGTGAAAAAGTGTAGTTAGAACCCATAGAATAAAATGTTAGTATATTGAGTATAATATTTATTTTATTCCATAATGTAATTAATATATTGGAGGTTGTGGGGAAGGAAAATAAATGAAAGGACAAGGGAGAAGACGTTACCTCATAACCGGGTAACTCCATTTGGTTTGTACAAAAAGGCTTTCGTGGATTACCTTCAACACAAGAGAAGGATTATTGTAGGAAGGTAGGATTTATAGGATCTGTATTGGGAAGATATTTTCCAAACATAAAAGGTTTTAAATTTTTTTGGAAGTTATATAGGTGGTGGCATTTTATAGGGAAGGAAAAGGACTCACATGTAATTTTTGAAAATAAGTTAGGTGTACACATTATCTTACCCAAAAAAAGTAATAAAGAGAAAAAAACTCAATAATGTAAGTCTTTTATCCTAAATAGGTCTATATAATGGGTTTTGGACAATTTTATAGTTCATTTGGGCCTATATCATTATGGGTTACATCCTAATTGTGATTAATTTTACATTAACCACAGTGATTGATTTTAATAGCTTTTATTCACCATTTTGGTAAACAAAATATGTTCATATTATTATTAAATTAAACTTATACGTAATAAAATTGTATATTTTGGTTTTTTGAAATTCAATTCGTGGAAGTTTGAATATTAATATTAATGTTAATCCCACAGATGGGACAAAATTACAGGTTTTTATTATTGTTAGAAGATCAAATATGTATTATGTTCATATATTCCAAATCAATTTGGAATTGATTCTAATGTAATTTATTGTGTTAATATATGTATAATGGATCTATTCTAAACTTAAAACAAATTTAAAATATAATTAAAATATAATTATTATTTTTTTGAAAATGAATTGTTAACTAACAAGTAGTATTTTTCACTATTTGTCAAAAAATTATGTTTTAAAAAAAATCCTAACAAATAACCGTAATCTAATTTCAACATTATAAATTAAAAAAAATTATTTTCTCATATTCAATTTATCAATGTGCCTAAAATAAATTTTATTTTTAAAATCATCTCATTAGAGAAAAAATTGTTTTAAACATAATAAAACTTTTCCAAAAAAATATATCTTTTATTACCAATAGGTTTTATCTATATAAATCATTTATAAATAATATTTTAAAATTATTTTATACTATTTATATAACTATGTTTATCTTTTAGGTTATAATTATCTCACTTAAAAAAATATAAATGTAAAATAATGTTTCTTATAAACAATATTATTTCATGTAAAATATGTCACTTCGTTGTTGCGTATAACATATGCCAAGAAATGGTTGTGTGTAATGTACATAGATTTGATGTTCTATGTGAAATTAATGTTTGTATTAGTTTTTTAAAATATATATATATATTTATTTATTTATTTATAAAACTATTTCTAGTTTCATGTGAAATAAAAATATATAAAATTGTAAATTAATTAAAAATATATTTTTCACAAACTCTCGGAGTGTTACAAAAAAACCTTATAAATGCTGAGATTGTAACATTAAATCATTACCACATTGGAATCATTTAAAATTATGATTCATGATGTAAAATCATTAATGGAAACATAAAATATCATGACGATAAATAAATTCATGATATTACATGCCAATTTGTTTGTATATACAAATTATAAAAGGAGATGGGTGTATTACATAACATACATATCAATGAAGGTAAATTGAAACAAAAATCCCTTACCATAAGTATTTGAAGTGCCCAGATCAGTTTTAATCACTAAGAGGGGGAGGGGGTGAATCAGTGATCCTTTAAAACTTTTTACTAATTGATTCCTAATCAATTAAACCTCTATGGCTTGTTAAGGCCTCGATCCACTCTTCTTGTATCTCTCACCTTTCCATGAATGATGCAGTAAATGTAAAGGCACTGGACACAAGGATTTACAAGGTTCGGCACCAAAGGCCTACATCCTTGCCATGTTGGTTATACGCCCCAACATGGTTTCTTCCATTATAATATGTTAGTATTACAATGGTCGATACAGAGTCCCATTGTATCTCTCCTGAGTCCCACAGGAGGGTCTTTATACTGCGTCCCACAGTGTTACCAGAGTCCCATTAGACTGCTCCAGAATCCCACTGAAGACTTCTTCCACCCTGAGTCTCACAGGGGGCTTCTCCTGGCTCCTCGAGTCACACGAGTAGCTATTCTTCTCTTTAAGTTCTTCAAGTATCCTCAGCAGCCTGGGATAAAGGCAGCTGGCCTTGCTCTTCTTCTGATCACTTGTGGTGAACATGTCTTCTCGTCTTGTTCAGTATTTATCTCCTTCTTCTAAGGATGACCTGGCCTCTCTCCAACTACTGAATACTCAGACAATTGATGTCTTTAACTTCAGTCTGGTCCAGTCTCACATCACTTCAACTTCATGAACTGAGTGCAAGGCATCTCTGTATCCTCATGCACTGATTGCATGTCCTTCTCAAATCTCTTCAAGATCTTCAAGTCTTGGACAACTCAAAATGCACACACACTGGTTTAACTTTGCTTACGTGTGCATGGCATGCATGTATGCATTCACTCTCCTTCTTCTTCTCCTTGGTGCAGTAAACCCACAAAGGGTGTAATTCATTTAAGCACACACCTTCACTGAACTTCACACACTTTATCCAATTTGTTTACACACATAAATTGTGTGTTCTACTTTAGTGTGGGTCTTGTTCTTCTTCAAAGTGTGCACAATGTTTTTGCACACACTATGGTTCGGCCTTGTTGATATTGTTTGCACCCACTTAATTCACTTAGAAAACACAAGGCATGGCCTTTTCTTCACTTCTTGCACACACACAAATGCTTGAGGCTCGGGTCTTCTTGTTTAGCACATAAGCACTAAGGCCCTCGGGTTCTTCTCCACTTGTTCTTTAAGGCGTGCAAGGTGGTGCGGCCTCACTGTCTTCAACCGCACAAGTCCAAGGAAAAAGGATCACTTGTCCGCGCAAGTGGAACCTCCTCAGGTGCAAGGCGTCTCAGCCGCAGGGGCTTCTGTCGTGCAGGGTATGGAAACCACGGGCGCGCAAGCCACGGGTGTAAAGCAGAACACCGCGGGCTGCCTCACTCGCGCAAGCGTGCGCGGGGGCTTCGTCGCGCAATTGAGTTGCGCGGATAATACTTCGCGAGGCACCGAGGCACACTCACGGGACTTCTTTTTGGTTCATCAGCAAAAGCTCCTCGAGGGCTAGGCCTCATTTTTATAGGCAAAGGAATGCCCAATCTTCCACAGGATAAATCTCAAATCACCGAGATTTTCGGTTCTTTAAAAATCATTGAACACAAGCCGCTAGTCACGTTTTTCTTTTCTGTTCTCCGCGGGATTCCTTCTTCTTCGGTTTCCTTCACGTGCAAGAGCATGCATACGCATGCATGGCCTCTGTTTTTTCCATCCCATGCAAAACTCGAACACCACATGGCCTCGCCACCTTTGGTTTGCCTCGGCCGAACTTCGAATTCTTTCTCGATGCATGCATGCAACATTTTAATGCATGCATGAGTTCGTTATGGCCTAATTATCACAAAGGAGGTCTCGGTTTTCTCGGAGGTGGCCGGGAACTCAAAAACTCTCATCGGAATGCCTCTGGTTCGAACGGAGGCTGCAGGTGGCAACGGGCGAGCTCGAGGAAGTGGAAGACTCCTCAACCGTTGGATCCGGAGTTTGAAATACATTGGACGGTTGGATTAGATCGCGGCGCGCGGTAGATGAGATGAGCGGCTCGGATTAGACGCGGGATCGCTTGGACGGCTCAGATCTGATCCGCGGCGAAATTCTCCGTCCCAAATCGAATTGCCTCGCGGAATCTCCGCGGTTTATCAACCAGGCGCTGCCACAACCCCTCGATTGAATCTTCTCCCTCCACGGTGCCGCCCCGCACCGTGTTCTCTGCGGGCACGCTCTTGCGCCCACCCCTGCCACTCGGGCGCTCTATGCGCCCACCATGCGTGCCTTCGGGCGCACGCGCTGCGCGGGCTTCACCACCGCGTAGCTTGGGGCTTATACACGACCCCACCCTTCTTCCTCAGGGAGGGCCTTGGCCTTGAAGGTTCCCCATGGGTGTGGCGCCTTAGGCCCATATGTGCCTTGGGTGATCCCTCGGCTGGCATCCTTGGTGGCCATATTTTTTGCTAGTGTAAAACACTAAGTAACTTTGTATAAAAACAAAGTACCAAGTGTAATATGCCAAATTCCACTTCTCCCTTCTTCATTTCTTCTCTTCTCTTCTTCTTAAGAATTCCACAAATGTCCTCAACATTTAATCATTACTTAGGAATGGAATTCCCGAAGGTTCTTCTTCTTCAACCGAACTCCTGAATCACTTAAATTCTTCAATGTGCTTCATTGATCTAATCAGAGATCAATTGGATCTTCTTCTAATTCTCATGCGCTAAGAAATAGTACATGGACTTCATTAATCCACTTCATCCACTTTGAGATTGTGGATGGATCATCTTCAACTCCTCATGCATTGTTATGAAAATGCATGGTCTTCAAACATTGTTGTGACATTGTATCCAGTTGATAGAAGTTCTTGGAACTTTAAGAACAGCGCAACAATCGTCTGATTTAATGATGATACTCCATCATCATCAATTCTACAAGTGGTGTAACTTAGTATCATCTTGATACAAGTATTGAAACATTAAGATCAGTTCTACAATCGTCTGATATTACTAGAGAATGTTTCAACCATCACATCCTATGTCACTTAGTGAATCTCCTAAGTGACATGCATCTTAGTACCATGGCCATTCTCCATTCATCACCATCACCATCACAACCTTTGTCATTCACATATTGAAACTCCTTGACATCCATCCATTCATTCCTTGACAACAACATACCTCATTGACAACAAATGCAACACAGTGCACTTCAATCTCCCCCTTTGTATTTGTTGGCAATACACTAGAGCACATATGAATGGATCAATATGTGTGCCAATATTTCTCCCCCTTATTGGCAATCAAATGAAAAGATGTGGTGTGGTTCACTTTCAAAAATCTCTTCCTCCCTTTGAAGAGTATTTTCTTGAAAAACACTGAGAGAGGGATGATGTCACAAGTTCTCTTTAGCAAAGAACCTTCAGTAAATCAACTCTAAGTCTGCGTGGGCAAACCCGATGTAGAAAACAAGAGTGATGTAACCAAGGAACTCAATGCTGTCCAAAATTCACTGTACATGTGAGATCATGCTTCAGGGGTTTGAAATTTTTCAGATATATCAATGAATTGCAAAATCCTGCACATACTTCTCCAAACACAGCAGAAAGATCAGGTGCAAAGATAAAGCTCCCCCTTTCATTCATTTGTCTTCAATCAATACTCCCCCTTAATTATCTTGATGAATAAAATTAAGAAACAAGGGATGAATTTATGATTGGAATACCTTCACTTTTCTCAAGATGGTATTAATTTATGATTCCCAGCTTCTACAGATTGGCTCCCCATCAAGGGGTGCACTCCATTCTGTCCAAACCATCCTCCAGTTGAGAATGATCATCATCTTCAATTCCATGTAATGTTAGCACAAGTAAATACAAGTGATTAGTGAATAATATGGAACCTCCTTGGTTCATCAATGTGAACAACAAGGTTGAGAAGATTCTCTCAACCGAGATGTCCCATTTTCACCATTCTTCACACTTGCACATTTGATCTTCAATGATGTTGGTGCTGGTGTGGATCTCAATAAATCATCATGTGAAATATTCTTCTTCCCTTTTGCCTTATCTACTACCAGTGCTTCATCTTCAGCTCTTTGTAGTTCTCTGGAAAGTTGCAACTGATTAGGCCATATGACTAGTAAGTCACTTGGAAGTGTGGCCTCAGTTCTGGAAGTTCCACATGGTTCTTTTGATGCTGTTAAGCTACCTTTCTTAGGCAACTTATTTTCAATCAATCCCTTCTGCTTCTTCTGCACTGATTGTCTGTTTGAGTGCAGTTGGCTTCTATTAAATTTCATGGCTTATTTACAAAGATCCATGGTATTTCCTTTCTTTCCACAGTAGAAGCATGTTTTCTTGGTGGTCCTTCTGGATGCATCACCCTTCTTCGATTTCAAATCCAAGGACTTCTCTTCCTTTGACAAAATCTTCTTGGGAGCATCTTCAACTTTCTTCTGCTTGCTTCCCAAGGATTCTTTCTGAGCCAGGTTCTGTGATCTTTTCTTCTTTCCAGCTTTGGATACAGTTGGAGATTGACATGTATCATTCTTTTGACAACTTTTGCAACCATCCCAGATGTTGTCGAGAAATCCAAATCTGTTAGCAGTAAACAGATGTCTCTGGACCTGTGGATGTTGCTTATTTCCTTCTGGCTTGCTCCCCCTTGGCATGGGCTTCTTCTGTGCTTTGGCATTCAGTGGATTGTACCAACAATCCTTTGCAAAATGCCCATACTTGTTACAACACCAACATTGACCCACAAATCATGACTTTTTGATTCCTTCTGATTTCAGGGTACTTGTCTTGAATTTTTGTGTTGTTTTAGGAGAGAATTCTTTCTCCACTGTCTTCATCCATACTTGTTTGGATTCACTCTTCCATCATGAACTTTTAGTAGAAACACTTTTAGAAGCATGAGTACAAGATGGTATGGATGGTACCTTCTTTTTAGAAGTTGTTGCCCTTTTATTAGAGGATGTCTTTCTTTTAGAATCATCCTGCTCAATGCATACTTGAGTAGAAACATTTCTCCTTTCAGCTGACTGGGAGGCTTTGGCTTTGGGTGATTGCTGATTTTTCAATATCACCTCTAGTTCTCAGCATTTCATGTTAAGGGAGTTCTTCTCATCCTCAACAGTTCTTAGCTTTCCTTACCAATTCTCCACCAGTTGCTTCATCTGGTCTTCATGCACCTTATTCATTTCAAGCAATGAGTTGTCAAGCTATTTCACCATTTTGACTTTGTCTTCAAGTTGAGCATCTCTGACATTCATTGAAACTTTGTGCCTCTTTTCCAGTGCATGGAAAACTTCTTTGATCATTATCATAAAGATTTATTTCTCAGAAAGGCTTCTTTGCAATTCTTCAGCAGTGTCTTCATATCTTTCATTTCAAAGAGAAACGGTTTCATCTTTAGCCTTCACTAGCTTTCTGAGAGTGTTGGTTATGCCAACCCTTTTTGCCAATTAGACTTCCAGAGAATTGGCTTCATCTTCTAGTTGTAATTTTTCTTCTTGAAGATCAAGGAGGCATGTAGCTATACACATTGCCACTTCCTTGGGGACTGTCTTCTGAAGATATTTTATTGCATTTAGAAGATCATTGTTCCTTCCGTCTTCATCACAGCTAGAGCAGGATTCATCAGAAGAATGATAAAGGGAATTGTCATATGATGTGACGTTCACATTTCTTTCCATAGAAGGAGTTTCTCTGATTGCATCAACCTTCTTCCTCATCTTCGTTGCCTGTTTCTTCATTCTGATTTTCAGAGTCTTGGCAGATATCTCCATTTGAGGCTGTTCTTTCATTTCCTCAAATCTGCACTCCATATAGACTCTCTTGGATCTTTTAGAGGTAACCTCCCTCTGATACCAATTGAAGTGCCCAGATCAGTGTGAATCACTGAGAGGGGGAGGAGGTGAATCAGTGATCCTTTAAAACTTTTTACTAATTGATTCTTAATCAATTAAACCTTTATGGCTTGTTAATGCCTCGATCCACTCTTCTTGTATCTCTCACCTTTCCACGAATGATGCAGTAAATGTAAAGGCACTGGACACAAGGATTTACAAGGTTCGGCCCCAAAGGCCTACGTCCTTGCCATGTTGGTTATACGACCCAACGTGGTTTCTTCCATTATAATCTGTTAGTATTACAAATGTCGATACAGAGTCCCATTGTATCTCTCCTGAGTCCCACATGAGGGTCTTTATACTGCGTCCCACAGTGTTACCAGAGTCCCACTAGCCTGCTCCAGAATCCCACTGAATACTTCTTCCACCCTGAGTCTCACAGGGGGCTTCTCCTGGCTCCTCGAGTCACACGAGTAGCTCTTCTTCTCTTTAAGTTCTTCAAGTATCCTCAGTAGCCTGGGATAAAGGCTGCTGGCCTTTCTCTTCTTCTGATCACTTGTGGTGAACAGGTCTTCTCGTCTTGCTCAGGATTTATCTCCTTCTTCTAAGGACGACCTGGCCTCTCTCCAACTACTGAATACTCAGACAATTGATGTCTTTTACTTCAGTCTGGTCTAGTATCACATCACTTCAACATCATGCACTGAGTTCATGGCATCTCTGTATCCTCATGCACTGATTGCATGGCCTTCTCAAATCTCTTCAAGATCTTCAAGTCTTAGACAACTCAAAATTCACACACACTGGTTTAACTTTGCTTACGTGTGCATGGCATGCATATATGCATGAACTCCCCTTCTTCTTCTCCATGGTGTAGTAAACCAACAAATGGTGTAATTCTTTTAAGCACACACCTTCACTGAACATCACACACTTTATCCAATTTGTTTACACACTTAAATTGTGTGTTCTACTTTAGTGTGGGTCTTGTTCTTCTTCAAAGTGTGCACAATGTTTTTGCACACACTAAGGTTCGTCCTTGTTGATATTGTTTGCACCCACTTAATTCACTTAGAAAACACAAGGCTTGGCCTTTTCTTCACTTCCTGAACACACACAAATGCTTGAGGCTCGGGTCTTCTTGTTTAGCACATAAGCACTAAGGCCCTCGGGTTCTTATCCACTTGTTCTTTAAGGCGCGCAAGGTGGTGCGACCTCACTGTCTTCAACCGCAAAAGTCCAAGGAAAAAGGATCACTTGGCCGCGCAAGTGGAACCTCCTCGGGTGCAAGGCATCTCAGCCACAGGGGCTTCTGTCGCGCAGGGTATGGAAACCACGGGCACGCAAGCCACGGGTGTAAAGCACAACACCGCGGGCTGCCTCACTTGCTCAAGCGTGCGCGGGGGCTTCGTCGCGCAATTGAGTTGTGCGGATAATACTTCGTGAGGCATTGAGGCACACTCATGGGACTCCTTTTTGGTTCATCAGCAAAAGCTCCTCGAGGGCTAGGCCTCATTTTTATCGGCAAAGGAATGCCCAATCTTCCACGGGATAAATCTCAAATCACTGATATTTTCGGTTCTTTAAAAATCTTTGAACACAAGCCGCAAATCACGTTTTTCTTTTCTGTTCTCTGCGGGATTCCTTCTTCTTCGGTTTCCTTCACGTGGAAGAGCATGCAAACGCATGCATGGCCTCTGTTTTGGCCATCCCATGCAAAACTCGAACACCACATGGCCTCGGCACCTTTGGTTTGCCTCGACCGAACTTTGAATTCTTTCTCGATGCATGCATGCAACATTTTAATGCATGCATGAGTTCGTTATGGCCTAACGATCACAAAGGAGGTCTCGGTTTTCTCGGAGGTGGCCGGGAACTAAAAAAATGTCATTGGAATGCCTCTGGTTCGAACGGAGGCTGCGGGTGGCAGCGGGCGAGCTCGAGGAAGTGGACGACTCCTCAACCGTCGGATCCGGAGTTTGAAATACATCAGACGGCTGGATGAGATCGCGGCGTGCGGTAGATGAGATGAGCGGCTTGGATTAGACGCGGGATCGCTTGGACGGATCAGATCTGATCTGCGGCGAAATTCTTCGTCCCACATCGAATCGCCTCGCGGAATCTCCGCGGTTTATCAACCAGGCGCTGCCACAACCCCTCGATTGAATCTTCTCCCTCCACGGTGCCGCCCCGCATCGTGTTCTCTGCGGGCGCGATCTTGCGCCCACCCCAGCCACTCGGGCGCTCTATGCGCCCACCATGCGTGCCTTCGGGCGCGCGCGCTGCGCGAGCTTCACCACCGCGTATCTCAGGGCTTATACACGGCCCCGCCCTTCTGCCTCAGGGAGCTCCTTGGCCTTGAGGGTTCCCCATGGGCGTGGCACCTTAGGCCCATATGTGCCTTGGGTGATCCCTCGGCTGGCCTCCTTGGTGGCCATATTTTTTTCTAGTGTAAAACACTAAGTAACTTTGTATAAAAACAAAGTACCAAGTGTAATATGCCAAATGCCACTTTTCCATTATTCATTTCTTCTCTTCTCTTCTTCTTGAGAATTCCAAAAATGTCCTCAACATTTAATCATTACTTAGGAATGGAATTCCCGAAGGTTCTTCTTCTTCAACTGAACTCCTGAATCACTTAAATTCTTCAATGTGCTACATTGATCTAATCAGAGATCAATTGGATCTTGTTCTATTTCTCATGCACTAAGAAATAGTACATGGACTTCATTAATCCACTTCATCCACTTTGTGATTGTGGATGGATCATCTTCAACTCCTCATGCATTGTTATGACAATGCATGGTCTTCAAACATTGTTGTGACATTGTATCCAGTTGATACAAGTTCTTGGAACTTTAAGAACAGCGCAACAATCGTCTGATTTAATGATGATACTCCATCATAATCAATTCTTCAAGTGGTGTAACTTAGTATCATCTTGATACAAGTATTGAAACATTAAGATCAGTTCTACAATCGTCTGATATTACTAGAGAATGTTTCAACCATCACATCCTATGTCACTTAGTGAATCTCCTAAGTGACATGCATCTTAGTACCATGGACATTCTCCATTAATCACCATCACCATCACAACCTTTGTCATTCACATATTGAAACTCCTTGACATCCATCCATTCATTCCTTGACAACAACATACCTCATTGACAACAAATGCAACACAGTGCACTTCAGTATTTACTTCCATTGTACACTTTCTAACCTCATTTGTGATAAATATACATTTTTAATACATATATTACAGAGTCATATTTTTATATATCATTTCATATATGATTTAATTAAGACCTTTTATTACATTTTTATTAACATTTTTATGTCAATGTAACGTTTTGGTTAACAACAACTTTGTTTTTCATATATGTTTTGACCTATTATTTTATTATACTTAATTTTTCCATGATTAAATAATATATATAATTTTAAACATGATGTAAATATCATATATATTCTTATATATTTATTTATAGTGATCTATAAATGTTAGATATATATAATCGTATACATCGTTCCGGGAGGTAGTTGGCAGAACATATGTATGAATGTTGTTTCCATTTTCAAAATGGAAATAAATAATAAACTTTAAATATATATTACAATTAAGGAATCTTTTTATTTGTCATTTACATCATATATTTTCATTAAACCCAACCTTATTAACTTACTTGTAAAGCATGAATGAATCTTATCACATCACGAGGATGTAGTTCGTGGTACACATGAGCTTATTTATTGTATTCCAACAGAATATAAATTGAAAATATATATCTAATATAATAATTAAAGAGGTATAATAATATCATAAATATAATATATAATCATTTAATCTATCATTATAACCATCTCTTATAAGTGGAGATTAAAAAATGAATGTCATAAGTTCGTGAGGTGGTAGTCCTCCATAAAGACCATTGCGAATTTAGTAGACCATTTGATGGAGACAGAGACAAATTTATCCCATTCACTGAAAAAAATACCAGTATATTTATGATAAAGTATAACATTTTATAATTATCCTTTAATAATAATGTTAGGATGTGGAAGAATAAATAAAATAAAAATCATCGAAGAAGAATATTACATCTTCCTTGGGTAACCTTCTTATAATAACACTAAAATTCATCATAAACTGCATTTATTACTAAAATAATGATCCAAGGAAGAGAGGATAGAATTTTAGAATTTATTTTTGCTCGTATTTCCTGAAGCAAAATTGTATTCAGCTATGAAGAAGAGAGTATATAGGGTATCCTTTAATAAGTGAGTTGTAGGGAACCCTTATAATATTTGGGAAAGTTAAAGGGTTATCCACATTTTTCACATGACACAAGGATCCAAAATAGACCATTATAGAGTCTTAGATTTTATGATATAACATTAATGCCATAAACTTTATTTTAGAAAAGTATTTAGGTTATTTTAACCCTTATATTTTCAGTTTAATTCCCTAATAAACCCATTTTTACCTTAAACCCAATATTTTTTTTACTATTTTTACTATTCATTATGTTATAAAATTAAGTTGAAATTATTAGATAATAAATATTATGATTGTTCAAAATATTTAATACATTTTTCCAAATTCCATTAAAAAATTTGAATACACTAATGTTAAAATTAATCCCACAGACGCGATGAGAAGTAATGTTTTCAAAGAGAAAAAAATGTTCAAAAGTTTCAATTACTTTTATATAAAAAATCAATATATAATTGATTACTGTAACACCCCAAGAATATAAAAATTAATTTTATATATAATGTAACGAACACAACCCTGAGTATTTATAAAATAAAACATTGTTATTATAATTATTA
The DNA here is from genome assembly GCA_963277665.1 of Viscum album. Lineage (NCBI taxonomy): Eukaryota > Viridiplantae > Streptophyta > Magnoliopsida > Santalales > Viscaceae > Viscum > Viscum album. The sequence continues at coordinate 688,933,940 of OY728134.1, read as the reverse complement.
GAACTATATAGTTATAACCTAGCCATTAAACATGATTTTCCCACTTCATTTTAATTGAATTTAGAAAAACAGACTTACACGGTTACGATTAGTAAGATATTTAGAGTCTGATAGGGTCAACATAATTTTTAGTGAATAGGAACTTGACCCTAATGGATAGTAAACATGCTAAATGAATATTAAAATAACTAACGAATTTATATATAATCTTTATAAATCTTATTAATAAATTATGATATAATTATATCATAGTATAAGTAAATTAGTTTTTTTTGAAATTAATAATTTACAATTAGTATTTTAGTAAAACATAAATTATTATTCATAATATTATTATAATATAATGATACAAAATATGTCTTATTTTCCTAAAATGGATTCATAAATAATTATTTCTTTATCTTATGATTTTATGAAAATTTAATGATACTTTAGTTAATTTTTTAGAGTGTTATAAAATAATTGTTAATTATAAAAACTGAAATTTTCGAGTAAATTATGGTTTTAATGGAAAATTAAATTTATCATATTTATAAATTTATGTTATAAAATTGAGTTCATTACTGAATTATAAACATCAAAAAATGTATACAGTTATTTTTTCTGATTTTTTTGAAATATTCAAATTTTTAGTGAATTGTAAATACATTAAATTACAAAATAAATACATTATCATCTAAATACACCATTAATTGATTCATGGATTATGTAAGAGACCTTGTTTAGAAATAATATGAACATATTAATGTAATTAGTCACAATAATGAACAATATTTATTATCTTGGAAAAAATAATAAAATAAAGAATAAAATAATTAGAAATCACCTCTCCCCACCACTATAAATACCACCCTCACCACCACTTCTCCCCACACATCTAAGACATAAATATATTTGAAATTATTTCTAAATCATATTTTCTAGTCTCTTACCATGTACATGATCTATTGGTCTTTCAAAATGACTAAAAACCCTTCCCTTAAGGAGGTTCTCAAGGAGGATAATTAGAGAGATAAATCATAATCCATTTTCTTTTAATTTCATTTCAAAATATTTTCATTTCTTATCCTTTCCAAACCTCCTCCATACAAATTATCATGATAACCCCATAATAATCTATATACTAGGACAATATTATGTTAATGGAATATCCACTATCAATCTCTTTACTCTATCTCTTTCATTATTTTAAAAATGAAATCATCGTTCAAGAGGTGCCGATTTATGATCTCCAGGGACGATGAACATTAGTTATTCAATTTCTCTCTCACGGATTGTTATTAAACTATTTTTAGGGTTTAAACAGATTATAAAATATGTATTATGTGTTTTTTATGCTTCTGGAACCATTTTATGTACATAATATGAAATAATAGAACAAAACCAGTTCATTATGATCAAAGAATTGTTAAAATTAATATAAATGATTATCATCGAAATGTTATCTAATGATTCATCCTTGTATATGGTTAAAATAATAAGTAACAAGAAATAAAATATATTTTTTAATTAATATCATTTAATTATAATTATGGATAATTATTCCCATTTTACACGATCTTCATTACTCATATACTAGTATACCAATTGTGAGAACCAAGGAATTGAATGATCTCGAACAATGAAATTGTATCTTATAATTCAACAAAAATGAACAAATGAACATAATAAAATTAAAATAAATCAAATAACATTATATAAGGTTATGTATTAATTAATTAATTAATTAATTTGATTATCCCTTACATTAAGGTTAATTGATGAACAGATTCATACATAAGGTTGGATTTTCTCATCTCACTTCCATTTTTGTGAGGTATTCCTTATTAACCACTATTCCTTATATATGGTGTTTGTATACATCCAATTTATGTATCATATCATGAATATATTTATTTTAATTTTATTCAATCTTTCATTTTATGATTATTAATTTTGTGTCATATGATTTGATTGATTACAAACAGGTAAGGGATTCTACCCGTACAATTATGTTTCCTTCATGTTATTCTTTCACAATCATTAACCAAATTTAATGATTCCAGGTTCTTGTTTACTTCTTCTATATTCCCATTATATGATCCAAAATTATTTATCCAGTTCATTTCATCCTTTATTTGATGGATAAATTCATGTTTTATATGGTTCCATTCTCATTTCCTCTTGATAAGCAAACCCAATTAGAGTGAACATCATGATGTCATACCCCCTTTCAAGTACCATCTAAAATTTATTTTAGGACACCATTATTTTTATTAAATAACTAATTATGTCATGAAAATTATATTATTTCATTTATTGGTTTATACAAACAATCATGTAAAATAGAAATTATTTTTTTGAATGAACTCATCTTTCCAAAGTGAAAAGGGGGGGTTTATAGTATCACATTGACTTCTTTGAGATATATTCCTTATTCTATACTTATTCCTTGAATATGGTTTATATACTTCCCTTTTATATATCAATTAATAATAATTATTATTTTTATGATATTATATGGATTAATAAATATATGATTCAATGTGGTATGGGAAACATTGGAATGTTTAAATATTTTTTTCATCAAGAAGTTATCAATGATTTTTTAGAGTATTTCAATCTATGATTATGATTAAAATATTTCAAAGTTGTAAGGGACAAATTGAGTTAAATATATATTTTTATTATACATATAAGGAAGTAATTGTACTTAGTATGTTATGGGTGGGGTCTGTTATAGCCCTTTGATGCATCAGTATGCCTTATAAGAAAAATAGATATGGTTTCAGCCGAGGCCTTAACTTTTTTTTATTTTATTAGACTGTAGATTTGATAATAATATATTCATCACATGAATAATTGAAAATAATATATTCATGACATTAATCCTTAAAAATAATAGATTCTTAGCATTAAACCTTGAAGTTATGTTTTAGATATCCATCATTAATCATTTTCCCCATCAAGAATCTTGTAACTGATAGTCCATGTGATTATTTGACTAGTAGATTATCCATGGTTATGTTTTATTGTGGAATTATTTATTCATATTTTATTCCATCCCTATTAATCATATTCTTATATTTTAATGGAATGTTTACATTTATTTATTCACCATTCCTTTTTTCTTATGCTTCCACTTTTCTATTTACCCTTACTGAGTACTTGAGCCCACCCCCTTCTTAATATTTTTTCCAAGGATTCGAAGATGAATATAATGAATGAATTTCATGGATAATCAAATAGTGTTTAGTTATTTATATAGTTTTTTTCCCTTTTATGTTGTATAGAAAAGTTCATGTCTGTTATATGGTTTCTAAAACTACTAAACTATTAGGTCCTTCGGGATGTGGATTCCATGTAATCATACCATTATAATAAATTAAGGCATGGACAATAGGATACTATGGATGGGGAATTTATAGTTGGTATCAATGGAAGTTTTTTAGAAACCATTGAAACTAAATCTATAAAACTTAGAATAAGTAACATTACCATAAGATAGACATTGAGGAATGGAATAAAAGAACGTCTTAGAATTTTGGTAAGGAATAGATTATATGGAACACCACAAAAATACATACATGTTTCGATAATATATGTGGACATTGTTCTCGAACAGATGTACCTAGGGGTAAAAACTCTATCAAGGAGTCCAGTCCCGACTTCGGGTAACTTGGTACATGACAACGGGCCTTATATTACGTCTGTTTTGACACTCAAAGGTGATATACTTAAGATAATTCACATTTTATTTACAAACCATTATGAATAGTTTTATATGTAAATGTGTCCCAGAATAAACCATGTTTATGAATTTGGGATTAGTTATAATAAAATTTTTAACTTATGTTATGTGTTTAACTATTATGAACCATAATCTTTTTCTAAGTGTAATATCAAATTTCAAGGACACAATTTATTGAAGGAGGAGAGAATATAACACCCTAAAATTTTAAAAATAAATTTTATATAGAACGTAATGCACACAACATTGAGTCTCTTCAAAACAACACTTAGTTATTATATCTATTTAAACACGATAGTTTTATCCTAGCAATTAAACATAATTTTTCCACTTTCTTGAATTTAATTTTTAAAAATTGACTCACAAGGTTTCAATCAGAAATATATTTAGATTTTGATAGGATATACATAATTTTTTAGTGAATAGTAACTTGACCCTTATGAATAGTTAGGTGACAGAATTAATAGTAATTTTACCCATGAATTAATATATAAAATTTATTCATCTTATACATGAAATTATGACTTAATTATATCATAGTATAAGTAAATTAATGTTTTATAAATTATTTATTATGTATTAGTATTTTTATAAAACAAAAATGATTATTTGAAATATTAAATTTAATATAATGATTAAAAAGAAAGATTATTTTATAAAATTGATACAGAAATAAATCTTTGGTTGCCTTATTATTTTAGGATAATTAAATGAGACCTTAGTTAATTTTTCAGAGTGTTATGAAATCAGTTTTAATTTAAAAAACTGTATATTTCAAGTAAATAATGATATAAAAAAACATAAATTTCTCATATCTAGAATGTTATTTTCGAAAAATGGAGACCGTTTTTGAATTATACATATATAAAAAAATTTAGAGTAAATTTTTCATATTTTTCTAAAATAATAGAATTTTTAGTTAAGAGTAAAATGCCGTAATTTATAGTACAAATACATTATAATCAAAATATGTTATTCCTTGAGTCGCGACTCATGTATAAAACAATGGTTTAAACTAACATGAACTTATTACATTATTTCTTCATATTAATCAAAAAAAATTCTTGTCTTTAGAAAAACAATAAAATAATGTATAAAATAGTGAGAAATCGCCCCTCTCCTCCACTATAAATATCACCCCTTGCCACCACTTCTCATCACTCTTCTAGGTCTTGAAGCTGGTAAAAAATATATAGAGATCCTCTTACATAGTATTTCCTATAATCCAGGAGATCTTGGTCTTTAAAAAATTCCAAAACCCCCTCCCTTAAGGATGTTTTCAAGGAGGATAATACAAGAGGTAAATCCTCTTTCATTTTCTATTAATGTCATTTCAATTTATATTATTTTCTTATCCTCTCCTCACCTCATATTTCCAAATGATTTTGACTAATATAATATAATATATTTAAATGAGTTATATCATTTTAATTTAATATCCATTATCAATGTTCTTACCGTCTATATCTATATCTCACTTTATTAATTTTAAAAAACAAATTCATTGTTAGGTAGGTTTTGATTTACAACCTTCATGGATGATGAACATTGGTTATTTAATTTCTCCTTAAAGGATAATCATGAAACAATTTATATGGCGAACTATATTATAAAATGTGTATTATATCTTATTTAAGATTTTAGATCCACTGAAAATACATAATATTAAATAATATACCTTAACTAGTTTATTATGATCGAAAATCTGCTAAAATTAATTTAAACAGTTATTATAAACATGTTATCTACTGATTAATACTCATATATGGAAACAAAATAATAAATATTACCAATTAGACTTCTCTTTTATCATTGATAACATGAAATTCTAATTCCGGTGAATTATACCCATTTTACATGAACATTATTACTCATATACAAGTATAAAGATTGTGAAACCTACTGAAAAGAATGCTCTCAAGTAATAAAATTGTAAATTATAACTCATCAAAAAGGCTGTAAATGAACATAAAAAAATTATAATAAATAAAATAAATATATATTAAGTAATTAATTAATTAATTAATTAATGGAATTAATATTATTATCGGGGATATTAATGTCACGTTTAGAGCACATTTAGACATAACATGAGGATTTACTCATCTCACATTAATTTTTGTGATATATTCCTTATTCAAAACTATTTCATAAGTATGGTGTATCTATATTTCCCATTGATGTATTATATCATAAATATATTTATTTTAATGTAATTAAATGTATCATTTAAGGATTATTAATTTTGGGTCATATGATTAGATTGATTACAAACAGGTAAAGAATTTTACATGAACCTTAATATTTTCCTTCGGGTCATTCTTCAACTATATTTACCCCAATATAATGTTTAATTATTTTTTTACTTCTTATATATTTTTTTATATGTTTCAAAATCATATATACTGATAACATCATCTATCTTTTTTGGGTAAATACATGTTTTAGTATGTTCCCTTAACTTTTCATCTCTATACGCAATCCCACTTAAAGGGAATGTCTAGAATTATTACCAATATTCCAGTACCACCCATACAATATTTTAGGTAACAATTTTTTTCTAAAATCATTATTTTTTTCATGAAAAACTATATATTTTCATTTATAGTTTTTTACAAACAATCATGAAAAATAAAAATGATTTTTCCCAAAGAACCCTTATTTCGAAAGTAAAAAAAGAATTTTCTCGTCTCTCTTTCTCTTCTATGAGATATGTGCTTTATTCACCACTCATTCAATGACATTGGTTCGTGTAATTCTATTTGATATATCAAATCTTGGGACTTATTATTCTTATAATATTATATATATTAATATTTAAATGTTTCAAAGTGGTAGGGGAACAATGGAATTATTAGTGATTATATTTCATAAGAATTTTTCAATTATTTTATTAGAGTATTTTCATTAATTGTTTTAGATTAAAATATTTACAGGTGATATAACACACTTTTCTTTAAATATATTATTATATTAGGCATATTAATAATTCTTTGTACTTAGGAAGTTATATGAGGGGCTCGGTATAGCCCATTGATGCATCAATTGGTCTCATGAGACACACTAGATATGCTTTCACCCAAGGACATACCCATTTATCTGATATTGGGAATTTAGACTTAAGAATAATAGATTCCTAGAATTATTCCTTAACAATAATATATTCTTATCCTAAATCCTAGAAAAAATTATTCTTGGAATAAATCCTTGATGTTATGTTTTAGATATCAATAATTATGCATTTTCCATCATTATGAAACTAGTTATTGATAGTCTGTGTGATTATAAAACTAGTTGAATATACATGGTTATTTTTTATTATGGAATTATTATTCATATTTTATTCCTACCACATTATGATAAATATTTTTTATTAATGGAATGTTTAATTTTATGTATTCACCATTCCACATAACACATGGTTTCACTGTACTATTTACCCTTACTGAGTACTTGAGCTCACCCCTTTCTTATGTTTTATTTTTCCACAACATACGATGATGAATATTATAAATGAATTAAAATTATAATAAAATATATTTTTTTGTTAAAAATGGATTTTATTTGTTTTTTTTTCTTTCAAGTTGTAATTAAAGGTTCATGTATGAATCTTGTTATTATACACTACAAAACTATTTTGTCCTTTGGGATGTGACTTCCTTTTAATCATACCAATGTAATAGAGTAAGGCATCAACTCCAGAATTCTATCGTAAGGATATTTTTAATTAAATTAAACTAAATTGGAATAATATAGATATAATTGAAATATTTTTACTTTAAAACCAATTTAAAATATAATATATTATTATAAAAAATGTAAAAAAAATGATGTATTAAATTAAAATTAAGTATTTTTCACTATTCCTAAAAAAAATTAATCATTATTTAAAATTTCTACAAATATTCACCGTAATATAGTTGTAAAACTCATATTTCAAAAATAACTAATGTTTCCAATGAAAGGATTTTAATGTTTTAAAAATTAGTATTAAATCGTGTGTGAAAATAAGAAATAAGAATACTTATTTGAAAACTATGGATTTAAGCGTAAAATTTTATTTGTTATTTTATATTGTATAGAAAACACATAAGACAAATGTTAAATATTTCATTGATTATATACTATATAAATTTCCTTTAAATCATTCAAAAAAGTTTATTTATTTAATTTATTGACATAAAATGATTTTCTCGGTATAAAAATAGATTTTAGGAAAAACATTTTGTCAAAATTGGTAGTTATTTTCATTTTTAATTAATTGGTTATAAAATAATTTATCATATAATTTCACAATTTATTTAATCATGTTCATACCCACCATTCCAAAAGCTATGTGAGAACAATTTTATTAAATAATAATATTTTAATAGTATTTCATGTTTCACTTAAACTCAGTGTTGCATGTAATTCTATATATACTCAGGGTTGTGTGTTATACAAGCTAAACTCATTGTTTTGAGTAATGAAAAATACTGACAATTTTATATAAATTTAAAAAGTTATATCATAAAATATTGGGGTGATATATTCTACCCACCTTAAAATTAATTTCTCCTTCAATCTTTTTTACAATGATACAAACAACTGAGGATACTTCTACCTCATTACATCATTAGGGTCACATATACCTTAACCAAGATGAAGGTCATTCCACAAGACCTTGAATATGTTTGAGTTATTGATACATATAACCATCTCTATTTAATCTAGAATTACTATTGGATATTCCCACTAAGGAATATCATTCTCCACCAATATGACCTATAAGTTTAGTACAAGTGATAGATTAAAAATGTACTTGGTCAATAGAGATAAATGAAACACATATTGAACATAAGAGACATTATGTGGAAGCCACAAACGATATACTACTATCAAGATACAATCAAGTATTTCAATGGGACCAATATACCTAGGTAATAATATTTCATTCCTCATTCCATGTAAAAATTCATAGAGAGACCTTATCCTCAATATCAAATTCTAGATTGCATCAGTGATTATCAGTATAAAATACTTATAAGCATTGTATCATCCTTACATTTTATCAAATGTATCTAACATTAAATTCTATATCACTGTATTTTTCAAGTCCCAGTTGATTTATTTCAGCAACTTCATTATTGAATGTTGAGTTATATACATCATTCTATAAAGGAATTCATACGGATCCATCGAAATTCTCTAGTGATATATGTTGTTGTAATAAAACAAAAATTGAGGAACTTATTGATCCCATCCACCGTTTAAATTCATATAAAATGTAATAGAATATCCTCTAGGGTTTTAATTTTCTTCTCATAATGACCATCACCTGATCATGATACATAGTGATAAAACTCAACACTATATCATGATATTTCTAATGACTTCACAAAAAAATGATGAACATTAAATCTCAATCAGAAATAATTGAATGTTTTACTCCATCCAATCATTAACAATTTATAAATGTACATCTTTGAAATCTTATCCATTAATAAATAATCTCTGATAAGGATTTATTGTTCTCACCTTATAATGAGATCGACTATAAACCATATATAATTTCTTGGGCATCCCCAAGACAAAACCCATTGGTATGCCTTTCCATTTCATTTTTCTTATGTATAAAGTTCATAAAATCATTTTAGGCCTTTATCTATTATCCTTTAAATTCTAATATAATATGCATCAAGATACATAATCAAAAATATATCTCTTTATGTTGTACAACCATAAATAATCTTTCTTGTATGTTAATGGTATGAGTTATACTATTATCACAATTTGGATATGGGTTCAAGCTGCATTGCCTTGCTGGATGAAATAGGTTGTCTCCCAAATTGTTGGTTTTCAATTTTTTCAAAAAAATATTATTAAAAATGGTTTGAAATTGAAATAACATATAAATACCTTAACAAAAAAGTTATCATAAACATAAATGTTAATAATAACATTAATAGTACGTCCATAAAAATTAATTCTTCCTAAAATCAATGGTTTGTATGGCCATATATGTCTCTTAATATATCATTAATATTTATAAAATCCCAAAACATTATATCTCAAAAGGGGTATCTAATACGTTGAACTTATGGTCTTCCATGAACTAATAAATCTTTGATGGAATCCATAACTCATAAGGTAATCATACAATGATACATATATTCTTCCAAAAATGTGGAATACCAAGATGTTCAATGGTTCTTATAAGAAAAATACCATTGGTAAAATATATCTACAATAAAATTCTTGAATCCAAATACATAAACAATTCAATCCTTCTGCTTTAATGATTGACATTGAATATTTATTTCCTTGGCCTAGAAGATAGTTCATGGGTCAGAGCATTGAGTTGGATAATTCCACATTCCCCACTCATAATACATTAATGTACACAACAATTTGTTACTCTGTGACCTTCATTTCCACAAATATACCATCTTCCCCTCCAATTGAGATATTCCACTAGGTTCTTGTTCCATCCCTCTTGACATGTAATAAGCTGAATCTTCTTTCCTCTATGTTCATTACCACATCAATTTTTGTAAAATTACATCTTGCATGTATTTTACGCATTATGAATCTTAGAAAATTTCATGTTGTTAATCATATATCCGGATATTTTATTAGGTACAATCGCCATATCTTTCTCTCCAATCATCATCCAATTTGGTTTCTCATAGACCGTTAATTGTTCATTATATTATATGTTTACAAGATTCTTTCTAGTTACGACCATTGAAAATAACCAAAAATTAGAGTGTGAGTAACAATTATCATAGTAGAAAATCACATAATCATAAAAGATCATTTATAGGATATCTAAATCATTACACCTTCTTCATAATTGATATCACCTTAGGTTTATCCTAGGTAATTCATAGTCATAATATATTTAAATCATTCATGATGGTCTATAAATAGTTTATAATTCCAAATAATATCCCATGAGAGTGGAAAATCAATTGTAAGGCCAAAAAGGGGAATAGATACATAGAGAGGGGGGTTGAATGAGGGTATGGATGTTATTTACAAAAAATAAATTCATACCCACTAAATCTTGACCACTTATTTATAAAGGTATCTTTATTTTTCTTAGGTGTTCAGAATGGTATAATTATTTCCTTATTTATATGATGATGATTCATTGAATATAATGAATAAAAGAAAGAACAAGTACACATTTATTTGTTTCTTCATTCCTCACTATGATACTTCCAAAGTACATATATAAACAATGCATGGATGTTCCAAATTCACTAAATATCAGATAAGAAATGGGGTCCATGATAGAACACCTCTACACCTAGTCTCACACGCATTTAAATTTATAGGTACAAAACTGTGCTTCCTAAGGGTCACTCTATCAATATTCCATTCTATGGATCACTATCAACAGAAAGGATCACCTTCTTCCTCATACTTCTCCCACAAATATGGAAATCATACACGTAGATTTTATGGAAATATTGTTCCATTCATTATAAATAATTAATAATTCCTCACATGTGGATAAATGATTCATTAAAGTTATTATTTGACCAACTTTATGAATACAACATTACAATAGGTTTACTGGAAAACACTTTCACAGTGCTCACTACGTTCATGAATCTCACACAACCTTCATGAAACTATCCATTTATTCCCAACTATATACATCTTTCATGAGTTGAAAAACATTTTTGAATCTCAAAAAACAAAAAATTAATGATCGAACATACCACATGGAGAAACCTCATTTCATGAATTAGAAACCATTTCACGAATATCATTTTTCAATCATGAATCTCGCAAATTTTAGTTAGAAATTTATATCCTTTACGAACAATAATACATTTGTGAAGATTAAAACATTTGGTTATATTTCATAACCTTCATAAAATTCCATTATTAAAAATACAATCATGAACATCCTTCGTGAATCACCTTCACAAATTTGGAGCTTTAATCTTCCTTAAGTATCTCTCTACTCAAATGAAGTGGGTAGAGGACTATATATAGGCATTGGATCCCATTCTAGAAGCATCCACTCTCACCACCTCCATTTATTCAATGCCCTCAAATATTTTTCATAGAGATCCATATTCCATGAATCTATAAGGAATTTTCACCATTCCCAAATCTTCTCATATTCAAAGAGATGTGAAATCTTCCCATCACGCATTCGCAATGTTCAACACCTCCATGAAACCTAGCATTTGTGACACGGAATGCCATCACAAAGCTACATACCTCTGTGAAACTCCAATGTTCAAAAAATTCATTACTTTTACATATTTTTATGAGTAATTCATAAACACCCATTTTTCAGGATGATTGAGATTCCCTCAAAATTTTGAATCCAAAAATTTGTAAAACATTAGAAAAATATGCCAACTTTTATACACATTTTTCTCTACCACATCCAGATCAACCATTCCATTGTCGTAAATCTTTTTCAACATACCCTGTCAATAATATGTTTTGAACCCCATAACCGACCACAAAAACATTCTTTATCAAAAAAACCCAATCAACCAAAAAACACTATAATGATACCTTGAATGAATGTTTCCCAACAATTTTACCTTTGATTTTTTTGACAACCCTTTACATTTTGATACCTAGATAAATATTTTTCAATCCTCATTCAAAATTTGCATCATTCAATATAGATAGCAATCAATTTTTTTTAACACATACTCTATCCAACATGATCGATGCTCATCATGAGAAACAAGAGTAGCATGTGAATTTCATCAATGAATAACTTTATTTCAAACCCAAACATCTTCATTCATCACAAACCACATTGTGTCATGATATATAACCTTTGATCAATCATATTTAGCAATATCATATTTAAAAATCCCCATAGTTACATTTTTAACCTATTATAATCTACTTAATATTGATTAATAAATCTTATCCCCTTTTATAACCATAACTCCCCCCCTTTTGTCATGAAACTGGAAGTTCACTTCTTTGTGTTAAAAAACTGGGGAAGGAAAAAATATAATCAAATTATAGAAAAAAACAAGACCTTGAGTAGAGACGGGGTCCCATATAAAAACCCTATCAAGTGTGGGAAATCAAATAAACTACACGATCTAGTTGATGCTGTTCAAATTATTCTTTCGGAAAGGCCTTTATCAGAATGTCCACAACCCATTATTCAGTAGTCAGATACATCCATTTAACAAGGCCTTTCTCCACCTTCTCTTTTATAACATGGTACTTTATTTCAATGTAATTTTTCCTCAAGTGATGGATTGTATTTTTTATAATAATTATATTGTTCAGTCAATAAGGTTTTCCTTATGACATTTCTATTCCTTCATACTTGGGGATATTGTTGAGTCATCAAGGATTCCTTATCACTTTACCATTCCTCTTGCTTTGAAAACCACAAACACCATATCACAAGGAAAATCTATTTTTACCATGTGTTTTACATCTATAATGTTGATTTTCCTTCCCCAAGAAAATTTATCATTACAATGTTTCATTGTATATATCATAATTTTTCTAAGTGTAAAATTTGGGTTGAAACCAAAACTTCAGATTTATATAAATACCAAGATATGAAGCATTCTGTTTTATGATCCGAATTCTGATTACGAATTTTGGATACGAACTCGTCTGAGTTCTGACTCTGAAATATAATGACGAATTCTGGATACAAACTCCTCTGAGCTCTGAATCCGAATTCTAATTACGAATTCCAGATACAAACTCTTCTTGAGTTCTGATTATGAATTCTAGATAAGAACATTCTGAGTTCTGACTGCGAATTCGGATTATGAATTCAGGATACAAACTTTCTGAGTTCTAACTCTGAATTCCAAATATGAATTCTGGTTATGAACTTTTGTATGTTCTGACTCTGAGTTTTCTGAATTCATACTCCGAAATCTTTTGAGTTCTGACTCTGAATTCTCATGAACTCTGACTCCAAACTTTTTAAGTCCTGGTTCCAAATTCCGGTGAATCCATATTCTGAATTTCCTTGAAATTTAGACTATGGAATTCTATAGAATTCAGGTTCTAAATTCCTAGAAAACAGATTCTGAATAACTTTTTATTATAGACTCTGAATTTCATTTCTGGATAAACTCCGAACATTCATATTTTCTTACATTCCAAATATTAGATTTTAGTTATCTAACCATATTTTTCTTACACTTGTTTTAAAATGATGTTGTGATTTCAGTTACTAACTAACCATTGTTTGAGTGACATGTGTACAGGTCCATCCGAAATTCAAGGAAAAATATAACCATTTGAGGAGGGAGCCAACAATTGAAGTCATGCCTATAAATATGAGCTAATTTGAAAGATCCTCAACAAGTTGATCAATCTAGAGATTACATGCTGCTGAAGTGATTTTTAGAGAGAGAGATTATAATTCTATATGCGTACTGAACTTATTGTTCAATTTTTCATTGTGTGACTCTGATTGTTACTTTGTAGAATCGAGGGCTTCCAGGGATAGAAAGACAGAGGTGTCGACTACCGTGAAGTTGAGGGCTTCCTTACTGAGGAAGACAAAGGTGCCGACTACCTCAAAGTTGAGGGCTTGTGGGGATAGCAAGACAGACTCCTATCATCGTATCAAGGGATTACCCTATTGTGGGTAAGATAGAATTTCTTGAAAGTATAAATCAAGGGCCTTTATCCAAGGTTGTTGGATACCCTTCTCTTTAGGATAAAATACTTACAACTGTTACTTGTTTTGTTACAAGTTTTCCGTTGTATTTGTAAGGTTGAGAAAAGTATAACTATCTTATACTTTATTATTCTTGTATTCTGATTTAGTGAGATTATATACACATTAAGGCAGAATCTTCATCTTTATAAACTTTCATTATGTTTAACTTTCTGGAACCATCATTTCAGATTCACATTCTAGGAATCATATTTCCTGATTCAAGAAAGTGTGTAGAACTAGATGTTTTGTGATGTACCTTGTTTAACATTGTTAAACAGAACTATATTTAGATGTTCCAAAGGAATTTTTAAAAGTATAAAATTCACCCCCCTCTTGTATTTTGAGCATTATTAGATACTCCATACAATATCTCTATTATTTTGATCCTTCATTTGAAATTATAGAGTATATCATACTTAGACATACCATCTCAACAATTGGTATCAGAGCAGGTGACACCTGAATTAATATCACGATTAGGATCAGAAGAGAATTATCATAATTGAACTTCCGGATTCACTCAGAATCAGTTTTTTCATAATCTTATAGTTTGAATTCATTTTTTTCTTATAGATGCACTTGTTTTATATTTTTCATTCTTAGGAATATTTTCCTGGTTTAGGAACTTATAATATTAACAATTTTTGGTGGAATAATTTTTCATTATGATGGAAAGATTCAATATTTCTTCCCTAGACCATCATAATCCAACTAGACCACCTATCTTTGATGGAAAGGATTATGAATATTGGAGAGATCGAATGAAAACATTCATTATCAATGCTGCTATTGACAATTTTGTTATGCTTACTAGAGGATATAAAATCACTGACAATGAAGTTAGTACCATTACCACTCATTAAAAGCATGAATATCAACTAAATTATAAGGTACGCAATACTTTACATTGTTCTATGACTAAAAATACATATACTCAAATTTCATCTTGTGAAACAGAAAATTATATATGGAAGAAACTTGAAGTTACTCACTTTGGAACATCCAAATTTATTGAATCAAGAAGATGCATGCTCAGAGCTAAATATCACGGTTTTAATTTTCCTTATGAATAACCCAAATGTATGGTGAAATTAAGGTTCATGACTATTGTAATAGTTTAAAATCAATGGGTGAGAAATGATTAGATGATGAAGATCTTGTTGATAAGATCATAGACATCATTCCTAATGAGTGGGAATCCAAGAGGACTGTTATTGATGAGAACAGAAGGGTTACTCAAATTACTCTTGATGAAATTTTTGGAACCCTTCTTCAGCATGGGACTAGAATGAAGAGAGATGCTGATAACGTAGAGAAGAAGGATGGGAATTGCAGTTTTGCATTTACTACAACTTCTTATCATATGAAATCTAAGACTCCTGAGAGAGTTACCAGATCCAAATATAGGAAAGTTGTTATCCAATCTGAATCCAGTGGAAGTAAATTCTCAGAAAATGAATTAGAAAATCTTGCTCAAAGGATGAACACGATAACTGGACAGAGGAACATTTAATCCAGATATAAGAAAAATGAAATAAAATATAAGAATGATTCAGAAGTCACATGTTATTAATGAATGAGAGCTGGACTTATAAGGCCAGATTACCCCATGCATAAAATAAAAGAAAGAAAGGAAAATCATTCCAATAGAAATAGAAAGAAGTATTATAAGGCTAAAGCTAAGAATGTCTTGAAAGCTAATGACACCTGGAGTGCCAGTAGTGGTGAATCTTCATTTTATGAATCTCATTGACAAAAGAATCTTGGTCTAATATCCATACTACCTATTGAAAAAAAAATTAATGGATAACGTACACAATGCAGAATCTATGACCAATATATCTTTGAATACTAATGAGAGTAAATATTATAATTCTTTTGATGAATAATCATCTTCTTATGAAGATAATACTTTTCCTACTTATGAATAGGTTTCTAGGTTTCCCAAAGTTCTTGATATTGAGAATTCAAAACACATGAAAAAACATGATAAGGAAAATTGTATGAATACTATTCTTACTAAGGAGATATAAAATCATTCTAAAGATATTGATAAGAAAAATGTTGATTTTGAAAGTATTTCAAAATATCTTGAGGAAGTAATTGTGAGAAGAATAATCATTCTAAAGATCTAGAAAATGAAATTTCTAAGGAAAATGTTTTCGAGGCTAGATCTGGTTCAAAATCAAATGTTTTAGAAGACAAGAACATGGTTTTCAAACTCAAATATGAAATATTTTCCTTGAGGAAGTGTTTTTCAAACAATACATTAGGTAAAGAAAATTTAGATAAAATGTATTCCCAAATGCGACCTCTATGAAATAGTTCTTGTTTTAGTTATACTAGTTCTAAACCTGTTTTTAGTAATAATTATTTTACTCAATAATGTACACTATTTTGCACTAAGTGTTAGTGTGGTAGACACTGGGAAAAATATTGTTCTCTAAACAAAAGAAATGGAGGAAAAGTATCTTTTGAAGATACTGCTCAGGGAGAAATTATTGGTATATGTAACATTTTTCTTCTTATAAAAACATTGATTTCAAATGTTTTATTAATTAAGGGTCTTAGGAAAAAACTCATTAGCATAAGCTAATTATGTGATGATGGTTACCTTGTGAATTTTAGGAATAACAAGTGTTTAAGTACATAATTAAAAGGAAGAGTTAATTCGTTCTGCCTAGAGGAAAGAGAATGTTTACACACTAAACATAGAAGACCATATGAGATAATATATACCTTTTTATAGTACAATGGAAGATAATTCATGGTTGTGGAATAAAAGTTTAGGACACTATATTTCCACTGCTAAAGTTGAATATGTTGCTGGTGGATGTTTTTGTGCTCATGTGTTGTGGATGCAACACACACTCACAGACTATGGTACGAGTTTTACCAAAGAAATTTTTTTTTGTGATAATACAAGTTCCATTTCCCTTTGTAAAAACCTTGCACGCCACTCTCGTGAAAATAAAATAGATATTATGCATCAATTTCATAGTGATCACACACAAAAAGGAGATATCATTCTTTAATTCATTGAAAAGCAAGACCAACATGCTGATATTTTCACAAAATCATTACCCTCAGATAGATTTTTATAAATTAAACATAAGTTAGGAATGGTAACCATAAGGTAATCCTCCATGTTAACTTTCTGTTGAAAACAATCTCCTTACAGTAATAAACTCCTTTTTCATAGGGGGTGTACATTCTTAATGAAGTTTTTTTCATATTTTTTGTAATGAAATTTTTCATATTTTTCCTAAGAAGTTTTTCATAATTTTCATAATGATGTTTTTCATATTTTTCATAATGAAGTTTTTCATGTTTTTCATAATAAATTTTTTCATATTTTTCGTAATGATTTTTTTCATATTTTTCATAATGATGTTTTTCATATTTTTCGTAATGAAGTTTTTCATGATTTTCATAATGAAGTTTTTCATGTTTTTTGTAATGATGTTATTCATGTTTTTAATAATGAGGTTTTTCATATTTTTCATAATATAAGTTTTTCATATTTTTCGTAATTGAAATTATCGTCCTTGAAATCATCATAATTGATGTATTTGTAAATGAAATTTTTGTAATAGAATATTCATTCTTGAGGATTTCATATTGATGTTTTTAGTACTAAAGATTTTCGTAATGAAGATTTTCATAATGAAAATTTTTGTAATGAAGATCTATGTACTCGATTTCATTTTTGTACTCATGTTTTTTTGGAATTTAAAGTCCTTCAAGAAGAATTTTCCTCAATAAAAATAATTCTCCTAACAATCCGAAAGGTATGATAATTTCTTGAGTTTTCATAATCACCTTTTACTTCCTATTAGTTTCTTTTTTTTCTAAAATTTTTTGGATTCTAGTTTCCTTAAATCAGAATTTTTCTCTTTTAGAAAACTCAAAATATCGGATCTGACCAAATTTTCCTTGTGGTTATTATTTAAAACGTCATATCAGATCAAAATGATTCTCATCCCTTGGATTCAGATGAGAAGTTCAACTATCGCTTCAACACCTATAAAATAGGACCCCCGATGGATTTCCCACATCGGTTTTCAATGAATTTGAGTGTCGAAGGTCTGCCTAACTTTAAAATCCCATTCCGGATTTTCAGAGTTTTCACAAGTCCGAATGACTACTAAAATTGCTTCTCAATAAATGTCTTCTATCAAGCCGATTTTGGAGTGGAAAGTTTATAGGGAGAGGTTGGTACATCTTAACATCTTCAACAAGTATGACGCTATTTGCTCAAATAATATCATGCTTAATGGGTGGGAGAGTATATCCATTTCAAAGACATGAGTTCAGGATGTGGTGTATCCAGATCTACTTATAGAATTTTATGAATCAGATAGCTTTTTCAGAGAATATGGTAGTGAAAAATTTTCCTTCAAGAGTTATGGAAAAACTTATGCACTCTCTTACACCAAGGATGCTAGCTTGGTGGTGTTGTCATGTAAAGGGGAAGCCGAGTTTTTCTCCAACAAGCTACCAGATGTTCAAGTATTTTTAACAAGGTAAAGGCTATGAAGTGTCTTGGACATACTGATGTCAAGACCAAAAGCATTTCTCACTTTTCTTCCAACAATCGGATCATATAGTTATGGGTATAGGGGTATATTGTACCGAGAAAGGGTGACAAGGACACTCTTAAGAATAATGATATTAATTTCTTGGATATTTTAGTAAATCTATGGAAAATCAATCTGATGAAGCATATTCTCAATAGAATAGATAATATCAAGAATTAGAATTTGAGAGCACATATTATCATGTATCCTGCCCTACTCTCCAAGATGATAGTTCAGTGTCTTAAATCATTCAATTTTCCTTACAGTTCCAAAAAGAGGGATTTCAATGTGATTTTATTTAGTGATGACACTATTAATAGAATGAATGTTTTCTTTTCTAAACAATCAAGAGATTTTTATGATCTTCCAGTGGAAGTGGCAGAAGCCGTTCTAAAAAATGTAGAAGAGGTTGAACCAAAAAAGAAGGCTGGAAAGAAGAGGAAACTAAAGGAAGTGGAAGAAATAGAGAAAACCCCTAAGGCCAAGGATGCTCAATCCGCACCTCCAAATCCCAAAAAACAGAAAGCCTGTCTGGATGAGCCAGTAGCAAAGTGGAGGGAGGATAAGAATAATCAGAAGGTAGGGGAGCCACAATTTGTCATTGACCATACAAAGGCTAAAGCACTGAAAGAGAAATATACTAATGATCTTGAGAAGCAATCCAAAGAGAAAAAACTTAAGAAGAATGTAACGCCCCAACCCCAGCTACCCGTAGTCGGTTCATTACTTCGTAACATTGGCATGATCACAAAAGATCAAGTCTCGAAAGACCGATTAGTTTAGTAGCCTTGGAAACACTACATACACTCGAAAACGTTACATTACATAATAAAGTGAAAAACTACAATAACAAAGTCTCCATAGTCCACACTCATATCCTCTTCTGACTATCCATGCAGGTCATTCATAAAATACTTCTTCACATCCTGGAAAATATGAAAACATTGAAAGGGGTGAGCTCAGATGCTCAGTAAGGATAACAATAATGAGAAAGCTTTCATAAATAAACATTAACATTTAAGGCAATGTATAACTAAAACAAAAGCCTTTTAAACTTGATCTTCAACATAATATGGAAAAAGTAAAATGAGATAATTCCATTTACTTATTCACATGGATATTCTACTGGTCGAATAATCACATGCAATATCAATAACCACTTTCATAATGATGGAATGCATAATTCCAGACATTTTGAAACATTTTGTCAAGTCCTCGGCCAAGACATCTAAAATGATTAAGGCCTTGACAAAAACCATAAATCAAATTAGGAAAGGGCCTCGGCCAATTCCACGTCTAGTTGTCTCATGAGACCTACCGATGCATCGAGGAGCTATAGCGGGCTCCACCCCTCACTTATTAAGTCCAATGCATTCCTCATATGAATAGGTTTAAACATATCATAAACCATAACATAATCGTATCACATAAAACATGGATAAAGGAAACATAACATTTCCACATTTCAATCAAAAGATATCAATACAACACATTGATATAATAAAAATGCTTTCAAAACAATTTTCAATACTAGAATAAAAGAAAGTTAAAACATTGTATTTATTTTTCATTAAAAAAAACGTGATGGATTGTAGAGGAAGCCGAAACTCAAATAATGGTCACGACGGCGGAGAAGTCTTTGTCTCCTCATATGTACGGAAAGAGAAACATTCCCTTTTTTTCGTTTAGTAAAACCCTTCGTATAAAAGTGATTCCTTTTTGAATAACATTAAAGTCAAAGGGTTTTATACACCGTATAAAAGAAAGTTGTGTATAAAACCTAATATGCCTCAACGAAAGGGGATTGATACGAAGTCCTTAAAAAGATAATTTTTAAAATAAAATAGATCTATTATGTGTATTCACTATAGGTACACATAAGGAAAGTAAAAATACAAAATAGTACATAATAATATCATGACATATTTTGAAAGTATGAGATTAACCCAAAGAATGGAAGTTGAGTTAAGAAATTCCCTTACCTTGCGTCTTGTCCTGACTCGACCGTTCTTTAACCTCCTGAATAATAAACTAGAGTTAATTTCTTTTTACTTAAGAACCCTTTTTATGTTAATTATTCCTTTTATATCAATTATTACTATGTTATGAACATTATGTAATTATTAAAGTTAATAACGGTCGTTTTGTCGATCTTTGGTACTTGAGTCAACAATAACCTTCTTATAATTACAAGTTGTTTATGTGGTAGAATATCCATTATCTCCAGAATTATATTCATGATTTAGATGTCATATATATCATATATATCCAGTATATACATTCATTCATAATATTACGTAACATTTAGAGGTAAGAAATGAAATGCACCGTTCATGGAGATGGTAAGCCGTACATACGTATGACCGCTACTTTCGTTTCTATTTCGTATTTAATGGAATGAAATCATAATTATATAAAGGTATAATATAGTTCCAGTATAATATCATATATAATATCATTTACTCCATCCTTTATACATCCCACATATGGCATTAACGATTCACATCACTTTGAGGGGGCGGTAGTCCGCACTTCCTAAAATGAAATTATCGCGTTTACCCATAATGGAAATCATAAAGTATGCCATAAATGATAAATACAGAAGAATAAGGAAAACATAAACATAATATATATGAATATATGAATATAGTTTCATAAAAATGGCCACCATTATAGGTGTTAAAAGAATTTGAACAATCATCGTTTCGTGAGGCAGTATTTCGCCACCCACAGAATCAGTATGTTCTTTAACCATTAGACGAAGGTGTGTGTAAGTTTAAAACAAATAATTTTCATAAAAACATCGTATTATATTTTAGATACTGGTTTTGTTAAAAAATAAAGGAATGAAAAGAGTTAAGGGGTTGGAGAAGCAAAATAAAACAAAACAACATTAGAGAAGACATTACCTAAAAAATCGGGTAACTCTTTTTGATTTGAGACAAAGGCTTCCTTTGGAAGAATTCTGCCCAATGTGAGGCTTCTAGGAGTAAGTGAGGGATGTTGGGAGAGTATTTGGGCAGAGTTTGGCTGAGCCAAATGGATTGAAGGTGTGAATAAGGTGGGAGTGGTGGGGGACTTTTATAAGTGGAGAGGAGGGGCACTTTTGGAAAGTAATGAAATGTTATTCTATTATACAATTCTTTTCAGATTACAAAGGTCCCACACTTGTATAATTCGAGGCTAAGGTGATAAGGGTTTGAAATCGCCTCATCCAATAGGCTTTGTACAAGTGTAAGCCTTGGATTTTACATTATCTTCTCATTTTATTTAAGTCCTTAAATAATGAGGTCATCGTTGCATCATCATGATGTCATAAATAATTTAATTTATTTAATGTCTAAAAATTATAAAAAAACTACTATGATGTAGGAAATCTTTTTAGATTTCCAATGACTATTTATAATCAAAAATATGACTTGTATAACCCCATGTAAAAATTGTTTTAGTAAAACATTTCATGTTTGTGTCATTTTTTTACTTTAACATTAAATAAAAGGTATTTATGTCATTTTCCAACTAAAGTGGCTCCATGGGGTACCCAAGTTGACCCATGGATTGTCTTGGTCGGCCATGGCACATCCAATGAGGGTAGGACATGTGTCAATCTCATCTCATATTATTAAAACATTATTTTTACCTTAAAGTACACTAATTACCTCTAATCGCGATTAAGAACTTAAAAGTTACTATTCACCAAAAAATTATTTTAATCTCATTGAACCACATTTTACTTCTTAATGAAAACCATGTATGTCGGATTTTTGAAAATCAAATAACAGAAGTGGTAATATTTTATTTAAACGAAAAATCAGTTATTTAACTACCACTTAGTGGTTTCACTATTCATCAAAAATTGAAGTTTTTCAGAACAATGCCAAAATTTCACCCTAAGCTATAATTGATATTCCGAATTCAAAAATAATGTATATTTTATGAAATTCCAAAAATATAATTTTCATTAATTAATTTTATAATTAATTCCCGTTGTCACAACAAATAGCGTGTTTTTAAGAAACAATTTATATCAAAAGATTGACAATTGTTTATGTCCAATTTAAAAGTGAAATTAATTATAATGACCACCATTGGATAAAATGGTAAAAATATATTCTAATTATAATTTAAAACCACTAAAGAGTATAATTTATCACTATAAATTATTTTGATTAACAAATATGTTTTTAAGTATTTTTCACTATTCATAAAAAATTAGAAGTTCTCAGAAAAATACCAAAAAATCAACATAGGCTAATTTCGATATTCCAAATCCAAAAATGATGTCAATTTTGAAATATAAAATTTCTATAATTTTAAAAAGTGGTTATTACTATTCATAACAGCAACATTGATTAATCGTTGTGTTTTAGAACTTGAAGTTGCGTACAATGCAAGCTATTGCATTATTGAACGAGAAGCGTATAATAGAAGCTCGGGGTGTTACATTCTCCCCTCCTTCAATAAATTGCATCCTCGCAATTTGAAATTTTTTTCCTTTGAAAATAAAAGGTTGAAAAGAGAAAATACCTTTGTGTAAAACCCACATCGGAAATAAGATTAATAAAATTTAGCCTTAATCAGAGGGAAATGGAAATAAGAATGTCACCACCAAATTATGATCTCGATAAGGAGAACATTGGTGGAAATTAGAGACATATAATTGGAGGAAAAACGTAAATATTTGTAGGGAGTGATTAAGGTCATCAATCACAATCAACTGTCAAATTGGGGGCCTCAAAGACTTCAATCTATGTTGATTTAAAATATCATCAGTTCAACAAGACATAAGGTATTAGGATAACACATTTTTTTGTTTTAATATCCCTTTACTAAAGTTTAAGAATTAATTTATTCATTGAATAAGAGATAGGTATATATATATTTATGCTTGACAATTAGAGTTTCATCTTTCAACTCATCTTTCAATCAAAAAGATAATAGAACTCAAAAATATTATACTTACCCTAATTGTATAAGGTTACAAATGATAACACATACCATTTAGATTAGTAAAATTATTTTATAATAACCAGGGACTTCCTGTAGGCTACTGGTAGGAAATAAAGGCCTATCGCACTATGATTGTGGGTTCGATTCCTGCAGCTTTGTCTGACGCGACGGGTTATGCCCCACCCTGCAGGTTGTCCTTTTTCTAAAACTATATTATTATAATATTCAAAAATAATCTTCATAAATTTTCAACCATAAACAATCCTATCCAAAGATCAACTTAATCCACTCCAACCTTTATAGTTATCCAAAATACCTCTGTCCAGACTTTCTCTAAAAGGTCTCTTAATTCCAAAATCAATTTATCAGATTCCCCAAACAATGTAAAGTTTCTCTTATTGTCACATACTAAAAATATAATTACCTTCATCATATTAAAACCTTTCTGAAAAAACAAGTACTGCAGTACAATCCTTATATATATATCAAATTATTCTAATAACCACAATATAATCCATGAGTCCAAAGGCACCAATACATTAATTATTTTGCTTCAACTGTAGTAACAGCATAAGATTGTCCTTGATCCATTGGCCTTTTCTGAGGTATGTTTCCCTGACGCTTAGGGCATTCATTTTCATTATGCCACATTTCCCTACAATTGTAGCATTCAACATTGATAGCCTCTTTCTTTCCCTTGCAATCACGCGCCTGGTGACCTTTTTCCCCACATTTATAACAAACTCCCATTCCTTTTAGAAAAGTACCAAGGTGATTCTTCCCACAATTATCACATAATGGAAAATCATTCTTTCCCTTTTTCCCTTTATCTGTCTCGTGTTCCACCGTTCTCTTCTTCTCTTGATTTACTTTGTTGTCATAAGACTTCAAGAATTCCTTTTCTGTCTTGATAGCACATGAGACAATATCTTCGTATGTTGAGAACGATTGTGATACTAAAGCTCGACGGAGATATGGTTTTAACCCATCAAAGAAACGATCAATCTTACCTCTTGGGTTACGTATATAATCTGCAGAATACCTCGCTAACCTTGTAAAGTTGGCCTCATACATTGCGACATTCTCATCCTCCTTTTGTTTCAGACTCAGAAATATCCTTTCCATATCTCCTCTATGGTCATGAGGAAAGTATTTTTCTAAGAAAAGATCTTTGAACTCACTCCATTCCATATTCGATATGTCATCATATTCCTTTGTGTTTTGAATCAATGACCACCTTTGATCAGCATCTCCAGTGAGGTGGTAAACTGCCATGATAACCTTTTCCCTTTCACTACTCCCCAAGGCGTGGAATATTTTCTCTAAGGAGTTTATCCATTGCTCAGCTAATAATGGATTTGTACCCCCATTAAATGTTGGTGGTTGTTGCCTCGTGAAGCGGTCTAACATTGATCCTCCACGTTGCGGATCAGGGTGCTCCATACGAGTAATGTTATTATTCATAACCTGAGTGAGTTGTCCCATTATGGTAATAAGTTGATCAGCACCAGTTGTATCTCCAGCACCACAATAATTATCTTGAGCAGGAGGGAAATCCCTACACGGAGTGCATGCATTGATACGATTTCCATTCCTTCCACTAGGCACCATTTCTAAACAATGGCATAAACTAGATTAGTTTATGAAATAAAATACATAATTCCATATTTGTAAAACACTTTACGTAAATTGAACTATTTATGGATATAACTCATAATCATAAAATGAAATGTTTCCTTTGAGGAAGTATATACTCATAACCCTTCATAGTGGTTTGTAAAGAGAATGAGAATTATCCTAAGCATATCCCCCTGTAGTGTCATAACCAAGAGTGCAGCAAAGCCCGTTGTCATGCAGCAGTTCCCGTTCGAGTCTTCCTCAAAGTGGTGTTTTCGGGTTTTACCCCAAGATACATCTGTGCCAAAGCCACCTCTACCTGCTCGTATCCAGACAGGGATGTATTGCTCGGAAAACTCACAAAATATCTACAATAACAAAATTTTAGGAAGTTCATCTATACTAATCCTCAAAGTCTATCTTTGGGATATGTGCTCTAATCAGATTTTTTCTAAATCTAGCTTCAAAGGTTAGTACTAAACTTCCTCTGATACCAACTGTAACGCCCCAACCCCATCTACCCGGAGTCGGTGCATTACTTCGTAACATTGGAATGATCACAAAAGATCAAGTCTCGAAAGAACGATTAGTTTAGTAGCCTTGGAAACACTAGATTCATTCGTAAACGTTACATTACATCATAAAGTGAAAAACTACAATAACAAAGTCTCCATAGTCCACACTCATATCCTCTTCTGAATATCACTGCAGGTCATTCATAAAATACTTCTTCACATCCTGGAAAATATTAAAACATTGAAAGGGGTGAGCTCAGATGCTCAGTAAGGATAACAATAATGCGGAAGCTTTCATAAATAAACATTAACATTTAAGGCAATGTATAACTAAAACAAAAGACTTTTAAACATGAACTTAAACATAATATGGCAAAAGTAAAATGAGATAATGCCATTTACTTATTAACATGGATATACTACTGGTCGAATAATCACATGCAATATCAATAACAACTTTCATAATGATGGATTGCATAATGCAAGACATTTTGAAACATTTTGTCAAGGCCTTGGCCAACACATCTAAAATGATTAAGGCCTCGGCCAAAACCATAAATCAAATTGGGAAAGTGCCTCGGCCAATTCCACGTCTAGTTGTCTCATGAGACCTACCGATGCATCGAGGAGCTATAGCGGGCTCCACCCGTCACTTATTAAGTCCAATGCATTCCTCATATGAATAGGTTTAAACATATCAAAAACCATAACATAATCGTATCACATAAAACATAGATAAAGGAAACATAACATTTCCACATTTCAATCACAAGATATCAATACAACACATTGATATAATAAAAATGCTTTCAAACCCATTTTCAATACCAGAATAAATGAAAGTTAATACTTTGTATTTATTTTTCATTAAAAAAACGTGATGGCTTGTAGAGGAAGCCGAAACTCAATTAATGGTCACGGCGGCGAAGAAGTCATTGTCGCCACATATGTACGGAAAGAAAAATATTCCCTTTTTTTCGTATAGTAAAACGCTTCGTATAAAAGAGATTTCTTTTGAATAACATAAAAGTCAAAGGGGTTTATACACCGTATAAAAGAAAGTTGTGTATAAAACCAAATATGCCTCAATGAAAGGGTATTGAGACGAAGTCCTTAAAAAGATCATTTTTAAAATAAAATAGATCTATTATGTGTATTCAATATAGGTACACATAAAGAAAGTAAAAATACAAAATAGGACATAATAATATCATGACATATTTTGAAAGTAGGAGATTAACCCAAAGAATGGAAGTTGGGTTAAGAAATTCCCTTACATTGTGTCTTGTCCTGACTCGACCGTTCTTTAACCTCCTGAATAATAAACTAGAGTTAATTTATATTTACTTAAGAAACTTTTTTATGTTCATTATTCCTTTTATATCACTTATTACCATGTTATTAACATTATGTAATTATTTAAGTTAATAACAGTCGTTTTGTCGATCTTTGGTACTTGAGTCAACAATAAACTTCTTATAATTACAAATTGTTTATGTGGTAGAATATCCATTATCTCCAGAATTCTATTCATGATTTAGATGTCATATATATCATATATATCCAGTATATACATTAATTCATAATATTACATAACATTTAGAGGTAAGAAATGAAATGCACCGTTCATGGAGACGGTAAGTCGTACGTACGCATGAACGCTACTTTCATTTCTATTTCATATTTAATGGAATGAAATCATAATTATATAAAGGTATAATATAGTTCCAGTATAATATCATATATAATATCATTTACTTCATCCTTTATACATCCCACATATGGCATTAACGATTCACATCACTTTGAGAGGGCGGTAGTCCGCACTTCCTAAAATGAAATTATCGCATTTACCCATAATGGAAATCATAAAGTATTCCATAAATGAGAAATACAGAAGAATAAGGAAAACATAAACATAATATATATATCATATATGAAAATATTGTCATCAAAATGGCCACCATTATAGGTGTTAAAAGAATTTGAACAATCATCGTTTCGTGAGGCAGTATTTCGCCACCAACAGAAACAGTATGTTCTTTAACCATTAGACGAAGGTGTGTGTAAGTTTAAACCAAATCCTTTTCATAAAAAAATCCTAGTATATTTTAGATACTGGTTTTGTTACAAAAGAATGTAATTAATAGAGTTTATGGGGTTGGAGAAGCAAAATAAAAGAATACAACATTAGAGAAGACATTACCTAAAAAATTGGGTAACTCTTTTTGATTTTAGTCAAAGGCTTACTTGGGAAGAATTATACCCAAAGTGAGGCTTCTAGGAGTAAGTAAGGGATGTTGGGAGAGTATTTGGGCAGAGTTTTTCCGAGAAAAATGGCTTGAAGGTGTGAATACGTTGGGAGTGGTGGAGGCCTTTTATAAGTGGAGAGGAGGGGCACTTTTGGAAAGTAATGAAATGTTATTCTATTATACAATGATTTTCGGATTCCAAAGGTCCCACACTTGTATAATTCGATGATAAGGTGATAAGGGTTCGAAATATCCTCATCGAATTGGCTTTGGAAAAGTGTAATCCTTGGATTTTACATTATCTTCTCATTTTATTTAAATCGTTAAATAGTGAGGTCATCGCTGCATCATCATGATGTCATAAATAATTTAATTTATTTAATGTCTAAAAATTATAAAAAAAATACTATGATGTAGGAAATCTTTTTAGATTTCCAATGACTATTTATAATCAAAAATATGCCTTGTATAACCCCATGTAAAAGTTGTTTTAGTAAAACATTTCATGTTTGTGACATTTTTTACTTTAACATTAAATAAAATGTATTTATGTCATTTTCCAACTAAAGTGGCTCCATGGGTTCCCCAAGTTGACCCATGGATTTTCATAGTCGGAAATGGAACATCCAATGAGGGTAGGACATGTTTCAAGCTCATATCATATTATTAAAACATTATTTTTACCTTAAACTACACTAATTACCTCTAATCGCGATTAAGAACTTAAAAGTTACTACTCACAAAACAATTATTTTAATCTCATTGAACCACATTTTACTTCTTAATGACAACAATGTATGTTGGATTTTTGAAAATCAAATCACAGAAGTGGTAATATTTCATTTAAACGAAAAATCAGTTATTTAACTACCACTTAGTGGTTTCACTATTCATCAAAAATTGAAGTTTTTCAGAACAATGCCAAAATTTCACCCTAAGCTATAATTGATATTCCAAATTCAAAAATGATGTCTATTTTTTGAAGTTCCAAACATATAATTTGCATTAATTAATTTTATAATTAATTCCCGCTGTCACAACAAATAGCGTGTTTTTAAGAAACAATTTATATCAAAAGATTGACAATTGTTTATGTCCAATTTAAAAGTGAAATTAATTATAATGACCACCATTGGATAAAATGGTAAAAATATATTCTAATTGTACTTTAAAACCACGAAATAGTATAATTTATCACTATAAATTATTTTGATTAAAAAAGTTGTTTTTAAGTATTTTCCACTATTCATAAAAAATTAGAAGTTCTCAGAAAAATACCAAAAATTCAACATAGGCTAATTTCGATATTCCGAATCCAAAAATGAAGTCTATTTTGAAATATAAAATTTCTATAATTTTAAAAAGTGGTTATTACTATTCATAACGGCAACTTTGATTAATCGTTGTGTTTTAGAACTCGAAGTTGCGTACAATGAAAGCTATTGCATTATTGAATGAGAAGCGTATAATGGATGCTCGGGGTGTTACAAAGAAGATGTCAGAGGCATATATTGTGAAATCTCTTTTGAAGGATATTGAAGTTGCGCCCGAGAACACTCCCAAAGCGAAAACCTTCTTAGTTGAACCATTACATGAGACACCGGGGAAAATTTTCATGACTCCGCAAAATCCCAAGACAAGGATATTGAAATGCAAGCTGTGGAATAGGTTCAGGAAGCTCAAAAAAATGATGAGACAACTGATCTGATAATGTAAGTAGAAGACACTCCTGAAAAGGAAAGTGATTCCGAAAAGTTGTCAAACCAGACTTCTCAAGCATGATCATCAAAATTTTCTATTCCTTCAATAGATGAGAAGGGTGAAGAGGAACTAAACAAGTTATATTAGGAATAGATTAATAATCATGACTTCATTCATTCTAAAAACATTGAGGTAGTAGTTGAAAAATAGAAAATTGATGAAGATAAGATTGTACAGTTTTCTGGAAGTGAGCCTGAATCTCCCGATGAACAAGCTATTCCAAGAACCAATAAGGGTAAACAAGAGGTTTTTGAAACCCCAATCAAATATATTTTGAGCAATAAAGAAGCTGGAGGATTCTCTAAGAGGAAGATGGTTGAGCTATAGGAGGAACCACCTCCATGAAAAATGTCAAATTTAGAGTCATCAGCTTTAGGACATGATTTTGTTGTTCAGTCCCTGAAGAAGCTAGTGGAAACCTTTCTGATCATTCAAACAATTTATTCTAGATGCAAGATTCTCTAGCATAGAATTAATCAGAAATCAGACTCTATATCTATGGTCGAAGAAAATCGTTGAAGATATGAGAGAGCTTTATCAATTTCAATAAGATGTCAAGGAAGATATTGATACCGAAGACACTAAAATCACAGATCTAACAAATAGATTTCAGGAAAAGATAAATCTTGAACACAATTCTCATATTCAGGATGTCATAGATCTCAATGGGAATCTGATTCATATTCTCCAATGTTGGAAAACAAAAAAAGAATCTCTGGATTGAGATTCGAGAGAAGCTAGTGAATCAAGAAGACTTGCAAAAGGCTCAGGCATAAGCTATGAAGGCTTAGGAAGACAGGATCAAAGCATTAGAAAAGAAAGCATAGGAGGATCACAAAGAGTTAAATAATTTGAAAACCATCATGAAGAATCTGATGCCCAAGGAAAAAGAAGAAAAATAGATCCAGATCCGATTTTTTGTTGTATCTTTTGTTCCTTGTACAAATTCTTCAAATATTAATGAAATTGTGGTTACATGTTTTGTTTGGATTCTTGTAATAATATTTTCAGGCACCATATTTTTTCCATTCCCTCAAAATCTTTTCGAAAATCACAAAGGGGAATATGGAAAAAGAATTATATGTAAAAGAAGAAATAACCCTAAGAAATAGATAGTTTATCTAAGAGGGATTTCTCCTTACAAATATATCCATACTCTAGATAATGAAAATTTTCATTCCGGAAATCTACAATACGATTCATAGAGTTCCCATTCCTAAGGTGGTGTTAGTCGTATTCACCATTGAGCATCATTAAAGGAAGATAAGTTTTATTTTCAAAGTCTATAAAAATATTTTCTAAGTCCTTTTATTCTTTTTTTAAGGATGTTTGTGCATTCCAAAAGGGGGGATTCTGTTAAGTCAATAAGGTTTTTCTTATGACTTTTCTATTCCTTCATACTTGGGCAGATTTTTGATTCATTACGGTTTCCTTAGGACTTTACCATTCCTCTTGTTTTGAAAATCACAAACACCTTATCTCAAGGAAAATATATTTTTAACCTGTGTTTTACTTCTATAAGGAAGAATTTCCTTCCTCGAGGAAATTTAAACTTACCATGTTTCATTTTCCATATTATAATTTTTCTAAGTGTAAAATTCAGTTTGAAACTAAAACCTCATATTTATATAAATACCTAGATATGAATCATTCTGTTTTAGGATCCGAATTCTGATTACGAATACTGGATACGAACTCTTCTTAGTTCTAACTCCAAATTCTAATTATGAATTCTGGATACAAACTCTTCTGAGCTCTAACTGCAAATTCTAATTATGAATTCTAGATATGAACTCTTCTCAGTTCTGACTCCGAATTCCGATTACGAATTCTAGATACAAACTTTTTGAGTTCTAACTCCGAATTTTGATTATGAATTCTCGATACGAACTTTTTGAGTTCTAAATCAGAATTACGAATACGAATTCTAGTTACAAACTTTTGTAAGTTCTAACTTCGAGTTCTCTGAATTCAGACTACGAACTCTAATGTGTTCTAACTCTAAATTCTCATGCACACTGCCTCCGGACATTGTAAGTTCCGGTTCCGAATTCATGTGAATCCAGATTCCAAATTTCCTTGAAATTCAGACTCTGGAGTTCTATAGAATTCAGGTTCTAGATTGCTAAAAAATATAATCTGAATAACTTTGTATTATAGACTCCTAATTAATTTTTGGTTAAACTCAAAAAATTCATATTTTCATACATTCTGAATATTGGATTTTAGTTATGTAACCATATTTTTCTTATACTTGTTTTAAAATGATGTTTTGCTTTTAGTTACTAACTAACCATTGTTTGAGTGATATGTGTACAGGTCCCTCTGAAATTCAAGGAAAAATATGACCATTGGAGGAGGGAGGTGACCATTGTAGTTGTGCCTATAAATATGAGCTCAATTGAAATAGACACAACAAGTTGATCAATCTAGAGATTACATGCTGCTGAAATTATTTCTAGAGAGATAGACATTAATGCTTCGTGCGTACTGAACTTCGTGTTCAGTTTATCTTTGTGGGACTCTGATTGTTGCTATGTACAATCGAGGGCATTCGGGGATAGGAAGGCAGAGGTGCCGACTACCTTAAATTTGAGGGATTCCTTGATGAGGAACAAAGAGATTCCGAATACCTAAAAGTTGAGGGCTTGTGGGGATAACAAGAAAGTCTCTGGTCTTCATATTGATGGCTTACCCTAGTGTTTGTAAGACAGACTTTATTGACTGTATAAATCAGGGGACACTTATCCAAGGTTTTTGGATACCCTTATATTTGGGTTAAAAGAATTACTACTATTACTTTTTTTGTTATAAGTTTACAACTATATTTTTACGGATGAGGAAAGTATAACTATCTTATACTTTCTTATTCATGTACTCTAATTTATTTAGATTCTATAAGTTTTAAGGTAGAATATTTATATTTGTAAACTTTCATTAAGATTCACTTTCCAGAACCATCTTTCCAGATTCACATTCTCGGAATCACATTTCCTGATTCAAGAAACTGTGTAGAACTATTAGTTTTGTGAAGTACCTTGTTTAACCTTTTTAAACATAACTATCATTAAATGTTACAAAAGAATTTTTTATATTATATAATTTACTCCCGCCCATTGGTAATTTGAGCATCATTAGATACTTCATACAGTATATCTATTATTTCGATCCTAAATTTGGTATTGTAGAGTATATCATACTCAGACAAACCATATCAACATATGTAACATGAATTATGTAATGGAATTCTAATTAAAGGATTCACTAAAACTCCCATATCATCATGATTTTTCTTCATCCACAATAACATCGTGCTATATTGAGTAGCTATAATATATTCAGATTCTAGGGTTCTCAAAAAAATAAATCTTGTTTCATTCATGGCCCATAAATAAAAATATTGTAAGATCAAATTCTCCAACTGACCTTGATTTTTGATCATATAAGGATCCTGCCTAATCAGAAAATTTTTCATTTTCTTCACTAACCAATTATAGTTTCATCTATGTAGACACTAGATCCTTCATGTCATTGGAATTATCTATTAAAAATATTCTCAAAAACTCCTTGAAATATTTATTATATTAATTTAATGATTAATTATTTCATTATATCACATATAAACAAAGGAAAACCCTTAGTTCACCAATCATTGAAAGATCGATTTCACTTTCCATGAATTTTGTGAACTGTTTTCAATGTTCTTTGTCTGATACTCAAAATATTATGGAATCAACATACACTATCCCCATTATCCTTTAATGAAATTCATTTATGAAATTTATATGTTAATAAACCCCACCATTCTCATATCATAGCTTCATCGAAAACTGATCTAGTCTTGAATACTATGATATTGGTTCTTACTTCAACCTATACAATGACTTCATCTACCAAAACCCCTTTTTTCATCTTCATGAATGAGAAAAATATATATATTCTCAATATAAAAGTATCACTCCATAACTTTATAAAAAATGTAGACTTGACGTCCATCTAGTAAATTTTGAACATTGTTGCACTAATATGGTTAAGAATAATATGATTGTCTCTAGCCTCATAACATGTGAAAATTTATCATCAACATTGATACCATCAATCCTATATTACCCTTTAAACACAATTCAATATTTGTTTCGAATAATTGTATCATATTTATTTATCTTTTATTAGATGACCCATTTGGTTTTGATGAAATTCATATCTATTGGTCTCAAAAATGTATCCCAGAAAACCTCCATCATTTGAAATATTTGAATTTCAAGAGATCATAGTCTTTATATTGCATGTATCCCCATTAAACATTATTCCATAGTTACTTTTCATCACACTACCCCCCCCATATATTTTATATCCCCATTAGTCCTTCAGATATTTCACCAAATATTATAATCATTTAACACATTGGGAGACGGGTTCCACTAGAACACTAAACAAGAGTTTTGGGGACGATCCTAATGGATCAACCCTATGATACATTATTTAAAATCATTATAATCATTATGTGATTGTTCCATTTCTGAGAAAACATTAGTTGTTCTGGACATATTCCATGACATAATTAACACACATGCTAAGTCTTATTATGATATATATATTCTGTAGGATTGGACTTTTTTACAGTTTGGGGGTTTATACCCTATAGTAGTATTTTCATAATTTTGAGCTCAACTCATATTCCATTTTTCATGAAGCTTTCTCTTACCTAGAAATCATTATTATTCAATCATTGAAGGGATTAATCAATTATTTACACTTATCATCTTGTGGTATGGTAGATAAAATTTTTCAGTCATTCATTGTTCAGTTTTATCTTATTAGTTACCTGAGTCAAATGACAATAATATGATGGGAGTGAGTCTTTCAGTGAACATGCATTTTTCATACTCACAAATAGATTATTTCTTCCTTTTTTCTCCCAGGTTCATTCAGACTCATTCTTGAGAGTTTTTTTGTGTGAAACAGAGGAGTTGATCCATACACATATCGTTAATTTTTTCTCTTCTAATACATTAAAATTATTTTTCAATTTAACAATTTTTATATCAATATTTTATTTCTTATTATATGCTGCTAGAGTTGGGGATCTCCATTCAAATTATTTTTCCTTCTCTGATTTATTCCAACTGTAATATCCTGCCAAATTAAAAAATTTATAACTTATAAACAATCTCTCAAAAAATACTTTAGGTTAGAATTTTTTCGTTAACATGTTGAAGCATCCAATGTTCTTCTTCTTCTACAATTGATCCATTAGGCTTCTTGACCTATACTCATGGTTTTTACCTATCTTCCACAATAATATTATTTAATGGAATCACTCTTATGAGAAACATTCCTTTCAG
This sequence comes from Viscum album, assembly GCA_963277665.1. Lineage (NCBI taxonomy): Eukaryota > Viridiplantae > Streptophyta > Magnoliopsida > Santalales > Viscaceae > Viscum > Viscum album. The sequence continues at coordinate 688,898,509 of OY728134.1, read as the reverse complement.
AATATTCATGATTTTATTTCTTATTCATTGATATAGCAATATTTTTTTCTTCCCGATATAAACTATATTCCAATTATTTGGGGAGAAAACATGAATTATGACCATACATCCCATTGAAATTGCACATGATTTCATGAATGTTTTTGTAGTTATTTTTTGGTATGTTTCCTTCCCATATATGAGATTTCCTCTTTCTATAACTGTTAAAAACTCCTTATCTATCATGTATGGGAGATATAATATCATATCCAATACTAGTTTTTCCCAACCTTCATAGCATTTAGGATGAGAAAATCCTTCCATGATTCTACATAGAAAAAGAATAATTCCTTTTCATTTCATTATTACTTTCTATATGATATTCAAATAGAAAATATAATGAATGCTTCAATTTGTGATTTTCATTGACATTAGATTTCTAAAATTCTTTATTGACTTATTCTATCTCCTCTCTAAATTATTGAATATTATTATCCCTATATTCAAGTTGAGAATTATGTTGTGTTATGATAATTTTCCCACAAGTTATCAAATCTTATAATAATATGTATATCTTATCTATCAAGTTAGCATGCTTCCTTATTTTAGATTTTTTTGAGAAACAGAATCATTTCAATATAAATTCTCATACTGTAGACTTTTATTATCACGAACTAGTTCAAATAGATGTGTATCAAGATCATCATTTTTAGCATCCAGAATCTTAATTACTAATGAGTTAAGATACACTCCCTTATCATCAGCTTTGGGTTTATCTATCTTTATAGAATTTAATTTTAGTTATTCACCAATGGAATAATTCATCTCACTCAGATCAGTATCCACATCAATAATCGTTTTATTTAATCATTTTATCTTATTGAACTCATTTTCCAATACTCTTATTTGAATATCTTGATATTTATTTTTACCTTTTAATTTATAATATACTTATTTTATGATCCTTATATATTTTTGAATAAATGAGAATAATATATATATATAAACCATAATCATATCAAAAAAACAAATTGAAAACTCTACTCATTAAATCTATATATATAAGAGTATAATTTTTCAACTCGAAGGGAATAAAAAAAACCTCACTATGGGAAAGTGGTTTTTTGCGACGGGTCAATTGCGATGGGAATATATACCATTGCAAAAGGTCTGAAGAAATACATATTTTCGACGAGAGTCTTTTCCCATGGAAAAAAGTATGTTAATTGCGACAGGAATAGGCAACCCGTCACAATAGGTTTGGCATGGTATTTACGCCAAAACGCAGGAAGGGTATTCGGGACGGGGACGTATCCCCGTCGCAAAAGCCCGATGGCGGTAAATATCATTTGCGACGGGCAAAGCCGCCCATCCCAAATAGTATGTCGGCAGGTGGGTATTTGTGATGGGACCCGTCACAAATACCATTTTAACTGTTGGCTAGAATTAATGCGGGTGAGGGCATTTGCGACGGGCCTGTCGCAAAAGACCGGCGGCGGTAAATACAATTTGCGACGGGCAAAGCCGCCCATGCCAAATGATATGTCCGCATGTGTGTATTTGCGACGCGACCCGTCGCAAATACCCTTTTAACCGCCGACTATAATTAATGCAGGCGATGGTATTTGCGACGAGCCCCATCGCACATATCACCATTTGCGACGGGCAACCCGTTGCAACTAACCCCGTCAGAAACTAATCTAACCTATATATACCCCCACCCGTTTATTCAAATCACTCAGATCATCCTCTCCATCTCACTTCATTCTCCTGTTTTAAGAAAAAAATTACTTTTATTTAAAAATTTTTATACGAGAGCAATTGGAAGGCGCCAATACCTTCAGAATATCAATGTATATGGTATTTATATTTTATTTTATTTTTTTAATTTTATTTTTTATATTATTATTAATTTGTGTTTATTAGTTCTAATTAAATTACATTTAAGTTGAATTTTATTTATATTTATTTTTAGTAATAAATTGATAATTTTAGTGATAATTATAAATAATTAGTGTTAATTTGAAATAAAGAAAGATTATTATAGATAATTAGCATAATTTAGTCATAATTATATATAATTTGGGATAATTAGATATAATTAGATATAATTTGTAATAATTAGATATAATTAGTAATAATTAGGTATAATTAGTAATAATTAGATATAATTAGTAATAATTAGATATAATTAGTAATAATTAGATATAATTAGTAATAATTAGATATAATTAGATATATATTAGTAATAATTAGATATATTTGGATATAATTTGTAATAATTAGATATAATTAGATGTAATTAGTAATAATTAGATATAATTGGATATAATTAGGAATTGTTAGATATAATTAGATATAATTAGATATAATTAGTAATAATTAGTAATAATTATATATAATTAGTAATAATTAGTAATAATTAGTACTAATTAGATATAATTAGTAATAATTAGTATTAATTAGATATTATTAGATATTATTAGTAATAATTAGATATAATCAGTAATAATTTAAATATAATTAGATATAAATAGAAATAATTAGTAATAATTAATAATAATTAGTAATAATTAGTACTAATTAGTAATAAATACATATGGAGAAAAATAGAGATAGAGATAATTAGAGATATAGAAAATTAGAGATAGAGATAATTGGAGATAGAGATAATTAGATATAATTAGATATATTTAGATATAATTATATCTAATTAGTAATAATTAGTAATGACAAATTATAATTAGTACTAATTAGTTATAATTAATAATATTTTGAAAAAAATAGTAATAATTAGGAATAATAAGTAACAATTTGTAATAATTAGTAACGATTAGTAATAATTAGTAATAAATAGTAATAATTAGTAATAATTAGTAATAATTAGAAATAATTAGTAATAATTAGGAATAATTATTAATAATTAGAAATAATTAGTAATAATTAGAAATAATTAGTAATAATTATCAATAATTAGAAAAAATAGCAATAATTGTCAATAATTAGCTATAATTAGATATAATTTGCTATAATTTGCTATAATTTTTTATTTTTAGCTATAACTAGCTATATTTAGCTATATTTAGCTATAATTAGCTATAATTATCTATAATTAGCTACAATTAGCTATAATTATATATACTTAGCTATAATTAGCTATAATTAGCTATAATTAGCTATAATTAGCTATAATTAGCTATAATTAGCTATAATTAGCTATAATTAGCTATAATTAGCTATAATTAGCTATAATTAGCTATAATTAGTTATAATTAGCTATAATTAGATATAATTAGCTATAATTAGATATAATTGGGTATAATTAACTATAATTAGATATAATTAGATATTATTAGATATAATTAGATATAATAGATATAATTAGATACAATTAGATATATTTAGATTTAATTAGATATAATTAGATATAATTAGAAATAATTAGAAATAATTAGATATAATTAAATATGCTTGGTTGATCACCTTGAAAGTAGAGTTGCAATAGGACAACACAATCCATGCCCTTCTCATCTATAAGAATTATCTCACATGACCCTTTACATAGACCGTTCATAATTGAAAATTTAAGGGAAAGATACTGATGTCCCCTCAAATTTTTAAGGAAGAATGATCTATGTAAAGGGAGCGAGATGATTCTTAAATACGAGAATGACATTACTTCGGTCGTCCTATTGCAACACTATTTGCGATCGGATCAACCATGCAAGGATAATTATAGAGTTTACATTTGACATGGATGACACAAACTTTTTATTGTGCGTGACCTGACAACTGGTGACCCTTTGAGATTTGAACATGTTTAAAATAGAGCAAAGCCTGTTGCGAATATTGATAATTTTAATATTTTATAATTTTTTTATTATTTTGATAATATCAATATTTTTTTCATAAATATTGATAATATAATTTTTTTATTAGTAATAATTAGTAAACCAAAATTTCTTGGATAATGAAGGGAAAATTTGTAATCATCTCCACAACGATAATTACCACATTTCCTTTCATTATTCAAGTAGTTTTCATTTTGCTAAGTGTTGCTATGTATTGCTAAATTAGTAATAAATTATAATAATTTGTAATAATTAGTAATAAATTGTAATAATTAGTAACAAATTCTAATAATTAGTAATAAATTGTAAAAATTAGTAATAATTAGTAATAATTTGTAATAATTAGTAATAATTAGTAATAATTAGAAATAATTAGCAATAATTTGGAATAATTAGCAACAATTAGCAATAATTAGCAATAATTAGAAATAATTATAAATAATTAGCAATAATTAGAAGTAATTAGCAATAAATAGGAATAATTAGTAATAAATTGTAATAAATTGTAATAAATTGTAATAATTAGTAATAATTTGTTATAATTTTTAACAATTTGTAATAATTTGTAATAATTAGGAATAATTAGGAATTTTTATAATTATCTATAATTAGCTAAAATTAGATATAATTAGATATAATTAGCTATAATTAGATATAATTAGATATAATTAGATATAATTAGATATAATTAGATATAATTGGATATAATTGAATATAATTAGATATAATTAGATATAATTAGATATAATTAGATATAATTAGATACGTTTGGTTTATCACCTTGCAAGTAGAATTGCAATAGGACAACCCAAGTCATGCCCTTCTCATCTATAAGAATTATCTCACATGACCATTTACATCGAACATTCTTCCTTGAAAATTTAGGGAAAGATACTGATGTCGCCTCAAATTTTTAAAGAAGAATGATCTATGTAAAAGGAACGAGATGATTCTTATAGATGAGAACGACATAACTTTGGTCGTCCTATTGCAACACTACTTGCGAGTTGATCAACCATGCAAGGAAAATTATAGACTTTACTTTGGACATGGCTAACACAATCTTCTTATTGCGCATGACCTGACAATTGGTGACACTTTGAGATTTGAACATGTTAAGAATAGAGCAAAGCCTATTGCGAATATTGATAATTTTTTTATTTAATAATTTTTTTTATTATTTTAATAATATTTATTTTCTTTCATAAATATTGAAAATATATTTTTTATTAGTAATAATTAGTAAACGAAAACTGCTTGGATAATGAAGGGAAAATTTGTAGTAATCTCCAAAACGATGATTACCAAATTTCCTTTCATTATTTAAAAAGTATTGTTAAATTAGTAATAAATTGTAATAATTAGTAATAATTAGTAATAAATTGTAATAATTAGAAATAAATTTTTAAAATTAGTAATAACTTGTTATAATTAGTAATAATTAGTAATAATTATCAATAATTAGCAATAATAAGCAATAATTTCAATTTATTAGCAATAATTACCAATAATTATCAATAATTAGAAATAATTAGCAAAAATTAGGAATAATTATAAATAATTAGAAATAATTAAGAATAATTAGTAATAAATTGTAATAAATTGTAATAATTAGTAATAATTTTAATAAATTGTAATAATTAGTATTATTTAGTAATAGATTTTAATTATTATTAATAATATGTAATAATTTGTAATAATTAGTAATAATTAGTAATAATTAAGAATAATTACAAATAAATAGAAATAATTAGCAATAATTAGCAATAATTAACAATAATTAGGAATAGTTAGCAATAATTAAGAACAGTTATCTATAATTAGGAATAATTAGAAATAATTAGGAATAATTTGGAATAATTAGAAATATTTAGAAATATTTAGAAATAATTAGGAATAATTAACAATTATTAGGAATAATAAGCAATAAATTTTAATAATTAGCAATAAACTGTAATAATTGGCAATAAATTGTAATAATTAGTAATAAATTGTAATAATTAGAAATAATTTGTAATAATTAGAAATAATTTATAATAACTAGAAATATATAGGAATAAATCAGAATAATTTGTGATAATTAGTAATAACGAGTCAGGAACAGTTAGAAAAAAAATTATTAAAATTTAATAAATTTAAAGAACATGGCACAATTTCCAGTGGATCAATGACACTCCTTTTTCTCGATGAATTTTCTCCTTTCAACTGTCACTGACTCAAAACATTATGAAAAATTTGATGCTACGTAGACATATTCAATCTTGTATGCACGGTATTGGATATGCATTCGTAGGATCATATTTTTTATAATGTTTTCATGTAGTGACAGTTGGAAGAAGATGATTCATCAACGAAAAGAGGGCTCTTTTGTCTGACGTCTCATTTAATTACATCTTTCTCACACTGAATGTAACGCCCCGACCCCAGCTACCCAGAGTCAGTGCATTACTTCGTAACATTGGCATGATCACAAAAGATCAAGTCTCGAAAGGCCGATTAGTTTAGTAGCCTTGGAAACACAAGATACATTCATAAGTCTTACATTACATCATAAATTGAAAAACTAATAGCAAAGTATTCATAGTCCACACTCATATCCTCTTATGACTATCCCTGCAGGTCATACATAAAATACTTCTTCACATCCTGGAAAATATTAAAACATTGAAAGGGGTGAGCTCAGATGCTCAGTAAGGATAACAATATTGCGGAAGCTTTCATAAATAAACATAAAAATTTAAGGCAATGTATAACTAAAACAAAGGCCTTTTAAACATTAAAATCAACATAATATGGAAAAAGTAAAATGAGATAATGCCATTCACTTCTTCACATGGATATTATACAAGTCGAATAATCACATGCAATATCAATAACCACTTTCATAATGAGGGAATGTATAATGCCAGACATTCTGAAACATTTTGTCAAGGCCTCGGCCAAGACGTCTAAAATGATTAAGGCCTCGGCCAAAACCATAAATCAAATTGGGAAAGGGCCTCGGCCAATTCCACGTCTAGTTGTCTCATGAGACCTACCGATGCATCGAGGAGCTATAGCGGGCTCTACCCATCACTTATTAAGTCCAATGCATTCCTCATATGAATAGGTTTAAACATATCATAAACCATAACATAATCGTATCACATAAAACATGCATAAAGGAAACATAAAATTTCCACATTTCAATCACATGATATAAATACAACACATTGATATATTAAAAACACTTTCAAAACCATTTTCAATACCAAAATAAAATAAAATTATAACATGGTATTTATTTTTCATTAAAAAAAGGTATGGCTTGTAGAGGAAGCCGAAAATCAAATAGTGGTCACGGCGGCAGAGAAGTCATTGTCGCCACATACGTACGACAAAAACATTCCCTTTTGTCATTTAGTAAACGCTTCGTATAAAAAAGATTCCTTTTGAATAAACGTAAAAGTCATAGGGGTTTATACACCGTATAAAAGAAATTTCTGTATAAAACCAAATATGCCTCAATGAAAGGAGATTGAGACGAAGTCCTTACAAAGATCATTTTTTATAATAAAATAGACATATTATGTGTATTCACTATAGGTACACATAAAGAAAGTAAAAATACAAAATAAGACATAATAATATCATGACATAATTTGAAAGTAGGAGATTAACCCAAAGAATGGAAGTTGGGTTAATAAGTTCCCTTACCTTGCGTCTTGTCCTGAATCGACCGTTATTTAACCTCCTGAATAATAAACTAGAGTTAATTTATATTTACTTAAGAACCTTTTTATGTTCATTATTCCTTTTATATCACTTATTACCATGTGATGAACATTATGTAATTATTTATGTTAATAACGGTCGTTTTGTCGATCTTTGGTACTTGAGTCAATCAATAAACTTCTTATAATTACAAGTTGTTTATGTGGTAGAATATCCATTATCTCCAGAATTATATTCATGATTTAGATGTCATATATATCATATATATCCAGTATATACTTTCATTCTTAATATTACGTAACATTTATAGGTAAGAAATGAAATGCACCGTTCATGGAGACGGTAAGCCGTACGTACGCATGAACGCTACTTTCATTTCTATTTCGTATTTAATGGAATGAAATCATAATTATATAAAGGTATATTATAGTTCCAGTTTAATATCATATATAATATCATTTACAACATCCTTTATACATCCCACATATGGCATTAACGATTCACATCACTTTGAGGGGGCGGTAGTCCGCACTTCCTAAAATGAAATTATCGCGTTTACCCATAATGGAAATCATAAAGTATTCCATAAATGAGAAATACAGAAGCATAAGGAAAACATAAACATAATATATATATCATATATGAAAATAGTGTCATCAAAATGGCCGCCATTATAGGTGTTAAAAGAATTTGAACAATCATCGTTTCGTGAGGCTGTATTTCGCCAACAACAGAAACAGTATGTTCTTTTACCATTAGACGAAGGTGTGTGTAAGTTTAAACCAAATCCATTTAATAAAAACATCCTAGTATATTTAACATTCTGTTTTTGTTACAAAAGAATGGAATGAAAAGAGTTTAAGGGGTTGGAGAAGCAAAATAAAACAAAACAACATTAGAGAAGACATTACATAAAAAATCGGGTAACTCTTTTTGATTTGAGACAAAGGATTCATTGAGAAGAATTATGCCCAAATTGAGGCTTCTAGGAGTAATTGAGGTATGTTGTGAGAGTATTTGGGTAGAGGTTGGCCGAGCCAAATGGCTTGAAGCTGTGAATAAGGTGGGAGTGGTGGGGGCCTTTTATAATTGGAGAGGAGGGGCACTTTTGGAAAGTAATGAAATGTTATTCTATTATACAATGATTTTCGGATTACAAAGGTCCCACACTTGTATAATTCAAGGATACGGTGATAATGGTTCTAAATCTCCTCATCCAATAGTCTTTGGACAAGTGTAAGCCTTGGATATTACATCATCTTTCCATTTTATTTAAATCGTTAAATAATGAGGTCATCGCTGCATCATCATGATGTCATAAATAATTTAATTTATTTAATGTCTAAAAATTATAAAAAATTTACTATGATGTAGGAAATCTTTTTATCTTTATAATGAATATTTATAGTCAAAATTGGGACTTGTGTAACCCCATTTAAAAACTATTTTAGTAAAACAACTCATGTTTGTGTCAATTTAATTTTAACATTAAATAAATATATATTAATGTCATTTTTCCAACCAAAGTGGCTCCATGGGGTCCCCAAGTTGACCCATGGGTTTTCTTGGTCGGCCATTAATCATCCAATAGGTGTAGGACAAGTGTCAAGCTCATATAATAGTATTAAAACATTATTTTAACATTAAACTACACTAATTATCTCTAATCGCGATTAAGAACTTAAAAGTTACTATTCCCCAAAAATTATTTTAATCTCATTGAACCACATTTTGCATCTTAATGACAACCATGTATGTAGGATTTTTGAAAATCAAATCACAGTGGTGGTAATATTTCATTTAAACGAAAAATCAATTATTTAACTACCACTTAGTGGTTTCACTATTCATCAAAAATTGAAGTTTTTCAGAACAATGCCAAAATTTCACCCTAAGCTATAATTGATAATCTGAATTCAAAAATGATATCTATTTTATGAAATTCCAAACATATAATTTGCAGTAATTATTTTTATAATTAATTCTTGTTGTCACAACAAATAGCGTGTTTTTAAGAAACAATTTATATCAAAAGATTGACAATTGTTTATGTCCAATTTCAATGTGAAATTAATTCTAATGACCACCATTGGATAAAATGGTAAAAATATATTCCAATTATACATTAAAACCAATCAATAGTATAACTTATCACTATAAATTATTTTGATTAAAAAAGTTGTTTTAAGTATTTTTCACCATTCATAAAAATTTTGAAGTTCTCAGAAAATTACAAAAAATTCAACATAGGCTAATTTCAATATTAGGAATACAAAAATGAAGTCCATTTTGAAATATAAAATTTCTATAAATTTAAAAAGTGGATATTACTATTCATAACGGCTACTTTGATTAGTTGCAGTGTGTTAGAACTCGATGTTGCGTACAATGCAAGCTATTACATTATTGAATGAGAAGCGTATCATGGAAGCTCGGGGTGTTACATTCTCCCCTCCTTCAATAAATTGCGTCCTCACAATTTGAAATTTTTCTTTGTAAATAAAAGGTTGAAAAGAGAAAATACTTTTGTGGAAAACCCACATCAGAAATAAGATTAATAAAATTTAGCCTTAATAAGAGGGAAACGAAATTGAAAAATTCACCACCCAATTATGATCTCGATTAGGAGAACATTGGTGGAAATTAAAGACATATAATTGGAGGAAAAACGTAAATATTTGTAGGGAGTGATTGAGGTCATCAATCACAATCAACTGTCAAATTGAGGGCCTCAAAGACTTCAATCTATGTTGATTTAAAATATCATCAGTTCAACAAGACATAAGGTATTAGGATAACACATTTTTTTGTTTTAATATCCCTTTACTAAAGTTTAAGAATTAATTTATTCAGTGAATAAGAGATAGGTATATATAAATATATGCTTGAAATTAGAGTTTCAACCTTCAACTCATCTTTCACTCAAAAAGATAATAGAACTCAAAAATATTATACTTATCCTAATTGTATAAGGTTCCAAATGTTAACACATACCATTTAGATTAGTAAAATTATTTTGTAATAACCAGGGACATCTTGTAGGCTAGTGCTAGGAAATAAAGGCCTATCGCACTACGATTGTGGGTTCGATTCCTGCAGCTTTGTCCAACGCGACGGGTTATGCCCCACCCTGCAGGTTGTCCTTTTCCTAAAACTATAGTATTATAATATTCAAAAATAATCTTCATAAATTTTTAACCTTAAACAATACTATCCAAAGATCAACATAATCCACTCCAACCTTTATAGTTATCCAAAATACCTCTGTCCATACTTTCTCTAAAAGGTCTCTTAATTCCAAAATCAATTTATTAGATTCCCCAAACAAAGTAAAGTTTCTCTTATTTTCACATACTAAAAATATAATTACCTTCATCATATTAAAACCTTACTAAAATAAACAAGTACTACAGTACAATCCTAATATATATATATATGTCACATTATTCTAACAACCAGAATATAATCCATGAGTCCAAAGGAACCAATACATTAATTATTTTGCATCAACAGTAGTAACAGCATAAGATTGTCCTTGATCCCTTGGCCTTTACTGAGGTAAGTTTCCCTGACGCTTAGGGAATTCATTTTCATAATGCCCCATTTCCCTACAATTGTAGCATTCAACATTGATAGCCTCTTTTTTTCCATTGAAATCACGCGCCTGGTGACCTTTTTCCCCACATTTATAACAAACTCCCATTCCTTTTAGACAATTACCAGGGTGATTCTTCCCCCAATTATCACATAATGGAAAATCCTTCTTTCCCTTTTTCCCTTTATCTGTCTCCTGTTCCACCGTTCTCTTCTTCTCTTTCTTTACTTTGTTGTCATAAGACTTAGAGAATTCCTTTTCTGTCTTGATAGCACATGAGACAATATCTTCGTATGTTGAGAACGATTGTGATAGTAAAGCTCGACGGAGAAATGGTTTTAACCCATCAAAGAAACGATCAATCTTACCTCTTGGGTTACGTATATAATCTGCAGCATACCTCGCTAACCTTGTAAAGTTGGCCTCATACTTTGTGACATTCTCATCCTCCTTTTGTTTCAGACTCGGAAATTGCCTTTCCATATCTGCTCTATGGTCATGAGGAAGGTATTTTTCTAAGAAAAAATCTTTGAACTCCCTCCATTCCATATTCGATATGTCATCATCTTCCTTTGTGTTTTGAATCAATGACCACCATTGATCAGCATCTCCAGTGAGGCGGTAAACTGCCATGATAACCTTTTCCCTTTCACTACTCCCCAAGGCGTGGACTATTTTCTATAAGGAGTTTATCCATTCCTTAGCTACTAATGGATTTGTACCCCCATTAAATGTTGGTGGTTGTTTCCTCATGAAGCGGTCTAACATTGATCATCCATGTTGCGGATCAGGGTGCTCTATACGAGTAAGGTTATTATTAATAACCTGAGTGAGTTGTCCCAGTATGGTAATAAGTTGATCAGCACCAGTTGTATCTCCAGCTCCACAATAATTATCTTGAGTAGGAGGGCAATCCCTTCACGGAGTGCGTGTATTGATACGTTTTCCATTCCTTCCACTAGGCGCGATTTCTAAACAATGGCATAAACTATATTAGTTTATAAATCAAAATACATAATTCCATACTTGTAAGATACTTTACATAAATTGAACTATTTATCGATATAATCCATAAAAAGGTTTTCTTTGAGGAAGTATATACTCTTAACCCTTCATAGTGGTTTATAAATAAAATGAGAATTATCCAAAGCATATCCCTTGGGAGTTTCGTAACCAAGAGTGCAGCAAGTCCCATTGTCGTGCACCAGTTCACGTTCGAGTCTAGCTCAAAGCGTTGTTTTCAGGTTTTACCCCTAGGTACATCTGTGCCTGAGCCGCCTCTACATGCTCGTATCCAGACAGGGACGTACTGCTCGGAAAACTCACAAAATCTCTATAATACCAAAATTATAGGAAGTTCTTCTATACTAATCCTTAAAGTCTATCTTCGGGCTATGTGCTCTAATCAGAGTTTATCTAAATCTAGCTTCCAAGGATAGTACTAAACTGCCTCTGATACCAACTGTAACGCCCCGACCCCAGCTACCCAGAGTCAGTGTATTACTTCGTAACATTGGCATGATCACAGAATATCAAGTCTCGAAAGATCGATTAGTTTAGCAGCCTTGGAAACACTAGATACATTCATAAGTCTTACATTACATCATAAAGTGAAAAAATAATAGCAAAGTCTTCATAGTCCACACTCATATCCTCTTATGACTATCCCTACAGGTCATTCATAAAATACTTCTTCAAATCCTGGAAAATATTAAAACATTGAAAGGGGTGAGCTCAGATGCTCAGTAAGGATAACAATATTGCGGATGCTTTCATAAATAAACATAAAAATTTAAGGCAATGTATAACTAAAACAAAAGCCTTTTAAACATTAACATCAACATAATATGGAAAAATTAAAATGAGATAATGCCATTCACTTCTTCACATGGATATTCTACTGGTCGAATAATCACATGCAATATCAATAACCACTTTCATAATGAGGGAATGTATAATGCCAGACATTCTGAAACATTTTGTCAAGTCCTCGGCCAAGACGTCTAAAATGATTAAGGCCTCGGCCAAAACAATAAATCAAATTGGGAAAGGGCCTCGGCCAATTCCACGTCTAGTTTTCTCATGAGACCTACCGATGCATCGAGGAGCTATAGTGGGCTCCACCCGTCACTTATTAAGTCCAATGCATTCCTCATATGAATAGGTTTAAACATATCATAAACCATAACACAATCGTATCACATAAAACATGCATAAATGAAACATAACATTTCCACATTTCAATCACAAGATATCAATACAACACATTGATATAATAAAAACACTTTCAAAACCATTTTCAATACCAAAATAAAAGAAAAGTATAACATGGTATTTATTTTTCATTAAAAAAAGGTATGGCTTGTAGAGGAATCCGAAAATCAAATAGTGGTCACGGCGGCGGAGAAGTCATTGTCGCCACATACGTACGACAAAAAAATCCCCTTTTTTCTTTTAGTAAACACTTCGTATAAAAAATATTAATTTTGAATAAACGTAAAAGTCAAAGGGTTTTATACACCGTATAAAAGAAATTTCTGTATAAAACCAAATATGCCTCAATGAAAGGAGATTGAGACAAAGTCCTTAAAAAGATCATTTTTAAAATAAAATAGACATATTATGTGTATTCACTATAGGTACACATAAATAAAGTAAAAATACAAAATAAGACATAATAATATCAAGATATAATTTGAAAGTAGGAGATTAACCCAAAGAATGGAAGTTGGGTTAAGAAGTTCCCTTACATTGCGTCTTGTCCTGACTCGACCGTTCTTTAACCTCCTGAATAATAAACTAGAGTTAATTTCTATTTACTTAAGAACCTTTTTTATGTTTATTATTCCTTTTATATCACTTATTACCATGTTATGAACATTATGTAATTATTTAAGTTAATAACGGTCGTTTTGTCGATCTTTGGTACTTGAGTCAATCAATATACTTCTTATAATTACAAGTTGTTTATGGGGTAGAATATCCATTATCTCCAGAATTATATTCATGATTTAGATGTCATATATATCATATATATCCAGTATATACATTCATTCAGAATATTACGTAACATTTAGAGGTAAGAAATGAAATGCACCGTTCATGGAGACGGTAAGCCGTACGTACGCATGAACGCTACTTTCATTTCTATTTCATATTTAATGGAATAAAATCATAATTATATAAAGGTATAATATAGTTCCAGTATAATATCATATATAATATCATTTACTCCATCCTTTATACATCCCACATATGGCATTAACGATTCACATCACTTTGAGAGGGCGGTAGTCCGCACTTCCTAAAATGAAATTATCGCGTTTACCCATAATGGAAATAATAAAGTATGCCATAAATGAGAAATACAGAATAATAAGGAAAACATAAACATAATATATATATCATATATGAAAATAGTGTCATCAAAATGGCTACCATTATAGGTGTTAAAATAATTTGAACAATCATCGTTTCGTGAGGCAGTATTTCGCCACCCACAGAAACAGTATGTTCTTTAACCATTAGACGTAGGTGTGTGTAAGTTTAAACTAAATCCTTTTTATAACAACATCCTAGTATATTTTAGATACTCGTTTTGTTTCACAAGAAAGGAATGAAAAGATTTTAAGGGGTTGTAGAAGCAAAATAAAATAAAACAACATTAGAGAAGACATTACCTAAAAAATCGGGTAACTCTTTTTGATTTGAGACAAAGGCTTCCTTGGGAAGAATTCTTCCCAAAGTGAGGCTTCTAGGAGAAAGTGAGGGATGTTAGGAGAGTATTTGGGAAGAATTTTTCCGAGCCAAATGGCTTGAAGGTGTGAATAATGTGGGAGTGGTGGGGGCCTTTTATAAGTGGAGAGGAGGGGCACTTTTGGAATGTAATGAAATGTTATTCTATTATACAATGCTTTTCGGATTCCAAAGGTCCCACACTTGTATAAATCGAGGCTATGGTGATAAGGGTTCGAAATCTCCTCATCCAATAGGCTTTAGACAAGTGTAAGCCTTGGATATTACATTATCTTTTCATTTTATTTAAATCGTTAAATAATGAGGTCATCGCAGCATCATCATGATGTCATAAATAATTTAATTTATATAACGTCTAAAAATTATAAAAAATTACTATGATGTAGGAAATATTTGTATCTTTCTAATGAATATTTATAGTCAAAGTTTGGACTTTTGTAACCCCATTTAAAAACTATTTTAGTAATACAACTCATGTTTGTGTCAATTTAATTTAATCATTAAATAAATATATATTAATGTCATTTTCCAACCAAAGTGGCTCCATGGGGTCTGCAAGTTGACCCATGGGTTTTCGTGGTCGGCCATGACTCATCCAATAGGAGTAGGACAAGTGTCTAGCTCATATCATATTATTAAAACATTATTTTTACCTTAAACTACACTAATTACCTCTAATCGCGATTAAGAACTTAAAAGTTACTATACACCAAAAATTATTTTAATCTCATTGAACCACATTTTACTTCTTAATGACAACCATGTATGTCGGATTTTTGAAAATCAAATCACAGCGGTGGTAATATTTCATTTAAACGAAAAATCAGTTATTTAACTACCACTTAGTGGTTTCACTATTCATCAAAAATTGATGTTTTTCAGAACAATGCCAAAATTTCACCCTAAGAAATAATTGATATTCCAAATTCAAAAATGATGTCTATTTTATGAAATTCCAAACATATAATTTGCATTAATTAATTTTATAATTAATTCCCGCTGTCACAACAAATAGCGTGTTTTTAAGAAACAATTTATATCAAAAGATTGACAATTGTTTATGTTCAATTTCAAAGTGAAATTAATTCTAATGACCACCATTGGATAAAATGGTAAAAATATATTCTAATTATACTTTAAAACCACTCAATAGTATAACTTATCACTATAAATTATTTTGATTAAAAAAGTTGTTTTAAGTATTTTTCACCATTCATAAAAAATTTGAAGTTCTCAGAAAATTACAAAAAATTCAACATAGGCTAATTTCAATATTAGGAATAAAAAAATGAAGTCCAATTTGAAATATAAAATTTCTATAAATTTAAAAAGTGGTTATTACTATTCATAACGGCTACTTTGATTAGTTGCAGTGTGTTAGAACTCGATGTTGCGTACAATTCAAGCTATTACATTATTGAATGAGAAGCGTATCATGGAAGCTCGGGGTGTGACACTGAAATCACAATGAAGAATCTGGTCGGAGGTATGCATTTTCATTCTCGTGCCTAGGAGAATGAATATGCGTACTTGATGCCATATTCGTCATTGTGATTTCAGTGTGACAAAGATGCAAGTAAATGAGCCGCCAGACAAAAGAGTAGTCGTAAATCCACTGGAAATTGTGTCGCCCTTAATTAATGGTAATTATTAAGAAATAGTTGGAATTATTTATTTTCTTTTTTTAGATAGTGTTTTTATAATTTCCAATTATTCAAAAACATTGAGGATTTTATATTTTATGTAGAAAAATATGGAACAAGGAAGTCGACATCAGTCATTTTTAGATGATCGCGCATGGATAAATCAGTGCAGAAATCCAAATGGTTCTGGTTTAAATCCTATATATATTGAGGGTGTTTATGATTTCTTAGAATTTTCACCATCAAACCCAGAATATGTATTAGAAGTCACAATTAAGTTTCATTGTAAAAACTATGCTCTGAGAATGTTTGACACAATTGAAAAGGTTGGGAGACATCTCTTGCGGTTTGGTTTTCAACCAGGTTATGTTTTTTAGTATCAACACGGTGAACACAGTTCCAGAGAAGATCCTAATAACTTGATTCTGGATCCAACACGGTTTCAAAATTTAGTACATGATGTTTGAGGTCAATCTTTGAAACAAACGAAAACTCGTGATGATATTGATTTAACTCCTTAGTAGGCACCGTCCAAATTTTATGAGTTGTTGAGGTCTACTGAGGATGTATTATATCATGGTGGCAAGATAAGAAAATTAGAATCGGTTGCAAAATTTATGGAAATTAAATCAGATAATTTAATGTCAAACAACTATTTTGATCAGATATTTTCTTTGGTTAAAACATTGTTACCTAAAGGAAATGTGTTGCATGAAAATAACTATGAGAGCAAGATGTTGGTTCGTAATTTGGGCCTTAGTTATTAGATGGTTCATGAATTTCCAAATGATTACATCTTATATTATGGTGAAAATGAGTCATTGGATAGTTGTCCCACATGTGTACAATCGAGGTATAAAGATTCTCAACCAGAGAAGTCTAGATCGATTCCAGTAAAATAGTTGAGATATTTCCCCCTTACACCCAGGTTGCAACGTTTATTTATGTCTCAGAACACAACGTCAGTGATGTCATGGCACAAAACCACGATTTCAAGAGATTAAAAATTGAATCATCCATATGATGGTGATTCATGGAAACATTTTGACAATCTGCATCCGTCTTTTTATATAGAAGCCCGAAACATGTGATTAGGTCATTCTACTTATGGTTTCTGTCTGTTTGGTTCTTATGGTACTCAGTATTCATGTTGGCTTGTCATTATAACTCCGTAAAATATTCCTCCATGGATGTTGATAAAGGAGCCTTATATCTTTTTGACTCTATTAATACCAGGACATCTGAAAAATAATATTAAGGTTTATTTGAAACCATTGATTGATGAGTTAAATGCATTGTGGAGTGATTGTGTTAAAACATATGATGTTGCTGTGAATAAAAATGTCATATTAAAAGCTACATTGATGTGGACGATTAGTGACTTTCCGGCATATGGCATGCTATATGGTTGGAATACACATGGTCTGAAATCATATCCTTACTGTATGAAAGACAACAAAGATGTTATGCTCATCAATGGAAAAACCTTGTTATTTTGATTTTCATTGTAGATTTCTTCCATCCAATTTTCCTTTTCAGACGAACAAATATCATTTCAAAAAAGGTTCAATTGAATTTGATAAACCTCCAAATATGATCTCACGTACAGATTTAAAATCAGTTTTGTTTTAATTACCTCCCTTTAAATTCGGACTAACAGATAACCAATAGAAAATTCATGGCTTTGGGAGAGAACAAAATTGGATAAAATGGAGCATTTTTTGGGATCTTCCATATTGGTTTGATTTTTTGGCCTGACACAAGTTGGATGTTATGTATATTGAGAGGTGCTATTTTGATAATTTATTTCATACAGTTTTGGATACACTAGGTAACCCCAAAGATACTTTAATGGAATGATTAGATCTTGCCCAAATTTGCAGGCGACCAGAGCATGAAATATTTTCAAATGTTAGATCACAGAGGATAATGAAGCCAAAGTAGCTTATAAACTGTCTAAAGAGATTGACTTATTATATTTCCAGTGGATTGAACAATTTGAGACTTCTAGATGTTTATGCATCCAATATGGGTAGATTTGTTAACAATGGTTATATTAATAGATTAAAAAGTCATGATTTTCATGTTATAATGGAAAGACCAGTGCTGATTGGATTTATAGGTTTGTTGAATTCTATTATTTGGGGTTCAATAATAGAAATATCATATATATTTTTGAGACATTTGTGCAGTGACAACAGACTATAATGATCTAAGAAAACTAGAAGAAGATGTTGCTGTAATTATATGTAAACTGGAAAACAAATTTCTGATGGCTTTATTTGACTCAATGAAACATCTGATATTACATTTTCCACATTGAAGCTAAATGTGGAGGTCCAGTCCAGTTTCAATGGATATACCCATTCGAGAGATGCATGTGGAAATTGAATAAAAAAGTACGTAACAAAGAATCAGTTGCAGGCTCAATTGTTGAAGCTTATTTTCAAGAGGAAATTGCTTTTTTCTTCTCTCATTATTTTGAATATCAATATCCCTCAAAACAGAATCGTGTGGTATGAAAATAGGGGAATTTTAACGAAGAAATGGAAAATAAATTAACAGTTTTAATCAGATAAATCTTGGTTTGGGTGGAGTTCATGAGCGATGGCTTTCAAGATGATGAACATCACAGAGCTCATACATTTGTTCTACTAAACTGTAAAGAAATGACATCATTTGTCCTATGAGTTATTCTATCACTTATTCTATAATTTATGTTACAATATTTAATCTTATTTTATTTGTAGGTTATATGATAATCATTTCAAGAAACAACTTCCACAAATTACAGCATCTTCTCTTGAAGAACGCAGACAAAAACAATTTCTCAATGGTTTCAAAAACTGGTAACATAAATTATTGATGGTTTAATATTAATTCTTTTTATTATTTATTATATTGATAATTGTTTTTACAAATTTTTAGGTGTCTCAATATGCGGATAAAATTGATAAGTGATGGTGTATATTGAGTAACCCACCACCCAAAATGGTTAAATCTTATAATGCATATGTGGTGAATTGTTTTAGATTTCCTACACATGCATACATGGAATAAAATAAAATGAACAATAGAGTTTTATTGAGAGGATCACATCACAGTGAAACTAAAGTTGACTTTTATGGCATTTTGGATGAAATTATTGAGCTGTGTTATTAAGGATAGAAGTACATAACAATGTATAAATGTCGATCGTTGGATACTAAGAGAGGCTTGTCTATTCATTCGACTCCTGGAATATTTGATATTAAATATAAATGAATTATTGCGGTAAATGAAAAAATTTTACTGTTTCAATAGGCACATCAAATTTATTATGCAAAGTACTGTGCTACTTCAACAGACATGAGCAATTGGTGCAGCATAATAAATATGAAATCTCAGAAAATTAGTTTACTCAAACTTAATGTGGTTCTGCTGAATTGGGAGGAATTGAAATTTTTTAAGAGACAACTCAAAATCCATCGGATTCACAAAGAGACGTGAATATCGATGATGACACCCTACAATTAAGGATCTATGGTGATGATGATGTTAATGATGTTACAAATGAATTTGAAAGGACAAGGGATGCTGAAACTGAAACTCATATGAATATTGAGGATGTTGAGGAGGAAGATGTAGACATTGACATTGATAGTTATGGAGAAGAATATGAAGATGAACATTGACAAAGTTAAATGTTGGTTATAATCATAACTAATATATATCTATATATAATAGTTATTTTCAACTATTTGCTAACAAAAATAATTGTGTGTTTAAGAGGGACCCTGATATATTTCATGAGTTGCAGGAGGATGACCTACCGTTGTATGACGGATATTTTTTATCATCTGACCCTCAGCCTACTAGCAGTTCAGGGGGTACGCGGAGGGGGAGTGGTCTTGCCCGACTGAAGATTGATGACCCTATCCTCGAGGGACATCCACATCTTGGTTTTGATCCACGCACACGGAGGTATGGTAACCTGTATATTTTAGTTATCTTTCATTAATTTATTTATATATATACAAATTGTTTGATTATATATTCATTTTTCACAGATTCGCGCATGTAGCTATTGGACAATGGAGCGCTATCTTGCGCAATTATTTTTCTCATCCATGGATCACATGGGAACAGATTCTCATTGATGTGTGACACGACATATTCCATCATTGGCTGGCATGTAAATAAATATTATTTATTTTCTAATTTATTTTATTAAAAACAATATAATATAAATTATTTTTAGGTTTTATAGTATGATATCGATGATAGAATGAACGGTGCTATCCACGCGGCATGGCATGTTTCTATGCATGACCATTTCCATCAGTTTTTACACAATTTGAGAAGGAAAACCATAAAGAAAGTAAGAGTAACAGAATTTGATGATTCATGTAGAGAACACCGACCAGAGTACATTTAATCTGATGTTTGGGATGGATTATCTTTACACAGGTTGGGTGGTGGATTTCAGAGGAGATATTTAGTGGGACAACAGAACCAGGGGAGACAGGAGGTAACGCATCGAGCTGGTACTCGTACATTCAGTTTGCATAGAGAGCATCTAGTAAGTATATTTTTTATATATTTTATATAACATTAAATATAAACTGTTTATTTTATATTTATTTAGGCAGTCGAGCATCCTGATATTAAAGAGATTGACGTTTATCAGAGGATGTATAGTGATCCAGCCACTAGAGAGATTAGAGGTGATCGCCAACGTCAGATTGTGGTTAGTATTATTTTTTTAGTTTGACAATTGACTACATATAATCTTTTCACAATTTTAATTTTAAATTGGAATTGAAGGAGTCATATGAGGCTGCGACCTCTCAGACACAGGCTGAGGGTCAGGGTGAGACGACTGAGCAGGCCAATGCTCACCATTTCGATGAGGTGGCATGGATGCAGGCGACTCAGTATGGCTTTGAGAAGGGACGAGTAGTTAGTATCGGCTCTCATTTGACTCTTAGTACTTATTATGGTACTATAGTGATGTCGGCGTCTAGCTTGAGAGGATAACGTGGAGAGACATAATCTTTTGGCTCACAGTATCAGGAGCTGTTGTGAACTCAGGCTGAGCATATAGAGACTTTGTAGAAGCATCATGAAGATATTTCTCAGTGGTAGCAGCATCAGGAGAAACATCACGAGGAGGAGCTACGTCGATTGTAGCAGCAACGGCAGCAGGAGTATCACATGCAGATGGAGTACATGAGACATCTGACTCTTAGATAAGGGATGGGGTTTCCTCCACCTCCTCCAGACGACCCCCTAGTGATTTTTTTATGTTAAAAACATTTGAATTCATGTTTTTTAATAATACGAACTACTTACATTTTATTCCTTTTATATTTGTGGAAATATTGCATAATTTAATTTTTTTAATATATTATTATTTATATTTAGTATTATATTTTTTAATATTTTTTTATTTTAAAAATAATAATAATAATTTATATTTTTTTATATTTTTTTGAAAATATTGAATCTTTTAATAATTTTTTATTATTTTATTATTTTATTAATATTAATATTAATTTTTTATTAAAACTAATTTTATTAAATATATCATTTTAGTATTATAATTTTTAATGTTTGTTTATTTTACTAATAATAATAATAGTTTTTATTTTTTTAATTATTTTTATAATAATAATATAATATTTTCATCCATCAATTTTTTTTATTTTTTTAATTACTTTTAGTATTTGCGACTGAGTCTTTTGTGACGGTGCACCGTCAAAAATTAGTGAAATATATTTTTGAAAGATTAGAATTTTTTGTGGGACAACGGGCTCGTCACAATTAGTATTTTCAATGGGCCAGTCGCAAAAGTATGATGGGTATATAATGTATATAATCTGAAAGCTATTTGCAACGGGTAAGTTCCTCATTGAAAAAACTAATTTCGATGGGCCTGTCACAAAAATGTTTTGCGATATATAATGTATATAATCGGGAGGTTTTTTACAACAAGAAAAATTCCAGTCACAACAGATATTTTTTCCAATGGGCCTGTCGCAAAAAATATCTCTTGTGATGTTGTTTTCTGCTATAGGCTATTTGTGACGGGGGTGCGTCGCAACATGCTATTTGCGATGGGAGCCCGTCGCAAATACACCATTGCAAAAAATGAATTCCAGTAGTGTTACAATGCATGTATCTAATATAAATTGTTTTGTTCATAATATCATCCAAATTCACATTCAAATGATAGTACCCAGACATGATATCTATATTTTAAATGTCCTATTCCCCCTATATCTGATAAAAAAAGTCATCGATATTAGGCATAGAATAATTATTATTAATAGTGATGTTAGTCAGTGGTTTATAATCAATGAAAAGACTTATATAACCATATTTATTTTTAACAAAAATAATTAGAGCATCACATAGTGAATTTCTAGTTTGAAAAAAAATCTCATGAAACTCATGCAATTCAATTTTATGTTCAAAATATTGTACTTGAGTCATTCAATATGGGAGTTTTGAAGAAGACATAGAATCAGGGTCTAATTCAACAATAAATTCTACCTCCTGATGAAGAATAACACTAGGTAAAAACTTAGGGACAACATATTTTTATTCATTAACCACAGACATGTCACTAATTTAAATAGTTCATTTTTTTAAATGAGAAATACTAAGTATCTTTCTCTACCACTTATAATCAATTTATTAGATTTTTTAGAGTTTATCAAGGGTATTAAATCATTGAACTATAAATTATTATCTCTGAAATTCATATTAGAATGATAAAATAAAATCCAATACTTACAAAAAATTATATCAATTCCATCTATGTGTAGTTCAACAATATTTTAAAGAAGAACCATCTCACCGACTATAATATGAAGAGTCCTATATATCTTGGATTTTTTAAAATTTACACCTACGGTTTTCACCATAAGATATATCATACTTTCTTGATGTCGTATTCCCATAATTCTTTAAAATTTTATAGAAATCAAATAATGTGAACTTCCAGATTCAAATAGGGTATTTTCAATATTTTAATACAAAAGTATCATACTTATCACCAATTCATTTGATATCCCAACATCATGAGTTTAATTAGTAAAAGAACTCCACATACCGTTATATTTTCAATATTGTTTATTTCCCCCTCTATTGACTAAATATGGACACAGGATAAAAAAGTGTCTCCACTATTTATAATTAAACAATCTTATCTTTATCTTCTTGTAATTTTTCTGATCATTTTCCTTGCACACATGAGCCACGTGTCAAAAACATACCCATTGGTAACACTTACAATAATTTACATGACATTATAAAGGGTTATTTCTACCACACTTATCACAGAATGAGATTTTGATTTTCATACCTCAAAGTTTTATTGATGAATGCATCAAGTACCAACCTGACCACCTCTTACTCTTTCGATCACGATGAAAATACCTATAAATAAAATCCATCTTATATTGTTAATCACAACAAAAAATTTTATCATAGGTTTAAAATTATTATGAAGAAATGTATCTTTGTAAAAAAAAATTCAAACCAAAGTTATATATATTAATCTTATTATCCATGTCTTTAAAAAATATTGGTATATTCCATGCTAGTCTTGTGATTATTGCTTCATTTACAGCTACATAATGTTCATATTTTTTTCTTCAATTCAAGGAATTTTTTCTACATGATATGCTAATTAGCTATAAAAAATATTCCTCAAGAAAAATATTCTGAAATGTTTCACATTCCCTGGAATCAAGATCATATTTCTATGTGGTATTCTTAACCATATACCATCATTAATAGATGTCACCTTCTAAATGTTAAATATAAATGGTCACATTATAATGCCCTAAGAATCCCATGACATCAAATTACTTCTCTTGTAAAGCAATACGTCCTTCATATTCCACAGCTTTAGATGATCCACTAAATGATGATGGATTATGTCTCTAAAATTCCACACTATTTATATATTCCTCTGTGGTAGATTCACATGCTCCCTAACTTGGATAACACCACCATTTATAGCTCTTTTCCACTGATCCATCACTATAACAAGATATTCCATTCAAATTCCAACTATCATGACATTCTAATTTGGAAGGATATCTTCTTATTGAAGCCTTACCACCACATATTACATATTTCATATGTAAAAAATCATTCTAAAATGACATATTTTAGATGAATAACCATTGGAATATTTATATGATGTATCATTTCAAAATAACTATAAAGTAGAAATCATTCGGGGTTATTCTATTAACATTACAATGACACATTAAATTATATAGTAAATCCCTTGATACAAAATATAAGGATAAGTACTTAAACATTACATATTCTAGTTATTTTCAAATATAATTCACATTCATAAAATTGGAAGGATATTTTTTGTTTATTGGTTTAGAGAATTAGGGAAAAAATATTACATAGTGAAATCATATATTACAAGTGGACACTTATACTCAATATCCATTTGTTCTATGAAAAAACATTTTAAAATAAATCATGTCTACTTTTTACGATAAATCTTTATAATTTACATCTTGACCACATCATTGTCCATAATATTCCTTAAACCCAATGATTTTTTTAAATACATCAGACGAGCCCATAAATTTATGTAAGGGACATAAAAATAACAAAACTATTAATTTAGTGAAAAAAATAAAACTCATTAAAAAACATTCTTCAAAACATACCTTTCTTTTTGAGAAGAGAATAATGTTTCTCTAAAAAAATAATTATTATCTTTCCTTTCGAGAGAAATTTATTTCCATGAAAAATCATCCAAAATAATAGAACAATAATGTAGGTTCCTTGGGACATAATTTAAATATCACTCATAAAATAATCTAAAAAAAATTTAATACCCCTATGATTTAATTACATCTCCAGAGTACCCAAATAATTAGAGATCTATAATGGGGCTCACCCATCTATTCTAGACATATAATAGGTGCAAATACTTCATATATTAAGGTATAATGTACCCCAACCCATCATATCTTGAGATATAAGGGGATAAAATAATCATAACCAATTTATAAGGACTATATTAAGAATACAACCCTTTGAAATCACTTTTATACCTATGTAAAAAATAATTTCTCGTAAGAATGTACATTTTTTCTTAAAATTCACTTTAAAAAATACAAAATCACTACACTTAAATAACGAAACTAATTTCATTATAAATAAACAAGGAAAATTATAATGGATATATAAAATAATTGAGGTGTTATTGTGGTGGTAAAATATTCTCATTACTTATATGTTAAATAAACATTCCTTTAGACTTTTGTAACAAGAGTTGAAATAAGAACATTAAATAAGGATTTTATAAATAAAGCCCCTGACCTTGAGTTCGAATTGATGTGTATGTTCTCTATATTATTGAATAATTAACTTTTGTTAATTATTTACATTCTTAATAATCTTATGAATTTTTATTATTTAATATTATTTTTTTAATAC
This sequence comes from Viscum album, assembly GCA_963277665.1. NCBI lineage: Eukaryota > Viridiplantae > Streptophyta > Magnoliopsida > Santalales > Viscaceae > Viscum > Viscum album. The sequence goes on along the minus strand of OY728134.1, from coordinate 688,872,506 downwards.
CATTTTACATAATCATTTATGATCACCTTAGCAGTTTTGATGATTTCTATTTCATACTCACAAATGAAATCAACATGTTAAATTTGATTAAATAAATAAATATTACTTAATATCAAGAATAATAATCATTAGTAATATAAAATATTTTTTTATTAAATACAATTATATATGTTATCAATGTGTTCTCGTAGTGGAAATATAATCAAATCACTTCATGGAGGTGGTAGTCCATACATACACACAAATGATGTTATCATTTTTCAGTGAGTGGATACAAAAGAAATAAAATGATATATTTTATTTTAACTATAAAAAATATTTCATTAATAAATAAATAATTTAATATATATCACATATATTCATAAACTATATCCTTATTACAATTAATACAAATCATTAGTGAAGAGTGAATCACAATGCTTCATGGGGCGGTAGTATGTCGTTCACACGGGCGGCTTTATCATATCACTCATGGAATGGAATTTAAGAAGGTATATGTGATATAATAAATAATAATTATAAATATGTTACTAATATAATTTATATTTACTTAATATACATCATTATATCGTGACATTGAGATGATAATTGAAAACGAATGACATCAGTTCATGAGGTGGTTGTCCTCCGTACATATGAATGATGATTTTGCATTCCATTTTATGGAAGAGGATATAGATTTAAGAGATTTCATTAACTTAATAACATATTAGTATATGCAGGGTAATTATGTTATTATTTTATAATGTTTGAATAATTTATTATGAATGTGTAAGAAGAAACAAATCTAATACAAGTAGACAAAAACAATACCTTATCATTGGAAATCCTCATTTCCTTAACACCTTAAGACTAATATGGTTTGTATTATTCCTAAAAAATACTTCTAAAATATCATTATATATTATAGGAAATGATATGGGACGTTACTATCTAAAAAATTGTTTTTTAACTGTGAATAAATTATAATAAGATTATGAACTTTTATAATAAATGATAGGGACAATCCCAGTATTTCTCAACATATTAATTTAGTATATTATAATTTTCAATTATAAATGGATCCATCATGTGTTATTTATAATTTAATATTATTATGGATCTAATTAACCTATTTAAATAAAAATTATATATGTTTGGACTATATGTATACCATTATCGGTTTTTTTATAACTTATTTAACCCCTTTAACTCTTACCGTGGAAAACTAACTTTTTACTCTATGAGGGTTAATAAAGATACTATAAAATGAAAAAATAAATAAATTGACACTGGTTGATATTTTTATTTATATCCTAATAAAATTACTGAATATTTTATTTTTAGAAATCTAATATAATTAAATAATATAATATTAGTTATAAAATTTCATTAATGAAAATTTTTATAACCATTCTATACCATGAGATTAATAATATAAAAAGAACAAATAGAATTCCAAAAAAATTCTTATCTCGTTAAAATGTCAAGTTAATATATGAAATGCGTGTTTAAAATTATTTATTTCATATTTTATTATATATAAAATTTATAAAATCATTTATTTTATTTTCCAAATAATTGAACAATTACCGCATCGAGGTTTTCAAAGAATTTATTATAGTTATTTCATCCCTAAAATTTTAAAAAAATCCCATGATGAAAAAAACTAATTTATATTTTAATAGACTATTTATAGTCTCACATATAATCTTCACGACACCATATTTAAAATATTACACTTATTAAAAACAAGAGTGTGACATGTTTGGAATTTTTTAAATAAAATACTATAAATGTCATAATCTTATGCAATTGTCCAAAAATTTCATGAATTCAACTATTGGATGGCTTTGGTCAAGATATTATTAAAAAAAATATTTAGGAATATTTTTGGGTACTTTATGGTTCTTATAATTTTTTAACCAAAATTACATGATTTTCCCTTTAACGAGGTAACCAAAATTACAAAATATAATTATCATTTCTCCCAAAAATAAAACAGATGTATTTTATAAATTTGGAACCACTTATTAAAATTATGAAATAAATTTTTTAAAATTAAAAAAATTAATGTTATAGAATTTAATTAAAAATAAAATAGATAAAACACAACCAAAAATTGTTTTTTTAGAAAAAATCCCTTTTAAAATAAAATTTTTTTATCTCTAAATTGGAGTATAAAATACATTTTAAAAAACATAATAAGATTAATTTAAATAAAAAAGTGACAAATTTACAATTTAAAAATAATAAAAATATTAATTTTTCCATTTAAATAAAATATACTTTTCAATTGAAACCATTATTTTAACTATTTATTAAAAAATAAATAGTTTATGAAAATTATCCAATCATGTTTCTATGATTATTTTGAAAAGATAAATTCAAAAATGAAATTCTTGTTTTGAAATTAAATTCAATAATTTTAAAATTTATTTTTTAATTATAACCTTACAAGAAATGATTTTAACAAAAATATTTCCTTTTAGATTTTTATAATTAATTAACAGATTTATAGTGAATTTAACTATTTAATTCAGGAATACTAATAAATATGATAAAAAAGTTATTATATATGTACCTTGGATAGTGTTGTTCATAGGACATGAATCATAAGGAAATAAAATAACATGATCATTGAGATTATTACATTGTAATAGTTCATGGAATTAGGGTATAAACATAATCATTGAAATTAATTTCCATGGCTATCATGTCTCACTACCAAGGCTATCATAGTGGAATGGGTTGAGTCTCCAAACTACGATAGGAGTAAATATTAACTACCAAGATTGAAATAGTGTACAAATAACCATATTTAAATGGGTTCTGTCTCCATTCTAGTATTATCAATCATAATAGATACAAATCTTCACCCAATACAATGGGGGGAAAATCGGTCCCTCCCATATAATAAAGAAAACTGTATTTATGTGTGCAAAAAGATTGTATAGCATTAATCATGTCATAAAAAATGAAATGAAATGAGTTTTATAACCATTTAATCATATTAAAGCTTGTATAAAAGAGATAAGTTTCTTAATCATTTCATCATTCCATCATAGCATAACCCGTGGAAAAATAAGTAGGTTTCAAATTATTTTTATCATGGAATCCATCATGGATGTAAAATGTGTTTCATATATATAAATTCATAAAAAATATTTTTAGAATAATTAATAATGTTTTACTTTTTCATATCCACTATAAATCATAGGTAACATCAATAGATGTCACCATAGATTGAAAATTATTTCAAAATATCATTCAAAAAATTTATTTAAGAAGATAACATTTCATCTTGGAAAAGAATATTTTTTTAAAAAATAATCATATTTAATATTTTGTCTTGTGAAAATAAAATTTAGTAATTATAAATAAAGATTAAAATAAAATAATTCTCATATTGACAGGATAGTTTTTTACACGTCATACACGTTAAAACAAAGATTCTTTTCACATTTTCTGTAAAATCCAAATGGGCATTGTTTGGATAAATATATGACGATTAATTTAAAAAAAACATTGGTAACATATTAAAACATGCTAAAATATTTCTTTTAAAAATAATAGATATATAAAAAACACTTCTAAAAACTTTTTTTTGGAAATCATGGTTTTGGAAGAAAACCCATTTCCAATGGAAGAGATAAATAAATCCATATTTATATAAAAACATTTCACATATTAATTTATGTACTAAAAAGTGTAAATATAGTAAAATTAATATCATGAATAAACATATGAGAAGAATATTCATGTGTTTCTAAATGGATGGATCAGAAATTTTTTTCATTGGAATCATAATCATACACGCTTTCAATAAAAGTTTAGAATGTAACATAAAATATTTACCACATTAGAAACATTGAAACATGTGAACTATGAAGGAAAATAATTAAATGAAAAAAATATCATGAGTATAAATAAAATATTTATATTACATGTCAAATGGGATGGAAATACACCCCATTATAGAAGTTAGGTACATAACATAACATATGTATCAATGAATGAAAATCGAGACAATAATACCTTACCTTCAGTCTTGAATTCCTTCTTACACATTAGAACCTCCTGTATAATAAATATATGATCATTATAAATTTACTAAAAAAAATTATATATATCTTACCATATATTATTTACTTATGTCCATTTATTACTAATTTAACAATTCCATGTAAAAGTCATATTCTGAGTTATATTGGATTTGTTTTAATAATAACTTTGGATTTTTTAATTTTTTTTCCTCTTACTTTGATCATGGTTAAAAATTTACAATAATTTTATAAATGATATAATTATAACAAATATTTATTATATATTTATATAGTGTGATATATAAAATATAGATATATAAAATAAAATACATCGTTCATGGAGACGGTGGGTCGTGTACACACATAAATGTTGTATCCATTTTCCAATCAGAAAGAAAGAAAGAAAGATAAATAATATATTACCAATATATAATATTTTTATTACATATATATCAAATATTTTCATTAGACCCTTCTATAGTACCATCCATGTAAATTGTGAATGAATCACATCACTTTTTGATGTAATATTTCAACGTACACACAACCGATCTAATTGTATTGCTTTAAATTTTTTTTAAAGGTTGGGGAAAATGCCTAATTTATTAATAAAGCAAATAAAATACCTCTTTAACTAGGTAGAGGATGACCCATTACATAGACCGAAGGCCCAATGGGTATTTTTCCCATTACATGGCCTGTAGGCCCATTTTTATGGACCAAGGCCCATTCTGGGAATAGTACTGCTACAGTACTCGCACTGCTACATTGACTTGTCGCCGCTATAGATACCTTCCGCCACTAAAGTGCCCACCATTGCTACAGTAACCTGCGCCCAATTGGTTTTGATCCCCCATTTATCAAGTAGAATTAAGGGGTTTTTACCACAATGCAAAACCCCAACTACAATCGTATTTCCACAGAATGGAAAGTACTTAGGTATGCATGATATTATAATTTCATAAGTATAATAATAACATATATATCATATATAAACATTTAATATAACTGATTGTGATATGTTGTATTGGGAAAACAATTGACATCAGTTCACGAGGCGGTAGTCCTCCGTATACACGAATGATGATTTTATAACCTATTTGATAGAACATGAGATGGTTGTAGGTTTTCACCTTAAAATAGAAACATATAATAAAATTTATTATATTTATCCTATTATATTTTTATTTTTTATAATAATTTATGTAGTTTTAAGAAGAAATAATATAAAAACATATGATAAATAACGTTACCTCAACCTCTGGTAACCTTTTTAGGTTTTCACCAACAACCTTCCCATATAAGATTAATTCACAAAATAAGGCTTATAGGGGAAATGGAGGAAGATAGGAAGTTATTTAGGTAGGAATTTCTGAACCAAAATAGTTTTAATGTATGATGAAGAGGGTATTTTTTCGACCTTTTACACGTGAGGTGAGTGACACACATGTAATTTTTTTAAATGGAAATGGAGTACCCATGTTTTTAAAATTAAAAAAATCCAAAATATAACATTATAGATACTTATAAATTATAAGGTCAAAATATTTCCATAAAATATATTTTATAAAAATTATAGTAAATTTTTTCCTTTATCATTTTTTTAACCCTATGTAAACCAAGTTTTACCTTAATTACTGTAATTTTTTTACTATTATTATTATTCATTGTGGTCAAAAATAAGATTAACATATAAGATAATATAATTTATGATTAATTAAAATAAAATAATCCAATTTTTAATATTAAAGTCAAAAAATATGAAAATATTAATTTAACATTTTTCACATAGAAGTGATGAGAAAGCTAGTTTTCAAAATGATTTTTTTTTCAAAAATTTAAATTTTTTTTATATCAAAATTAATTTTAATGTTGATTAAGTTTATATAATTGTATTGATATAAATATAATTTAAATAGTTATAATTTAAAAACAATTTAAAATATAATCTAATATTATTAATAATTTAAATTAAAATGATGTTTTCAATTTAAAATTAAATATTTTTAACTATTTATCAAAAAATATTTCTTCATAAAATTATCAATGATTTGCACTAAAATAATTATGATATGATGATTTAAAACTTAAAATAATTTTTTTAAATTTTTTTCCCAAAATTTTTCATAAATTATTTTTAAAATAAGTATGAAAAATGTAGGGAGAACTATTTTTTATAAAAATATAGTTTATAAGTGTAAAATTAGATTTATTCTTATATCTTGTATCAAACACACATAAGATTATGGATAAATATATGATTTAATATATACTAAATAAATTTCTTTAAAATTTATCTCCAAAAGTGATTTACATTATTTATAGATATAAAATGATTTTTTTTTGTATAAAATATTGTATCAAAAAAATACTTCCATGGTTTTCAGATGGTTTTTATTTTCCTCTATAATTAATTGGGCACTAACTAATTTCCTATATATTTTAATATCTAAGTTAATCATATTCTTACCCACCATTATAATGTCTAGGAGATAACTATCATATTAAATAATAATAATATAATTGAATGTCATGTTTCTTTTCAACTAAATGTTGCATGTAATAAATTTTAAACACAGTGTTGTGTGTAATAAAAGATATACTCATTATTCTATTTAATATAAAATATTGAAATGAGAATATTCAATTTGGAAAAAAAATATTACAAAAAATATCGAGGTGTTACAAATCAATGATTGAAAACAATTTCATATATTAATATAAACTTTATATCTTCTCGATAAAAAATTCATAGGTTTTTAAGTCTTATAAAAATTTCATAATAAAAATTACTCTCCAAAATAACATAAATTTCATAAAAATATATTTTTCCCCATATTTAATATTGTATTAAATAGAAAAGTCATTCTTCTTCACCTATAAAGGGGGATCAGTTCCCCCCATTAAATAATCAACTATTATTTCATGATTTCCCTCCAAAACTATCCAAATTTCATTTATTTAATTCATTTATATTTCATATTCCCATTTCCAACACAATATATCCTAATTCCATGACATCTAAGGCCTTCATAAAGAGGATGATTGAGGTCTCAATGTAGGTACCATATCTTTCTTAATGATTCTTTCTTATTATTTCCTTTATAATCCAAATATAAGAATATAATAATAATTATTATTATTATTATTATTATTATAAGGTATTAAAAAAACTTTAAAATAGTTATTTATTCTCCTCTATATACTATGAAAAATAATATATTTTATTAGATCGTGTTTGTGGATTACAGCCTGTATTATGCGGCACGTTTAGTATTTAATCACTAATCCACGTGAATGAAATTAATGAATGCATTTAAGAAGAAATATGATTTATATAGAATATTTATGATTCTAAAAATATCAATTACTAACCTCCTTCACCCCTCTCATTTTTTGGGTAATGGAAATGTTAATTGTTTGTTGTACAAACTACTGCCATTGTGAATAAACCTGTTTCATTTTCATTCACATCCAAACATGGCTTATTTTATTTTTTTAGTGGATGAGTATATATATAATATATAAGTATATATTTCATTTTTTTTTGAATAAAACAAAATTTTATGTTAATTATAATGTAATCATTCAATATTTGTAAATAACAAAAATACATATCCATTACCATATTCATTTACATAAAACATGACTGTAAATAAATTTTCATGGTGTTATGACAATTTAAATCTTTATAAAATATAAATTAATGAACCTTTAATGATTTCTAAAAGATTATTTTTTGAGAAAAATAATTCCAACAATAATTTTAAAAACCTAGTTTAAATCGTTTATGATTGTTAACACATGTCCTTGAAAATGGATTACAAAAATATAATACATGAATAGAATTTTGATCAAGGAAGAGTACACATAGAATTCTATAATAATAAGGTTATTAAATAATTAGTTAATAATTTTAGCCTTGTGATACATTATGTAATTTCATTCTATAGAAATTAATGGTAATGTTAAGGGTCTTTTGAGTTACTCAATTCATTATTACATATTGTATTTCAATGAATTTCTATTTTTTTGATTAAATATATTTATGTCAAGGGAAAATATTTCTTTCAACCAAAATAAAATTTAGTAAATGTATTCTAGTAATTTTTATTAAAAAAGGGGATATTTTTTAAACGTTATCATAACTGTGATTTTGACAGCAATGAATTCAGAAAAAATTCAAAAAAACTCTTTTCAGGATTGAGTTATCATTATATTTGAATCTTCTGTCAATTGTTATGTTTTATACTTTATTATAATACTTACCGTTTGGTATAATTTTATTTTTATATCCTTTGGTTTCTTTGGTTCTTGTTATGTGATATATTTAAGAGACCCATTATTTTGTCATGGGTTATTTAAGTTATGGTTTTGATTGTTATTAAGTGGAACACTAATATTTGGACGATTGTGGGCGGTGTCCTGTATCTCCCTCCAATTAATTTTTACAATATTATATCTAATTTGATAGTCAAACCATATGTAATTGTTTTTTCACATAGTTATGGGTATGATGAGTTTTCTCCCTTTTTTCAGGCGTAGACATGATGAGTTTGTTCACATAAACGTGTGCATAATGGTTTTTCTCACACATGTTTTTCTATGATTATAGATGTGCCAAAAAATCATGTTAATAAATTTATAACACATTTACAAGTTTTTTTATCATGTTATGAAATTTATCGAAACACATTTTATTCACAAGAAATACCATGTTTTAATGATTATAAATTTTCATGTATCGTACATCTTATTTCATGGTCATATGTTATATGTTTTTTATTTTATGTTTTTCGATGAAATTTTCATGATAGTATGTGCATCCATAATTTTTTTTGATAATCATACATGGTATTATGATATTTTTTTATATATTTATTTTTTCTTCATATTCTTCTAATACATATGATCTAATACTATATAATATGTATTTTCCCATAGTCTGTGTTTGAGCTTGCCCATTCTTTATATTTTCATTCCCCATATTAATAATATTATTAAATCATATGAGATATATAATAAAGGGTATAGATAATAAAAAATATGAAAACACATTTTTGATGTTTTGAAATGAGATTTTTATATAACTAATTTCCTAGACACTAAACCATTAAGTCCTTATTTTATGATCTTTATTTGTGATTCATTCTTTAGATCATGAGATTAATGTGTTATTTATGATATTTTTTTTGTGGTGATCTATTTTTGGTATCAAAGTAGGTTCTAGTTATTTTTAATATTAGTTTATTTATTTTCTGAATATTAGCTTAGAGAACATTAGAAAAAAAAACCCTAGATATAAGTTTAAGATATCATTTTTATTGTTTGTTTAAGTATGGATTATGTTGTTTTTATAGAAATATGTACCTTTAACGATACTACAGTGTGACATGTTTTTTAAATAGATTAATTTTGGGGTAAAAATCCCAAAAAGTGTTTTTCAAGTACATCTTCGCCATCATTATATTTCATAGTCAATAATCACTCATTGTTCACCCAGTTTGAGAGTCTGAGGTGATATTCTTTTGTTAATCATATTACCCTTACAATCCATTATGAAGGATTTGGAAATTTATCAAACTACATCCAATAGAAATATAATCTTTGATAAACTAGAATGAAACTTTGATATTCACAGGCTAATGTATAACATAATTTATGAAATCCTTATTTTATGTTTTATTTTATTTTTATGTACAATCAATAATTTAAGAATACAAATTCCCAATGTTCCTTTTAAAAAGGTAATGGTAGGAACTCAAAGAAACTAAGTTAATAATGGGTTTAAAGGCCACTAATGATATTGTAATGAATCCAATCTTACAATACCATTATTGGGGTTTACTTTATTATATTTTCACTATATACAAGAGATCATATCTCAATGGATTGAAACATTTAGTACACTTAGTAAACTAAATGGATAAATTATTTCTATTTTACATTAAAAATAAAAAAATAAAACATAGTGAGATTAATTTTTTTACATCCATTAACTCATTAAAAGATTACTCCTTCATATCATGAGGAAATAAAAAAACAAGTGTGAGCTAAAAGTTTCATTAAGGTCTACATATAGTAGAAACTATCTTGAGTAAATAAGGAATAATCAATATGTCATGTTAAATAAATAAACACATTCTATTTAATAAATAAATTGATTATGAAACACATCCATGGATAATATAAATATATTAATGTTACAAATAATTATATTAGAATTAATAATGAGGTAAATACATTATGGAGAACCACATTATTATATGTTGTGAAAAGCAGGATAAATCTAATCCTTTTTATTTAGAGGAGTTCTTAGGGAAAAAATTGTAGTTTATTATATTGTATGATCTCAAATAATTTTTTTGTCCACTATATTGGTCTAAGAATATGGTTTTTACACTCGGAAATTAGTTTTATGAAAGTTTTATCCATTGTAATTTTCACAAACTTTTTAATAATTAATTAATTAAATAAAATTTGTCTGTGCATGTTTGTTCAGTTTTATCTTTTAAATGAGAATAATATTTAGATTATATATCCATTGATGAATTTCTAATGGGGGGATTCACCTCTACTACAAAAAAATGACTAATAGTGGTATTTTTCTTAGATATGGTATCAGTTTAAACTTTCGCTATATGTTTCTGGAATAGTTTCCATAAAACTACAGCTAAATTTGGGGTGGGCATCTAACTTGTCTTCCATTATTTCATTTTGAAGTATTTTTTATAAAACATCACATAAAATTTTTTTATTGGAGGTTTTAAAATTTTTAGCAATGGTTTATTCTCCAACAAATGTAAAGTTTATAGTAGCGGTTTAAATTACTGTTATACAATGGGCATTGTTTAGGAGTATAATCCTCCACTACAAATATATAAACTATCACTAAAAAGTTATACCTAATATAGTGGTATTTAAAAACTCCATTAATAATTAATTTACATATATCAGTAATTTAAATTTCCTATATATATCACTTTTAAAAAATTAGATGCATAATCTGCATCCCCAAAATAGTTAAACAAAAAACAAACCAATTTGCATTCTCCAAGCCAAACCAAATTCAGTTTAATTTACATTTATATTTATATATATCAAAATTAATTAAATTTCATAAATAAAATAATAGAGAATATGAACTAAGACACTTATTAAACCCTAGGAAATTAATAAAATAAATCACCAAATGTCTACGAGAAATAGGATACCAAATCAAACAACAACTCAATATCTTAACCCTATCATATGAGAGAATTTGAAGTCCAAAACACCGATTAAACAAACAAAATCAATATAAAACCCCTTTTTCTTTCTCTCTTCAACCCTTTCTCAAAATGTGTATATATGAAAACCCATTAGATCTGGACAAAACCCATAGATCTTTAAATAACATCCCTAATCTATGGTTTCTATAAATATGAATTGAGTATATTTTGAAAAAAATTGTGAAGAATAATAATGATTTATCTATGAATAATGATTTCCTAGACCTAACACATTAATAACCATTAAAATATATATCCAAAAGGGTTGGGATCTTTACTATTTCCATGGGGAATACATAGGTTCAATAGACTAATCATGTAGGGGAATAATATGTCTAGTGACATTCATATTAAGTTTAATAAAATAATTTTTGAAAATTTCGTTTCGATCTCATGGTTTGGATGCACATTTTAAAAAGCTATCGACTGACCATGTGCCTATTGATATCTAATTGGGAAGCCACATGGTTCAGTGAAATAATTTCTCTAACTTTGTATAAACCATGTAAACTTCCATATCCCCAAAAAATCTCTAGATACATGTTATCTAGGAATGCCACACCGGTTGTCCTAACTATTCAGTAACAATGTTCATCCATATAAAATCACAGTATGTCCTAGAAATTAAACATAAAAAGCATAGATGTTAAAAAAATTGTAACAAAATATAAGTACATCAATGTGAACTCATGACTTGTTAATTCTCCTATCCATATCACATTTATATTCTACCTTAATAAGACATGTCATATAAAATACAATTTTACTACTCCCATATCATCAATTGTCATTCTCGCATCTTATGAGAGTTTATTCCTTTTAACCTCAACACATAGACTTGTATAAGATATTTCTTACACTAAATCATTTCCTATGAATCAGTAACCTAAACTGGTCACTTTATTATTTATATGCCTAATTCAAAAACTATGCATTCCCATTTTTTATCATGAGAGGGTTTAGGATCATACTTATAATGCTTTGAAACATGGAAAACATTGATATATGATAAATGAAATTTATAATATAAGTGATAAAATAGAATAATTCAAGGATTATAACGATTTAGGGAAGGAATTGGGATATAAAAAAGATGTGAAATATTAAGGATTATCGTGGGGGGGCTTTGGGTGGAAGTAAGAAATAAAATAAAGGGTTTAGGATAAGTGTATGATAAAAATCATGATTATTATAGAAATGTTCACGAAACCATCATATATTTTGTTAAAAATCATATCCAAATCCAAATTTAACCCTAATAACAATCAGATTAAAATTTATCAACATCCTATCCATCTCCATTTCCACTTCCTTCTACTAGCACATGCATGAAAATAAAGTTGAAAATGAAAAAAATGTTTTATATTTACATTTAAACATCAAACCAATAAAATTTTCGTGTACTACATTATTTTTATGGCGTGTGATTTACCACCTCAATACCATTCATTAATGAAATATCAGTGGGGATATATCCATTCATAATATTATATAATTTAAATAAATATTTTTGTAGAGCATCGACATTATCATCATTAATCTTTAAGTGAGACTCATGTTAATTATTTGTGTTACGCATTGCGAAAAAAATTGATCTATCTATATCGAGTTATGGAGTTACTACAACCCAGATTAGATTTTTTTTGAAATCCTTTATGGAATTCCAATTACCTTAGACCGTAAAATACCCAAATTCATCTTATTACTTGACAAGGATTCTATTTCTCAAGCACATGACCAATTTGGTTATCCCAAGAGACTGAGAAAGATTGTACATGATTGGAATTCCATTGTCATTTAATTTTAAATTATAAATAAAATATCAGTCATATTTGAAGAAATAAATATTAATATTGGGAAAAATTATTATAAGTTATATTTAATGAAATATTTATCCATATCCTACTGTAATTAGTAGGCACATTAACATAACTATAATCAGTTTTTGTATGAACATCCAACAACAGTTCTATTTACGAGTCGCGGTGCCCTAAATTCATTGACTGAATTAAAAAAATATAAATAAACAATTTAATATATGAAATAGATAATTTTTTTTAAAATATTTAATCTAATGAAAATATTACCAGTTTTAATCTATTTTTGGAAAAACACTTTGTCCCAGAAGTGTAAGGGATGATTTGTTTAACTTGAATTGATTCATTTTTTCTTGAAACATCATGAAATAAGGGACATGTAATTTAATGGTAATGTATAAAATGTCATATCCTTTCCATATTCATTTATATATATATATAGTGATATTAATATAATAGTATATATTTCAATACCACATGATTTTCATGGAGGTGGTAATCAATAAAAATATTGTGTTTCTATCTAAGTACCCCTTCGGGTACCTTATCATACAGATGATGATTTCTCAATGAAGTATCAATGAATTAATTCAATAAAATCTATTAAAATCCTTATTTTTTCTTACCAAAATATTTCAATGTCCACTTTCATATGATTAGTTTATAAATTGTAAATTGGAAAAGAATTATTACAAAGGGATTCATTTAAAAAAATAATAATTTAATAACAAAGTGACATTCAATTAAAAAATTATATATTAAAATTATCTTTATCTATGAATAAAAAAAATCATGTTTTCCAAGTATAAGTTACATTACTAAAATCTAAATAGGTAATCAGAAGAGTAAATAACACCTTTTCCAGCAATCCTAGAATCCAGGAAAGTAATCTTGTGGCATAATTAGTGGGGACCCCATAGCTATCAAATGCGAAAAATATCCTTAAAATGTTGAAAATTCAATCATCTGAATTGTTCATATTTCTATCTATAGTAACATAGTTTACTTATGTTATAAAAAATATTTATTACTATAAAAAATTCAATAAATTTATTCAAGTTAAAAATTGTACGTATAACATTTACCCTCTAATATCCTCATGAGATAACATGATCCATCACATCTAAAGAATTTCAATGGGGATCCACTATCTGAGATGTTTATGGGATGTTGAGGAAGGTTTTACCAGGCACATATGGAATGGAGGGTGTGAGATATGGTAAAGAGGGGAAAATAAAGGGTGTCTTGGATGTTATAGGGAGGGATACAAATAGATCATAATATCTTACTATAGCCTAGGGAACATCAACTGTGAGTCAGTTGGTATATGAGGAACACATCCTCATTATAATTCATGTTATTTAATTAAATAAAATTAACTTCAGAACAATTCATCCCCCAATTTTTGTACTAATTGCATTTATCCATGGGATTTATGGGGATAATAGAAAATACATACTCTTAACTGGTATCATGTCCATCTCTTAATTTACATCTATTTTACATTGGATCACAAATGAGAATTTTTAAATAAGATATATAAAATTCACAAAATCATGATATGGTGACTAATAAACACACATTGTAAATCAGACATCTCAATTTCATTCACCAATTACAATACATCCCATTTAATTAAAAATAATCAATAATAACTCATTTGTATAACATAACATCAAAAATTAAAAACTTGACACCAAATGGAAAAAACATCCATGTTGTTGTTTTACATGTTTAAAACACAATATTTGTTTAAAAATGAGATTTAATATATATATAAAATGAGTTGAATTAATAATTTTTTTTCTAGAAATTTATAGAATTGAAACATCACTGAAAACATCATTAAAAAAATATAAAATCTAATGAACATATCAATGACTCAAAATCGTGATCACAATAAAAAATAAAATATATATTCTGAGGACATACAACTATAAAGTCCTTATATAAAGAAGGAAAAATAATAAAATTTAGGAAACCCAACATCATAAATATTATTTTTTCAAAAAGAATTCTAACAGTCCATTAATTTAGTAAAAACCCCTACGTACATTTTATAAAAATATTGTGTGTGCTAATTTATTATTGAAGTAAAATTTTGATTAAGTTATGAAGTTACCCTTATAAGTAAAAATAAAAATCATGGAAAATATTGACATACATTGAAAAAATAATCATAGATACATTATATTACCATTATTATTCTAATTAACATTTTCTAACTTCCATGAACATGAGAAAATAGAATGGGGTAGTAAAATTAAGTATACTAACTTTTTTGGAAAAATGGGTTAGTAACTCTTTATGGTTAGGTGTATGTTTTCAAGTGGTGTAAATTATTTATTTATTTTATAAAAACCCCAAATAAAAAAAATATCTTATTAAGACTAATTGTAATCTTATTTAAGTGATGAATGCTAAAAATAATTTAAAACTTTTAATTGTATATGATAGATATATACCATCATTTTTAGGCATACATTTAATTTCATGAAGATATCAAACCAATGTTATCAAATGTTCTAGGTCCCTATATATGGGTTAGAAACATATTAGTTGTTTTTAAAATACAAATTTTTATAATATAAATTAATATCATAGAATTGGATTCGTCTATCCAAATATAAAATTCACTAAACCTGATTAAAAAAATATTATTCTTATATATCTAGAATGATGTGACATAGAAAAACTCTAAAATAATATGATTTTAATAAATAAAGAAGTATAAAATCGGAAAATTATAAATTAATTGGATAAATACTAGATATAAGAAAACCAAACACAAAAAATATGCTACCCTGTTCTTGATATATCAGAAGCTAACTAAATTTAATTTAATCAAACAAATTCAACAAAATTTATAATGTCCTTGGCCAAAAATTCTCCACTTGAATCACAATAAACAAAATAAATGTAATTTAACCAATCAAAACCTATATAAATTTAATAAAATAAAATTATACCAAACTAAATCAATATTGGGTAAATGCAATTTTTTCATGATTATTCATTTTCATGTATCCATTAAATTATTTCATGTTAACATGTTATATGTTTTTACCATTTATGTTTCTTTAACATTATATTTATGATATTATATAGCTCCATAATATTTTTTTTTCATAAATGGTCTTATAAAATCTTATTTAGATATTTATTTTGTCGTTATATTCTCTAGAATATAATTATTAAATAATTTTTGAAATTCCATTTACATTACTAAAAATTTGAGCTCACCCCTTAATTATTATTCCATTCCCCATGTTATGTATACGATCACATTATTTTGATGTCTATGAAAGGTTTTAGAGGAGAAAAAATATGTATTTTTTTCAACTATTTTAAAATGAGAAGTTTATGCTACTAAATTCCAAGACACTAAACATTTCGGTCCTTGGATTATGAAACTATTGTCTAGTGTAATATTTATAATTTAAGATTAATTTATTATTTATGTTATGAATATCTTGTGTCACTATATGGTTTCCATGACCTTTATTTCAGGAGATTTGAAAAGGTACTCAGGTCCTGTTATGATAGGTAATGGATAATTTCTTAATACATATGGTCTATCATGGTATTTTTAGGAAATATTTTAAGGTACTCAGTGAGAAAAATATTTTACAAAATATTGCAGTCTTGCATAGATATGTATGATTAATAAAAAGGATATGTAAGGCTTATATTAGTTCACATGAGTATAAATAAGGGTAATAATATTTGAAATGATTTGTATATATACCAAATACACACTATAATATGCAAGAGTAACTACAAGTTTCAAACGAATATGTAATAGTTAATGTGCTACAATATTAGTGTACCTATAGAAGTGAAAATAGATCTATAAAATATTGTGTTATAAAATAATCTTTTTTAAAATTAAATAATTAATATAGAAGATACATCTAGTTGATTTGACAAATATTACTTGATAATATATAAGTCTAAACCTATATTCCTATTAGATATGTTATAGTAAAAAATCCATATTTAGGAGTTATCTGTTAATGATGTTTAAGATATTATAGAAGTTAAATATATATGATTTTTCACAATTTTCTTATGTTTAATTTTTGGAATAAATATCACATTTATTTGAATAAAAATGATTCTAGAAAATAATAATGTAGGTGATAATTAAAGAAAAATTATATCTTGTGATGAGGGTTTCCATGTTATAAATATAAGTATCATTTTGAAATGATATTTCTTTATGAAAACGCGCATTATAGTTTGGATTAAAAAATTATGAATTTTGTGGAAGTTTAAAATAAGAGAAACCCTAAGTCTCTTATGAAATTAAATAAATATGAAATTGATAAAGATTAAATTATATTTATAGATTTGATCTCATTTCTAAGGAGGAAAGAGTTTTCTATATTAAAAATATTTAAATTTTGTTCATGTGGTCCAATGAATAAATAAAATAAGTAGAAGAAAATGAAAATATAAATAAAGTAAGAGAAATTGATAGTGTATTCTTGTGAACAACTTGTGCATTAATGGAAGAGAGTGAGAAAAAAAATATTGATATTATGGACATAAAATACAATATATTAATTAAAAATAATTATCATGGATTTAAGACTTGTAATACCTTGAAATTTTAGTATAAATTTTCATTTAATTAAATACCATGTATAATGGATTTCTCTAAACACAACAAAAATATTAAACAATCTATAAAATAATAAATGAAAATTTTTAGTAATGTTTTTAAAAAATTAAACCTCTTCTTAAAAAATGATAGAAATCAATTACAATTTCATACATTAAGAGGATATATAATTAATATGCTCAAATGATAAAAATTATTATTTTTATCAAATAATAGTTTTTTAGTGTTGTAAATTTTAATCAAAGAAATAAAATTGTCCAGTTTTATAATATTATCATATATGAAATAAAATATTAACATTCTTTAAATTATAATTTTTTTAAATAGTATTATGAAAAATTAAAAATGATATTTTTTAAATAATTTTTTTTATTATAGTTAGTGATTTCATTTAAAAATAAATTTATATTTTTTAGAACTTTAATTTTATATTATGAAAATAATTTTTTAATTAATCATGTAAGAAGTATCATAGGATGATTTTTTGAGATTTTTCCTAAAAATTTTGAATTTCGGAGTGAATAGGGAAATATAGATATTTTACAGATATTGTAAATTTATGAAATCTTCATAATGTAAAACTGATTTTAATTTTTTGGAAACATTTTTTCTATAAAATGATATTGATAAATTTAAATTATTCATTTATAAATATAATAATGAATTCATAAAATCCATGTTTAACATTTTCTAAACTTAAGGAACATTTTAGACTAATAAAATCTTCTTTTGGACTTTTTTATTTAACTTATAATCTATTTGGTGGAATTATTTAACTCTAATTATAAAATCCACATAAATATTATTTATTAAAAATAAACTAATTGAATATATATAAATTAACAATATTTATAATAAAATCACAATAAAAATTTTTATGATTAAAAATACACTTTTTATAAACACGGCCTTTAAGTGTAATGTGAAATAATATTAAAATTAATTTTATCAAACACTATAAATTTTATTTGATAAAATGATTTCTAAATTTTAAATAAGAATGTTAAAATTATGTAATAAGGGTATTTTCATTTATAATGATAAAAATTAATCACTAAAGTTAAAATTTTATTTACCTAGGTAAAATTAAATAATGGTAAAAAGGGTATAATCGTGGTTCAAAGTCCCAAAAAAGTTAAATACATGTCCTCAAATGTGTTTATGAGATATTTATTGACCATACCTCATACCCACTAAATTATTTTTCCTTATCGTATATTTTTTACCCATTAATAGAGGCTACTCCTTTATAATAGATGAATATTTCAATTTTTAATGCCCCTTTATTGATGGAAAATCACGATGTACTCTATTTTAAAGATTTCATCCAATAAAAAACTATAGTTATCAATGTGAGAAATAATATTTTCATAAACTATTTTCTATTTTATATATCTCTTAAATATATAAATTTATCATTCTTATATAATAAAATAATTTTTCTTTTCATAATGAATTTTATTATTTTAATTGAATAAAATTTATCATCATTTTCCCTTTTCCTATAGAAAAATGGGAAGTCCATTTGTTCGTACATGTGTAATACTGCCTCGACGAAGCAACCCATTTATTTTTTCATAACAAAATTACATGGGTAGATATAAATTGGAATTTAATGAATAAATAGTAAATTTTTTAATTATTTATTTTTATAAAGGTTTAAATCATTTTCTATGTTTCCCTCATTCTATGGAAAACAAAATAGTCATATGAGTATACGTGAGGACTACCGCCTTCATGGAAAGACATATTTTTTTTCATAACCACCATACTTGGATGATTATAATAAATACTAAAATGAATTAAACTGATGTGTATGACATTATTATGGTTCCTAAAGGGTTATATTATTATTTAATTCATTTGTAACATATAAATTTTTGTTTGTCAGAAAATTTAGTGAAATAAGCTCATCGTTAATTCCTTTTTCATGAATCATAACAAATATTGTCATAGAATGGAATTTATATTTATAAATATTTGTGGATAATCTATTCTAGTACATTGGATAATAATTTATTGATGGAATATTTCTCAAAGAAAGATAATTGACATTCAGATTTTAAATATTGCATAATATAATCAAGATCAGTGAACCTATGGCTATGAGAATAAACTATAACATAGTAATAAGTGTATGAAAAATGATTAGAATTAAATTTTGAGAAATGTAATATATATTTATAGTGTTATAAAATAAATTATTTTGAGAGTTATGTTTTTGTATTAGAATTTATAGTGTTTTTTACTAGTAGGGAATAAAATGCAAGGGGTTCATCTAAAATTTACTTCTTTGAGACATGGTTTCTAATATACCCCGAAAATTATTTATATAGTTTATGTGTTATATCCTAGAAATTTTATATCATGATTATTTATTTATTCATTTAATTTATAGTATCATTTCATGTTTTCTTATTCAATATATTTTGAATTAGATATTATAAAAACCATAAGGTGTTTTCATAACACATCTTCTTTTCATGAGTCATAATTATTTCCCTTTGATGATAAATTTTGAAGACTATTTTCTTATATTCTATAATTATATTATAATTATTTAACTCATTTATAAAAAATAACATTATTATATTTTTTTTAAATTAAATTGGATAATTGTAAGAATATTTCACATTCCCTCCAAATGAACTCATTTTATTCATTATCTATATTTTCAATTCTCATTAATTTAATTTTTAATTATTTTGAAATAAAATTTTATTATGGTAATTTTTAATTTTCTTTACCACTTCTGAAATTGAATATTTATCACTTTTTGAAAATATTGGGTTTTATAATGCTATTTTAAAAAATATTGAAAAAAATTTTCTATTAAATATTGTATATTTTATCTTCCCCACTATAGTTTTAAGAAAGACTTCATGTTTTTTTAAATAGTCAAATAGTTCTGATTCTTTTTAAAATAAATTTTTTCAAATTTTATCACATCTCTTTTCTGAAAATTATATCATAATGTGACAAGTATATTAAACTTTTATAACTATGGTAAGATATATTTCTAAAAACTAATTTATGGTTTCATTCACCATTATGGGAATTCTTCTTTACAAAGATTCCCTTACATGTTTTCAAATGATTTTCGAATTAAATGTAGTTCATATTGGCATTAAAAAGAGAGGGATATATTGCTATATTTTTTCAAAACAAAAATATTTTTATATTAAATTCATGATTTGAAAAGGTATTTTAAATTATTGTGTTGTTAAAAAATAATACATAAAAAAATTTCCATCCCATTGATTTTTTTTGAAAATATTTGTCTTATAAAATTTATTTTTTGAAAATACATTTTTTAAAGGGTAATTGATAGTTTTATTAAAGTATTTCAATTTAATGAAATAATTTTAAAAAGATTTAAATGACATTAAAAAAATTATTTCTCCTAGTTTTTAAGGTGATTTATTAAATAACCTTAAAGTGATGTTTTAAATCTATTTCAGCTTACTTTAATGTTCATTATGTTAAACATAGGTTATATTATGATGATTCTGTCAAAAATATTTTTGTAGTTGGATTATGTAATTTTCAAGAAAATTATTTATTAAATTTATATCTTTTCTATAGTGACTCGTGCTTTTCAAAACATTGACATTACATTAAATTTGCGAAATACATAAAAATTACATAAAAAGATTCCCAGAGACCATAGTTGGTATAGTTACCTTGGAAACATGGAAACATAAAACTGATATATAAGTTATCAACAACATCTCCCACAAGGTTCTTATTGGCTAGCACCCTTATTCAACATATAAATCATATTACATATCCTCATAACTTGGGGGAAATGAAACATAAAAAGGGGTGATCTAAATTTCCCAGTAATGGTAAACAAGGGAGACATGTAATCTTAATCTTGTGCATAACAGTATGATAATGTGATCATGAAAATATAAGATCATGCCCAACATATCAAATATCATGGAAAAAAGATTGGAAGTTTATAAGACATGAATCACAATGAAATTAAAAGAATAAAACATGATATAATAACATAGGAATAAGACACGATATTATGGAAAAAAATAATCATATACTGATTTTCATAGTATCCAACGCATCACTACCGAGACCTTCTTAGTGGACAGAGTCCTTTAATGAATTGGGTAAGCCCTATTCCAGCCTTGTATTACTAAACCGAGTGACCCCCATTCCAGCCCTGTATTACTGAACATATTAACCCTCATTCTATCCCAGTATTACTAAACCATGTAACCCTCATTCCATCCATATTTTATATCATTATATATAAATATTTACCTAATGCATTGGAAGGATATATAGATCCCACCCATAACATAATGAAACCATACATACAAGTGCCACAAGATTGAAAATAATCATAACATAACCCATGAAATAAAATAGGTATCATAAATATGTAAACATATCATAACCTATTGAAAGATTTAGGTTTCATAATCATTTCATCATAACTCATGAAAAATCGATTTTGAAAAGAATATAACCTGTGAAAGAGAAACGAGCTTTATAAACATCATTCCATAAAAAATAATTGATTCAAAGAAAAAATATGAATTTAAACATTGAATAATTTCCTCATCAAAGAATGAGTATTCAACAATTGGATTTATCTTTGATTTAAATAATTTTGTATTATCTTTTAAAAACATTTCTTGAGGAAAATATCCTTTCTTCTATGAAAAATGATTTTTATGACATAAAACCTTTTGAAAACAATTTTCTTGGAAATTAGATTTGAAAAATTATAATTGAAACTTTGAAAACAATAAAACATTGTTAAAATCTTTTTTTTCTTGAAAATTATCTTATATTATCTTTTCAAATCATTTCTGAAAACATTTTTGAATATAATGTTTTTTAATACAAAAAGTTTCAAAACTAATAAAGAGACAGTTAGATTTTACATAAAAACATTATCATGAGTACAAAAGAGTTTATAAAAGGGACTAAAATCTGAATGTACCTGTATAAAATAAATGAGAAGGAAAATCATGAATATTCTTGGGATATGGATCATAATATTTCATCAAAGTAAGCATAAACATAAACAATCTTGAAAAGTGATGATATTGTCTCAATAAACTCTTATTACTTGGTAACATGGTATCATAATCACCATGTAAGAAAATAAAATTAAATGAAGCTTAATATATCATGAAATACATATAATCATGATATAAAATGTAAAATGGATTTATATACACCTCGATGAAGAGATTAGTTGTATAACAAAACACAAATCTCAAAGATGGAAAATTGAGACAAAACTATTTAACAATTTGGGAACTTTTGAATGCTAAACCCCATGAACTATAGATCATAAAATGGGTATGTGAATAATCAAATTAAAATATACATATAATATAATCATGGGTAGTATATACATCAGAGAATAAAAAATATTGACAAACATAGATTTTCTCTCACAGAAATTAGAAGTGATATAAAATCCCCTAACATTGTGTATTGACTCTCTCCATACTCATAAAAGATTCATTTATAATAAATATATGTTTATTATACAAATTTTACATAAGAATATTATTATATATATTTCCATATATAGTTTTATTATGACTGTATGTTACCTACTTGTTAACAATCCTTTTTTAATATTTCACATTGGGTAATATTCGCTTTGTTCTTCGCATGTGTCTTAATTTTTTATATCATTGGTCCTTATAATTATATAATGATCCCATAATGTAAACCATATTATAAATATTAGTTATATATATTATATTTTTATGATAATAATATTTATAATATAGGATTATTAAATAGAATACACCAGTCATGGAAACGGTAATCTGTACGTACGCATGAATGATGTTTCTATTTTTATTCTCATATTGAAAGAAATTATGTAATTTTCAGATATATATATATATATAAATATATATATATATATATATAATTATTCCATAAGTATTATTTTTCTTTTAAAAAAAAGATGGTGACATGAATTGGCTTCCCAATTCATGCCCCCTATGGAGTTTATTAAAATCAAAATGTAGAATTACAAACACGAGGTGTAAAGAACATACACCAGCGGGGAGTTATTGGGAAATCAGGTAAGGAAGATCAAACATCCCAAATTCAAAAAATAAAGACTGTCAAAAAGTAGGCAGCATGACCTTCTTTCAAGCGACCAGGTGTGCCATCCATCTATAGCTTTCCATAGCCTTCAAATCCAAAGGATGGCCTTCCTTGAGAGCCACATAAAAATAACGATGTATCCAAAAATCAAACTATTAATCCAATGCAGACCCAAATCCACCTCACATCATGAAAAGATCCATCCAAAGTAAATCATGACCAAGACGATAAAAAGGTGACAACCTGGAACAAAAACCAGTCAGCAATCAACCAGCACCCCTCAGCTGAACTCCAATACCCGAAAGAGGATTCAAAGTATTGAAAAATCCAAATAAGTAATATTAATAAAAGGAGAACAACTTTAAAGGGAGAGATCTTCTCAAAATGAAATTCAAACATCAATACATGCAGAACCATACTAGAAAAAATCCCAAGGAGTCATCTTTAAACCATCATCCAGTACAAAATGATGAAAACAATAAAAGGTCCAACTGAAGAAAAAGTATGGAAAAATCAAGAACCAGCCCAAAAAACATCTCGTAGAGTCAAACACAATCAACTAAATATGACAGCCAATCCAAAAAGTAAGAAAGTCAACAGAAACCAATCAAATCAGAAGAATCTGAAATTCTGAAGGATCATAGAAAATGATTGTGATAAAACAACTAAAACTGCATTCCAAGTAGACTGAAAAACATCATAAACTGAAAAGGGACAACGATGAAGTCAAGGAGACATAGGAATCTTTATACTTTCATTGAAAATAAAACGTTTTATGTTGTGATATTGTTTAGTAGAGATCACGCCCTATTGATGTTCTTGCTGGGAAATTTCATGTTGCCTTTCCATATGTTTGTTCCAATCCTGGATCTCTTTCTCTGTGAAATGCCGCGAGAAGTAATATAAAAGGATGTTCGATTAATCAATCAGAGGTTTTTCTTGCACTTTTTCAATAGATTCCCTCTTGGAAGCATCAAATGATCTAGTAACAATGGTCCTTTCTGTATTTGAATAGTCTCTACATCTCCTTGTTTTATTCAGATGTAGAGTGATAAATCCGTCCAAATCCACCATAGGTTTTTTTTCCTTTATTGGAAATAGACATTAAATAGGACTCCTCAGTTTGTCTAGGTTTATCCTCTTCCTTAACTGAGGAGTCATTGGAATCTGAAGCATCAATATGATCCTTACCATCATCCTTTTGAGACTTTTTGTGATCATTCCATTCATCACAAGTAATTGGATCCAGGCAATCAATTTCTCTCTTTTCATTTGAGTGAGAGGGATGATGCTTAATGGGTTATTCCTTAGTGAGGGGAGGGGCATCAGTACTGTCAGGGACAAAATTTATGAAATCTGATATTTCTTTCTCAGGGGTTTGTGTTTTCTCCAATCCAATCTTATTTTCAAAGTCTTCCTTTTTATAGCTATTAGAAGGGCCATCTTCAGCACTCTTTTCAATCAAAATGGGCTTCCAAATCTTAAGAAAAACCTTACTTTTACCAAACATGTTAGTTGGATGGCCTAGTCTAAGGCATTTGTGACAATAATCAGGTAGCCTCTCATAGAAAATCTCCTGAAAGAAACCCAGTTCACGACTCTGAATCCATATGTGTGAGCGCAAGTGTTGTGAAACATCAATTTCTATGCATATTCTAGAAATAGATGGCATTGAAATGGATTTTGTTGCTGAACCTAACCTTAATGGATTGATAGTAAGACTATAAATAGGTAATAGGGATTCTTGATTGTACAAGTGAAGGGGTAATTCATGAAAACCTACCCACACTTCCTCAAACGAGATTATCGTATTAACACTAAATGGAAAGAAAGATGATTTGTGTTGTAAAAGAAATAAATAAACATAAATAAACATTAAATATAATATATTATATATATAAAAAGATTTTAAATCATAATAGCAACTATGAGTGGTGGTAAATGAGAAATTAACAATCATCAGTTCGTGATGCAATGGTTCTCCTTACACAGAAACAATATGTTCAACATCAATTAGATAAAGGTGGGTATAATTTTGGGTTAGCCCACTTTTGTAAAAAAAAATCCTACTATATAGTGGATACTAGTTTTTTCACATATAAATAAAACAATGAGATTGGAAGGGATGAAGAAGGGAAATAAGGAATTGATCTTGAGAGAAGATGTTACCTCTTCACTGGGAAACTCATTTTGGTTTGTTACAAAAGGATTCCTTGATAATATTTCTACCCAAAGAGAGGCTTCAAGGTATAAGGGAGAATGTTTTAGAGGAATCATGGGCAGATCATGGATGAGATTAAAGGGTTTGAGTGGTGTGATAAATGGGTAGAGGTATTGGCCTTTTATAGGGAAGGAAAATTACTCACTTGGAATTTTCTAAATATAATTTTGGTGTGCACATTATCTTACCAAAAAAAAGTATTAAAAACCAGAAATACTCAACAATGGAAGCTGTATTGACTAAATATGGACATAAATTGGGTGTTTTTCATTTGTATTGGTCGTTTTGGGTTTTCAATTTATGGTTTAGTACTTTATTAACATAATTTTTCTTTTGATCGATGTAATTAGTTTTAATCACAATCACTATTATTTTTTGTCAAAAATATAGTTGAACATATTATAAATTATATAATATTATGATTCCAAATATGGAATAAATTTTTCCAAATTCTAATCATAGAAGTGGAAGAAATTATTTTAAAATTAATCCTCCTGTATGGATGACACTTTGGGTTTTTATAGTAAAATGGATCAAAAATTTGCTATGTTTTTACGTCCAATTTAATTATGGAATTGGTTACAATGAAAAAATTGGATTAAATAATTAAAATATTACATAATTCCTATTTTAAATCAAATTATAACATATTTTAGAATTATAAATATATTAAATTAAAAAATTACTTTTGAATTAGAACCCAGTATTTTTCACTATTCATGTAAAAATGAAGTTAGAAAAATCCCAAAAAACCACAAAAAATTGATTTCAATATTCTAAATTAAGAAATTAGGTTTATTTTATGAAATTAAATTCCTAAATGTGTCTAAAATTAATTTTATTATAAGGAAATTAAAAATAGTTTATTTGAGAAAATGAAATTTTTAAATATAGAATGACTTTACCATAAATCATATCTTTTATTATCAATAAGTTTTATTAATATAAAACAATTATAAAAAATATTTTAAAAGTAATTATTACTATTTATATAAGTAGTTTTAACTGATAGGTAATAATTGTCTTATTTAAATAATTAAAACAATAAAAATATTTGTTTCTTAGAAACATAGTGTTGTGTGTATCTTACGCTAACTCAGTGATGCGTGCATCGTACAACAACTCGATGATATGTGTAATGTACAAAAAGTCAATTTTCTGTGAAAGGAATATTTGACTTATTTTATTGAAAGATATAAATTAAAATTTAAATTATTTGAAAAAAGGTCCATAAAAACTTGGAGTGTTTCATTCCACCTCCCATAAAATGAATTTCTCATTCAAAATTAATCATTCGGTTAAAAAAACGAGGGCACTTATTCTTCATTATATCCTCAGGTTCCCATATGGCTTCCATTAACTATGGATTTCTCCAAAAAACTTTGACTAGGTAAAGGGTCTTGAGTTGTAGAACTTTTTCTGATCGGTCCAAAATTTCAACAGGATGCTTCTTGTAAGAATGATCATACTCCAGCGGTGTTACATATAAGTTCAGTACAAGTGAAGGGTCATGTATTTACTTCATCAGGAGTGATACATTGAACATATAATAGACCTGAGAGATATTTGCGGGAAGTTTCAAGTGATTATCAACCTTCCCGATACAATCATGAATTTCAACGGGGCCGATATACCAGTGGATTAGTTTCTCATTCATCCAAAATAGCATAACATTATTCTAGGGTGAGACTCATCGAAATACCTTTTCACCAACTTTATATTCTTAATCATACAAATGTTTATGAACATAAATTTTCTAGCAGATTTTAGCTTCCTTGATATACTACTGAATGACTCTAACCTTCTGGACCATTTCTTTAGTGATATCAGGTCCCCATAACTTTTTTTCTCAATCCCCAAACCAACATGTTGGAGCTCTATTTTTCTTCCCATAATGGGATTCATACGGTTCCATCTAAATTCTTGAGTGAGATCTATTGTTGTAGGAAAACTCAAACAGAGGAATGTATTGATCCCAACCACTTTTGAAATCTAGAGAACAAGATCTCAACATATACTCTAGGGTTTGAATTGTTCATTAATATTTTCCATATATCTGAGGATGATAGGATGTGTTGAACCTCACTTCTATTTTTTTTATTTTCTAATAACTATTCTAGAACATTGAGGTAATCCTTGGATCCCGATATGATACAATAGAATGTGGTACTCTATGCAACCTTACAACTTCCTTAATGTAGATCCTGGAAAGCAGTTCAAGATAGAAATATTATATGATGGCAATGAGGATTCATGACTTAGTATGGAGATCAACTACTACCCATAGAGAATTAATCCCTTTAGGGGTTCTGGGTCTTCGAACAGAAAAATCCATAGGGATTTTCTCCCCTTTTCATTCTGGTATGGGTAATGGATGCAATATTCCTTTAGACATTTGTCTTTCAACCTTTATATGCTAGCATACCAAACACTGGGATACAAACTCCATGATATCTCTCTTCAAATCATCCCACTAAAATTATTATTTTATATCCCTATACATCTTCATACTTCCATGATGAATAAATAATGAATAACTATCAGCTTCATCAAATATCTCCTTTATTAAATCTAGAATGGAGTGAACACATACAATGTTTTGGAACCTTAAAATTTTATCCTAATCATTGTTAAACATAGGTGCATTTCTAACCTTATTTTTCATTTCTTCATCTTCCTTTGGCACCTCCTTAATCTTCACTTGGATATAAGGTTTAACATTCATTTGATAAAGATATGATTTTACACCCTCCTTAAGGATTTAATGATCCTCCATTTACAAATCCATAAATATTTGACCTTTTATGGTCCTAATCATATATAAGATAGAATGATATTTTTGACTCAAAGCATAAGCCACCTTGTTCTCTTTCCCAGACTAGTAATTTATTGAGCACTCATTATCCTTTATCACCTTTAAATATCTTATCTGACATATTTTCAACTTCTTATATGTTAATATATATTTCCTACTTGTATGATCAGTATATACTTCTCACATTTTCCCATAAATATAAAGCCTCCATATCATTAATGAAATGATTACTGATGCTAAATCCAAATCATGAGTTGTATAATTTCTTTCATGAATCTTCAACATTCATGAGGAATATTCTAAAACTGTATTATTTTTCATAAGAATGAATCCCAATCCCTTCCTAGATGCATCACTATAATTTACAAACCCATCTCCACTACATGGTAATGTAAGAACTGGTTCACTAACCAACCTTCATTTTAGTTCCTTGAAATTTTCATCACATTTGATTGGCCAAAGAAGCGTAACACCCTTCCTAGTAAACCTTGTCATAGGATTAGATAGTAATGCAAAATTATAAAAAAATTGTTTATAATATCATGTTAAATGAATAAATCTACAGATCTCAGACACTGTGGTTGGTCTAGTCCATCTTTCAATAGCCTCCATCTTTGATGGATCTACTATTATACCATCTATTGAGATTGTGTGACCCAAAAATGAAACCTTTTTCCGCCGAAATTAAAAAAAATTAAAATTTTCATATATATTATCATCCCTTACATGATTTAGTTCAATTATCAAGTCATATTCATCCTCTTTCTTAATCATTGAATAGATAACAATATCATCTATAATGACTACCACAAATTGTACGAGCTAATCTCTATTGACACTATTCATTAAATCTAATCAGATAATAGGGGAATTAGTAAAACCAAAAGGAATCAATTTATATTCATAGTGATCTTACCTTTTATTGAATTTTTTATTGGGTATATCCCCCTTTTCAACCCTCAATTGATGATAACCATAATGATGGTCAATATTGGAAAAGAAATGAGCTCTACTCAGTTGACCAACAAGTCATCAATATGGGAAAGAGGATACTTGTTCTTGATTTTGATATTGTTCGACTCCTAAAAATCAATGTAGATTCACATTAATCCATCTTTCCATTTGACAAAAAAACCAGTGCACCCAAGGTGACACACTTGCATGATAGAATTTCTTATCAAGGTTTTCTTAGAGTTTCTTCTTCAATTCATGCAAATTGATCAGGTCCATTCTATTAGTAGTTTGAAATGGGTGTGGAACAAGATATATGTTCTAACAATAACTCAACTTAACATTTTGGTGGAAGACTAAGAAATTATTTTAGAAATACATCCACAAAATCCTAAACAACATGAATATCATTGATTTCAGTCTTCTCCACAACTATTTGAGATATAAAACCCTATTTATTGGCAATTAAGACCCGTACACTGGATGTAATCTCCACAAGAAGGTTAGAATTATCATAACATTGATGTATGATCATAAGAGGGTTTTAAATATCGAAGGTAAAATCCCTTCAATGAAAATTGATGTCAGATTTATGTAAAAAATCCTATCTATACTAAATATAACATCAAATTTGACCAAAGGATGAATGATAAGATTTAAAGAAAACACATTCCCACAAACTTCAATTAGAGAGGAATCAAAGACTTGAGATTCAATAATAATACCATTATGGGTTTTCCCTATTAATTAAACCTCTAATTTTTTTAAAGAATATTGACACCCTTCAAAAATTCATTAGATATGAAATAGTTTGTAGATCCAAAATAAAAAATGACATTAGAAGTTATAGATTGTATGGTAAGTGTACCATTCATCACAATGTTATTGCACCCCCTCATCAGATATAGAAATTTCATGAGATTTCCCCTAATCCCTTTGCATAAGAGGTTGTTTAATTCGATCATCAATACCAACCCTTGGGGATCGACAGTGGTTAGAATAAATACCATTCTCTGTACAATTAAAGCATTGAATCATGGGACGTACATTATATGTGGGTTTTTACCCATTAGTGTTTGAGATGACTTCTTCTCATCAGCTTAGTAATCAATTGAATAATGTCCTTCCATTCAAAACATAAACCATTTATTATACCTCTTACGTAATTTCCATACATTCTTCTTACAATACTTAGATCATGAAGGAATGTTCATATTCATTTATTCATTGTTTTTATAGTTTCCTTTCAACAATATTTTCCTCTTATTGTCAAAAACATGAGATTGATATGTGAACCCAACCTCTATTTCAATAATTATTTCACAATGCACAACATCTTCATATCTACAAAATTATCTTATTTCAAACACCCATCGGAGACTTGGAGTTAATCCAAAAAAGTACCTATCAAATTTAATTTAGTGATGGATGATAATTCCAAAATCATACCTCACAAGTCTCATGAAGTTAGCCTTGTAGGTACCAACTAACTCATTATCCATTTCCTTTAAATCAAGGAACAATTTCTCCATCTTGGAATGATGAATTTGAGGAAAGTATTTATTGAAACATAAGTTCTTAAACTCATCCCAAACCATGGATTCAAACTCATCATGCAGCCTCATATTCTTGGTTAGTTCCCGCAAATAATCTACTTTGCCTTCTAACCAATAAACATCCAGATTGAATTTATCATGCTCTGAACACTGAATAACGGAGAATATATTTTCAATTGTACTAATACATTGTTCAGAAATTAGAGGATTGGGAGAACATATGAAACATTCTGGATATTGAATCATGAACAACTCAATGTAATCTTGTTCCCTTTCTCATTTGGAAGTCCACCATGATTCATATATTGATAATGTTGTGTGAGTATAACAGTGAGGTTTTTCATTCCAGGTCCCATAGAATTCAGTTTTTTAGGAGGAAAATCATTGCTTTGTATGTTGAAATCACCATTGACATTGTTTCTTCCGGTTCCATCCAATGACTAAAACCAAAATCATAGAGTGAGGAACCACATAATCATGAAAAATCACTTATAGGATGTCTAACATATGACATATTCCTTAATCTATGACACCTTATGTTTATAAAAGGTTATTTATAGCCAACTTAGGTTTAAATCCTTCATTATGGTTCATTATTTGTTTCTGAATTCCCAAAGAATATCCCTCTAGAGTGTCAAACTTAGTGCGCAACAAGTCCCATTGTTGTGTACCACAGTACCCCAAGTCAAGCCCGGAAAATCATTTCGGAGTTGTTACCCTTAGGTAATTATATTACAGATCTACATCCACTTATTGTATCGAGATAGAGATGTATTTCTAGAAATCACTCACTCTATCCTTCATCAATATTCTAGGGCATTTTCCTATATTTGACTCAAACCTATACATATCCTTGGACATGTCCTTAGGGTTCTTTCTAATGTTTTCTCATCCTAGTTTCCAATGTTTTACTATACCTTTGATTTGATACCATATATAGCGACCCACACTTCTCAAAACATTTAAATTATATTAAATTTAAAGAATAATTAAACCTTATATAAACATATTCCCAAATACTATAGTTTGTATACTACCTTGGAAAACATGGAAACATAAAAGTGTTATATAAGTGAGCTAAAACGTCTCCCAGTAGGTTCTTCATGAATAGAAACATTTTTTGAAAAATCATGCATAGTAAATATCCTCATAAACTAGGGTAATGGAAACATAGAAATGGGTGAGATAAAATTCTTAGTAATGGTAAATAAGGGAGACATGTAAGCATAATCATGAACATAAGGGTATAATAATGATATCATTAAAATAGAAGACCATACCCTACATATCAATGATCATGGAAAAAAATATTGGTAGTTCATATGAAATTTATTATAATGAAATAATGATCATAATCCATGAGATAATAACATAGGAATAAGACATGGAATTTTGGAAACACATAAGCATATATTGATTTCTATTGTATGCAAGGCATCACGGACAGTACCATCTCATTGGAAAAAATAAATTACTGGACTACATAACCCACATTCCAACCCTGTTTTATTGAACCAAGTGACCCTCATTTTATCCCTATATTACTAAAATTAGTAACCCTCATTAAATCCCTATATTAATAAACTGATTAACCATCATTCTAGTCCCATTTTATCTCATGAGATATAAATATTCATCCAATGCATTGGAGGGAGATATAGGTCCAACCCATCACATAATTAAGGCATACATACATGTTCCGCAAGATCATAAATAATCATATCATAATCTATGCAAATAAATGGGTATCATAAACATGTAAACATATAATAACTTGTGGCAAGAGATAGGTTTTATAATCATTTCATCATAACCCGTGAAAATAATCGGGTTTCAAAAGTATATAACAGGTGAAAGAGAAATGGGCTTCAAAAACATCAGGACATAAAGCATAATCCATTAAAAAAATTATATAAAAGGAAAAATTGAATAATTTCCCCAAAAAGGCATGAGTAACACCAATTTATGTTATCATAGATGGGAAATAAATTTTAAAAAACTTTTAAAAACATTTCTTGAGAAAAATATACTTTCATATATGAAAAAATAATTTTATAACATAAAACCTTTTTAAAACCTTTTTCTTTGAATGTATAATTGAAAAACTATACACTAATCTTTGAACATATTAATACATTTTTAAAATATTTCTTCCATGAAAAATATTTCCAATGATCATTTGAGATCATTTTTGAAATCATTTTTTAAAACATGGTTTTTGAATACAATTGATTTATGACCAAATAATGGTACTAACACATGATGATAATATGAATAAATATAGGATAATGAAACACATGGATATTATTTATAGATGGATCCTAATATTTCATCATATGAACCATAAACAAAAACAATCTCAAAATTCGATGAGATTAAATCAATAAAATCTTATAACTTGGTAACATGGGATCATACTATCCATGTAAGAAAATTAAATTAAATTAAAGTAATATTAATATATCATAGAAATAATTAGATTCGTTACATAACATGTAAAATGGATGTATATACACCTTGATGAAGAGTTTGGTGATAACAAATCATGAAAATCAAATAACGGAAATTGAGACAAAACTATTTTACCGATTTGGTAACTATTGATTGCTAAAACGCATGAAAGAAAGATAATAAAATGGGAATGTGAATACCAAAACACAAAAATAAAAAATACATATAATAATTTCATAAGAAGTACATACACTACACAAATGGAAAGAGTGGTGAACATAGCTTGAATCTCATATAAATTAGAAGTGAGATGAAAACCACATACATTGTGTTTTGACTCTCTCTGTAATCATACAAGCTTCCTATATAATAAAAATATTTTTATTATACCTATTTTATGGAATAATATTCTTATATCTAATACCATATATGTTTTTCTTGAACTTATATTACTTTCTTGTTATATATTTTTTGTTAAGGTTTCACATGGGGTAATATTCACTTTGTTCTTCGCATGTGTCTTAATTTATTATATCGTTGGTCCTTATATTTATATAATGATTCCAGATTGTAAACCTTAATATAAATACAATTAATATATATTATATTTTAATTATAATAATCTAGATATTATAATAGTATGAAATGGAATACACCATTTGTGGAGAAGGTATGTTGTACGTACGCATGAACATTGTTTATGTTTTTATTATCGTATTGAATGAAAGTGTTTAAATGACCTATGAGTATATATATATTTATATTTATATAAATATTATATAATAAATATTATATCATATATATCATATATTTTCACTAAACGAATCATTAATATATTCCATGTAGTGTGTGAACGAATCACATCACATTGAGGGGTGGTAGTCAACACTTTATCAAACGAGATTATCGTATTAACACCAAATGGGAAGAAAAGAGATGTGTGATGTAAAAGTAATAAAAAGAATAAATACATATTAAATAAAATATATTTCATATATAAATTGATTTTTCATCATAATTTCCAACATTTTTTATGGTAAAGGATAAATGAACAATCATGGTTTTGTGATGTAGTAGTTCGTCGTACACAGAAACAGTATATACAACATTCATTAGATGAAGGCGTGTGTATGTTTAGGTCATATAAATTGCATAAAAAATCCTAGTATATTTAGGATACATTTTTCACACAATAAGGGAATAAATAGAGTTAATTGGGTGGAGAAGCTATATAAACGAAAGGATCTTGAGAGAAGATGTTACCTCTTTTCCAAGTAACTCATTTTGGATTGTGCAAAAAGTATTCATTGAGAATATTTCAGAATAAAGGGAGTCTTCAAGTTAGAAGGTAGGATTTGTGGGAGGATACATTGGAATATCTTTTATGAACATCAATAGTTTGATAGGTGTGACAAATAGGTAGTGGTGGTGGTCTTTTATATGGAAGGAAAAGGACTCACTAGGAATTTATAGTAACAAGTAAGTTATGCACATGTTATTACTTAAAAAACGTGTTACCAAACAAACCAAAATAAATAATTTATGGTTTACGGGAATAATATGGAAATACAATGGGTGTTGGACTTGTTAATAGGTAGTTTTGTTTCTTAAATTTAAGGATTAGTACTTTATTAACCAATTTTTTCTTTCAACTGATATAATTAATTTTATTCACATTCACTAGTATTTTTTTCAAAAAAAACCATATTAGAAAATATAAATTATTATGATTCAGAATATGGAATCCATTTTTCCTAATTATAATCACATAAGTGGTAGAAATTAATTTAAAATTAATCCCACTAACGGGATGACACTGTCAGTTTTTATAGTAAAAAAGGTCAAATGTTTTCTAACATTTTATGTCCAATTTAAATGTGGAATTAATTACAATCACCAAAATTGGATTGCCAAATAGAAATATTTCCTAATTAAACATTGAAATTAAATTAAAATATATTTTCACAATATTAATAAATTAAATTAATATAATGTTTTAAAACAAAAACCAGTAATTTTTAGTATTCATGTAAAAATAAATTTTGTCAGAAAAATCCCAAAAATTCACCCTAAGCTGGGTTAAAAATTATAAATTCTAGAAATATTTTTGTTTTATCAGATTCAATTTATGAATTTGTGTAAAACTAATTTTATTAAGACATTAAAAGTATTTTATTTGAGAAAATTGTATTTTTATACATAGAAAAAATTTACCAAAAATCATATCATTTATTATCAATATGTTGTATTTATATAAAAAAAATTATAAACAGTATTTGGAAAGTATTTATTACAATTCAAATAACAAGGTTTAACAGCTAGGTAATAATTATAATATTTAAATAAATAATTCAATTAAAATATATGTTTTGTAGAAACACATTGTTGGATATATCGTAGGCCAATATAGTGTTGCATGCATCATACACCAACTCAGTGTTTCTTGAAATGTATGAATAGTAATTTTGTTGCGAAAGGAATCTATGACATATAGTTTTACAATGATATATATATGAAAATATAAATTGTTTTGAAAAAAGGTCTATAGAAACTCACATTATAACATTTTCAGTAGTTTAAATAAGTGATGTATGGTATATGAATGGTTTCATGTTCTATGGGCACACAAATGTAAGAATGATGATGGGTGCGGTCTTATATATGCCTTAATTGAATTGTATAAGGTTATAAATCTCATGACATACTAATGGACCGTAGTTTTTTGAAACCTACATCACATATGGATCGTAAGATTGAAAATTCTATGTAACTCTTGAACTATATGTTTGTGAAACCTAATCCACTAATGGGATATAGGTTTCTGAAACCTATTTTACAAATGAGCTATAGGTTTTTGAAACATTAGTAACTACAATTTCATAGGTTTTAAAAACCTAATTCAATAAGGGATCATATATTTCTAACCAATAAGGCCCTACATAATGATTTCCTATTAATATGGTTGTGAAATAGATTAATGTTAATCTAAATTTATATAACATTCCATATTGTGGTGCCTATAATTATGCCCCATGGATCTTGTTTGTCGTCCCATGTGTTAAAAATATTTATTTATGGTATATGTATACTCATTATGGATTACATGTATTAAAATAATTTCTTTAAGACAACTCTTCTTATTCCATGTAACATTTCATAACATATTTTTCTGTTGCTCATTTTTTATCATATTATTATTATCTAACCATTTATGAAATATTAATAAGAATTAAATTAAATTGAGTTTTAGATCACCACTTTATTCTTTTTCCATTACCTATATTATGATTATGATTATAACTAATGATAATTTTATAAAGGGGTATAGTGTGGCTCAATTATGGAGAAATTTTCCTTAGTATCATAAAATATATAGATTATGAAAATGACCCTAAAAGTGACTAAACCTTCTATTCATGGTATTTTGTGATTATTTTTTCGATGTAATTTTATTATTAAGTAAACTATGTAAAATAAAGATATTTTTTCTTTGTTAATCTCAATTTATATCAAATTCATTTTGTAAAAAATGTGTTTTTATCACAAGATTTAAGAGTGTAGGTTTGGGATGCCCTAATTGGTATCTGTAACACCTCGCCCCTAACTCATTGGCTTGAGGAGGTAGTGAGGGATACTATGCCTTAAGAGACGTTCCCAAGATGCCAAAGGCTGGAAATAAATGTCGAGGGCTTCAAGATAAAATTAGGGAGGGATTTTCCATTAAGAAAAAACCAACCAAACCATCCATTAACAACCACTATATGATGCATGTCGATAAAATATCCCAGTATGTATTCATGAAGGAAAAACAAGTTGTTCCACAATACATCCCAAAACCAATACAACTGGACATGTATATACCACATCAGAGTAGAAATAGGAAACTAAACAAGAAAACCCAACATTAGCCAAGACACACTCCATGGATCCACACCATGCTCCATGCTCCAACCTCCTACCAAACATCCCCATGCACCACTAAAGGAGGGTGATGTCTTACCTTTTCCCATGTCACAGTACACAACATCTGCAAAGACCCCAATGTGCCAAAGAAGGGGGTGAGTACTAAAACTCAGTAGGATTTCCCCAAATTACATCCATATACACCCCACTAGGATAAAGCCTTTAGCACATTTATATAAAGAAATTTATATAAAAATAATCACAAGTGCATCCATTAACATAATCCAAACACACCCTTACCAATGCATTTCACCAAAACTATGTAACCCAGGGAAATCCAAGAAATCATGCCATAATCCACACATGCCACAAAGGAAGCCAAATAAACTATGCCATAAAACGATTACATTTTTCATATTTCACTCACAAGCCCCATCTACAAACATCACCATCCAAGAACACAACACATCATAGTGGAACTTCCCGTCCAACCCATGCACACAACAAACCATAGTGGCACTTCCCGTCCACTTTATATGGATGGTGGAACTTCTCGTCCACTATCCATCCCCATTTTATAGTGGTACTTCTCATCCACTTACCATTGATGGTGGCACAACTTGTCCACAATCCATACCCTTTTTATAGTTGCACTTCTCGTCCACTTACCATTTATGGTGGAACTTCTTTTCCACTATCCATCCTCTATTTATGGTGGCCCTTATCATCCACTTTCACAACATTCAAGCAAGCCTACATAACCGAGCATATAACTCATCAAGGACACAAAAACATCCAATCAACCATTTCCATTACATGCCAATCCACTTCAATAAATCAAACATTTATTTAAAACTCCCTTTAACCATTTTCCATGCCAAACCCCATTTCAATAAAACAACCCTTATCATTGAAAACCATTTACTCAGTTCATCATAATCAACCAGCAAAACAACTCATTTTAAAAACCCATTGTAAAATCACATCAAGAGCATTTCACCACAAGCCCTTCTTCCCCAAAATTCCCAAACCATTACCAAATGGATTTCCATATGATTCCACACATCAAAAACACAATTAATTTTAAGCAACACAAATTAATTGTAACTAAACCAATTTCTATCCAAGTGGAGTCGAGAGAGAAGCCACCTACCTATAGAGTTCTGGTGAAATCAACCCACAAGCAATCACACCTCTAATCCAAAGAACGCACCACTGAAACCTCTCTAGATCTCCATACCTAACATTAATAATCCTTAAAATCATCATCCATGGAAACGACAACCCTATATCTATACACAACAAGTGTAGATCTTGAAAACCAAGAAAGAGAGGGATGTAGATCTAGAGGAAAACACAAGGAATCCAAGAGGTGAGACTTACCAGGAAGAAACCACCCTCAAACCACCTTGAAAACCCTTTCAATCGCTTCCAAAACGAGTGGGAGAGCCCCTCCCACCCTTGAGAACCGAAAATACTGAGTGAGGCTCGAGTGGGAGCGGATTTGGAGAGGAATGAGGCAATCCAGAGTGAACCCAGGTTTTAAACCTTGATTTTAAAGTGGCCGCATGGTTATTCCACACGTTTTGGCTAACTGTGTGCTAACAGTGCGCACACTACTGCCCAGAGAAAAATGGTATGGATGGTTTACTCGCATAGTTTGGCAAACCATACACAGGCCGTGCAAAGCCTGTTGTCTCCCACTACACAGTTTCCTGGAGTATCCACGCCATTTCCCCTAATCATGCTCAAATCGTACTCCCCTATAAAAGCCTCCAAACATATCCAAAACCATTCTATACTCTCTCAACCTCTTCCCAATTAATCTCATGCACTTTAAACACATAAAACACATTAACATAGGCCACATACCTCAAACTAGGGGTACTAAATTCTCCCCACCATTGGAATTTCCATCCTCAGAAAGTAGTGAACCTGCCCTTTGCCGAAAGAGATCAGGACACTGCTCGACCATCTCCTTCTCCCGCTCCCAGGTCTCTTCTTGAATCTGACCATGTTTCCACAAAACAAGAACTAAACCGAAGATTTTACCACACAAGACATTCTCTTGCCTATCCACAACCCGCAATGGCACATGCACCAAAGAAGCATATGGTTCTAGCTCAACATGATCCCATCGAATTACATGGTCATGATCTGGATGCTAATTTTTCAACTGCGACACATGAAACACATTGTGCACCGCACTGAACCTAGGTGGAAAAGCCGAACCATAATCCACCCCACCAACCAACTCAGGAATCTCAAACGGTCCAATGTACCTAGGAGATAACTTTCCCTGTTTTCCAAATCGACGATGTCCCAACCATGGAGAGATCCGCAAGAAAACATAATCACTCGCCTCAAATGACAACAGTGATCAATGATGATCTGCATACGATTTCTGACAACTCAGATCCATCTCCATTATATTCCTGATCAAATTGTTCTTCTCTTTAGTCTCCTAGACAAGGCTCGGTCCAACCATCGAGGGCTCACTCGTTTCCACCTTAAATAGTGGATAACGACACGGCCACCCAAACAATGCTTCAAATGGAGCCATATGTATGGATTCCTAATAAGTGTTATTGTATGAAAACTCAAACAGCGACAAGTTCTCCTCTGACGAGCCACCAAAATCCATTACACAAGCCCACAACATATCCTCTAAAATTTGTACATCCTCTCGGATTGACCACTCGTCTGAGGGTGATACGCCATACTCATAGTCAATTATGTCCCAAGGGGTGGGTGTAAGGATTTCCAAAAATGAGATGTAAACCTCGGATCTCTATTTGATAGAATTGAAACCGAAATGTCATCAATCATTACCACCTCTCGGATATAGATTTTGGACAGATTCTCCACCGTATGATATTCACGAATCGGGTGGAAATGGGCCGACTTCATTAGCCGATCCACTATCACCCAAATGGCATCATTTTTTTTGGCCATTCTTGGGAGACCTATGAAAAAATCCATCATTATTTTTCCCACTTACAAATAGGGATTGGTAAAGACTGAAACATTCTTACTAGCCTCTGATGCTCTTCCTTGACTTGTTGACAAGTCAAGCATCTCAAAACAAACTTAGTCACACTTATTTTCATACCAGCCCACCAGAACTACTCTTTCAATGCTTTATACATTTTCTAAATTCTAGGATGAACAACCCACCTGGAATGATGTTACGCCCTGAGAAGATCCTTCTGACAAGAAACTGGTACAACCATCAGATTCTAAAAACAAAAAACTAAATCTCTATTCAGTTACCAACCCTCAATGGTCTCCCCACCATTGAGTCTCGACCCCATGGTCACACACTTGTAATGAGAAATTGTTTCCTATTTAACCATGCCAACCATGTGAGGAATCATCAAAACTAGAATGAAGACCACTCTATCGCCCTGGTCATCACATTCCAACAGTATATCAACTATAACTGATATCAACTGCCACTGGTCCGATCCCTGTTTTACCACCTGAGTATATGATTTTCTTCTTAATGCATCTATCACCCAATTTCCCTTACCTGGTGTTTACATTAAGTCAAAATCAAACATCTGTAGATATATCATCCATCTCCATTTCCTCATGTTCAAATCTCTTTGTGTGAAAATGTGCTTCAAGCTCTTATGATCTGTAAATACCGTGAATTTCTCACCGAAGAGATAATGATGCCACACTTTCAAAGAATGGACCACTACTACCAACTCCAAATCATGATTTTGGTAGTTATTCTCATGCACCTTCAACTGTCGTGATCCATACACAACTACTTGATTCAATTACATGAGAACTCACCCCAACACGGCTCCTGATGCATCACAATAAAACACATGCCATTTTCCAGTATCTACAAAAACCAGTATTGGTGCTGATGTAAGGCGACCCTTTATCTCTTTGAAACGTTTCAGACACTATTCATTCCACTGGAATAGAACATTATTTCTTGTCAAAACTGTCATCGGTGAAGCCAAATGTGAAAAATCACGAACAAAACACAGATAATAGCTATCTAGGCCAAGAAAAGTATGTATCTCAAACACATTCTTTGGTGGTTTCAATGAGATAACAACCTCTATCATTTCTGTATCCACTGAAAAACAACTTTCAGAAATCACGTGGCCAAGAAAATGAACTTCCTTTACGCAAAAGTCACACTTTGACAATTTGGAATACAACCAATGATCTCTCAAGATCACAAGCACTGTCGCCAAGTGCTGCTCATACTCCACCCTTGTCTTTAGATACACCAGAATATCATCTACAAACACAACCAAAAATGAATCCAGATATCTCTGATATATCTGATTCATCAATTCCATGAACACTGTAGGCGCATTCGTTAGACCAAAGGGCATAACCACATATTCATAATGTTCATATCTACTTCTGAAAGCTTTTTTTGGAACATCGTCCTTCCTCACCAGTAATTAATGATACCCCGACATCAGGTCGATCATGGAGAACCACTGGGCTCCCCTCAAGTGATCAATAAAATTAGAAATTGGAGGAAGTGGATATCTATTCATTATCGTAACTTGGTTAAGTCTATGATAATGAACACATAGTCTCAAAGTTCCATCCGCCTTTTTCACAAACAACACTAGTGCTACCCACGGAGACGTGCTAGGCTGGATAAAAACTTTGTTTTCTAACTCTTCCAATTGGATTTTCAATTCCTTCAATTTAGTTGGTGTCATCCGATAAGATGGAAGTTAGATATGACTGGTCCCCGGGTGGAGATCAATCATAAAATCCACTTCTCTTACGGAAGGTAACACAAAGAATTCTTCATGAAAGACATCCATGAACTGATCCACCACTACTGGAAGAACACTCTGCTCAACACCGTCTCAGATTCCAACGAAAACACCATCAACTCGTGCGATAATGTGCCCACTGATTGTGCCAAGAAACCCGCTGCACCCTGCCTTTCATGCTTCTCTCCTCTAAAGATATGTCTAACACCATCGTGTGTCGTAAAATCCATTTTCCATGCATTACAGTTGATGTGGGTATTAAATGCCACCAGCCAATCCATTCCCAGGATTACATCATACTCATCCATCTCAGTCACTGAGAAATTTTAGGTTATCTCTACCTCGCCCACAACAATACAACATGCTCTACATAAGAAGGCTCAACACTCTCATCAACCCAGAGGAGTTTGATGTTTTAAAACCGATTGCATCATTTCTACCCTTAAACCCAGCAAATCAACCACACGTGAAACAATAGAGTTCCCACCCTGGGAATAAGTGTCCCTCCTCCGCATGTACCGAGCATTAGAGTTCCCACTATTTCCCATGGGTACCACCATGCTTCCTCCGCCCGGAGCTCCCAACAGATCTCGCTCTGCCACCAATGCTCTATTCACCATCTATGTGTAATCATCTATTCACATCACCACTATCATTTAACAGATTTGTTTACTTAACCCCGCTTTCAAGATCCTTTCCTTCAACGACATGCTACCCGCCACCTCGGGTGAAAACCGGACTATGTTCATAAACTTAGTTTCATAATCCGTCACAGACATAAGATCTTAATTCAAACTGACGAAATCAATCGTACTCTAAATTCTGAATGTATGTGGGTATAATTGTTTATTAAACATTTCCTCAAAGTCTCCCCACATCACACCCTGGTCCGTCCCCGCTTGGACTACCAAATCTCACCACTAAAGGGCATGATCTTCCGACATATATGTGACCAACATCACTTTTAACTCTACCAGTGTTCCCAAGAACTAGAAAATCTTGTTCATTCTATTCAACCATGATTCTAACTCTCTGGCTTTGAATCACCATTAATGATGTGTTGATTCATCTTTTGAAACTGAACTGCATGATCCACATGCCTTGGTTCACCCACTTTGATTCCACTTTCCACAGCTTGGAATGCTTGCATTATATTGTGCACTAACTGTTGGTTCACCTGAGGCTCAGTTTAAACCATGTTCTAATCAGCCACATCTGGTTGGTCTCCACGACGCCTACCTGGTTCCATTTCTATAAACAGAAAACAAACCATGAGTCTCACTTCCGTAGACATGACAAAATCTCATTTCAGATCACATTACACAACACTATCACAATAAGGCTTTCAACCTTTCCACATTTACCATGTCTCACTGTTTTGAAAACCAAACCATTTTTAAAATACCAAATTTATTCACATTACAATTTCACACATTTGAAAAAACATTTCTCAATTTATCCCATAAATCATTATGCCCAATGAAATATGCAGCCTATGGGGAAGTCATTTCTACCATGTATGTCATGCTCATCTCATTGGCTACACCCACGACAATGAGATATCCAATTCCTATAAGTGTCTCCAAAACCGCTATGTACCCAACTCCCTGGTAACTTGAAATTCAACATAAAAGGGATTTCTATGTCCTTTTATGCTATATATTCCATGTTTCGACATTCCTAATCCTTGCTACCATCCCGACTCAAGTATTATACCACAACGAATGTCAACTCCAAATCCGAGAATAAACTAAAAAGGACCAAACAA
The DNA here is from genome assembly GCA_963277665.1 of Viscum album. Taxonomy (NCBI): domain Eukaryota; kingdom Viridiplantae; phylum Streptophyta; class Magnoliopsida; order Santalales; family Viscaceae; genus Viscum; species Viscum album. The sequence continues at coordinate 688,828,230 of OY728134.1, read as the reverse complement.
GCTGATACCATTTGTAACACCCTGCCCCTACCTCATTGACTTGAGGAGGCGGTGAGGGCTACTTGGCCTTAAGAGACGTTCCCAAGATGCCAAAGGCTGGAAATAAATGTCAAGGGGTTCAAGATCAAATTGGGGAACGATTTTCACTTTAGAAAAAACCAAACAAACCATCCATTAACAACCATTATATAATGCATGTCAATAAAATATACGGGCATGTATTCCCAATGGACAACCAAGTTGTTCTAAAATACATCCCAAAACCAATACAACTGGACATGTCTCTAACACATTAGAGTACAAAGCAGAAACTAAACAAAAAAAACCATCATGATCCAAGACACACTCAATGGCTCCACACCAAGCTCCATGCTCCAAGATCCACCCAGACATCACGATGCACCACTAAAGGAGGGTGATGTATTACCTTTTCCCACGTCATGGTACGCAACATCTGCAAAGACACCAACGTGCTAAAGCAGGTGGTGACAACTAAAACTCAGTAGGATTTCCACAAATGACTGCCCTACACACACCACTAGGATAAAACTATTAGCACATTTATATAAAATAGTTTATATAAAAATAATCAAAATTGCATCCATTACCATAAGCCAAACACACCCTTTCCAAGCCATTTCACCAAAACCATGTAACCCAGGGAAACCAAACAATCATGTCATAAGCCAAACATTCCACACAAGGATGCAAAATGAACCATGCCAGAAAACAATTACCTTTTTCATATTTCACTCACAATCCCCATCTAAAAACATCATTAGCCAAGCACACAACACGTCATGGTGGCACTTCCCATCCAACCCATGCACACAACAAACCATGGTGTCCATTCCTGTCCACTTTCTATTGATGGTGGCACTTCTCATCCACTATCCATCTGCTTTTTATAGTGGAACTTCTCGTGCATTTACCATTGATGGTGGCACTTCTCATCCACTATCCATCCACTTTTTATAGTGGCACTTCTCGTCCACATACCATTTATAGTGGCACTTCTCATCCACTATCCATCCCCTTTTTATAGTGGCCCTTCTCGTCCGCTTTCACAACATTCAAGCAAGCCAACATAACCGAGCATATAACTCATCAAGGACACAACAACATGTAATCCACCATTTCCTTTACATGCCAATCCACTTATATAATTCAAATATTTATTGAAAACTCCCATTAACCATTTTCCATGCCAAACACCACTTCAATAAAACAACCCTTTTTATTGTAAACCATTTAATAAGTTCATCAAAATCAACCATAAAAACAACTCATTTTAAAACACCATTTTAAAATCACATCAAGAGAATTTCACCACAACACCTTCTTACCCAAAATTCCCAAACCATTACCAAATGGATTTCAATCTGATTCCACACATCAACAACACAATTAATTTTAAGCAACACAAATTCATTGTAACCAAACCAAGTTCTAACCATGTGGAGATGAGAGAGAAGCCACCTGCCTTAAGAGTTCTGGAGAAATTGACCCACAAGCAATCGCACCACAAATCCGGAGAACGCACCATCGAAACCTCTCTAGATCCCCTTCTCTAACATTCATAAGCCTTAAAATCTTCATCCAAGGAAACCACAACCCTAGATCTGCACAAAAAAAAAGTGTCGATCTAGAAAACCAAGAAAGAGACGGATGTAGATCTAGAGAAAAAAACAAGGAAACCAAGAGAAAAGACTTACCTGAAAAAATCCACCCTCAATCCGCCTTGAAACCCCTTTGAATCACTTCCAAAACGAGTGGGAGTGCATCTCCCACCCTTGAGAACTGAAAATACCAACTGAGACTCGAGTGGGAGTGGATTTGGAGAGGAATGAGACAATCCAGATTGAACCCAGGTTTTAAAACCCTGTTTTTACATGGCCGCATAGTTAGCCTGCACGTTTTAGCAAACCGTGCACTAAGTGTACACACACTACTTCCCCGAGACCAAGGGTCTGCAGGGTTGCATCGCACGGTTTGGAAAACCGTGCCCTGTCCGTGCGAAGCCTGCTGTTTCCCCATGCACGGTTTCCTAGAGCATCTGCATGGTTTCCCCTAACTGTGCTCAAGCTGTGCTCCCCTAGAAATGCCTCCAAACTTATCCAAACCCATTCTCAACTCTCCCTACCTCTTCCCAACTAATCTCATTAACTTTAAACACATAAAAATTCAAAACAAAAGGCCACGTACCTCAAACCATGGGCACTACAGTATTAGGGCATGGTTTAGTTATTTTTGGTTCTTTATATGATTAAAAAGTTGTTAAAATCCCAATGATAGGACTAAATATAGAATAATATCATAAAATTTTGGAAAAATGTTTTGTATTTGGGTTTTATAGAAATTAAATGTCACTCTAGATGTTGGAATGTTGAAGATTATATGGAATAAATGTTCCTAGGTGTTATCACCTTGAAAAGGGATTTTTTTAGTATTAATTCAATCTTCACATATTGAAAAATGAGCGGTATTTTGACTACAGACCTTGGTAGACACTCTTGATGTATATTATTTTGTGATTTAGATACACTCTACAAACCATTATAAACGATATAAATAGAATATGATGACGTATTATATAACTATTAAGGTTAAAAATACTAATATTTAACTGAACACGGATAACATAGGTTAAAAAAGTGGATTTATAGGTCGATATAATTATATCTTAGTTCAATCTAATATATCATATCATGAAGTGAATTTAACCTTGGACAATACATTTTTAGATTGTGTTTATAAATTCACATGTATATTTTATTTGAGTTTATTAGATATTGTCATAACCATTTTCGTTTTAGTATTTTGTTTTAAATAGGATCATGTAAGAATATTTGAGGGGGTTATGTCCTTATAAGGTTTTTTAACCAACTAAAGAAACATATTTGGTATAAATTTCTGAGATAACAATAAATCTCAATATATTTTTATTTTGTGGGAATGGATGAGTCTCAATGTATTTATGATTATGAGGTTGATTCCCAGGTATAAAATATATCTATATGTTCTTATATATCCCTTCAATTCTTTCATTAGTTAATGATAAATAAAAATTCTTTATATATAATTTATTTATGGGGTGATAATTTTTAAATGCTATGATTTTATTATATATTTATTTTAATTAAAAACTATATTTAATAGCTTGATACAAATGAATCACAGAAATGAAATAAGTCATGAAATAATGGATGACAATAATTATAGAAATTTCATTAATAAAACCATTAGTAATTAAAAATATAGCAATGAATTAAAAATGATTACATTCTGAGTATTTATAATTAATATGGTTCACTACTAAAAGTAATGTTATTATTAAATAAATGTTTCTATGTAATGTAAATATTTTACTAATAAATAAATTTTACAAATTTTAAGTTATTATTATACATAAACTAATATAATAATATTCATCAAATTATAATTTGATATGATATTATAATAATAACAGATAATTTTTTTCAATAAAAAAATTTATATTCAAATTTTTTAATTTTATATTAAAAATAAAATTATAAGTTGATGAAATATAATTTCATAAAATAAAATTAATTTATTAATTCTTTATCTGTACATATTCAAAAGATGTTTTTTTTCAAATTTCATTTAAAATGATGAATTTAGTGGTGAATAGTGATTTTTTTATTTTGTAAATAGTCTATTTTATAAATTTCTATAGGAAAATAATGACTTTCTTGTTTTTAAAATAATTTATCTATATAGGATATAAAATTACAAACTAAAAAATTAATTTAAAAATTAAATATTGATTTTATAAAACCCAAGTTTTAAATTTTGGAAACTTTTATAATATTTTACACTAATAAAATTGTTTTCAATATGTTTAATTATTATATGTATCCACAAGGAGGAATTAGGTTTTTTATTATTTCTAGACACACATAAATATTATTTGGATAATATAAACGATTAAAATTCTAGAAATTAATAAAAATTATAATTTTATCCTCAAGGCACCTTTTTCTCTTTAAAATACACTTTATTAAAAGTTTTTTTTGTGTATAACATTCTATAATATTTTTTTATTGCACATAAGAAATTTTATTTTATAGAACTATTTCATTGTTTTATATATGTATTGAAAATTCCTTAATATAGGTTTTTTAATTATTAGTCATAAAACATAGTTTTCAATATTAAAAATGAAGTTACCATAGTTAATAAAAATTAAGTTAAAATAGGAATAACCAAGGGTAGGAGACATAATAAAAATATTAAAAAAATATATCATAAATTGAATAGATTATAAATGTATCATCCGTAACTCATCCCCATTACATTTTTTTCTATTATTGGATCCCGTGGACCCTTTAATAGTGACTTTTCCATGATATTATTAAAAAAAATTCCACTCTCTTGCCTAATAAATGAAGACTTCCACAACCCCTGAAATGTCACTATAATTCCAAATTCACATTGATAATATTTTATATTTAATTCTACAATATAACTCTACTAATATTTAATCCCCTTTATCTTATTAATATACCAATGTACTCCATTTCCATGAAGTCTTCTAAGGGAAATCACTAGTTCTCAATGTGAGCACAAATCATTACCTAACTAATTTTCTCTATTATCATTTAAAAAAAATCTGAATTTCCCATTCATATGTAAAGAAACCAGATTTATTTTTTATTTATAATATCATTTTTAGGGAATAATCATTATCAACTTTTCCCATTTCATTTTGAATAATGAGAATAACATTTATGTAGACATAAAAAAAATAACCTCCAAAAAGATATCTTTTTTCTTTTTTCATAACCACCTTACATGGGTGTTTCTAAAAGTGAATTTAATAAATAAATAGGATATTTATAAAAATTTTATGATTATTAATATATAAACCATTTTCTAGTTTTCTCCCATTGTAGGTAAAATGAAAACATTATCCGGGATTATGTGTAGACTACCTCCTTCCTAAAAGGACATGTTTACTATATCATCACTGCCCAACATAGATTATCATAAAATTTTATTGAATGAATTAAATAAGATATATTAAATTATTATTGTTATTTAAGTGTTATATTAATATTTAATATGTTATTAACATACAAATTTTTTTTCATCAATAATATTTCATAAAAAATCCCATCGATTCTTTTTACTTCATGAATTATAACTAAAATTATAAAGAAGTTGATAAATTGATTTATTAATTATTATAAATATTTTATTCTAGTACCTCAGATAATCTAAGAATAATTTACTTAGTATAAATTAAATATAATAAAAAATAATATTCTAATGAAGGTAGAAAATAATCAATATCAATAAACATCAAATGAAAATAAAATATGACCAACTAATAAATGTATAAATAATTATTTTATAAAAGTATGGGAAATTTAATAGATATGAAGAGGGTTGTAAAATAATTTAGTAATATAGTTATATTTTATAAAAAAAATATATAATGTTTGAAAAAGAAAGAATAAAAGGAAATGGGTTCGTCTCAAATATCCTTATTTGAGACGTATTTTGTGTTATGCACCAATTTTTGTATATATGGTGTATATAATTACTCATTGTACTATTATTTCATTATAATTTATTTATTCATGGTATTTAATGTATCAATTGCTGATTTTTTTCATTTGAGATATTTTTCATCAAAATTAATTAAAATCTTAACTAGTTACCTTGACTCGAATTTTTTTCTTGAGTTATAATTATTCTTTTTAAAATATGATTTTTCAAGATGGGTTTCTCATAATATATGATGATATTATAATTTATTTATTCTATTCTATAGATAATCACATTAATTCATTTATTTCTTCCTAAAATTTATTGATGATAAAAATAATTCTCATTTCCTCCAAATGAGCTCATTTTCTTCAATTTCTATATTTATTATTCCTACTAACAATCTCCTTTTGAATTTGGAAATCCATGTAATTTTTATTTATAGTATTAATTAAATTTACTTTTAAAAAACTTAAAGTGAATTATTTATCAATATCTTAATAACATGTCTTTAAATAATGATATTTTAAAAAATATTGTAAATTTTTTTCCCTTCAAGAGTATATAGTTCATCATACACTAAAAAAATTTCCATAAAAACCTTCAAATATTTTTCAATGATCCATTACTGAAGATTATTTGTTCAATTAATAGTTTTCAAAAAAAAAATCACTTCACCTTTTTGGAAACTACTTTTTAATGTTACCCATAGATTCTTCATTCACGATTATGGTTAAAAAATTTCTAAAAATGCATTTTTATTTTCTTTATTTGTTATAATAATTAATGTTTGAAAAAATTATATTCCTTATTTCAAAATAGTTTTTCAAATAAATATAATTAATAACTATTTTGAAAATAAAAGTAAATGTTGTTATGTTTTTCAAAATTTAATGTTTGATTTTTAAAATTAATTATTGATTTTATAAGGGATTTTGAAATGTTGTGTTATTAAGAAAGTGACATTAGTGATTTTATGTATTCTTAATGATAGATTGGGAAAAATATTTCTTTTCTAATTTTTTATCATTTGAAAATCAGTTTTAGGTTTAAAGGTTTTTTTAACATGTTTTATGTTTTTTTTTGAAAACATTTAGATTATTTTTCATGAATTTAAAAAATATATATTTATCATTTTTTTCAATTTGATTTATAAAATATTTTTAAATGGTTGTTTTACACATATGTAAAAATCTTTTTTAATTTCTTATGTTATAATTTGGATCTGTTCTGAGTATTCCATCATAATTTCTTCTCAGTATGGCTTATAAAATATTCTATTAATGTCTTCATAGAATCCATCTCCTATCAACAAGTTATTTATGTGATGATTGAAATATAAAAATTTTCTTGTTTTATTTGAAAAAATTTGTATACATGATGATGGGTTTGTTTCTATATTACCCTAAGATGCATTGGTTATTGTTTTACATCTCAATATATACTAATAGAACACATGGTTATGAAACCTAGGTCACCCATTGATCGTAGCTTTGTAAAACAAAAGTAATTCATGGACCATTACTTTATGAATCCAAAGTCTATAATGGGACATAGGTTTTTGAAAAAAAAAATTAAATAATGTGAATTTTTTTTATGAAATAGAATTTAATTTTTGGCCATAGGTTTTCAAAACCTATTCTACTAAGGGTCATAGTTTTTTAATAACAACGAAAGAGTATATTGATTCTCTATGCTAATTTTTGTGTCATAGTTTAATGTTATAATGATTTTCATTAATATATAATATATCTATTCCTTTGATAATTCACCATGGATCATGGTTCTTTTATTTGGTTTCTTCACCCATATTCCATGTTGAATATTTTATTATTTGAGATTACATCTCATGATATCATAGAATATTGACAACTCTTATTGTCCGTGTTTTATTAATAAGATATCACAGTCATGATCATTTATTCTCCTCTTCCTATGATCTATCGTTGTGTCCTCATGATCCCATCCTCAGATATTAAAGGCTTCCAACTTGAAGAGTAGGTCTTTTTTGGTATGGTTGGATGACTGTATCCCCATATCAGAGTGATAAATTATTGTGAGAATAAAATAAATCACATACACTATATAGAAATAATAATATGTAGAAATCATGGAAGGTGAGGATAAATAATCACAGTCCATGCTATAAAAAAATGAAGTGTTCAAATATCATGTAGTAATACAATATTTCACCATATAAAATAATATCTAAAAATGAAAAAAATAAAAAACTGTGAAACTCAACGAAAAATTTTCTTCATTACTATACTAGTCTGAAACTCCCATGCACAATCCTAACAGTTCTAATCAAGAATCTTTCACATAGTTCATTCCATTTTCTTATCCTATAGTCATGAAATCATCTCTGGTACCTGCCCACATCCTAAGAAGGGTGTAATTAAAAATTAGAATTCCACCCAAAAAATGTCTATTAATATATTATATCTTACTATAATGTTCATGATGGTGTGTAGAAAAAAATAAAGGATCAATAAAAATAAATAAACCATCATCAATCCATAGGTTATGTGATGGAACTCCGGATCGACTATACCATGTTCATCCAATTCTGATTGTGTATTTCAAAAAAATCACCTTGAACCATAACAAACCCAATGAGTGTATCCAAGGAGTTAAAATCCATGAGTCATAATATCTCACTGGGTAACCATATCATGGTACTCCATACAATGATTCATGATGATTCCAAGGTGGGATACCCTAATGAATTCCAAAATAAGAATCATAACAATTCTATGGGGGACTACCCCAAGTTACTCCAAACCAATATTCAATAAGAACTCCAAGGGGAAATTCCCTAAGGAACACCAAAACTATGTGTTAACCCATGTTTAAGGGGGAATTATCGAAGGATCTCAAAACCAAGACTGATAATTAGTACAAGGGGGACAACACCTAATGAACTATAAACCATGGGTCATGATATATATAAGGGGGGATTCCCCACGGTACTCCAACCCATGTTTCAAAATGAATCTATGTGGGACATCCCTAAGCAAATCCAAACTATCAGTAATGACATTATCAAGGGGGACTACCCCAAGTAACTATAAATTGTTTCAATAATGAAATCACATAGAAAAATTATTTTAAAATTTTATTTAAATTAAATTCAATAATTATCACTTCATACACCTATGAACTGAATCCTATAGATTGACCTATGAATTCATGGTCACAAACACTAGTCAATATATTTATTTCATGTACCCCTTGGGTTTCCCCTTTAATTACCCTACACATTTCCCAAATCCATCATAACCCAAGTGGTGTCTATAATATCTATATACTCATTAATGTCCTATTTATATACCTTATAGAGGTTCAATTTAATATTTTATCACAAATAAACCAATTTATATGATTAGGTCAAATGAATGTTGATATTTTTGTGACCACATAATGTAAAAACTAAAAAATGGAATAGAATTATGTTATAACTTATAAACCACCAATTGTATACTCATTAAAATTTATAAATTGATTACATTATTTTTTTGAACTAAACTATTCATAATAAAAAAATAATAAAAATACCATGGTATATATCATATTATAAATAATTGAGAGAGCTCGCTTCAATGTGGAAGAAACAAAGGAAGGGAACTAAAGGATATACTCACATATATCTTTCAATCCTAACTATCAAGACTTAAATTCAAGGAGAAATTAGTGAGAAATATTCTTAGTAGGGGAGAAAACCCAAGGGTTGGTGCATCCTCACATATATAATCCAACGGAGGGGACCCCATTTTAATAAAAAACCTCATAAAATATTAAATTAATTAAACCTAAAAAATTCAAAATGGAGAGATTGAAGAACTGACCTATAGCTTAACTCCATGAATAAATAGAGGTAGGGGTCCCTTCCCTCTACCTAACTATTTCATAGCATGAAGAAAGGTTTTTTTCCATGAATTTTTATAGTGTGTAGCCATTACGATATGTATCTACTCATTCTCCATAAAACATATCTCAAGCCATTATGCATGCCTGAAACATATATAAATAATTAAAATACATGTTCTCATGAAATATGTAAAAGAAATTTCACCTCAAAAGGGGGTGGGGTTTTACAAAAAATAACTACTGTATCAGTTGAGTTAAGGATGAAACCATCGGATTCATTGTAATCAATTTTCAATTGTACCGATATCTATATCACGTACTCGACTAGAATTCATCAAGGTGTATATAACCACATTGGAATCAAACTCTATTAAAATACTTTGTGTTTTTATTTATTTATTTATATAAATCAGGAACTATGTATGACTTGAGGGAATTCATAATTAAATGCACATATCATAACTAATAATAAAATTTATAAAATATGAATCTAATAAAAAGAGTATATTTTTAGAAAAAATATTTAATGATTATTCAGCTCAACTCCTATTACTGAGACTTCATGATCATAATAGTTCATTTTATTATGAATTTACTTCATTAATATAAAAAATCATTGATTATATTTTATTATAATGAGGCCTTAGGGGTTTTTAATCTATACTCCCTCTTCAAACCCACCATTGAATTTGGATGAGTTTACATAATTTTTAAAAGAGCATGTTTATTATCTAAGTAGTGATTGTAAAAAAAATCCATATGGTGTCATACATTAATAATGTAGAATTTGTACCATCAATGTCTATCCCTTCAACCAAAAAATAGTCTTTTGTGCAATTACATCTATATCCTTAAAAACATAACCTTTTTTATTTATCTTATTACAAATCACAGATATTTTTCTAATAAAATTATTATTTATTTTCTTTGGTACTGTAACACCCCTGGTTTCTGGTACTTTTCCATTTTTTTTATTTTTACGTTATATGAATCTTGGGTGAGTTTTAGGAGTTTTTGTTTTTTTGGAGTTTTTATGGGAGTGTATGGTTTTACTATGGTTAGGTAAATCCGTTCAAATTTTAATGTGAAAGTATTAAATGGGGTTTTTGGAGTCATTAGTAAGGTTTGTGGTTGGATCATGTTTTAGCCAAACCATGAGAATGACTATGAGGTGAAGTATTTGGACAATAGCAGCAAAAAAATCCAAACAATCAGTGCAATTTTGTTGACATTTTATTTTGTCAAATATAATGAAAATATTATGAAGAGTCCCTTAGTTTTGTTAAAGAAGTGAAGAATGTAGAGAATAATAAAAAGGACTTAACCAAACTAGAATTTCTGCACACAGATGTGCATCCGAAGGCATGTGAAACCCCTATGCATGGCACTGAAAGGCCATTCACCCTTGTGCAGGAATGATTTGTTGAGAACCTATTATACTGATATGTTCATGACACATCCTCTAACTAGGTTTTTAGATTTTCCAATAATTAGGATCCCATGGATCCTCATTTGCATGACTGGAAAATCAAAAGAAGCACCCAAGCCTTGGTGATGCTTACCCTTCACCCATGTCTCAACAAATTATTTATGTATCTCTCCATAACCAGAGAAAAGATGAATTTAAGGGGGGGGGTTAGTGTGATCGATGTCCTATAAGGGTCTAAAACACATGGCACCATCATGAGGACACATTACCCCTGGTAAAGAAACCACATGTATGAGTCCACTCTCCCTAATCTGGAGCTATGAGTGACCAATAAGGGGACACATGAGGAGATCCATAGTTCCTAGGATAAAGCCTCTCCCAAGTGTTATTTCCTAACTGGACTATTGGCTAAGTAATATCCATATTGTGTAGGACTATACTCCCCTTCATGAAAAATTTGCAGCTTCCCCCAAGCCTTACGTGAGGAACTTCTTCCCTCTATGTCAGGACCAGTGCAAGCCCCTATTTGAGCCCTCATAAAATCCACCAATGAAAGGAATTCTCATCCTTTTGTATTCTTGTTCGTAAGGGACCATGTTGAAACCTCTACTAAAACCACTTAAAAATCAAAACCATGGTAAGAGGCATAGTATTGTGTCTCCCATTTGGGTATAAATTCTTTTGGTCAATGGTTTATTGAAATTTTCCTACCTGATAATTTGGGTCATCAAGGACCATATGAGTATGCATTGGTATGGTCATGAGGACCCTAACAAAAGGGAGGATGTTGGGGTGTTGAAAATTTTGTGTACTAGGGTTATATCCATGTTCTTTTCTAGTATTCACTAAGATATATAGCCTCAAGTTAGTGGCAGGGAGAGGTATGATCATGTTTTAATATTATTTTAACATGTCATAAGATCCTCCTATCCTATGTTGTAAAAACTCTTAGTGCACCCACCTGCATTAATCCCATATCCTTTCTTGTAGGAGTTTTCAATCTTTCTCAACATTTCTACCCCAAGGATTTGTTCATATGGGTATTTAGCTCTGACTATCATGGATACATAATGATAGTGGGAATGGGTGCATCCAATCCTCTAATTATTCTCCTTTTTCCCCATCCTCTTCCCCAAAAAAATGAGGATCGCGTGGTTTTCTAGAACAAGCGCTTCCTCTTATTTCTCATGTTCAATGATTACTCATCATAGGTTATGTGGGATTATGGGAAAACAATGATTACAACATACACAGATTCAGATGCATGTGTTGGAAGAGAATCATCTTTCGGATCTTCTTATAACCTTCATTCTGAGTGCCTCCATAAGAGTGGGTCCTTAAATCCATGTATTTGAACTTAGGTTAATTCAGATTGTGTGATTTACCCTTATCTTTCATGACATGTTTTTTCTCACACTGGTCATGACTCATGTGGGATTAGATGTTGATGGATTTCATGACATCTAGTTGATCCCAAACCTTATGAGACTTATTTATACTGATAGCCCCAACCAATCAAAGGAATCATCCTTATGAATAATCCATGAATATTATCCTAGGGGAAAACTATTTGGTCTATGTCCCCATCATGAGAAATCTTTTGAATATCTTCTTCAGGATTAATCGCAAACCAAATATTAAATCACATGGGTATCCTGTTCAGGAATAATCCCCAATAATATCACTATACTCAACCACATGTGTCCTCCTTAGGATTATTCCCCAAGCCAAACCCCAAATCCCAATCAATCAGGACACTTATCATTTACCTAAAGTCGCTCATCAAGGAATCCTCCTTAGGTTTAAGCCCCAACATAATCCTTTGAAATGGCTATATTCCCCCATGATACAACCGTTTGAGGGGCCTCTATAGGTGTGGGTCCTTTCAATATAACTATGTTATCTATGATTCATGTTCAAATTGTATATGTTGGAAGCCTCCGTAAGGTTTAAAACTAAAACCCCAAATCAACCTCACTCTCTCTTGGCCACATACCCAGTAGCGTCTTATTCAACCTCATAATCTACATCTTTTCCATTTTACATAGGATAAGTTGGCCAAAGTATCACACCAATTTTTCACTAGGAACCATACACCTATATGAAATCACCACATGAAATTAAACTACATGGTTTGGTAATTATAACATGAAAATAAAAGGTAAGTTTTCCCCATTAAGTCGCTCGAGACTATATTTTTATAATTCCTTTGACAAGTATATGAATTAGTTCCATATCATGGGTATAATCCGGATATAAAAAATACCATCTCCATGGATGATGATACACTCCAAATCACCCCATTGTGTGGCTAAAAACCAGCATCATCATAATAACGAACAGAGTTTCTCAAATCATTATACAAGAGGATAACATTGATGTAGAACCTCACATATATACAGACATCCCATTTGAGGGAAATCCTCAGATACATATAGATGATTCTACGTTCCATACATGCTAACAAATTATAGTTAATTTTTTTGTAGCCGACATCATACCTGGGAATTAAAATAAGATTCCAAACATATCTTAAATCTATTAGAGAGTTCCACTGTTGGTGAAAATTCCCCCTAAAAGGGTGTTATGAGCCCAACCTCTCATAAACCTATCCAATAAGAACTATTAATCATCATTTTTCAAATTCCCCAATGAGTTTCTACATTTGGAAGATAGGTCCCCATGGATACAAAATTGTTGTGTCTCTTTGGTTCCTTGAATGAACCCATCAAAAACTCTTACAAAATATGAAGGCCTTCATGAATGATTTCACAAAACATAGCCCTTTCAATAAAATTATATGCAACACAAATATCAATGTGAAATAGAATATGGTGAACCCCCCATGAATCGTTTACCATGATAACAACATCACTTACCTTCTCGGCCCCTTTCACTTTCATAATGAATGAGGGTCAAACACAACAATCAATAATGAATATGTTCATCTAAATGAAATGATGATCTTATGGGGTTATATTATTTATATAATTCATATATATGAAGGGGTATTTCAAAATAGGGTGTTCCTTCAATCCAAATAGATTTATTCTATACCCCATGCATGCCTTGACTACAATTAGCATCACATCCTTTTCTATGTGAAGCATTCCATCACCAACCCATTATCATCAAAACTATGTCTCAAATGCACTAATCTAAGACTATCATCAACATGGTACTATCAGAACCATATATGATGCCATATATTTCTTACAACTCACCATACCCCCCACTGATTGTCATGTCAGCAATGACCGGTGGTTGAGAATAAAATGACACAAACTTCCACATTTATCTATTTCTGGAGATTATCCCAAGAATGGGATAGAAATTAAATAATTTATCGTAGGGAGGTCGATCAGGAGGCCCCAAATGGCATCATCTAGAATAAACAAGGGTCCTTCCTAAGGGACCCTTCCAACAATCTTTAATTCCAATGATGCATGGTTGTGGTCCCTCAACATGATGAGGGTGTCTTGCTTGGCTCTCCGACCAAGGACATACAGACCCATACTTGCATGATGGTATATTAGGGCTACTGATTTATCAATCGGGAACATGGCCACACCCCACTCCCCTATGAAGAATCCTGCCAGAAAAATTTGGTGGCCAATTGTGAGCAGGAACGTACACCCACTCACCCTAATCCAGCTAGCCAGTAGACTTTTCTAGTATAATATAAGAAATACAAATGTTCAAATCCATAAGAATACTAATAATGGGAGAATATAACTTACTACACTCATCAAACCTACTGTAAGACTCATCTAGAATCACTAAATGAATCTTACCAACTATGTTTTCCATCTAACCCTAAGTATGCATGCATACCCACCTCAGTTCGTCAAGCCTTTGACCAGTTTTTCTTGACAACACCCAAAGAAGACAGTGGGAATGTACTGGTGACAAATAGGGGGGAGACCCAACTCTATGCCCCCACATACGAGTACTTTTAGTATCCATTGGTAGGAATGGGATGATAGGAGTTGGAACATACCCCTACTCCAAATACATAATGGGTATATATCCATGTTCCAATCCCTGAAGTCACCATGCATATAATAAAAATAGTGGAAGGGAAGATAAAAATCCATGGACACATAATACAGACTCTCCTTAATATCATTACAGTGTTAAAAATACTATAATAGGAAAGGATAAAAAACTTTATCCCCACAAATGGGGGGCTCATTAGTATTCCACCCAGAAATAGACACACACCTGTCCTCCCATCCATAAGGTTCATAGAGAAGACTGTCACATGATATATGGACAACCTGATTTGGAACGCACTCCCATATCAATTGGTGGTAATAAAACTATCTCAATGGACACTACATGTAATGAAAAAACCCTTACCATTGAAAACCACTTATTCTAGTGTGTGTCCCTAGGCGTATGCAAGAAGGCATCTAAAAAGTAATCCTCACCAGAGACAGCTATAAAAAGATGATTCGATCTACAATGATACTCTACATATTTTTGGATTTCGTGAATCCAATATATGCTTATTTATAGAAGATTAATATCATATTATCTCATTAACAAATTATGCGGGAAATAGCAGTAATTACAATGGCCATATTCATACACTTCACTATGAAGGCTTGATTCATGAGCATAATAAGATTTATTTCAAGATCCCATTTGTTGATGATAATCAGGTCAAACCTCTACATGGCTAGATGATCAAGAAGCAAGAGGGTATACCCCTCCCTATAATTCATCATAGTGTTATTTACCATGGTGAAAATCACTGTAAAAGTTATCTCCACAGTAGTATCTTTCATTGTTAAGAAGATTCTCCACGTTGAAATATAGTGACGAGAAAGACCTTCTAAAGTGATTAACATGGGAAAATTTGGCCAGTCATGTCTAATGACTAGTCATTAACAAGTAATATTATTTCTCATTCAAAAGATATTCCAAGGATATGATAATTCTCTAAACTATACATAGGCTAAATACCTTACAATATAATATATGAAGTCCCTACCAATATCACTTCTTATGATCAAGTTGAAGAAAGGAATCCACTATGGTCATACTAGCTTGTGGAGCCTCTAGGAAAAGAAGAATATGACATGAAAAACATGAAGAAACAACAGGATAAATATGAAATATCGGTCATGTTCTGCCCTCTCTTTTCCCCATGATATAGAATTCCATAGGCATTTTTATAAGATTGTGTGATTGAAATCTACCTGAATATATGAAAATGTCATCATTACCAAAGAGAAAACATATATCCCTATGATGATAATTCAAATCATATATATGTTATATAAAATATGAAATGCTTAATTGTCCTGGAATATCTCCTTGTAGCATAAAATACAAAAAAATTCATGGACCCCTTAAATGTAAATGACTTAGTGCGTTAAAAATCTCACAAAAGTTGATCACACATTACCCTTCTAGTGTTCACATTAGAGGATGAGATTCACGTGATGTGTTTCATTTCACCATTCCCCATAACAAGAAAAACTTATTGAAAGTGTTATAATATAGTTTTATAGAATTAGGTCATCTTTAAAAATGGATCTTGTCCACTTCTGATGATATTCATAAAAATAGCAGGTCCCGACTAACACACACCGACATCACTCTAGAAGAGAGCATAATATTGAGAGTATTTTGCATTAAGCATATGAGATTATAAATAAATCCTCCTACTTAGGGGAAGTCATTTACAAGTTAGAACAAATGTTAGAAATAGAAATATCGTATTTGGACCAGTGTGATTCATGTTCATAGAAAATGAAGTACCCAACCAATGTTCAGACAAAACATCAAAAAAACAGAAGAAAAACCAAAGTAGTAGTCTATATAGCACTTTAAGAGAAACCCAAGATCAGGAGGATGAGTTATTTTTTAACCTAACCTTCGTGGTTGGAAAACTAGGCATGATGATTTTTGAAAATGGAATGAGAATATACTTATCCCTTGGTGAAGGTGGTTTTTCCACCACAAAAACCTACCCCACAGTGGAAATCAGTCTTCGTCAAATTAGGGGAAATAATTTAGAATGGATCTTCCTAGTTCATTCCATAATGTGATATAGTACCCTCACTAGGAACATTCACATGTGAACTTTATGGATATTCCCTTCAGAATACTATCCACCAAATAGCTCCCAGAGAATCAGTAATAGAGAGGATAAGTTCTTGTGGAGGTTTTACATACAGGGGGTCTCAAAAAATCCATAATATAATTCTTACCATGAATTTAGCATTATTAAATGTCATTAATACCTCCATTTGTGACCATATAGAACATGAGGCCAATTTAGATGAGTCGGAGTATGATGTTCCTGCTCATAATGGGGTCTACATCAAAATACTTGAAGGAGGTGTATGTACCCAAAACCAAAATATTTCCCCGGATCTAGGAATCCTATTAAATAATACATCATTACCTCCTCAAAAGGAATCAATCATGGAAAATTTCATAGGTCTTATTGTTCCAAACTACATCTCATAGAGGTTAAGACCCTTTCACTTGAGGAGTGGTTTTCTCAGCAGGAGGAAGAGATAAACCAATTGAGTAGAATCAATGCAGTATGAGGTAGCTATCCTCCTGGATATAATATTCAAAAATATCCTCAAATCTCACTCCCAATTGTCCTACCTCATCAAAGAGGGTTCATCGTAGTAACTGAAGTGGGTCTATAACATCATACCAATTTGGGATATTGACTAAAAATATGCATGAATCATGTAGTTCTATGTAAGTATTTTTCACCATTGGGTGCACAACCAGAACATCACCACACACATCCTTACAGGCCTTCGGTTATGGGATACCCATAGAACACACCATAAGTACCACCACATATGGACCTACTAACATCGAGGACTATTCAAGATATTTCTCATCTAGAAATTCCTCTAGGGATTAGTAATTCTGTTGAATCACTCAAGGATCTATTGGAATCCATGGAGGAATGTTGTGCACTTATACCATCATAAATGAAACCTTACCCCAAATGGGTGAACGTACCGGGCATGCAACGGAAGCCCCAAAATGGGATTTCAAAATTTTTTCACCAACGTATGACATAAACTCATCGATTTTGGTTAATTGATGCCCAATTTATAAAGAGGATCGCATGAGATAAGTTTTAAGAAAAAAAATAAAAACTATAAAATATCTGGTTTAGATCTGAATCCACGCACGACGTATGCTCATCTTTCGTGATCGCTGATCAAAAAATCCCGAGCTGGATTCTTTAGATCATCCACACACACATCAATAAACCATGGAAGTTCTGATCGTTGAAATCCCAATGCTAACATGGTGATACGATGACTCCATCGACGCTTTGATGATCCCAGCATAGCCCTATTTGCGATACCTGAGAGAGAGAGAGATCAGAGCTCCTTGGATCCAGAGCCTCTCTCTCTAGGATTTGGGAGAGAGAAGAGGAGGGAGATAGGCTATGAATGTTCCATGGAAAACACCTCTCTTTCTCTATTTATTTAGTGTTAAGAAAATATCTGATATCACCACCCAGCATCCCAAATAAAGAACACGCTATAAATGACTTGTTATGACTTCTAAACTGAGTCATAAAAATTATAATAACATTATTGTAATATATTAAATATATAAAATCATAATAAATGAGTCATTAACATGACACATCATTCAATAAAATATTAATTGATCCTTAAATAAATATTTTTAATATTCTTTAAAATAATATTTCTCATGAATTTAATTAAAAATTGTTAATACATTTAATTAATAAATTCATTTCCCATTATTATTAACATGAATAATATGATGTTTTATATTTCATTGGTGATTGGTTCTCCATGGACAAATCCCAGACCCCAAGATTGGGGCCCACTATTTTCAAAACTCTTATTGAACTGAATAGAGTATATTATTAAATATGTTATTGTGTGTGACCCTCTAGGACCATAGCCCGATAGTAGTGAATACTATTTTCAGACCATGAGTAGGATCTAGAAACCCATCAAGGACCCTAAAAAGATTAGGATTTTCAAAGAAGTGACATCCCACCAATGAACATGTACTATGTAATATAATCTATTTGTCTTTAATATCTCATAAAGCAGGGCGCACAGCCATGTCATCTCCCTTTTCATGCATCATTATTTTTTTTAACTTACCAGAAGAACTTAACCTCAAATTCCATGGCCATGGTCTTATAAATGAACTACCAACCTAGGAACATGGCATGTGCTATATTACTTCCATAACCTGGAAGTGAAAAATCATTTCATTACCATTCAACCAATTTCATTCCACCAATGACACACCCAACAGAAACTACCTCCCCATGATTTCAACATCATGGATTCAATATTGCAAAGAAGTATGCATTAAAATGAAATACAATATCAGTGATCTATATTTGGGATACCGTTACACATGATCATAGACCGGAACAACCAATGACACCAAAATAAGTGGAGTTCCTATTGGCAGGTATGTCCTCATGATATCTCTACTAGAGAACACCAAGTGAAAACATCATTAGAAGATGTCTAAATTCTTTTGAGCCCCAGAACCTGATGTCAAACAACTACTGTGTCCAATTTATAAGTTATATCTAGACTATATGACCTTTATTTAGGATTAATGTCATATTATCTCATGGTTCACATTATAAATTTTGATCTTCTATAACAATTTGATACGGCAATTAATCTATGGACATTACCATCAAATTCTGGATGTAGATAAGTATATATTATAATGGTAAGAAAACATCATGTATAGAAAACTGTATACACGATATGGTAAGCAAATGCACTGAATAATTGTTTCTAGGGAACCCACTATTTCAACACTCCCACTTTCACTAGAGTCAACTTGCTAACCAAACTAGTTAGCACTCACATGATAAAAATAATTCTTCTGCTGATTCAAGGCATTAGCTACTAGGCTCTCCATGATCATGTTGAATGGAATATCTGTTATATGCGACCTCATCACCTTGAGTAAAACTTCTCATGAGATGGTATCCTTGAGTAAATATATTTTTTTCTGCTGTTATAACATGTCATCTTGTCTAGTAAGAATATTATTATGTACATTTTTATAATACTTTTCTTACTATGTGTTATTCCATGAACTAGAAATATCAATACATTCAACTACTTCATAGTTGTACTCGGTATTTGTAGATATGGCTACCAATAGATTATATGCATTTTTCTCGCCCATCACCTTAGCCTAACTGTGATATTACATGATAAGGATCTATTAATGGATACTTTTTCTCCTATGAAAAACTAATATCCTCACTTCTCCACAAACAAGTTTCGTATCTTTTGTACATTCCAAAGTACAACCAGATATATCAGACTACTTCACATATAGTGCTCCTGGGTATAATTGATATTATCCTACTATAAATTATATCCTAGAAATATTAATTCTTTTACATATCATAACATATGTGATTAATCCATTGAAAAAACGTATGGAATTCAACTCACCTCATTAATATCTTCCCATGTCTCAGATATGTAATCCTGGAGAGATTATTCCATGTGACATTGGTAACAATTCTCTTTTTAATTGTTCCAACTTGTATTTTTCAATACCATGTCACTATATGTACGACTGACTATGTTCATGAAACCATTAGATCTACCTCAGTAGATCCTAACATAGATTTATATTTTAATTCAATCACTGGAAACATATTTCCATCACAGTCTTAACATAATTGAAGAACAGTATGTTTCCCATATGTTAGAAAACAAATTTTATTTGGAAAACATTAGCGCTCTCACTAACCTTTGGTAGACACATGGAAAACTTTTATTTCAAATTTATATTCTAGGATCTTATTAAATAATTCAATCCAAAAACGGATTTTAGTAACTTGCAACCTTTATTATCATTTTTTGTCATTACGATCCCTTTCTGGTTGTATCACATTGACACCATCCATGATTGATGATTATGACATCGAATGCCTAATAATATGATCATAGAAATTACCTATGAAAAGTAAAATTCAAATAGATTTAGGAATACATATTTGGTATAACCATTATTGCCTTATTGGTAATAGACTTTCACCATCCATATATCAATTCACATGAATATCTACCCCAGTATTCAATTTATAAGCCCCATTGTAAATTGATACATGGAATCCATTATTGAATTGTAGCTGATATCATCAATCTTAGCTAATTGACATATACTTTTTACATACTGGAATTATAATTCTCAATAAATAATGTATCACCACCCCTAGTGAACTAAAAACCATCACCATGGTTTTAAAACATTCTATGTTTTATGTGTCTCTAGAACACTCCTATTCTGTATGTACTTTTTAAACTTGTTCCTATGCCAATTATATGGTCATATTTTGCATTGACTAAGCTCAAGTAAACCTTTCTCCCTCTATCTCTAATAGGTAAATTCACCCTTTTATAGTACCATAGTATATCACTTGACAATGAATTTTCTATCTTTAGGTTTTATGTAATATCATAATCAACTGTTATTTTAAATACAATAGATACACAATGTGTTTGTTACTGATGAAAATTTGTTTATGTCCAAAATAACTCTTTCAATCCAAACACATGTCCTTATGACATAATGGATTTCCATCATACTATGAATCATATGATATTCATTTTTCATTTTAGTTGACATATGGTTATGATAAATCGCCTTTTTTGTAAAGAACGTCAGGAAATATAATGGATGTTTCTAGAATTTGCAACATTGATACTACTTACAACATAGAATTAATGTATAAAATGTGCATTTAGGAATTGATTCATGAAAAATTTTGTTCATCAATGTTATCAAGTAAGACTTCATCATCGATCATATTAACATCAATGTCATTATGTAGTTACGGTAATGTGCATTTAGAAATTACTACATGTTATATTATCATGATCGATAATTACATAGTCAAGATATTATTCGGCATGCCAGCTCGAAGAATCTCATATCTTCTGACTATGAATTTAATTCGCGTTGGAATTCCTTTATAAAGTAAATATATACTTATAGTTTACCCTTGGAATATTTCATACTCACTTATTGAACTATTTCTAAAATATTTGTGACTTTTCTTTATTTATAAAGGATTCATTTCTAAAACTAAAGACGTCGATAATATAATATGTATTTAGATGTACCGAGCCTAAATATCATATAAGGTATAGACATGACGTCCACCTTTTATTTTTACTTGACAAAGAATTATCTTCCAACAACTAGGTAAAAGTATTACATTTTTTATTCATAAACTATTGCCTACAATTCAATTATTACTGAACTAGAGTTTGAGTAAAAAACATCAAAGACAACATTAATTCCTCAACCTCAAATAATTCATCCATCTGTCCAAGGACACATGAGATTAATGTTTTAGTAATACTCAAAAATATTTTTAAATGAATCTTTCACTTGGAAATTTAGAAGTTGTGTACTTCTCAAAATCGTCCTAGGTATAACCATTTCATAACCACAGGGAGAGTACACCTGACTTCATGTAATATTTTTATACATAGGTATTTATTGTATAAAAATTCAAATATTTTTCTATCATATTGTATTGAATAACCATGAAGTAAAATGGAAACATTACATAGATGAATATTCCTCTAAAAGTAGTATTAACTTTATTCTTTAATTCAGTTTAATTTCATTAAACTTTCATTGTTTTATTTTAGGATATGAAATGAAAATAACCACATGTTAATACCTCTTGCTTGATGGATGTTGAGAATGATCCCTTATAAGTATTTACCTTTGGCATTTTTTCCTTGCCTTCCAATTTGTTCTCCCAAAGAATAAATGACGAATATGTATTTTTATAATATTGTTCACAAGGAGAACCTTTACCTAAATAGGTTATGAAGCGTTTACACAATACATGTTCATTTTGTAACATAAAACATGAATTGAGTAAATGTGTGAAAATGATTTTAGAATATGATATATTGAAATATTATAACACGCCTCTTAATTTACACAGATCCAGTGTAACCATTACCTATTCATATCATTGTTCCCATTTCTCCTTGTAAACCAGTCAAAGATGATACTTCATGTTATAACATCAATGTCCTAATGGAGCGACCGCAACTAACACCAGGCGATTATGAAATAAGAATGGAATAACCATAATATGATATATAAATTAGACTCTTGTATGTAATTTCAACATCACTTAATGAGGCACATAAAATGTGTTTGGGACACTAGGGCCTTGAGTTTCCAATATTATTGTACGCATGTGTATGTACTATTCTTTTATACTCATTCTAGCAAAGATATTTGAATTTTCCAATATGTATAGAAGTCTTTAAACTTATGGAACAACATTCCCTTTTTAAAAAATATAAATTTTAGAAAATTATTAATTTATATATATTTTATCGATTTTAGACATTTTGATTGATTAATTATATCACTAATTGTCTCCCACTATTTTTATCGATTTTTGGGAACCCTCTGTGCTTGAATCATAATGATTTGATACTTGAGTATTCTAGTGGAAATAATCCATGAACCACCCCTTATGGTCTATAATGTTTGGTTACATCGTAACATGGGGGGTTCAAGTTAGGATTTTGGCAACCCAACCACATGAACTCGTGGTTCCTTGGTCAGGTGAGTGATGTCACAGCTTATTAAATCATTACTTTATTTACATAACGTTGGCCTCTAAAATTACAACAACCTTGACTTAGATATTTCATTGCATCCATTTAAATTAAGTCAACCCACAACTCTTATAATAAACTCTCTGGTAGTAAGAGGAACCCTCCACTTTTGCAAGACTCGCACCCAATATAGCCGGTTTTTTCCAAATTAAAATTATGGAAGAAGGTTTAGGGATAATATTTCCTTGAGGGTTTTATTATTTTTAATGTGATGAAAAAAATAATTTTCTATTTTCTAATCACATACTATTTGATCACACTCACAACTAACAATGCCAGAAATAGAAAAACTATCGCGTCACATGATCATTTTTTCTTTCATTTTTTGTTTATTATTACTCTGTGTTCATGTGTTAAATAAGAATACACAAGAATAATAAACCATTAATAAATTAAATGATGACCTGATCATGGGGCCCATTCAGTGAATACTGGAACAACTTAGATCCTAGGGGGTATAACTTGATTCAAGTCGCTTGCAACTCGAAATGTAGTGTCTTCCCCTCCAATGCATCACATCTCTTGTCTGGTGCATCGCCATCACTTGGCATGAAATGTGTCACTTGGCATCACTCCACTATACAAAAGTACTCTCATGCATTTGAGGGGAACTGAGGAGTAAAAACACAACTATGTAGTAGATGCATATCCCATTATATAAATAAATGCACTAAGACGACAAATAGATCACCATTTTAATTAAACTAATTATTTCAAAACCATTATAATAAATTAATTAAATTAAAAACAAACCAAACATGCATTGGTCAGTCCTTGAAAAATAACCAGTAAAATACGCCGTAAACATTTATATTTAAAATAAAATGCAGAATTAAATTAAACTTGCACTAAAATAAACATGAAGAAATTTTATTGATTTAAAAGATTTCAATCTAATTTTTAATTAAATATATAAGGTGTTCGGTCCCAATTAATTAATTTAATTTTTCAACAAAAAACTAAATAAATAAATAAATTTAACTTATTTCCAAAAATTAATGTAATTTATTCCCTAAATTATTTATAATCCAACAATTAATATTTAATTAGATTAATTTTCAACCTAAATCAAATAAATTATTTTTTATTATTTTTTGATAAAATTAAAAATACATAGGACCCAAAAAACATAGGGTGGGCCTATGTGGGTTGGACCAAACCCATGCAGGCCCATTCCGTGTGTTTCAAACCACCTGTAGGGTGTTCTAGGCCCGACCCGTATGTGTTTGGGTCGACCCATCCCAACCCGTTTAGCGATCCAGGTCAGAGAAGATTCGTACCTCGTGGTGGGTAGATCCACCTGATCTAGAGTATCTGGTTTATATTGTGGCACACAAAAATGTTTGGTGTGCGCAGTTAGGCACCTATCAGGCATAGAAGACCCTGTGGACGGTGGTCCGGTAAAGGCCGCAACTGCTTGATCGTGGTAGTCCGGCAAGGCGAAGCTGACGGAGGGTGACAAGAGAAGGGAGGCAGCCGCCGGGGGGGGCCTCGCCTGCAAGGGGTGGTCTCGCGCAGTCACGTGTGGAGGTGCGCGGCAATGGGATGCCTGAGAGAGGCATCAGTGCATGTTGGACAAGATCTGATTAGTTGGAGGGCGGGAAGGTTGCGGGGAGAGGGATCATTGTTGGTTCTCGTGACGTGATGGTCACCAGGAAAGCACACCCAGATGAAGAGACAAGTTGGACGACCGGTTGGGCTATGCGCGCAACAAGGATGGTCGTTGCAGGGATTTTTTTTTTTGTTATTTTTTAAAAAAAAATTCCAGAAAACGTTTAGGGAAAAAATATTTTTTAAAATGCACCAGAAAGGCGGAATCTCGGATGCCGCCTTTACATTTCGAGTCCAAGGCGGCAACCGCGATGCCGCCTTTCCACTAAAAGATTTTTTGATAATATTTATTTTTAGTTTTTGTTTATATATATATATATATATAACAAAAAATGCCAAAACAATTTTTCTACTATGA
This sequence comes from Viscum album, assembly GCA_963277665.1. Taxonomy (NCBI): domain Eukaryota; kingdom Viridiplantae; phylum Streptophyta; class Magnoliopsida; order Santalales; family Viscaceae; genus Viscum; species Viscum album. The sequence continues at coordinate 688,802,756 of OY728134.1, read as the reverse complement.
ATGATCCAGCGTTACAGCCATGACAGCAGTCTGGATTCTGACAGAAACTCTTACCGCTGCCTCCCTTTTATAGGAGGGCTTGACCTGAAAATCATTCTGCATTTTCGATGTTTGATTCAGGTTCTCCCTTTCCTGTGCAGTACATTCTGCATTTCTGATGTGGGATTCTATTTCAAGTACGTGACTTCGAAATATAATAAAATATAAACTATAAGGCCAATATAAATGAAATTTTGAACATTGATTAAACATATAATAAATAGTTTAAAACAAAAATAATTTCCTCAAAAATATTGATGAAAAATAATCTATAACCTTTTAAAACCGCCTAATTGAAACTTAATAATGTTTCAAGTACAAGAATTTAAATGAAAATAAAATATAAAATATAAAACAAATATAATTGAAACATTAAACATTGATTAAACAAATAATATATAGTTGAAAACAAAATGAATTCCCCAAAAAATGTTGATGAAAATTAATTTATAAACTTTCAAAACCACCTACTTGAAACATAAAATTTTTCAAGTACCTGAATTGAAAAGAACATAAAACATAAAATAGAAGTCCAATATAAATGAAACTTTAAAAATTGATTAAAAATATAAGAAATAGTTGAAACCAAAGTAATTTCCAAAAAAATGTTAATGAAAAAAAAATTTATATGCTTTCAAACCCGCCTACTTCATACTTAAATATGTTTGAAGTACGCGACTTTGAATGATTATAATTATATTATTAATTTACTAATTAATTATTATATAATTAATAGGTATATAAATAATTAACTAAATAATTATTATATAAGTAATAATTAATGAGTCATAATTAATAATTAATAATTTAATGAATAGTTATAATTAATATTTATATTACTAATTAACTAATTACTAATTAGTAATTACTTAATAATAATTATTAATTACTAACTACTAATTATAATGAATAATTATAATAAATATTTATATTACTATTTAACTAATTAACTAATTAATAATTACTAATTACTAATTAATTAGTTATAAATTATAATTATATTTCTAATTAACTAAATATTTATTATATATATGTAATAATTCGATTAGTAATTAATTATTATATAATTAATGATAATATTAAAAATAAACTAATTAATTATGACATGTTTAATTATTAATAATTACTAATTGAAAATTAAAATAACTGTATTTTATAATAATATTACTAATTAACTAATTAACTATTATATAATTAATCATTATATTACTAATTAACTAATTAATTAATATATACTAATTTTTAATAAATAATAACTAATAATTATAATGAATAATTATAATTTTTAATTATATTAATAATTAACTAATTATAAAAAGGTCCTCGACTCTATCTTTCTCAAAAAAATTAACTAATTAACTATTATATAATTTATAATTTTATTTCAAATTAACTAATTAGTTATTATATAATTAATGATTAATAAAAACGAATTAACAAATTACAAATTATATAGTTAATAATTATATTACTAATCAACAAATAAATTATTATATAATTAATAATTATATTTCGAGGAAACTAATAAATTATTAAATAATTAATAATTATATTTATAAGTAACTAATTAATTATTAAATAATTAATAATTATATTACTAATTTACAAATTATATTAGTAATTAACTAATTATTTATTATATATTTTATTATTAATAATTACTAATTAACTAACTAATTTTTATACAATTAATAGTTTTATAATTAATAATTATATTATTTATTAACAAATTAATATTTAATTTTTAAAAATTAATTATTATAATTAGTATTTATAATGAATAATTATAATTAGTAATTATAGTTATTAATTATATTTAATAATTATAATGAATAATTTTAATTTATAATTATATTAATAATTAACTAATTAACTATTATATAATTAAAAATTATATAACCAATTAAGTAATTAATTATTATAAAATAATTTTTAATAATTACTAATTATTAATTATAATGGATAAATATAATCTATAATTATATTACTAATTAACTAATTAACTATTATATAATTAATAATTATATTACTAATTAACTAATTAGTTATTTTATAAATTTTTTTAACAAATACTAACGAAAAATTATAATGAATAATTATAATTTATAATTATATTACTAATTAACTAATTATAAAAAGGGCCTCGACTATATATTTCTCAATAAATTAACTAATTAACATATATATAATTAATAATATTATTAAAAATTAACCAATTAATTATTATATAAATAATGATTAATAAACACTAATTAAAAAATTACAAATTATATAGTTAATAATTATATTACTAATCAACTAATTAATTATTTATTAATTAATAATTATATTTTTACGTAACTAATTAATTATTAAATAATTAATAATTATATTTCTAAGTAACTAATTAATTATTAAATAATTAATAATTATATTAGTAATTAAATAATTATTTATTATATATTTAATTAATAATAATTACTAATTAACTAACTAATTATTATACAATTAATATTTTATAATTAATAATTATATTATTAATTAATTAAGGATTAATAATTAAATATTATAATTAGTCATTATAATGAAAATTTATAATTAGTTATTATAAATATTAATTATAATTAATAATTATAATGAATAATTTTAATTTATAATTATATTTCTAATTAACTAATTAACTATTATATAATTAAAAATTATATAACCAATTTACTAATTAATTATTATATAATAATTTTTATTAATTACTAATTATTAATTATAATGGATAAATATAATTTATAATTATTTTACTAACTAACTAATTAACTTTTATATACTTAATAATTATATTACTAATTAATTAGTTAATTATTATATAATTAATTATTAATAATTTATAATTAACTAATTAATTATTAACTAATTAATTTTTAATAATATTAATTTAACAATTAAATAAATTATTATATTTTTAATCCATGTTTTAACTTTAAATTATATCGGTCATACAGTTTATATTTTTTTCTTTCAAAACTACATACTTTAATCATTTTATGTTTCAAGTAGGTGGTTTTGAATGCTTATAAATTAATTTTCATGCACGTTTTTTACGTAATTCTTTTTATTTTCGACTATTTGTCAGATTTTTAATCTGTGTTTTATGTTTCATTTATATCGGTTTTAATGTTTTTATTTTATAGGCTTTGAAAGTAACATTCTCGAAACATTTTTATGTTTCAAGTTGGTCATTTTGAATGCTTATAAATTATATTTCATCAGTATTTTTAATGAAATTCTTTTTATTTTCAATTATTTGTTTTATGTTTAATCCATATATTATGTTTCATTTATATTGGTCTTATAATTTATATTTTATAAGCTTTCAAAATCACATACTTGAAATTTCTTAAGTTTTAAGAAAGTGGTTTTGAAAGCTTATAAATTATTTTTTATCATCATTTTTAAGATTTTTTTTGTTTTCAATTATTTTTAATATGTTTAATCCATGTTTAATGTTTCATTTATATTGTCCTTATAGTTTATATTTTATTTTCTTTCAATGTCACGTACTTGAAACAGAATCCCACTTCGGAAATGCAGAATGTTCTGTGCAGGAAATGGAGAACCAGAATCCCACATCCGAAATGCAGAATGATTTCCAGGGTAATCTCTCTTATAAAAATGAGCCATCTGGGAGAGCTTATATCAGAATCCAAACTACTTTAATGGCAGTACTGCTGGATTTTAAATAGTGGATAAATTCAGCTGAAAATTTTATTTGTGTTTTTTTTTGTTTTGTTTTGTTTATATATATATATATAAACAAAAAAACAAAAAAAATTAAAAATTCTCTATAGAAAATATTTTTTTTCAATTTTTGGGGAAAGGCGGCATCTAGGATGCCTCCTTTCACCCGAGCCCAATGGCAGCATCGTAGATGTCGACTTTGTGGTGTATTTTTGAAAAAGAAAATTACCCTAGGATGTTTTTAAAAAATATTGAAAAAAACATATTTTAAAAAACTCGTCGTTGCGGGGTATCAGTTGCCGGCTCGGTGGGGATCTACTCAGTGAAGAGAGGGAAAGTCCTACCAGGGTAAGCCGCAAAGAACTGAGCTCATAGGTGGGGTCGAGGCTGCATGTGGTCCATTATAAGGGGAAACCAGAGATTACTAGGGTTCATCAGAATACTCGGGATCATCGTAATTGTTTAAAATAACCGAATATTTTCAAGTATCTCATTATATAAATAAATATATTTTCTTTGAATCAATACCTGAAAATTGAATTTTTAATCCATACTACTACGTGTTTAAATCTGATAAAAAATTTGGACGATTTTAGATCACTTATTCGATATCAAATTAAGACGTGGTCTACGGTGTTGATATTTGGACGACACCTTCTTTTAAACATATTGAAAATTTAACTTTTTCATTGCCTCAAAACATCATAGATCATCGTGATACCAATTGAAGGTACCAGACATGAATAGGAAGCCCTAAAAATGATATTTTTAAATTTCTTCCCTAACATACGACATGAACTCATCGACGTCAGTGAATCGATGCCTGGTTTAAGCCATGGATCTCGCGTGGAGATTTTTAAGCATAAAATTAAAACCATAAAATATATGGTTTATATATAAAGACATGAATGATGTATGCTCATTGTTGCTGATTTCGACCCAAATAATCAAAATTCAAATTCCTCTAGATCATCCACACACATTTCACGAAACTACAAGAGAGTTGATCGTTGAAATCCAGGAGCTACTACATAGATATGATGACTCCTTCGACGCTTTGAAGATCACCACATCACCCTACTTATGATGTTAGAGAGAGAGCTAGATCGGAACTTCTTAGATCCAATGTCTCTCCCTCCTTATATGATTTGGGAGAGAGAAGAGAAGAGAGAGAGTATGTGAATAGTCCATGACAATCTCCTCTCCTCCTCTATTTATTGAGTGTTAAGAAAATTTCTGGTATTTCCAACCGGCCTCCCGAATAAATAACACTCTATAAACAACTAGTTCGGACTGCTAAACTGAGAAATAAATATTATTATCACATTATTGTAATATATTAAATATATTACATGATAATAAATGAGTCATTAACTCGACTCGTCATTCCAAAATACATTAATTGAAACATAATATATTTTTTAATATTCGTTCAAATCATATTTTTCATTTATTTACTTAACACATGAAAATAAATTTATTATATAAATTCAATACTCAATATTATTTACTTGAATAATATGAATTTATTTATTGCATAGGTGATCATTTCTCCTTTGAGAAATCATGAACCCCAATGGTGGGGTCCACCATGTCCAAAACTCATATTCAACTGAATAGGGAATATTGTTGAATATGCTATTGTGTGTGACCCTCTAGGACCTTATCTCGATGGTAGTGAATACTATTCATAGACCAGGAGTGGGATCAAGCAACCCATCATGGCCACTAAAAAATTAATTATTTTTATAGCTGCAACAACAAAACTACGAACACGTACTATGTAATATAATCTATTTGTCATTAATATATGATAAAGCAGGACACACACCCTTGTCATCGCCTTTCTCTTGTTTTTATTGATTGTTGATCTAACTAGATTTACATACCCTTGACTACCATGGACATTGTCTTATAAAGATACCACCATATTGGTGAACATGGTCTATGATAAATTACATTCAAAAACCATAAGTGACAGATCCTTTCTTGACTATTTAACCAATGTCATACCAGCAATGACGCACCCAAAACAAACTATATCAGCATGATTTCAACATCATGGTTGTAATCTTGAATCAACGTACACACTCCAATAACATACTCTAGAAATGATATCATGTCAGGAGACCATTACACATGATCATAGATATTAACAAACAATGAAAACAAAAACATGTGGTGTTCCTATTGGCGGCCATGTCCTCATTATACCAATACAATAGATCAGTAAGTGAGAACTTCATGTGAAAAAATCTCAATGCTTATGATCCCTCAACACTTAATAGTCAAAAATATAATATTTCTAGTCAGTAAGAAGTATCTAGACCATACTTCCATTGTTTAATATTCATTTCATATTATCTCGAGGTTAACGTTATAGCCTTCGATCTTCTATAACCTTTTTATACAACTATTAATCTAGGGAAATTACCATAAAATAGTGGTTGCAGAAATTTTTACACTATAATGGAAAGAAGACATAATGTATAGCTAATTGTTTATATGGTATGGTAATCAATAGAAATAAATAATTAGGTCTAGGGAACCCACAATTTCAATAATGGGTTGATCTGACGCCCCTACCAGACATTTTGAATACAAAAGTTCACATTTTTAAGGGTGCGGGAGACCCGGTACAGTGTTTGATTCATTTTATCTATCACTATGATCTCATGATAGGGACCCCTAAACAATAGAAGATAGTGAAGCTTAGTTTATTCATTTAATTACTAATAGGGATAGCCTTTGTGCCATGCACATGTTTTAAGGATCGATCCATTACAATGTTGGAAGATCTCCTCTTGAAATTTCTCATCTAGTTTATCTTGATGATAAAAAAGAAACATTTCCTTGATATCACAAACAAAAAACAATAGGAGAATAAAAGTGTCTCATATTTCTTTTCATGGTTGAAGATATTGATAAAATCTTTACTCCTACTTCTCCCTCAAGAATACTATTTCACCATCTGAATAGCGAATCTTTGTGACGAGTTTGACACCCCACTTATCTGTGTCACATACATAAGATGGGTTCAGGACCATGGTTCAATTTCCCAAAGAGTGTAATAATCCATCACATAGACCAAATCTAAGTCATTAGTAATTCAAAAAGCTCATCAATAGAGAATGTGAATAGTAGAATCAACTATTGTTACACATAAGCATGACTCTGAACCCACTCCTCCAAATGTTAAACTGTATTGTGCGGTTTGGAATATAGAATTATGGAAACAGTGCATTCCTTGTATGTATGATCAAAAAGTGAAAAGGAGAAAACCATTTGAGGATATAAAATGGAAGGTCTATTCTTTTCATAATGGCCATGTCCCTGACTAATTCATTTCATGATTCGAAAACAACATGATCATTTTTCCAAAGCCTAGAAATCCTAGCCAATATTTTGGTGAAGACCTCCCAAATTATTTCCCATTTAATCAAGTACATGGGTACAAAATCCATGAGTTTTTTTGAATAAATATTGAAAAATATATTGGACTCTGTGTAATTGATTCTATGAAATTCTCTTTCTCAAGTGGCATCTGTCTCTACCACTATGCCAAGATAGGAGAAATAATGTAAGGAGGTTAATCCTAGACGCACACATAAGTTAAATGACTAGATATTTATAAAAATGATAAACTAAACTCATTTACCCATTTAGAATAGTTGAAACAACCTACTGTGCCCCCAAATACTCCCTCTACAACACATCTGACTTCACCGATAGCTCAACCGCCTAAAATCCAATCTTACAAAAGAAGACATGGTTAAAAGGTTAAGAAAAAAAACATACTAATGCGAGCTTATTTCAAAAAAAATTACTTTTACATTAGCCTATTTCATGCTTACAATATCAAAATCATGAGCACTACCTTATCTAATGGTACTAAAAGCATCCACCCATCATAAGGAATCTCCCCCGGGTGAGGATTTGATCTTCAGTTCCATTAATTTCTCTCACTTAATGGATAGATTCTCATATGATGAAGAAATTATAAACCATAAATCCCTACACAAGATTATTGAGATAGGGTAATTGGATGACATAGTCTATGATTTAGGGAAGATGTGGTAGTGTTAGGGGAACTACTTTAACCACATCCCTGCTCGAATTGTCTATGCAGTCAAAAATCATTGGAGAGATCTCCAATGTGGTTAGTAAAATCATGGATGCCCCCCCCACATTACAAGGTTTTTCTAGACATGATCATCTAGGACGATTGGTTAGAGGATACATAATGTCTTAATATTCCTTAGTGTGTAGTAAGGCCTAGGTGACCTAATCCACCAAGTGCAGAAGAAACTTTACCATTTATTCTAAGGGTTGATTTTCCTACATCATATACTTCATCTCCTCAAGCACCCAAAAAATAAAGTACTTATGCTGGGAAGTGTAGTCTTTTGGACCATAAGTATACAATTTTTAAACAATAATCCCTAGATTGATCTAAGTATTAAATCCTAAAATCTATATGTCAATAAAATTACCTCTAAGAAGTACTCATATATACCTTATCAATCCCTTAATAATATTAGGTTGATGTTACTAAAGTGCATCCTTCAGAGACTGCTCCTACATAATTCCATATGGTCATATCTATCATAGACAATGATGAGGATGAAATTATATAGGGATACATTAGAACCATGTATATATCTGGTAGGATAAATGAAATTGTTATTCGATGAGCCTTTATTTAGAAAAACACAAGTATCAACCCCATCACAATCCAAACAATTAATCAAATGGGTTTCAATGAATCTAACTTTCCCCACTCTACCCTAATGTTACAGGGTTATAACAAGAATGAGAGAAATCATATTATTGAATTAAAAATCAGAACCCATTTCATATATATCGTGTCTTACATTAAATTCATGGTTTTTGGGTAGGATACAACCTTCAATGTTCTACTAGGAATACCTTAGATACATCCTCATACAGATATCCCCTCATCATACCACCAATTATTCAAATACTATATCAATGTCCAAATTGGGAATTTTCATGCTGAAAAATCCCCAAAAAAATTATATAAGGCAGATTACTTTGCTGTAGGGTTCAACCATAAGGAAGGTAAATAGTCTATGGGTGATGATGTTGATTTGATCAATTCCCTGAATGATATGGAGATGATTCTGATGAACCCTTTAAAATAGATCAGTGAAGAGTATGTTTTCCATATAAATCATACTAAAGTAGTGGGTACGAATTCAATCACACATCCAGTGATGTCAATGATATCAATTATGAGGACTGTTCTAGACATCACTAGAGAAGTTGTCATTTCTTAGGGATGTAATGAAAGAAGATAAAATAATTCATTCCATCCCATGAGATTCAAAAAATACCTATTCCATAACCTATTATAGAATAAATTGTTTTGATAACGGGATAAAATGAATTTTCTCATTATCAATCCCTCATCTCCCCTTTGAAACTCTAATTAGTACTCACACCATCAGTCAAGTCAAAAATGGTTGTTCCATCTTCCGAATGTCCAAATATGGGAAGACCCTCCTAGCCATTTCCCATGTGAGTAATGTTTGTTGTGGGGCCATATCATCTAGATATGAAAACCAATTCAAATAAATATTAACTACTACCATTTTTTCCCAAATGGAATGAGTCATTACCCATAAATAATATCAGGACCAAAAGCATTATTATATTCATGAAATATATCATAATTACCATGTTTCATGTCCCTAAAACAATATTAATGTAAAAAACACTAATTTATATTTTACTGAGGTAAAAACTAAATATTTGGAATATAATATCAAATCCAACCATTTTTCTAACTACCAAACTGATGATAATGGATAGATAGAGGCCTTAAATAAGACCTATTCAAACATACATCATGAAAATTGTGGATAAAGATATAAAATATTGAAATGACAATATATTTCATTCCTATTGTGCATACATAACTACTACCCATACAACTACGTGGGAAACCTTGAAGTCAAAAGTATATGGAATATAAGTAGTCCTTCCCATTGAGCTCCAGTTTCTATATATCTGTGTTTCAATATATGGATAACAATCCATAGATGATCAATACCAGAAATGAAAGGACGAATTGGATTAGACAGATTGGAAACAAATCCACACATTTCATCCCTTATAATTCTGTTATAGTCAGATAGCTCATGCCTTTAACCTGAAGGTCTGTATTTGTTCATTATTCCAAGGAGAACTGGTATTGGTCCTTAATACTCCAATGAATATATGATGGAACCTCCAAAGACTGAACTAAAGTGGGAGGGACCATAATTCATGCACATGGTCTACTCTAATGTAGGTTATTTATTGATCTCAATGGATCGAGAGATCATTAGGACTCTAACCATTGAAAACATTGAAAAGAAATAATTTATGTAATCACACGAAGCACTATCAACTATAGGTTGTTAATCTGTGAAGTAAGTAATTGTCTCATGAACTTAAGGACATGACATCACATCTGTTCCACATGACTTCAAAATGTGTGACATCATCATACTTGTCACATGACGATAAATTGCATGACCTATGGTCCTAGTCCAATGACCTAAAATGGGAAAAAACCATTCATCCTCACAGTATGAAATTAAACTATAAGGATGAAATCACTATCATTAGAGGTCGATTAACCACCTAAGTACTATGAACTAAGACACTTCTCATGGTAACTTATGTATTGGCCTCTATCTTAGGTTTATTTTCCAATAACATCCCTCTAACCCCTCAATGGGTCGAGATTCTTTCTTGAAAAAACATGAGTAATAAAGGATGTTTATATCCCATGCATAAGTACCACTCGCTTCATTTCCATCCAAAAATGACACTTGGTCCCCGGTTATGGGTATACATCATAACAATATCATGTACTTATCACATGATAATAAATACATGATATTATCAAGAACTACATGGGGATTTATTCCGATTCTAATGAGATATGTATTGACACTCGAACCTCCCACCATGGGTCCAACCACAATTTAGTAAAATAAAACCACAATTTTTATCCTTATGTATGAATTAGATCTACATAAGAATCTTTTCTTGGACACATGGCTTTATTATCATCACAATGAGGTATGCAGTGATGTCCAGACCTCAGGTTTTGGGTCCAAAAATCAATATGGAAAATGGAAATGGCCTATTTAATCAAATAAATTCCTGATTGATGTGGTAATTTTTTTCAATAACTACATCTGGTTTGATTCTTCATACTACAAGATACATAGTAACGTATGGTTCTTATGTCCTAGTATAGATGTAATATTTATTTCACGTCATGTGACCCATGTCCTTACCACTGGACGTTAAACCTAAATGTCAATATAATTTTTGGATGATGATACACAAATAAATATCTTGAGAACTATGTTTGGATTGATTCTCATTCCCATGACACACATAGTGATGACCGTATCTCCAATCCCGAGTTTATCCACAATAAAAAACTCCCACTCATTGTGTATTATTATGACCGGCTCATGGAACCTTCTAAGAACTATGTGTGGCCTGATTCTCATTCTTATGAGATTTTTATTGACCCCTAGATTTCCATAATGTGGCACATCCGTAACATTATCTTTCCTTCACAGAAGTAAATTGTTTTCCTCCCCACATGACGTTAAACTGAATGGGGTTTCAAGAACTACGTGTGGCATGATTTTTTCTATAAAAATATACATAGTGATACTTAGATCCTCTATCGTGATCTAGATTCAAAATTTATTTCACGTTAGGTGACCCAATTCATTACCACAAGATGTTAATCATTACTGTCAACATCCTCGTTGCATGATTATAATTGACATGATCTCTTGAAAACTACGTATGTCTTGATTCTAATTCCCATGAGATATGTTGTGATGACTGTATTTATAATCCTAAATCCATAAATAAAAAAAACTCGACTCCTTTTGTATGAATCAGAACTGCCTAGGTAAAATTCCAAGAATTTTTTGTAAATCGATTATGATTCTAGTGAGATTTGTAGTGACACCAAGATGTCAATCCTTGGGCCCAGATACAAAATTTTCTTTCTTTCATGTTTGTTACTATTCATCCTCACCACATGATGTTAAAATTCATGTAACTTCATGAAGTACGAATGAATTTATTCTTATACTACTGAGATATGTATCAAATCTTGAATCTTATCTCCTGGAAATACCACTAAATAATCTAAATTTCCATATCATTCCATTGTGATTCCATTTCTCAATGGAATAAACCTTTGCCACCTCTTATTCCTCACACTGAGCATAGATCATATGGGATTAAGAGTTTCTGTAAAATTATTCCCTGCATAAGTAAGTCATATAAATTAATATTGCGGTTAGTATGGTTTTGGATGGATGAACATAAATGGTACACCATATTTCCTCCTCACATGACTATAAACTGCACAATTTTGTCAAGAACTATGTGTATTGATTCTCATTCCAATGAGATACTTGGTGAGGTCTAAATATTCATAATTTGGTCCCAATTATAACATGATAAGGTAAATGACCCATTATAATATGTATGATCCATATCTACATGTGAGGATCCAATATGGGATATCACCCTATGCATGGGCCCATATTCAAAAAAAATCCCCCCGTTTCTTCCAAAGATGAATTCAATCATGGTGGGGGGGGGGTATTTAATTCTAAAACTACATGTGTCTTTATTATTATTCTAATGAGATACATAGTGACACCTAGGACTCATGTTTTAGTCCATTCCATAGGGTTATGATAGATTCCCCTATTATTTATATGAATAAGGATCCATGGAGGAAATTTTCACTTAGGTATCCTAATTAAGGGTTTGACCAATGAAACAGATATGTCCCCCTTCTACATAAAAGTCAGATCTATTCAAAGGAATCTATAAATCATGGAAAATATCAATAAAAACACATCCTTTTTTCATGGAAACATTCATTCCACACTTTATAATCATACTCAAATACTATTTTGAATGATCATAATCATTCTCCATCTCCAAACATTTTTTTTTAAAATAAATCACATTGAGGAAATGTGAGAACCATCAAAATGATTGTTCCACTATAAGGAGTCATTGGTGGGATGGGTAAAGAACCATGTCCAAGACCAAACCCGCAAAAAAAACACATAAAAGAAACACCTAAGAACAGAAAAAAACCAAAAACCAAACTCTATGGGCCAACCAAGGAATGCTGCCTAGGACTAACCCACCCAAAACCACTGTAACACATCATGTCATGAAATCACTCGTTGCCATTAACTACATCCACATCAAATACAAGAGGATGAAAGGGAAATCCAAACAAACACATAAACCATCAAAAGAGGATGATTTATATAATTGGCTCCATCGACAGAGCTTCAGTAGGGAATTGTGAAAGGATTTGCTGAGGAGAAGAAGCACCACTGGCACTGAGCATTCCTATGACCTCCATCCACATCTACATACATGACTAATTTTTCAACGATGAACCTACAACAATTCAATTCCAACAAAACCAAACATGTCACTCTGCAAAAATCCCAAAAAAGGAAAAAATCACCATGAACGACTATGAAACCCATTCATCGGAACTGAAGTGGTCATGCCAATACATTGTAAGGAACATCATCGAATCTGAGTTTGCCACATCATCCAGTCATGTTAGCTTTAGGGAAGGTGTAATAACCTAGATCTTCTTATCAGGTATGTTTTTCTTTTCTGGTTATCTTTGAAGAAAAAGAGGAGTTTTTGAAAAATTTAGGAGTACACTCCGTGTATTTATAAGTACATGCCATGTACTCGGTTTTCGTGGGTGACTGTGTACTGGCCGAGTAGCGGCCAAGTACATGGCCATGTGTGGTGACTTAGAAGTTGTGTTTTCTGAGGTGGAGGAGGAAAGATGCTGTTTCACAAAGCTGAACTCAGGGTATTTTAATGGATCCTATTATATGGGCCTGTTATGTCTGGAAGGGGAGCGAGATGAATGGGGGGAATGTTCATGGTGAAAGGAGGTCCCCATGAAGATGAGATTTCTCATGTGGAGGGCTCTCCGACAAGAAATTCCCATGTAGGATAACATACAGAATAAAGGAATACAGCTAGCATCCCGATGCTACTGTTGCTCTAGCCCTCAGGTAGAGACTGTGGTACCTTTTTTTATCAGGAGTGAATGGGATGCATGTTTATGGTTTTGTACAGATGTAGGGGGAGCTATGATGGAGAGTGCTCATCCATGTAGGGGTTTCTTACAAATTTTTTTAGGGGAGTGGAGCAGTAGGGAATGAAAATAAGAGCAGGAGCATCATGGTTACTATTGTCTTCTTGACATTGTGGAAGGCCTGAAACAAGGCCAGGATAGAGGCGCGTCTGACGTTCTTGTTTCTCCAGGAATATATGAAGTTGTTGCTGTTGGAAGTGGGCTTGCCGGTGAAGGGGATTCAACACTGTATTCTTTTCGGTAACATCTCGAATAGCCAAGCTGCTCGTCTGACATCCCATGGATGTTTGGTATGATGGATCCCGCCATTGAATGGATTTAAACTAAATGTACACATATCTTTTATGTGGGGAATATTCATGGTGGTGGTATGGTTTGGGGAAATAATGGTTCAGTTTTAATTTCCTTCAGTAGCTACCATATCCCGGGGAGTTTTGTGGGTGCGGAAGTAAGATCCTTGCACACAGTTTTAATGTTATGGAAAAGGTCATCAATGGAGTTATTGTAGGTGGAATCTGACTCTGAGGTGTTGATTAGGGCCTTGAAGGGGAAGTTTAAGCTGCCATGGAGCCTGACGTACATTATATGCAGCTGTGTCTCATAGATCTTTAGAGGATGTTCAATTCGACATATTCATATATAGGCAAACATCGCGGCGAGAGCTTTGTCTAGAGGGGGTCGTCACGTGGAACCCCTTTTGGTCTTTTCTCATTTGGGGTTGCTTCCCCAAGAATGCATCGGTTTTGTTCTTGGGGACATGCTTGGGCTTCATCACATTCGGCCTCCTTGAGTGCTTGTATTAGGGGAAGGGCGTTCTCCCATCATTTGTTCAATAAAATAAAAAATTAAATTATCATCATGTGGTGACTTAGAGACCACCTAAAGAGTAGGCCGGAAAAGGCAAGTACACGCCGTGTAATTTTAAATAACGCACCATTTAATTTATTTTTTTCATTAAACAGATCAGGGTAATGTATGACGTATAGAACACACTTCTTCTCGACCTATCTCATCCAAGAGAATCCATAAATCTGTGGATCTTCTCCCAGACCAGACTCGCTGTCTATTCTCTAAATCTACCACCATTGATTGCATTTGAATCGCATCAGTGAGTTCTCTTTTCTTCTTGAACTTTATCTCTAGATTTCTCGTCTTCCACAAGATATCCTCCGTTGAAAATCAAAAGAGTTTTTGTAGATATATGGAATTATAAGTAGATTCAAGGCCATAGGATCACGTATATCAATCTCCCAATGTCAAGGTAGGTGGTTTGTTCCTTTCCATAGTTACTCTTTGAGTTATATGTGAAAAAGTACCCAATACCCTTGTTCAAGGTATTGTGTGTTTATGTTTTTTGCCCATTTATTTTCCTACTATGCCTTGTTTGACAGGATAGTGGTCAATTGTGTGAGAATAGGGTTATCTTTTCCATGCTATGGATGTTTTTCCCATGATTTCTTATTTTTGTCTGTTTGGTCTTGCCTTGCCTATTAGGCTGCTTCTTGCTTTCCATGCCTAGTATTGTTGGGTGGAGTGATTATTATTTTACATGCTATGATATGATGTAGTCGTTTAGCCAATTAGTTCATGAGGATTATGTTGGATAATTATTATCGTTTGTTCACGATTTCTTTACACATGGCTGTGAGAACCTGGTATAGTGAGATCAAAGGGGAAATTGACGTTCATGGCTTTCCCAGAGTGTCTGTTTTAATTATCACACTGCGAGAAAATAGTGGGGATTGGCATTGATTTCTCCC
The DNA here is from genome assembly GCA_963277665.1 of Viscum album. NCBI lineage: Eukaryota > Viridiplantae > Streptophyta > Magnoliopsida > Santalales > Viscaceae > Viscum > Viscum album. Next base: position 688,787,036 of record OY728134.1, on the reverse strand, counting down.
TCAGAGTATATATAGTTACGTTACAGGGACATAGGAGGAATTGGCATTGAGTGCTTCCTCAGAGTGCCTGTAGTTTACCATTAAAATTATGTAGGGGGAATTGATGGTGAGTTCTTCCTCAAAGAGTCTTTGATCACACATGTCTAAAGGGTAATTTATGGTGAGTGCTTCCTAAGAAATTATTTTCTATATCTTCTCTTGTATTGTGAACTATATGGGTTAGTAAATGAGAATAACCCAGAGGGTTGCTTATATTTTTTTTGGTTGATTAAATACTTAAAATTAAATGTTTTTAAATGAAACTGTAGGACTTTTTACTCTTGAGTAGTTCTATTTTCACTACTTCTTTGTGCTTATTTCCTGGCATATATACTCACTGATTGTTAGGGATAGATATTTGGGTGGGTTCCTATTAGTATTTGTCTCACACCCTATTTGTGTCATGATTTTGGGCCCAAATAGATTATATTTCTGCAGGTATAGATAAAGTCAAGTTCCCTCTACTTTAGGTAATAAATTATTATCGAGCTGGGGAGCATGGGACCAAGCAGAGGATTGCGATGTTGTGGATCTGTTAAATGCTTTTATTTTGTACTTTGGTTTAGTACTGTATTAGAGCATTTTGATTTGTTTAGATTTATTCATAGGCATATGTATCATGCATAATTTATATATATGTGTTCTCCAGTTGTTTATTACTTCCGTTGTTTATTAATTGAATTTTTTATAGCTTCTACTATTGTTATGTGTTTTATATCCACTATGTTGCTCCACTAATGAAGGAATAGTTTCCCCACTGTCAAACCCAAGGACCTCGCTTCTAGTCTGCAGCCTCTGGAGTTCGGGGAAATACACTTGAGGCCATGTGACCAACCATGTAGGGGGGACCTCTGGGCGAATCTCAGAATTGGGACGTTACAATGTGGTATCAGAATAATTCTTTTCCTATTGACTTACTATTTGAGCATATATCCTGGTATAGGAAGAAAATAGGTACTTGGTAATAATCTGTGCCTGGGAGTTGCTAACCCATGTATAGGGAAAACCCAATTTACCTCGTTATTTCAATTTTTATGATTTTTCTATTTTACAGCTGTTTGGATTTCACCATTGGGGGATTCACATGTTTTGTGTTGTAATTATTGATATTATTAAGGTTCTATTTCTGTTTCAACCCGATGAGATTAGGGTATTCCATCTCATGCATCATATAAGAACTTGCTAGAGATCACATGTCATGCATTCTTTCCATGACATTTATGGTGCATTAGAAATTTCATGTTGTCGTGATAGAAGTTGTGTTATATATGCATGTTGTTGTGATAGATGCCTTGATAATAATACCTGCTATTTGGTAGGGTATTTACTTTTGTAAATATTTAGTTTTAATAAACTCTAATATTTGGTTCTTGAGGTGTTGTGGACCCTCATGAACAAGAATTTGGTGGATAATTGTTCTGTTATGTTTATATATAACATATATAAGATCCCAAGATTTGATTTGCGGGGATTATGCGCCCTCACGAATCAGAATTTGGAACCATAATGTTCATTTTAGTGTTTTATGGATTCTGGAGTAGTTTCTGGGGCATATTGTCCAAAAAAACCTTGAAACATTGTGTGTAATGATGAATACAGTCAATGTGTCCTTCTATTCGGGAATGAACTATTTTTCATAAGGAAACTCCGTGAACTGTATTTACACACCGTGTAGTCTCTAACTATGTCACTGGTTGTGTGGAAAAAAAGACAAGGAGTTAAGAAATATTTTGTTAGACATGACGTGTACTAGATGTACACGCCGTGTTGTGTAAACCATGTGTCCACCCATTTGACTAACGACACATATTGATAAAACATAGGTTATACATGCCACGTCAATATTGAACAGGCCGTGTAGTATAAACCTTGTATTCGACCATGTAACAAACAACACTGGGTGGTGGAATTATTCTATTAAACTCTGTGTTTGTCATAAACATGCCATGTTATTCATCCGTGTAACTGGCCATGTAACTAACAACACGGGTCAATGAAGTTCATCTAGTACATGCCATGTCTAGCACTAACACGCCATGTAGACTTGTTCTAGGAGAACCATGTGAATTATCCATATAAAAGAAATTGGGCATGGGAAGATGATTCAAGTACACCTTGTGTGTTTGGACAACAAAAAATGTGTATGTGGTGTTACACATCCTGGGTTGAGAAAAGTACACGCCCATGTGGAGGCTTAAGGGAATATTCCATGTAGTGGATATACCCACCGTGTATCCATGTTTTGAATAACTTGAATGATTCCATTCTCATATTATATTCATACAATTATAAGTTTTAGTCCATGATAATCTTGATCTAAGGTGTGTGATTGACATTGCAGATTCATGCCACCGAGACGTCCTCCGGTTTTATGCCAGTTATAGGTCAGTGATTAGACACCAGATATGACAGATCAGGGACCACCAGCAGATCCTCCAGTCATGTCGGCCATGGCACCAACTGTAATCCCGGATGTAGGTGTCGATGCACAGTTCTGAGAGGGATTTATGAGGATGATCTAGAACTTTCAGGGAGCACCACATCTTGTCCATTCTATGGTAGAGCTGACTCGGGTTTTTCAACAACATCATCCTCCGATTTTCATAGAGGATAGAGGACTCCAGGCTTCAGAGACATGGCTAGAATCCATTCTGATGATCTTCAAGCATCTAGAGACACCACCAAAGAGGAGGCTAAATCTTTCTACATATATTCATCGGTATTCCACCAATAGTTGGTGGGATGTGATCTCACATGTGGGACTCCAGCAGGTTATGGATTGGGAGGAGTTTTAGCATATCTTCCATGACTTTTTCTACCTGGAGACTTTTTGTAAGAACCCGGATCTTCATTTAATGATTGTTTTTCTTTTTCTGGTCGTTCTTGAGGAAATGAGGAAAATATGGAAATTTCTTATGTACACGGTGTGTACTTTGATGCAGTGCCAGGCCGTGTGCTGGCTGTGTCCGGGCGACAAACACGGTGTGTAGGGGCGATGTGTAGGTCAATTAAATTATAGTAAGGAACGACCAAGTACATGTCGTGTACCACATAAGTACATGTCATGTAATTTTTTTCATTAAATGGACCAGGGTCGCGCCTAATGGACAGAACACGCTTTTTCTTCAGGTTCTTCGTCTGAGAGAACCCGTACGGCCGCAGAACTTCTCTGAGCCCCCGATCCTCTGTCTGTTCTCTGAATCGACTACTGTCGATTGAGTTGGAACCACAGCGGTAATACCTTTCTTCACCTAGAGCTTTTTTTCCAGTTCCTCCTCTTTCTCAAGATATTGTGGGTTGAGCATTTTGTGCATTTTCATAGATCTACACTGTTTTAAAGAGAATAAAGCATCATGGTTCAAGTATATCGATCTCCTAGGACTATGGTAGGTGGTTTGTTCTTCTCAGGAGAAAGTCTTTGAATATTTTCTGCAATTCGACCAATTTTCTTGAACAGGGTGTTGTGTGGTTCCTATTTTTTCCCTTGTTGTTTTCCTGCTTTGCTTGATTGCTTGAGTAGAGGTCAATTCTTGTGAACAGGGTAATTTTTACTGTGCTCTGGATGTTTTTCCATGCATGTTTTTCCTGTTAGGCATTTTTCCAGTTGTCATGACTATTTGTAGGATTGTGGAACTGTTGTACTGTTATGCTTTTGTGCCTTAGATCGATATCCATGTAGTTCTTGAGGTTTACTTGGGGAAATATTCACTCAATGAATGTTTGTTTTACACAGGGCTGTGAGAACCTAGTGTAGTTGACCATAGGGAGAATGGACGTAAAGGCTTCTCTAGAGTGCCTTATTAGTTCGATGCGAGACCAAAGGGGGAATTGATGATGAGTGCTTCCTTAGAGAGTATTTAGTTCCTCGATGCCGACCATAGGGGGAATGAGAAGTTGAGTGCTTCCCCAAATATCCTTTAGTACGATACAAGACTATAGGGGGAATTGACGATGTGTGCTTCCTCAGAGATTTTATTCATCAACTGAACAAGATGGGTGAGACTGTGTGTGCCTCCCAGAGGGTTTCTAGAACTTGTAGGTTAAACTATAAGGGTTAGGCCGTGAGAACTACATAGGGAGTTACCTGTTGTTATACTTGTTGATTGGCTGTTACTTGTGTACTTTATATGCTAGACACTGTGGATTGTAGCTGCTGTGTGCTTTCCTGTTTACTGCTTCCTATACTTTTTTTCCCATGTATTCACTGAATGTTAGGCACATATCATTGGGTGGTTTCCTACTAGGACATTGTCTCACACCTTGTTTGGGGAATGATTTTGGGCCCAAACAGACGATATTGTTGCAGGTATAGATAAGAGAAATCACCCATCTACTTCAGCTACTTGACTTGTTATGGAGCTGGAGAGCATGGGACCAAGATATGGCTTGCGAAGCTGAGGAGTTTACCTATTTTCATTTTCACATTGGTTTTGTATTTTATTCAGTATTTTGATTTTTTTGGATGATTTCCTAGACCTATGTATCATGTAAAATTTTATATATTTGTGTGTGTGTGCTCTAGTTGTTTATTGTCAGTCTTTCGCTATTTATCGTTTACTCTTGTATGGATGGTTACAGTTCCTACTATTGCCTATTTGTTTTTCTTCCACCGTGTACTCTGCCAATAAGGGAATAGTTTCCCCACTATCACACCCAATTCCCTCACTGCTAGTCAGCATCCTCTGGAATTTGGGTAAATGCACTTGAGGCCATGTGACCAACCGAGTACGGGGCACCTTTGGGTGGATTCCGAAACTGGTATGTTACAAAGTGGTATCTGAGGGGTTTTTTGCATTGTTTTACTGTTTGGAGCCTTTATCCAAGGATAGGATGGATTTGGTACATGTTATTAAGCTGTGCTCAGGAGTAGCTAACCATTGTATAGGTAAAATTCAATCTACCTCGCTTATTAATTTTTTTTATTTTTCTATGTTACAGTTGATCTGATTTCACCTAGTGTGATTCACATGATTTTTGTCGTCATTGTCGTTGATATTGTGGTTCTATTTCTATCGCAACCCGATGAGATGACGGTATGTCATCTCATGCATCATATATGCACTCGTTATAAATCACATTCTAGGCATTCTTTTAATGCCATATAGGGTGAATTAGAAATTACATGTTGTTGTGATAGACATTGTGCTGACTATGCATGATGTTGTGATAGATGCATTGATAAAATCCCAATAGTTTGATAGAGAGGTTTTTTATATTGTACCTTTCTTAAATGAATGCCAAATTTTGGTTCTTGATGTATTATGGGCCCCCATGAATCAGAACTTGGTGGATCATTGATTTGTTTCTCTTATCTATGATATTTAGGAGATGCCAAGCTTTTATTCACGGGGAGTATGGGCCCTCACAGATCATAATTTGGAACCTTCATGCTTGTTTTTCAGTGTATTCTTGGCTTCAGTGCAGTTTCAGAGATAATGCTAAAAAAACACAGAATACACTGTGCGTACTGTATATATACATTCCGTGTAGTTTTTAAACTGTGTCACTGACTCTATGAGTAGAAACACGAGTTGTTGAAAATTTATAGGAACACGCCGTGTACTGTAGGTACACGTCGTGTAGTAGTGAGCCATGTACCCGTCTGTGTCACTAACAACACGGGTCGGGGAAGCCCATGTAATGCACGCCGTGTTTTGTATGAACACACCATGTAGCCTTGTTCTAGGTACCTGGCCTTGTCACAAACAATGCGGGTCGGGAAAAATCTTCATGTACACGTCGTGTTTGTTCGGAACACATCATGTAGTCTCAGCCGTGTAACCGGCCGTGTAACTAAAAACACGGGTCGTTGAAACCTTCTCTATTATATGTTGTTTCCTTAGAAAACATGTTGTGTAGTATCAGTTTATGTTGACAGTGTGGGTTAGCCGTGTAAGGAGACTCAGATAGTGGAATAAAGTTATGTACATGCCGTGTAGTGTTTATACACACCATGTAGTCATGTTTTATAAAACATGAGTGTTTCATTCTCCTATTTCTATTTTTTAGTCATTTTTTCTCTGTCCTTGACATTACTAATCTAAGGTATGCTTTTGATCTTTCATATCAATGCCTCCGAGACATCCTCTGGTTGTATGTCAGTTACAGGATAGTGATCAGACGCCAGATATGGCTGAACAGGGACTTCCTCCTAATCCTCCAGTCATGCCAGCCTTGGCATCGACTATCATACCAGTTGTGGGCACTGATGCACGGTTTAGGGAAGGCTTTATAAGTATGATCTAGACCTTTTAGGGAGAACTTCCTCCTTCCATGACTATGGAAAACTTGACACAGGTTTTCCAGCAACAGCATCCTCCTAACTTCTCAGGGGACTGAGGACCACATGCAGTAGAGTCATGGCTGGAAGCCATGCTGACTATCATTGAAAATCTGGAAATGACTCCAGAGAGGAGGGTCAAGCTCGCAACCTATATACTATGAAAATCCACCAAGAGGTGGTGGGATGTGATCTCATAGGCGGGTCATCAGCAGGTTATGGCTTGGGATGAGTTCCAGCACGTGTTTTACGACTAATTCTACCCGGAGACCATGAGGGCCTATCGATCCTGGGAGTTCATGAGTTTAGAGTAGGGTAATCTTTCTGTTATGGAGTATTCCTCTCGTTTCCACGAGCTTCAACAATTCACACCCCTATTGGGTAGAGATGGGATGTTCTTAGCAATGAAGATTGAAGATGGTCTCAGGCGGGAGAACCGCTCGTAGGTGAATATATTCCATTTGACTTCCATCACTTCAATAATAAACTAGGCAATGACTATGGAGCGCAATCTGAGAGACTCAGAAGCTGTGATATAGGGCGGTTCTGCTTCTAGAGCTAGTATTCCTCCAGTTGACAGTAGGAAGCGCCGTAGGGAGTCTACGGGCGGTGATCCGAGGAGGCGAGATACATCTTCAGGTAGCCAGGTAGTATGCTACTAGTGTAGAAGGGCAGGGAACAGAAGACCGCAGTGCCAGAGAGACCCAGTGGAGTGCCGATCTTGCAGCAAGATGGGTCACCTTCGGCATTTCTGCTAGGTTTTCTCACTAGTAGTTGGTGACGGGGGTTATTCCAAGACTCCTCGTTCAGGAGCAGCACCACCAGTTTCTCACCAGTCAGGGAACTGGAGTTCTTCTGGCCGTTCAGGATGAGGTGGAGGTCAAGGCCATGGCGATCAGTCACTAGTATTTCAGCGTCAGTAGGGATGATCCGCTCAGAGTGGTCAGCCAGGGTCACAGGGCCTCGGGGCAGGCCAGACTTTTGCGGTGGAGCAGACCTAACAAGAGCAGGATCCCGAAACTTCTACATTCTGAGGTACAATCTTAGTAGCCTCAGTTTCATCTTCAGCGCTTTTCGATACTGTTTCTACGCATAACTTTAACTCTATTGCTGTTGTGGAGAGCCTTCAGCTCTGTATCGTTTCTTCTACCAACTTGTTGACACTAGACACACCTTTGGGGATGAGGACATATAGTGTACATCAGTGCAGAGAGTGGCCTCTCAAGGTTGCATGGTATCGTTTATTATGAGATCACTATGTCCTAAAGATGACAGGATATGATGTCATTCTCAGGATGGACCGATTGGTTCCCTTCCAGGCAGTCATCGACTGCTATTGCCATTGGGTGAGTTTCATTTCACCAGAGGGTTAATCGTATCTTCATAGAGGTGAATGAGATGTTCAGGTTTGATGAGTAGGATTCTAGCATCATGGGACAGGAAGGGTTATGACCAAGATTTATAGTCTTTATCTGGATGATCAGGGATCTTCACACCTGGACTTTCCTCCAGTTGTGGATCGTTTCAGAGATGTTTTTCTATAGGATTTTTTAGGTTTTCCTCCGGATACTGAGGTATACTTCTCTATTCATCTCATACTAGTAGTGTCACTGGTGTCCATTCCTCCCTATAGAATGGCTACACCTAAGTTGTAGGAGCTCAATAAGCAGTTGAAGGATTTGCAGTAAAAGGGTTTCATCCGACCCTATACTTCTCCATGGGATTTGCCCGTCCTATTTGCGAAGAAGGCAGACGGTACCCTTAGGCTCTGTGTGGATTATTTGAAGTTGAACCAGTTGACAGTCAAGAACTGATATCCCTTGACAAGTATTTATGATCTTTTAGATCATCTTTGAGGATCCAGTGTGTTCTCAAAGATCGATTTGAGGTATGGTTATCATCAGTTGTGCGTTAGACCATCAGATATACCTCTGAATGCCTTTAGAAGAAGGTATGGTCTGTTCGAGTATACGGTTATGTCGTTCGGTCTCACGAATGTGTTATCAGTTTTCATGGAACTGATGAACCGAGTGTTCCATCCTTACATGAATTATTTCATCGTGGTCTTCATGGATGATATGTTGGGGTACTCTCACACTCAACACGACCATGCTACCCATCTTGATATCATTCTGAGTACACTGAGAGAGCATCTGATTTATGCTAACTCACTAAGTGCTACTTTTTGATGGATCAGATTCACTTCTTGGGTCACCTCTTCTAAGAGGAAGGAGTATCTGTGGACCCAGAGAAATTGAGAGATGTAGTTTCTTGGGAGAATTCAAAGAACGTTTTTGAGGTATGATGTTTCCTAGGGCTTGCTGGATACTACAGAAGCTTCATTCAGGACTTTTCACACCTAGCAGCACCATTGACAGGTCTGACCAAGAAGAGGGCGAAGTTATTATGGTCAGAATCTTGTGAGTCTTCCATTCAGGAGCTGAAGGGAAGGTTGACGTCAGCACCGATACTAGTATTTCCAGAACCAGGCAAGAACTATACTGTTTATTGTGATGCTTCAAGTATCAGGCTGGACATTTTTCTTTTGCAGGGAGATGGAGTTATTGTGTACGAGTCACGACAGTTGAGGCCACATGAGAGGAACTAACCAACACACGATCTGGAGTAGGAAGCTGTAGTTC